>CM061918.1:69559545-69626088 GCA_031002005.1 Vandiemenella viatica
TGTTAATGTGTGGAAATCATTGTCGCCATATCTATTGAATCTTAGTGCCCCTTGTCGATAGTGCTTAATTTATTCTTTATGCTTTATTCCTTTTTTAATGATTAATTCATGAAATTCTTCTATATCCTAACCTCATTTAAATGCAAATAAAATACCGCAAGTATAAATCATAATATATTTAATTTCTTTCTCTACAATCTTCGTCTGAAGAAATTTTCTCCTTTCGTTTACTTACTTTCTTTCTGGCCTTTTTCAAATTACCTTTTGTATCTGTCGAATCCTAGTTCTTAAAACCTTTGTCTGCTCCTTTCGTCAATCTATCGATACGTTTTTATCAGTCTCTGTTCTCCATTTAATTCTATTCTCTACACTTGTCTTCGATGTATACATTCCTGCCAACACTTAACATTTCTCTCCGTTAAAGTTTTGAAGAATAAGTTGTGTTTTAATAATTGGTCTATCGATTCATCCATTATCCTCCGTAAATTTATTCACAAATTTTCTCACCCATTTTTCTTAATGCATCTCTATTTTCTCCTTGATCTACCCAACCAACTTTTACTATTCCTTGGTGATAAGTTTCAGTTTTTCTTTCTCTTCTGTTCTAATTGCTCAAGACTCACAGCTTTTCATAAGCTGTAATCCTATACCTTCAGATGCAGGCTGCGTTTCTTAAGGAATTACGTTTTGTCCTAATTTCACTTTTTGTTATTTTCCTGTTCTCGTCTATTAATATTTTGTTAGGTAAATCCTCTGACAGTTGCCAGTGGGTTTTTATTCAACGTATTTTCCCACAGTGGGGTGGCTTGTTTACTCAGTACAATTAGCTGAATTTTCTATTTCTTTCTCCTCGTCTTATAAATAATACCTAATATTGTTTCCATTTCCATTAAGCATTTTGTAAATTCTTTTCCTTGCTAGCCACAAATGAAATCTCATTTTCTAACAGTAATGTTTGCTCGTATCGTAGGTAATTAGTTCATCGCTTAATTTCTTTATGTACTCATCAAACTGATGATGCATCATTTTTATTTTTCTTCTTTTTGTTTGTGCTTGCTGCTTTACGATGATTCATCGACGTCGAGGTCATTAGTTGTGGGAAATACCTGGAGGACAATGAACAAGAAGGAATTCGCCCATAACCTTCCAAAGGATCCATCTCGGTATCCGCCCTAGAATGATTTCGGGTAACCATAAAAAGTCAAAATTTCGATTGTCGAACCAGGATGCGTCTTTCAAAATGCGAAACCAGAGGATTACTATTCACCCACTCGGCTCAATCTCTCTGCTATTGCTACTTTTGACACTTCCATTTTCCTCTGCATATTATTCATTATATGACAGTTGCTTTTTCATCTCTATAAAATTCCACATTATTCTTCTATCTTTATAGTTCGCTCCAGTTCTTCTTATTACCTGTACTAACTAGGTGTCACGTGTAAACATTTCACGTATGATACGAGATGAATAGCGAGATTGGTGATTTGTGGTAGGACGAAACAAAAACCGGCTCATTTATTGCAATTGCTTAATTTTCACCTGAAATAGATACATAGCAAAACACTTACGACGCCTTACGAAACAATTAAAAGTCATGAAATGTTTCCCTAACAGAACCAGAAATATCTGAAAAGCGAAAAGCCCCTTACTCTAGAAAACACACATAGTTTATCAATATCGCTGTGATATGTGGTGCCGCTATCTAGTGGTAGTGCGATAACTCCTTATCGACGCCAGCGAAGCCTAGCGGCTTGAATCTTAACTGTCGCATACGCGTGACCTTGATAGTTCATAATTTTTTTAAAAAATTTCTTAATTATTGATGTTACAAATGTGGAGAACGTAATCTTTAAAATGATACTTCATTTATCGATTTTTGTTAAGTATGAAGGAAGAAAGCTGCATCGTCACAAAAAACCTTTTAGGAACAATGCGATACATCGACTCCATTGTCAAAACACCTTTTTATCGGTATAGCAATGAAAAAATTCAGATTTTACGTACTGTAGAAGAAATATGATGGAGAGAGTATACCCTCTGCTTATTATGTTATAACGGGTAGTTCTAGGTGCACTAATTTATTACAATATCGCTTTATGGTGCTTCATTATACTGGAGGCAATGGGCGTATTGAGAGGAAGGGTGGAGCGGGTGGCAGAAGCGAAAGGGGCGCGCTGTGGAGTCTGGTTAATATCATATTCAGCCCATTAGCAGCTCAGGACTGGGGTCTGTAATCAGTTCGTCATTACGGGGGATTATAGCGTGTGTTTGTAATGGAGTAGCAAATGACGAAATCTGCATTTAGGTCTTAGACGAAGTTAGCAGCTTCCTGGACTTGATTTATAATTTGATAACGAACTTGACGTGAGCAAGCTGCCTAACAAGAATACAACGTGGGGAGTGAGAAGCATCTTCTACAAATGTGGAAAACACAATTCTTAAGATACTTGGTATCAATACAAAGGAAAGAAAATACAAAGGATAAGTTTCAGATTTTCAAAAATATGTAAACATGCAGATAAATACATTTTGTATTGTGGTAGAGGATACAATTAATAGTTTTAAAATTATTTGAGGGTGGAAGTTTCTGAAATCAGTTAATCTGATGTTTGTCTCAAAAATTCTATCCTCCTTAAAGATAAACCGGAAAAATAGTTTCAGCATGTCTCCTGCAAAGAATTGGCTCATTCAATATTTTCTTCAACGGTGCTTAAAGGAACTGCGATAAAACAATTTTTCTTTCGAATGTTTGCTGTGGATCTTGATGACCATTTACTATTTCTCCCATTGTTGGTAACGTAGTGGCAGAGACAGAAATGAAATGAATGATGAAGGACAAATTTTGAAGGAACCTATCAGATTTCAAACACCATCTATAAATAGTGTCAACCAGTATGAACTTGCTCCGAAGAGCAGTAAACAAAAACCAAACATGTCCAGAGTGTCTCAGTGTGTCGTCTGGAAAGCATAACATACGGGATGGATTCAACACTGGTCTCTTGACTGGTTTGATGCAATTTCCACCCTTTACTATTTTGCACTCATCTCAACATACCCCTTACATTCCAGGTCCTCAATTATCTACTTCATATATTTTAATCTCTGTCTTCGTCTACAATTCTTACCTTCAACTGTTACCTCCACTAACATATTAACCAATCCCACATGTATCAAAATATGACCTACCATTCTGTCTCTTCTTTCTGTAATACTCCTGTAGTAACTTCTTTCCTCGCCCATCATTTAAAAAACTCGTTCATTTCGTATTTTATCTGTCTACTCAATTTTCGTCATCCTTCTGTAGCATCACATTACAAATGCTTCAATGTTTCTTATTTCTGTCATTTCTACCATAAAGTGTTGATCCACACATAAAGTTTTAGAAAGATATTTCTGAGTCGTAGACCAATATATGAAACTAAAAGATTCCTCTTTTTCATGAAGGCAGTTTTTGCTAGTGCTATTCTACGTTTTAACATCGTTCCTGCTTCGGCCATTAGTTGTAATTTTATTTCCTAAGTAGGAGTGTAAACTTACTTCTTATATAAAATCCTATAGTGTACCCGCGAGTAGGGATTGCTACTAGTTAATATTACTCTCTGTTATTAAAATTTTGTATAAAAAAATACTTTATTCAGTCTTGCCTGGGCGCCATGGAAGGAGTCCTTCCAGAATTTGCAATAAACATTTAGAAATATAATTTAATGATATTTTGAATTATAAGGAAATTTATATTATTTTTTGGATACTGATACTTACATTCATTGAAATCAAAACACAAAGAAAGTTGAATTGAATTAACTAACACATATAAAAAGAAAATCAACATCTACATAATACAAAAAATTTGATTAAATAATCAATGAAATGACAGATCATGTACAAAGTCCGACTAACTCAAAATAAATTCAGAGAGCACAAGTCTTTACAGGTTTCCGCTTTCAGGTGCAATGCACCACATTCTGACTTGCGGAGTAAATGTTATGCAATTACCAAATAGTTGATGTTTATGTGGAAGTCAGCGCCGTCCGATCTTCTTGAATTTCTAAGTTCAACACACACAAAGCAAAATTAATCGTCGCACTGTGTTAACACTGGACGAACATTTGCTTCAATGATTTTCCTTTTAGAATGGTGTCTCAGTGGTCCAGCTGCAACCGTTTTTTCAAAGCGAAGGTTATCGCGTGGAACAAACAACGAAACTTGTCTGAGCTTATCATTAATTAATAGTGTGTTATCATTCCATGCGCCCACGGATACAACCGCTCTGTACCAATGTCACCCCCGCACTGCCGTTCCCCTCTGTCTGGTACCTCTTACCCTTTCTTTGTCCCAAGCACACCTGCAAGCCAGCAGGGAAGCGTGGCCTTGGGGCTTTCTCTCCACACATACCTGACAAAGACGCACCTAGCAGCGTCCAGTAAGCAGGCGAAACAAAATTGTCCTTGTGGCGCGCAATCATGCCTTACCAAACAGAGAACCGCTTCAGTCCCATTTTATTTTTATTTTTAATCGACTATTGTTGCTATCACGTCTGTTACATTTCATCATTATGGTAGCAGGACGTATATCAAAATCCCAACATCGAGAGAATCAATGGAGGTGAAGTGTCTGTGTAAATACTTTCTGCGCACACGGCTAACTGTTTGTACTAACAAAGACGCCACTAGAGCTCACGTGGGCACTACGCCAGGGAAATTTGCTGCCATCAGTTGGCTGCTCCGATTCACCGCGACGAGGTTTCACTCCTCCCATCCTCTTTCTGTTATTATCTTCATCAAAGGCTGGATGTGTGAGCGACGTGGGGGCAGTGATATTCTTCTGGCTTCTATCTCCTGTCTCTACAGAGGAGAAAGAACAATCTGATGAAATATGATATCCCAAAGTTTAGCTTTCCTGTTTTCAGTAAGGTGTGCTGCGTTCTTTAGTTTTAGCATTTTTTACCACTATGATTTCATTTAGACTAGAGGAGCGTTTTGCACAAGAACACGAGGGAAATAGGGGTAAAGTCTTTATTAAGGAACCATTCCGACATTCCCCTGGAGTAATTTCGGGAATGTTGGAAAATCGAAGTGTTTATAGATGATTTTGGAATGGAACTATGATCCGGGGAGAATGACATTCTTAGCCCCACCCCTTTCTTCTCCGGGGTGATAGATTATTGTTCTCGCTTTTTTAAAGAGATACAAAAGGAACACTTGAAATCGAGCGTCTCTGCCATTCGCTGGAGAGACCTCGGCTGGACAATTGTACAGTGCGACTGGAATTAATCGACGATATTCAGGTAATCTAGCATTATTGCTGTGATTATTATTCTGATGGGAGACAATCTCTCCTACCTTAACAGCATTCTCTCAACACGGTGTACCTAGAAGAAGGATGCGGAAAACATAATTCCTGTGGCACACCTAGAAATTGGACTTATCGCCCGACAGGTATTCCTGAAGAAAGATCTCAAGCTATACACCAGGCTGCTGGTGTACTTGGTCTGCTAAATAGGAGAGATGGTACATAATATCTAATCGCCAGATTCTAGACCAGATTACTGGTATAATAATAATTTCGTGTGGCCGTAATGACCTGGTGACAGGGTTTCTATTGGCTGCGCATTCCGCATCTGTCGTAGCCGCCTTAACCTAGCCCGGCAATCCTGCCGTGTGCAGGGGACCTACAGTTTAACATGGCATCCGAACAAGGACCGAGAGTGGTGGGTGAACGGTTAGCGTTCTGGCCTCACATTCGGGAGGACGCCGGTTCGAATCCCCGTCTAGACATCCAGATTTGGGTTTTCCATGGTTTCCCCAAATCACTCCAGGCAAATGCCGGGATGCTTCCTACAGAAGGCCATGACCGTATTCCTTCCAGTTCCCCAATCCCAAGTTCACGACAATGTTGGTGGTGAATGATTCGCTGGAAAGGAACGTCAAGATTGTCATGCGTAGGATGGGGACGTTAAGCCAGCTGGCCCTTAGATGTCTTTCGGAACAGTAGGTTTGAATGGGCTGTCGCCAGGTTTCATCAGCTCCGATTCTTCACCTTTCATTCGCTGACGTCCCAATAGACACAGTATACTTAACATACAAACATCAAAGTCATCCACATAAAGCCGCGTTCCCACGACGTATTGTAACGAAGGCGGGACGGGACGGGACGAATAGTCAACGACACGCCATGGGAACAGGGTCGCCTCTCCTTGCGGGGACGAGACGCAGCTACCCACTCTGTGTAGGTAAACATCACAGGCGTGCTTAGTGGAGCGCTGTTGTCATCGGTTTGCAGCAGCGGTGCGCACCCCTTCTGTTGCTGTAAAGTGCTCTGTTCCAAACGACATTAGACAACGTGGTGGGGATGTGGCGGTAAGGTAAGCGAGGGCTAACCTGCGGCGCGCGCTTGTCTTTACACTTCGGCTAATGAGGTCCCGTCCTGTCCCATCTTCGTTACAAGACGTTGTGGGAACACGTGTGGCTTAGGACAGTAACTTGCATACACAATTTCTTACCTGGAGAAGTCAAGAGGAAACCACAGGAATTAAATTTTCCAAGAAAGCTCTCATACAATTATGACTTCCGCCTTCACAGCCAGCAAGACTAGTTCAAGGCAACAGATGGTAAGATGAACTGGGAGGCGTGAGTTCACCAGTGGGACAGGGTTTGTAAGTGGTGTTGTAAGTATGCGAGATATGAATGAGAGATATGAATGAGGGGGGAGGGTGAAACCGGGTGCCAACCCAGACTGGCCTACTCTTCCGAAAGAAAACCAGAGGGCCACTATGCTCAACGTCCCCAGACAGACGAATCACCATCCACAGTCTCGTATGTCCTCACTCCATACCCGTTGGATGGAGCTTTGGGACTTTGGTGCCCAATTTGGTGATTAGGGATTAGGCACTCAGCTACCCTGCCGGCCAAGTCCTGATAATGAATATTTCTTCTACCACCAGGACTTGAACCGGCTAACCCCGTGTCAGCGCCGGACACCATCCCGGTGCCACAATCAACTGATCCAACGGGGCAGGTCATTCATAAACTACCCAATCACAATAACAATAGCATTCACGCTGTCAGACACTGTAATCAAGCAGGTGGATACGCAGGCTATGACGGAATTTAATAACATAACCACAGTGCGTTGTCATCTTTAGGACCTTTTTCACATATTCTCTATTTTTTTTTTGTTTTTTGTTTTTTTTTTGCTTGTGGCTTTTCACCTCGTCGACGTCGTCGATGTCATCAGAGGTTGGATGGGACTGAGACAAGAAACGGGAAGGAATTATGCAATGGCCTTTTGAAGGTACCATCCCGGCATTCGACTCGAGTGATTTAGTGTTCTCTGTTATTTGGCTATTTGTTGTACATTGCAGCAGATGGTTTGAGCAGAGAGAGTGGGTGGTATTCAGCTCGGTGTCTCAGGTGCTCCACATATAGTTTCACCTAAGCAGCAGCAGGAAGGAACATTTCAGCCGGGGGAGGTGGCGGTATGCAGCCCCCTCCCGCCCCCTTAAAATAGCGCGTGGTGCAGCTGCCGCCTGCTTGTTTACAGTGGCAGGAGATGCGCCTGACTGCACGGGACACCTCACACAGAGTACTACAGTCCACCACTTTATGGCGCACGCCTGCATGTATTTAAAGAAATACACTCAACACGCTGCAGCCACCTGTCCCGGCACAATATACACAGTAACACCCAACATGAAATTCGACTCTGCTCAAACTGAGAAAGAAAATTAAGCGTTGTAGCTGCAATAAAAGTATGATTGAGTTATTGACGTTTAGGGCGCATTGATAGAAACGTCAAAAAACTATAGAAATATTAGCTGTTACCCTTGATTTCGTACACGTGGACTTAGAATTTGTTGCTAGAATTAGATATAGAAAGTTGTAAGTTATGTCAAAGGTGAACCTACCGAGCGTGGTGGTGTAACGGTTAGCGTTCTGGCCCTGCATTTTGGAAGACGCCAGTTCGAATCCCCGTCCGGCCATCCAGATTTGGGATTTCCATGGTTTCCCAAATCTCTCCAGGCAAATGCCGGGATGCTTCCATCAAAAGGCCATGGCCGAATTCCTACCCATTCCTTGTCCCCCATCCTTTCCCCTCACTAAAAAAAACAAAAAACAAGATGAACCAGTAACCACTGAGTCGAGATAATATAACGGAGAAGTAATCATTTTTTAAAAAAAATTCTGGGTTTACGTCTCGTCGACGTCATTAGTGGCGGGAAAGGCCTGGGGAGTACGAACGGGAAGGAATTCGGCCAAGGACTGTTGAAGGAACCATCCTGGCGGTCGCCTGGAGTGATTTGGTGAAACCATGTAAAATCCAAATCTGGACCACCGGACCGGGATTCGAACCCACGTCTTCCAAATGTAAGACCAGAACGTTATCGCTCTCCCACCATACTTTGTCTGAGGTCTACTGGGTGTCAATGGCAAGGTTATAAAAACAAAAAACAAACCAACTTATCGCCTATGTGATCCCTAAATAACAGACCGCAAAAAGATTTACCATCACCACTCAAAACATCATCAGAACTTAAAAAGTTACACCAGTTTTTCCTAAACTGTTTACAAGCTGCAGAGGGCCTATAAAAATCCCCGCCGAGACAGGGATTCGAACCGCGAACTTTTCGATATCCAGTCAGACGCCTTATCCACTAAGCCATCATGCCGCTTTCTTGTTAATTTGCAGAAACCAACCTTTATGTTCACATTCTGTGAAATTGTTTTTATTTGAGACAGTCATAGAATTATCAACAATACAGTAAAACTGATATGCAGGAGACAAGTGAGACGATAGCACTTCAGTGATGTAACTATGTAAAAGAGAAAGAGCGAGAAAACTGAGCCAAAAAAGTCGTAAAACAATGGCCGCAGTAAGGAAGAACGAAAAGGTGGAGGACCAAAAACTACCGAGATACTCTGAGTATTGTTAAGTAGTGTAAGAATGATCCATTGGGACACTGAAAAGCGTATGGTCTATCAGAGATACTGGATAATACTTTGAGTGGATAAATAACATATTTTGTCACGAAATTTTATAAACTATGCTAGCGGTGACAGACAGACGGATAGGGTGTGTAAGTCTCTGTAATGTTATATCGGTCACTCAGGGTTTGTTTTTCTCTCAGTCAGTTTAAGTAACTTACAGCTTTCTGTATCAAGTTCTTGGAAGTTGTGAGTAAAAGCTAGTAATTTTCATATCTAAAATAATAATATTCAAAATATGTGTATGCTATAGTTTCTATCGAAATAAGATTGGAGGTAAAAGTTACTTTATTAATTCAAATATCTTCGTACCGAAAGCTTAATCGAAAACAAGCTTTCCTTTGCCAAGCCGTTTCATTTTCCTGAATCTTGTCACTTTTCTTTTGCAATCATTCGTCGTCACCTTTGAGTTATCAAATACGAAGCAGCGTAGATAATAATTTCTCTTTTACCTCTGGTACTGCCTAGTGTCATTGTAATCAGATTGTTATATAAAACGAGCGTTACCAAACAACAAAAGTTGATCAATAAAATAGGAATGAAAGAGGGGCATGGTACACAAACGCAAAGCAAGTTGTGATTTGGAAAAATGAAGACCATCGTAAACAGTTATGTGACTGCAACGAAAATATTCAAAAGGACTTAATTTTCGGATGACAGTTTGCTGTGATTAAAGGAAAGAAGTACAGAAGTTGCTGAATGATATAAGGAAAATGGACCGAGAACTATCTGATACGAGTGAATTAGAAATAAAAGCCTATACAACATAAAATGCGAGAAGTAAGAAGCTTCAAAAACTGATTTGCGCTATCAAAAAGCTAAACGGTTCAACAATAAACATTGACTTTTTTCTAAACTTACATCTCCCGAATACGGAAAATGACAAGCGATCAGTGTTAGGGACTATCATTCCGAAGCATGTGGGATTGATTCCCCAACCGGACATTCAGATTTTGGTTTCCCAAAATCATTTTAGATGAATGCCGGAATGATTCTATCTAAATAGGGCGTGGGCAAATTCCTTTCATACCTGATCCTTTGTCCGCACATGGCTTTAATGACATCGACGTTGACGAAGTAAAAGGTTTAGTAGAAAAAATAGAATTAAGAATTTCATAGGCACCTTTTCACACAGGAGGAGTTATCAAGAAAAGTAATCATTTCAAATACAGGGATGAAGAACGAAATAGACACAATCTCTAAGCGGTAAATCAAGAATTTTTTTGTGGAAAGATGCAGTGAAATGGAATAGTGTTTTTTTACCGTCTTGTGCAGCTAAAACAAAACAAAAAAAGTCGTTTTCGTATATTCGTTTCAGTTTATCGGATTATCATCGGTGCACTCGAACAAGAAATGTGCATGTTCTGACATTGGTACACTTTGCTATTGTTTATGCTGATTTATTCAGAGCTGCCTACTAGCTTAAGAAAATGGATTATCAAACTGTTTTGGTTTTGCTTGTTAGTGTTTCGTTATATTTCTGTTATGACGGTGTGATTGATTGTGAAGTTGTTTTTTAGTGTCCTAATCAGCGTCTCGTTCGTGTGATGGACATATTAAGCGATTAAATTTTCTCCTTCGCGTAACGCTTTTTGTATGTAAAACTTCCTGTAATGACAGCATATTTTTTGTTGTTGTTAGTTACAGTGATGGATCTAGGATTTGGTTTGGGGGGGGGGAGGGAGGCTTGACTCGGGCGAAGAGTGGGGGGGCTTCAGCCCCCTAGCACCCCCCCTGGAACCGCAACTGTTTAATTGTCAGTATTTGCTTATCTTTTACTGATTCAGTGTGTTCATGTTCGTTTTCGAGTAAATGGTCAGCAAAATGATTAGATGTTCTTATATCAAACTTCAAATTTTCTTGCATTTTGTCCGATTTATATGGTCTTATGCTGTTGGTAAAAATTTTAAACATTCCTGACAGTTAGTTTTTATTTTCAGCTGCGTCTCTGTTGAAATGTTTATGAATCGTGATGTCAGTTCGGAAAGCTATGTATTTAATGCAATTTTTCGAAAAATATTACAGATCCTGTGTGTGTTTGTGTTCAGGTAGGTCATTTTATACTATTGCCGGTTATCTTGTTGCGTGTCATTTGTGAGCGTGGTTTGGGAATTTATTTGCCGAGTCTCATTAGTTTGTTAGCCATGTTTGCATAATTGATTTTTTGGTTTTGTTTTGTGATTAATATTTTACACCATGTTCGTTCTATAGCCATACTTGGATGCTACAGTAGTTGAAAAAAAGATGACAGCATTTGAAAGACGTAACTGGAGACACAAATTATACAGTAACTACTATAAACTGTACAAATGAAGAATTAATCTCAGGATTACTACAACAGTTGTGTCAGCTATCTCTGCAGAAAAGACAAGATAACTTCTCCCAAAGAAATTGATTAGTTTGTGTATCGAAATTTATATCTTCCTCAGTTGGCATGTATAATAGATATTGAGTTAAAGTGTTGTTGCTCCATTGACGTCATTGTTTATGAAACTTCCGTACGAAAGACCAAGAAAGATCTTACATTAAGAACTCACGTTTAGATCAGATCAGAAAATATAAATATGGAAAACCAATCCAATGATCTAGAATATGGAGCAGTTTCTTTCTTACGGCGTTTAGTCTTCATGAAAGTCAAGTGTTTTAGAGACGATAATTGCTAGGGGAGGGAATTCAGACTACGCACATGTTTTTGAACTTCACCAAATGTGGCTTGTGTGATGGGATTAGTCAAATGAGAATCATTTTGATGACGAAATTGAGCATACAGTTATTCTCCTAAAAGATAAATTTGCCGGTAAGATGATATTCATATTTAAGTCCAAGAAAAATACTCTATAAACATTGAATTCCTTTTATGGTTTGTTTGAAGAACTTGGAAACTGATTTAATCTCTGATTCATCGGCCAAGATTTTATAGCAGTGTTGGTGCTTGTGGAGTCATTCGGTTGGCAGCCCTTGCAGTTGCACTCTTGGCTGTCGACGCCGCTTTTCGAGCCTACAAGGTATGGCCGATAACTTAGCCACGTGCTGACTGACGCCTAGTATACATCCGGCTCCAACACGCGCCAGAAAGAAACGCGACCATTCACAATTTTTGCGGGAATTCGATCCCGTCACGCAGAGAGTTTATTTTGATCTCAAAGTGTGGCACACTGTAAGCGAGTAACTGCGTGTTATTCTTGCGGGTGCAACGGTAGCAAATTTCGACCTCCCACGCTCACGATGCGAGTTAATTTCTTCCACGTGTGAGTTTTGGGATTTTTTTTTTGATGTGAGTTGGCACCACTGCGAAGTCTGCTGGCTCGGAGTGCGACCTACCTTACGCTTCACTTTGTCACTTTGTTGGGACTTTATGCTCGGCGCCGTTCCACCTGAAGTTACGTTCTCCTCTCGGCACTTGCGTAGCAGGTTGCCAACTTCTGCGTTTGTTTACGTTTGGCTCTGACACAGTACTATCCCCAATGTTACAGTGCTTTTCCGTAGACTTGGCAAACGACACACTGTGTGTCTTCTTCATGTTATGTAGAACCGAATTACTTGCAAAACCCGTTATTAAAAGCTGGCGTTCCACTGTAGGTATTACTGTTCTTTCAAAAAAGAATCGAGCATTATTTTCATCTTAGAAGAAAGTTATGCATCAGTGATGCAGGAAATGTTTGTACACATGCATGAATTTGGTGGGTCATTCCATCATTATGGATTGCTAAACTGCAACTAGATGTAGATCGTTCTTGTAGGTTGTTGTACGTATTCTACGATGAATTCATCCATTAAGTGTCATACTTAATGGAACAAGTTGATCGAGCGTTTTCTCACGCGCTAAAAGGCTTCCTGCGAAAGCATTCATCGGTGTGTATGACTCGAAAGCCTGGATTTTATTCTTTTATTTTCGTTTTTTCAGGGATCGTCGATGCAAAGGTAATTAGAGCCAGCAGTATAACCTTCTTTCCGTGGTCGCTATCCAAAAATCTCTATTCAACTACTGACAATTTACTATGTCAAGTTGTCTCTCAATTACACTTAAACTCTTATAGTTTAACCTTAATCACCTTCTTTGATTGTTACAACGGGAGTAAGTACGTTTTATGTCACCTCTTGCACATACCATGACGTGTAACGTTCTGCATTTAGTTATAATTCTTTTCGTTTTCTTCTTTTTATCAGAAAAATAAATCTATTTCTCTCTCATGATAAAATCCATCGGTTATGGAGTCAATATTAAACATTTTTATTTTTTATCAATCACAAATTTGTTATGTGGTTTCTGATCATGTTGCTCTGAACTCAACATAACTTTTACAAAGACATATCTTTCCTTTGTCGCAGTCATGACTATTTTTGTATAAACCAACTTACTCACACATTAAGTTAAATCAGCTATCAAACCAATCAGCTTTGGTCATGTTTCTACACCCATCATCACCTTCACATGCTTTGTCCAACTTAAAACCATTATTCTCATCAGAATCCGTCCATCTTAAATAATCCATCTCATCATAATTTATCCATACTGAGTAACTGTCTTTGGTGTCTCCTTGGGCGCCGAGTATTCTTCTTCCCAACAAATACGATGTTCCAAAGAAAAGCAATTAGTAACTAATATTAATTAAGTTTATAATAGTTTATAATAATATTCTTATCTTTACATGTAGTTCGAAGATGACTAGACGCACGTCCTTTACAGTAGCTAGGAATGAGAAGAATATCGGTCATAGCCTTTTGAAGGTACCATCTCGATATTCTCCTGGAGTGATTTCGGGAAGCCATGGAAAACCAAAATCTGGGTGGCCGTACGGGTATTTGAACCCGTGACCTCCCAAATGCCAGCACTGGATCTTACCGCTCACGCACCAGGTACCATCAGACGTCTGCTAACACAGTACAGAGGTTTGAACTTGTATCCAGTTCAGGAGCAGATAGTTCTCATGTATACTAAGGGACCAACAAATTAATCACTCGTCCACTTAAACAAAGGGGATTCTGCGATAACCGTGGTGCCGGAATTTGATAATGGATTCTTATGTAAATCGACAAGACAAATCGGAAGTATATAATTATTTTATATATATATATGTCGCTTAGTTATCGAGATACACCGTCTCAAAATTGAGGTGGTTAGATTGAAATTCGGCCTGGAGCAGAAGAAAAATTTCACCAACGCCAAATTGATAATGGATCCTTATGTAACTCGACGAGGACAATCGACAGTGAAGAATAAATTTTTTTCGATATCTCGCTTAATTCTTCAGATATACTGTCCCAAAATTGAGGCGGTTAAGTTGATATTAGGCCTGTACCAAAAAAAAAAAAAAATTCACAGAAGCCATTAATAACTGCATTTTGGAATGCATAATGGGTGTTTTGTTTTCTTACTACCGGTCGCGGTTCCGTTGAAATGCGACCTGGAACAGAAGAAAAAGGTCGCCAAAGGCACAAGAAACTAAAACTAATAACTAATTTTTGACAGTCGATATTTCGAGAAGAAAGCGAGATATCAAAAAATTTATTCTTTACTTTCGATTTTTTTCTCAGCAAATTACATAAGAATTCACCATCAAATTGCGGCGCCATGGTTATGATAGTGCTGCCTAAAGAAATAACACAGCAGAGTTCGCTTGCTACCAGTAGCCTGTTTAGGAGGTAATTCCAAATTCGCCAAGTGCCCTGTGGAAGTATGTCAACAAGCATGGTACCTAACTGAAAACATGCAGACAAATGGCCACTGTAAATCATTCCCACCAGCGCATTCCAAGCTTACAAGGTTTCAAGGCAGTAAATGCACTCAGTAGTGTTACAAAGTAGTCCTGCTGTGCAAATGGATTCAGTTACTACGGCGAATAATAGTTTACATTTCACCTATCATTGTTTCTCTTTTCAGTTACCTGAACTATCTGATTTTTTTTTTGATTAAACCCAATATTAGAATATGTGATTCTCTCATTCATTCCAACGTCCTAGGTGTGCACGCACGGGAGATGTTTAAGGGTTAATTGATTAAGCAGATTTTTCTTGCTTGGACGTAATTGTATTATTTCTCTGATGTACGTAGATTTACTTACTTTTCTGATTTTATTCCATATTCGATATTTAGAAATATTGAAGCGCTTTGCGAGGTATCCTTTTTGACTCGATTATTAAAGAAATCCTGGTCGGTCTTACCACTCCTTCCAGGTTGTTTGTAATATCTTCTGTATTTGACAGCACGCTTTGGACGATAAATGTTTGGCCCCAGAATATCGTCGTCGTTTTCTGGCTATCACCTCGCAGATTAAATTTAGTTATACACTTCTCTATGAAATCAAATTATCTGTTGTTTTATAACAACTACTATTTATTAACACTTAGAATCAACTCAAATAATTACACTTCTCGCGTTCATGAAGTCAAATACAAACAACGGCGCTTTAAAACATTCATTAATCTCACCACCATTATTCTTATATCAATACGTATCTCTTTGGCTAAAACAAACAAAACAATACCATTACAGCCTGCCAACTTCAACACAGTGAAACATATTATGAAAACTTAAATTTGCGCCTTACACATACTACCACACTGTACGGCCTTGTATTTAAAAAATACATTCATACATTGTATAAAAACGAAGTCGTATAATTATTATATTATTATTATTATTTCAATGTATGATGAAGTGGGACCTCATAGTTTTTAATAGTTGGCTTGCATTTATATTCTTTTAATGTTATGAAAAAGTTTAAGATTTGCTGTCCTGCTTTTTTGAAAATCTGTTAGCTCGTTTGCGGCAAGGGTACTCTATACAAAAGTTGTAGTTTCTGTTATACTTATTTCTTTATTTCGTTAAAAATTCCCTAATTTTCAACTGAAGTCTTAGGTGCTTAACACAAGTTCGCCGATAGAACGAAGAAGGGAGCTCTTCTGTAGTTTTGGTATCATTCTTCAATTTAATGAACAAGTAGTTTCTCCTTACGAGCTCCAAAAAATTTTCGTATTGTCTTCGCTACGGCTGAGACAGCACTGCCTCCATATGGCGAGCGGGGCACGTCCACCGATCCAGCTGATCAGAAAATCACGCCTCTGTATGACTTCCACTTCCCCATATATCTACGTGGCTCTGGAACTGAATAAAATCATTTTTATATAGCCAAAGGGAATCCGCAATTTAAGCGTTCCGTTGCAAGTCTCTTTTTTAATGTAGCTGATATGTTTTTAATAAAAAACCATTACTATAATTTTACGCTCTCACGTGTATCAACTTGTTCGACAATTTTTACTAAGCAAGAGTGTAATCACTTTTACTTTTTTCACTTATGTAAGCACATACAGGTGTAGCTAATTGAATGTCAGCTCTGTAAGTTAATTACGATCGCAGATACTACAAAGCACATTAAAAGACGAAGGCAGGTTCCTCTAGCGCTCTGAGACCTTGCGCCTGGGTCGACAACCTCGCTCGTTTGATTCACGGTTTCCATTTCACCTTGCAGAAGTTAATGTGGACTGCGCATACGTCAGCGCCTTAGATCAGCCTGTCGACTCTGCAATCCAAGCAATTCGCGGGCAATAATCCCAGTGGAATTATCGCCCTCCTGAAAACACCGGCGCCCAATTACTCTCCCAGCAGAGTTATGCCTGTTGTGATAGGCTGGCGTCTTCCCAGTAATCCCGCCTTCTCGCTGTAACTACTGAAGTATTAATTACGCAAAAATTACGGTAAAGATAAAAAATTATGAGTGCACAAAGTCGTTGACAGGAAAGCGGACAGAACGATTAACATCCCTTTTGGGATTATATCGTGAACGGTAAGATGTCCCTGTTGGTCCACAAGAAGGGATACGATTACGTGGACACAGTTATATCGTTTGAATGATTTTATGAGAGTGGGTAGCGGTGGCTCGCCAGTGTAGCTGTGCCCGTTAAGGTGTCGCACAGTGGATTGAAGAGTCAACCAATCAGAGCGAGTGGCCCTACCAGTATCGCAGCAGCAGCAGCGTCATCGGTATAGCTTTCGCTATAATATTTTCCACAGTACCAGGATAAGATCCTATAACTACTGGCGGTGTAGATTTTTTTTTACATTTGTCGCCAGTAGGTGTGAGTTTTCTAGTATTTTGGCGCTCACGGACATGGCATCATGGCACTAATGAGCTGTGTGAACAGCTGCACCATTACAGTCAGCCGTTCGACCTATCTTCTGGGAGCGTTGCAGCAGGTGTGACCTTGTGTCACGCGGCGTTATTTATGGTCGCCGTCTTGTTACCGACTGGTCCCAGGAACATCTACAGATCGACGAGGCGCAGCGGTCTGCGGATGAGACTCACGCGCAGTCTTGGTTGTCGGTCTGTGTTGCTGATGCGAGTTGTCACCATGGTCATCTCGCTTGGAAGCGGTTGCAGCTTGGTAATCGGGGAGAGTGTTTGCCCGAGGTTGCTTTCTGATCTGGCATCTAGGAAAAAAGACTGCGTGATTTCCGCCACAGTTATACCAAACCGCTTCTTCCCTTGGTATGGTGCAGTCTGCAGCTCGATAATCACTCCCACATCGCACGCACCTCCGTTGGTCCGTGCAATCGCGCGTCTAGTGACCATAGATTTGGCATTTGTAGCACTGCAGATGTTTGGCTGTGAAGGGCTTCTTCTTGGTCACCCTCTTGACTTGTTGTTTCGGCAGCGTGTCATGGATCTTCGGCGGCGGCTGGCTTGATTTACAGGGGAGGTTATCGGTGGAACAGACGCCCATGACCTGCAGCGTCTGGCGATCGCGAACCGCCAGCACATCTGGGTGGCCGGGGAGCGGGCGTCATAGTGAGCCCAAGATTTTACGCGCCATTCCTCAGTGTTTAAAAGAAGTTTGATAGGAGGTTAAGCCAGTCCAGGGGGTGACAGTCAGCTTGTGACAGCTATAAGAGACCTGACACCTGATGAAGACTGCAGAGTCAGCAGTCGAAACGTTGTGTTTAGACAACACCATCCGCCTGGACACCCGAGAGGATTTCATTACATCAGTACGACGGGAAAGTCTCCACTCACACATCAACTTTATAACATATGCTTTATAACCCACACATTTCACAAACAAAAATACATTTATCACATATAAAAAATAGTTACACATTTCGCAGACAAATGGCAACACAACATCTCTCCAAAATTTGTGAGAAGTAACGTGATACTACCACATTAATATTCAACTAGTAAGGGACCGTCCATAAACTACGTGGCTCGGTCTAGAAAAAGTAGGAGGGGGCGGGTTGGTAGAAAGCTACTCTGGGCTATGGAGAAGAGGCTTTTTTCGAGCGAGGCCACATAGCTTTTCATTAATGTTATTTGTCACAGTTAAATTAAGGTACAGAACATAAAACAGCATGTGAATATTTATTTGTGTCATTTAATTAACTAAGTATGTAATATACGATAGTCTGACAAGAGTAAACAGTTAAAAATATCTTCTGGAATCGACGGAAAAACGTTACGTGCCATGCTGGAGAAGGGGGAAGTGGGAGGGGGAAAGGAGGAAGGGGGGAGGGGGAGTGTGATTTGGAGGCAATAGCCACATCAGGCTACGTGGGGAGGCTCACAGGATGTGGTCAAAATAGAGCTACGTAGTTTATGAACGCTCCCTCATGCATGGTATAATTCTCCATGTGGTAGAGAACAAGGGGAGCAGTAATGTGAAAACTTGTCTTAACGCAGAACACCAATACTGCAGTTTTTCTACCTAGGTGAGTGTTGGTAAGTGCTCTGTTTTCCTGAGGAGAAATGCATTAAACGGGACATCGTCTACTGGTAGGTATAACTTTCAGCATGTTGACGCTATCGTGAGGTAGAATTAAAATCACCTAATCCCGGAATTTACAGCAAATTGCGACACCCCAGAAATTATAATTTATTGAGCCTTTCTCAGGCACGCTTCTATAAGTTTATGAGTGTTGCCAACAAGTAAGCGAAGACATTTTACTGCCGTCCCTGAGCAGGTTAATATGAGCGAGACGTTTCCTGTTATGCGGTGCTGCATAAGCGGTGGAGTGTAGGCGCTGCCCGTGAATTGTCTTTTGCATTAACCCTGAGTCGTGAGTTGCTCAGCATTTTCAAACTGTGTACTCAATTGTCGTCCTTAATATAGTTAAAATAACGCACGGAGGTCTTCACGCTTATTGAAACGGACATATCAAAATAAACTGTTCACTAAGAATAATTACGAAATAACTCTTTCATAAGCCAATTATATATAACGCTCTGGCTTCCCATTCGGCAAGACGCAGGTTTGAATCTCCTTCCGATTATCCAGATTTCAGTTTTTGTTTCTCAAAATCACACCAGGCGAATGCTGGGATGTTTTCTTCAAAAGGCCATGGCCGAATTCCTTTCAGTTCTTTATCCCCAAATTATTTATCACATATTTTAATCTAGACGTCGATAAAGGGTAAAGCCATAAACAAAAATAAGCACGCCACGCAGCAGAATAAATTAATTTTTGAAACAGAAACCGTATAAATGCGTTTGAATCAGGTCAAAATGTATGTGTAACTTTTCCTCTAAGAAAATTTCATGGGAATCGACACTAATATTATAAATACGAAAGTAACTTAGTCTCTCTGTCCAATTTTATGTTTTCAAGATTAAACGGCTAAACCGATTTTGATGAAATTCGACGAGGAAATAATACGTATCGTTAGGAAGAACATAGGATAATTTTTCGTGATGAATAATATATTTTGATATAAAAGTTTGAAAACTAACCTAACAGTGACAGACAGGCGGATAACAATAAAATTCTAAGAATACGCGTAAGAAGTCGCGAGTAACAGGTGGTTTGTCCATAAATAGAATTGGTGGTTTAAGAAGTAAAGGAGTTTATAAATTTGCGTTATATACTAGACGCTGTCCGCGACTTCGTATTCGTGCAAGAAATGGATATAGAAAGATGTAAGTTACGTGAAAGGTATCCCAAAAAACACGGAGTGGGGATAATATGACAGAGAAGCCATCACCATACCATTCTACGTACAAAAATGTCTCATGAAGAGAATAAATTTGCGACACGTTTAAAAATAGCAAATAAAAAAGGTGGTGGGAGGGGGAAGCTTGGTGCTTTCTTCTTTTTTCTGCATGAGAATCAGATTCTTCGTTTCTAATAATTTCATCTGTTGCTCTGCTAGAGCTACTCCTTAGGCCTGATTTACGCCTGAGAGAAATGTCAAATAGAAGACGAAATATACAGATGCCAGAAATCACAAAATAATAATCCGGTGCACCGAAAATCAACAACTATACTACGTAATATTTTTTTGTCTGTAAACTAAATTTATGAACAGATCATACACTAACGGAGTGCCATAGGAAAACAGCTCGAGTAACCGATATAACATTACAGACTTACACACGCACGCTATCCGTCTTTTTGGCACCGTTTAGTTATCAAAATTTAATGACAAAAATTATTATGTATCCCGAAGCAAGTATCCTTCCTTCCTTATGATACAAAGAATTTGTTTTTCAAATTTCATCAGTATCAGTATAGCCGTTTAGTCGTCAAAACGCAACAGAAAGAGTGAAGTAGAGTTACATTCGCGTTTATAATATTATCAATGTGGATCATACAAAAAATGACTGCGAGGGAAAAAAAGCCTGAGCAACCGATACAGCATAAAAATTAAAAACTTATAGCATTGTTGGGTCCTGAAGTATTTTTCGGCCACCTAAGTGAAAACATTTCTATTTGTCACACATTATGGCTCTGTCGTGGCTGTACCTACAGTTCAACGTGGAATCTTAACAGCGGAACGTCCAGGCGTGAGTCATATGATCAATATTCCTGCTCCCACAGGAATTTTGAACCGAGATCTGACCCAAAACTTTGGAAAGCGTGTGCTTTAATCACTGAGCCGCCAATCTGCTCTCCGTTATAGCATTACAATTACACATCTCTCTATCACCTTTTAATTAATTTTCAATATTCCATGACAAATTATATTATTTTTTATAGAAAAAAGTATCCTATGTGCAAAGTATTCTAACGGCAAAATCGGTTTAGCCGTTTAGCCCTGAAAACGTAACAAACAACTAGAGAGACAGAGCTACTTCGGCATTTATAATATTAATTATTATAGATATACCAAGTAATGATCGAAGGTTAAAGTGTTTTACCAGCCGTCATCAATGTCAAGCGGTCTTTTTGACGTGTAGACTCACGCTGATTATTGAATCGATGAAATCAGTATTGTAGAAAATCCAGAAAAATGCATCTATTTGCAATCCTGCGTCAGTAACCTCCACCTTATATTGAGAAAGTAAAGCCAGCTGAATTTCATAGAAACCCGTGTTCCGATGATAGAAAAATTATTTGTTTGCTGATAGTGCCTTGTTTCTTTAATGTGCCTGGCTAGCGTTATGCAGTGCGGCGGCATTGAAGTACTTGCTGGTGTGTCGCCAGTGCGCTAAGTTTAGCGCGCTTTATCGCCGGTAACCTGAGTGCTCCCGCGCGGTCACCTGACGGGAATCGCCTCAGCTGCCAACCTGCGCCGCCTCAACGCCCCGCCCGCAGTCCGTTTAAAGGCGACATAAAACTTTTAACGCCCGCAGTTGGCAACGGCCCCGACCCGCAGGTGACTCGAGACAACCTTCGCCACGGTGGCTTTTAATTCCACAGCGTGTGGACTCGTTACCTGCACCATTCTAGCGCCGAGACGTCGTTCAACATTGGCGGCTACTCCAGAAAATCGGATAAACAAAAATTCTTCGAATAATCTTCACCTTTGAAGCTCAGAATTTGTGATCTAATTTCAAAATCCAATTACATTAATCGACTTCGAATGAATCGAAACATTTCTTACGCCGTTGAGGTGGGCGCTTCAACATTTCGGATTAGTTTAGTATCTGAAAATTATTCTTCATTGATTTCAATATATATTACCTTTTGAAGGAAACTTCCTGGCATTTAGAGAATACCATGGAAAATCGAAATTTTGATGGCTGGACAGGGATTCGATCCCATGTCCTTCCGAATGCCAGGCCCCGGCGTTACACACACACAGTATATATATATATATAAATGTATTGAGATAACTTACACACTCGGTAGATATGTCACTTTGTAGCAAGCAACCTCAAGTTTCACATAAAAGTGTCAAGTGTCATTTTGGTTTGATGTGACTACCATTTATCATGCGGCAAACATCCCACCGGTAATCAATTTCTTCCCACACTCGTTGCAGCAAATCGCGCATAACTTTTGCAACAGCAGCGTTGATTTAATTTTTAAGGTCGGCCAAATAGTTTGGTTCGGGAGGAACATACAGAGAATCTTTAATGAAACCCCAGAGAAAGAAATCCAGTGGTGTCAAGTTTCGTATAGGTATTGAGGTGGTCGTGTGATTGGCCCTTCACGGCCAGTCCATCGACTTGGGAAGCGATTATCGAGGAAACCTCGAACTTCATTGAGGAAATGAGGTGGTGCACCTTCTTACTGGTAGCAAACCATCCAATCTCGGTAATCTATATCTACATCTACATCTACATCTATACTCTGCAAATCACAAATACTGTGGGTGGCAGAGGGTGCTAAGCACCAATCCTAATTCTGCGAATTCCAATCCCGAACAGATCAAGGAAAGAAGGAATACATAAAAGAATCAGTACGGCATCGTATTTCTCTAATCTTATCCCTCCTGTCATTGCGACCTAAATAGGTTGGTGGAAGAAGTATTTCGTTGCACTCGTAACTTGAAGATTTTCGCATATTCTCCAGCAAATTCAAACGAAAATGACGTCGTCTGTCCGCCAAACAATCCCAGCCCAACCCACGTATCAGCTCTGTGACACTTACGTAAGGACTGTAACTAGCAGTCACGAATCGAGCGGCTCTGCTCTGTACTTTCTCTAACGTGTCAATCAATCCCTTGCGATACGGATCCCAAATTCCACAACAGTATTCCAAATGCGGACGCACTAGTGTTTTGTACGCTATTTCCTTTGTATGAGCATTACAACTTCTCAAAATACGTCCTATGAATCGTAACTTGGAATTAGCTTTGCCTACAACGGAAGTTATGTGCAAGTCCCATTTCATGTTGCTTTGTACTGTTACGCCTAGATACTTCAGAGAATCCACAGCGTCAACAACTGAATTGTTAACTTTGTAATCCTGAGCAAGCGGTGTCTTTTTATTACTTATGTGCATTGCCTTGCATTTTTTACAGTTAAGTGTAAGCTGCCATTCACGGCACCATTCCGAAATAACATCCAGATCGCGCTGAATTTCTAAGCAATCGTCGGAGCACCTCACTTCCCTATAAATAAGTGCATCATCAGCAAAAAATCGCATCCTGCAATTAACGTTGTCACCGAGATCGTTTATAAAAATTAAGAAAAGAAGTGGTCCTATTACACTTCCTTGAGGAACGCCCGAAGTAACATCAAGTTTAGAAGAGGCTTCCCCGTCTACAACGACATACTGTGACCGACCAGTTAGAAAATCGCGTATCCATTCGCAAATCTGATCAGATATACCGTACGCTCGGATCTTCGCTGAGAGTCGGTTGTGTGGTACAGAGTCAAAAGCTTTCTGAAAATCCAAGAAAATAACATCAACTTGTGATCCTGCATCAATAACTTTCATTACATCATGCGAAAATAGAGCCAGTTGCGTTTCACATGATCGGTTCTTCCGAAATCCGTGTTGGTATGCTTTAAGTAGCTCGTTTTCATCTAGAAACTTCATAACGTTAGAGCATATGATATGCTCCAGAATTCTACTGCAAACAGATGTTAGCGATTTTTTTTTTTTTTTTTTTTTTTTTGCTGTCGTCAGTCTTTAGACTGGTTTGATGCAATCCTCCATCCCTTCCTATCCTGTGCTAACCTCTTCATTTCTACATACCCGTTACAACCCACGTCCTCAATTATCTGCTTCATATATTCTAATCTCTGTCTACCTCTACAGTTCTCACCTTCAACTGTTCCCTCCACTAACAAATTAACCAATCCAGCATGTCTCAAAATATGACCTACCAGCCTGTCTCTTCTTTCCGTAAGCTTCTTCCATAAACTTCTTTTCTCACCCATCATTTCCAAAACTCTTTCATTTCTTACTTTGTCTGTCCACCTAATTTTCAGCATTCTTCTGTAGCACCATATTTCAAATGCTTCAAGTTTCTTTCTTTCCGGTATTCCTAAAGTCCATGTTTCGCTACCGTAAAGTGCTGTGCTCCACACATAGAGTTTTAAGAAGTTCTTTCTAATTCCTAGATCAATATTTGAAACTAAAAGGTTTCTCTTTTTCATGAAGGCTCTTTTTGCTAGTGCTATTCTGCTTTTAACATCATTCCTGCTTCGGCCATCGGTTGTAATTTTGCTTCCCAAGTAACAGAACTCACTCACTTCTCGTATTGCATCAGATCCTATTTTTATATTTAATCTGCTAGTATTGGTATCATTTCTGCTACATTTCATCACTTTTGTTTTACTTTGATTTATATTCAGTCCAAAGTCTTCCTTCAGTATTTTGTTCATGCCATTCAATAACTTCTCAATATCCTCAGCCCTCTCTGCTAATAAGACAATGTCGTCAGCAAATCGTAGCATACTGATTTTTTCTGCCTGAAAACTTATGCCACATGGAAATTTTTCTTTCACTTTCTTCATTGCTTCCTCCACATACAAGTTGAATATTAACGGGGATAGACTACAACCTTGTCTCACACCCTTTTTAACTGATGCATGTCTCTCATGATTCTCTACTTTTATTACAGCCACTTGATTCTTATATAGTTTATAGAGTATTCTTCTATCTCGATACTTTAGGCCTGACTTCTTTAGAATTTTGAACATCTTGTCCCACCTAACATTATCAAAAGCTTTTTCTAAATCAACAAATGCCATAAAAGTATCTTTGTTTTTCTTGATCCGCCCTTCAAGTATTAATCTTAAAGACAGAATTGCTTCCCTTGTACCGCGATTTTTCCTAAACCCAAACTGATCTTCACCTACTATCTCTTCTACTACCCTTTCCATCCTTCTGTATATAATTCTGGTCAGTAATTTTGAAGCATGTGATGTTAGACTAATTGTGCGATAATTCTCACATTTGTCAGCTTGTGCTTTCTTTGGAAGTGTGAAGATGATATTTTTATTAAAATCATTTGGAATTTCTCCTCTTTCATAACTTTTTGATATCAGCTTGAATAATCTTTCGATTCCTTCCTCTCCTAGAGATTTAAGAAGTTCTGCAGGGATCTCATCAATTCCAACTGCCTTATTTGCTTTCAAGTCATTCAGAGCTTTATTAAATTCTGTCCTCAAAACAGGATCTCCTAAGTCATCAATGTCGATATCGCCTTCCTTTTCCAATACACTATTGTTCAAGTCGTCCCCATCATACAGTTTCTCAATGTATTCCTTCCATCGGTTAGCTCTATCTTCTAAGCTTAAAAGAGGTTTCTCCTCGGCAGTTTTAATGTTCATACCTCTTTTCTTCATTTCTCCAAAATTCTGTTTGATCTTTCTATATGCAACATCTACTTTTCCTACGACCATTTCCTTTTCTACTTCTTCACACTTTTCTTGTAGCCATTTTTCTTTTGCTATTTTGCATTTCCTATTTATTTGATTTCTAAATTGCCTGTACTGCTCTCTTCCTGCTTCATCCTGAGCATGTTTGTACCTTCTTCTCTGATCCATCAGCTGCAAAATTTCTTCTGTGATCCAAGGTTTTCGGGCAGCTTGTTCCCTAAAGCCTAAGGTTTCTTTGCCAGCTTTCATTATTTCGGTCTTTAATGCATTCCATTCGTCCTCGGTTGAGCTCCTTTCACAGTTAATTCTTAGACCTAAGTCTACCATTTCTGCAAATTTTTCTCTTGTGCTAGATTGTTTCAGTTTATTCACTTCTAACCAGAAATTTGCAGAAATGATAGACTTAGGTCTAAGAATTAACTGTGAAAGGAGCTCATGTTAGCGATATCGGTCGATAATTCCTAGGATCTCTCCGATCTCCTTTCTTGAAAACGGGAATCACCTGCGCAATTTTCCAGTCAGAAGGTACTTTTCTTTCCTCTAATGATTTACGAAATATATCTGACAGAAATTGTTCTATTTCTTCCGCGTATTCCGAAAATACTCTTACTGGTATACCATCGGGACCCGGCGCTTTCCCCCACTTCAGGAGCTTTAATTGCTTTATGATACCTACACTATCAATTTGTACTGGATCCATCTCAAATTCAACACGCCGTGGAAAAACGGGAATGTTTTCCATGTTTTCGTCAGTGAAGGAATTTTTATATTCGGTGTTAAATACGGTAGCCTTGTCACGGCTGTCATCAACTTCCCGACCGTCTTGTAGTAGAACTGGCATATTGTTGTCACAACCACCTATTTTTTTTTACATACGACCAAAATTTCTTTTGATTTTCAATGAGGCTCTTGGAAAGTGAGTTGCATCGAAAGTCATTGAAGGCCTTGCGCATCGCATTCTTGACCTGTCTTCTTGTCTGAGCTAGCTTTTCTAAATCACTCCAATACATCGTCCTTCTTGAGCGTGCATGAATCTTCCTTTGCTTTTTAAGTAACCTTTTCACTTCACGCGTATACCACGGGGGATCGTTCCCGTCCCTGATTGTCCTTTTCGTTATATGTCGTCCATACCTTCCCTGACTATATTTATGAATCGAAGCCTCTTCCTTTTATAAAGGTAATGTATTTATCCCTCCAAAACGTTCTTAAACTCTCCTTTGGGGCCTTTTCGAACCTGTAAACAACCCTTTCTTTTTTCTTTTTGCGCTCGACTGTTAATTTTACTGTAGCAGTTACAGCTTAATGATCACTTATTCCCGCGGTGGTAGAAATGTCCGTAAATAATTCAGGCCTATTTGTCACGAGAATATCTAAAATGTTTTCGTTATCGTTGTCGCACCGCGTTGGTTCAGTGACGAGCTGCTCAAGATTAAGATCTGAGAAAAGGTCGAGAATAATCTCACAGGATATTTTATCCCTGCCACCAGTAACGTGGGCGTAATTACTCCAGTCAATATACGGCAAGTTGAAGTCGCCTCCTAGTATTATTCCATGATACGGAAATTGACGATCTATATTACTTACGTTATTTCTTAAGGCCTCAGCAATAGATACATCTGCATCTGGTGGACGATAGAAAGACTCTAATACAAGTTTTGTCCTAGCTACTTTTAGTCTAATCCATAGGATTTCACAGACCGTATCGATATTTATTTCGCTACACGACAGGTGTTTACTAACAGCTATAAATACACCGCCTCCATTGGAGTTCAACCTATCCTTACGGAAAACATTCATTCTATCGTTAAATATTTCTGCTGAACTTATATTCGGTTTTAACAAGCTTTCAGTACCTAATACAATATCAGCTTCTGTGCTACTAATAACGCTTTCAAGCTCAGGCTGCTTATTACAAACACTTCTACAGTTTATAACGAGTACTTTTAACGGTCGAGATTGATTTTCGCTGCGCCTAACATATGGTGCCGAATTTAATTGGGCTGCACGTGACTGTAATACCAGTTTCGGGTCTTCCTCCCTCAGCCTAAAATATCCCCCAATACACTCCACACGGCCCCTGCCACCCGTGTAGTCGAATCACGTGTGTAGTGCACACCTGATCTATCCAAGGGAACCCTACACGACTCGACCCCAGGGCGAAACCGAGCGTGGTGGTGTAACGGATAGCGTTCTGGCCTCGCATTCGGGAGGACGGCGGTTCGATTCCCCGTCCGGGCATCCAGATTTGGGTTTTCCATGGTTTCCCCAAATCACTCCATGTGAATGCCGGGATGCTTCCTTCAAAAGGCCATGGCCGAATTCCTTCCCATTCCTTGCCCCCATCCTTTCCCGTCTCTAAAGACCACGTTGTTAAAAAGGGACGTTAAACTGTAAAAAAAAAAAAAAAACCCAGGGCGAAGATCAAGGAATCTGCAGCCATGATTATCGCAGAAACGATGCAGTCTCTGGTTCAGACCCTCGACTCGGCTCTGAACCAGAGGTCCACAGTCAGTTCTATCGACAATGCAGCAGATGGTTAGCTCAGCCGAAATCTTGCGGTCATCAACCACAGAGCTCACCGTATGAGCAAGCCGCCGGAAGGAAGAGAGGATACCCTCCAACCCAAGGCGGCAAGCATCATTGGTGCCGACATGAGCTACAATCCGCAGCTGGCTACACCTCGTCCGCTCAATGGCATCTGGGATGGCCTGATCCACATCATGGATCAGACCTCCCGGAATGCACGATGAATGGACATTGGACATCTTCATCGATCTGTGGAATTAAAAAGTTTTCAAGCATATCCAGATACACCAAAACACAGCGAGCACTCTCCGTGCCATTGAAAGTAACCATTTTAACTATGCACTAAGCAGACGCTCCTGGTGGCGGAATTGTGTATTGATGCACTACGTGCATCACACTTGATGTTGTTTGCTACAAAATGACACATCTACCGATTCTGTAAGTTATCTCAACAAATTTCTAAGTAGGACGTTGTAACAGCCCTCAAACCTAAATTTGATATGGAATTGTATTTTATGAAGCATTTGTAGCAATTGAGAGTGTGGTTGAATATGATTTTTGTATGTTTGTGTTGAAAATTACTGTATCAGTGTAAATGGACTTTGTTTTATGAAAAGAAATTACGTAAGTAATATTTAATATCTTTAAGGACAGAACTATGCAATAGAATTGCTTAAACGTTTGTAATTCCAAGTATTAAGATGAGCTACAGCGTTTAAAGGATGATTTACTACAGTTTAAAATGATTTATGTGGATAATTTTGTGTTTAAATATCTTTAATCTTCATTTCTGACCATTTCGTAACGATTGTAAATGATTATGTATTAATATTGATTGGTTTTAATGTTTTTAATTGTTTAAGCATTGTTAAAGTTCGAGAAAAATCTGTCGGATGTTCTAGAACTTTTGATGTAACATTTATAAAGCGAACGCGATTGAGACAGAGCCAATTTTTACGTCGGCAAGGACACAGTTTATTGAAAGAATCTGGAAGAAGTGCGGAATGTAATCGCTGGAGTTTGTGTTTACTTGTGACCAATATCTTTGAAGTGTATGTCTTCGAGAAAAAAAAACAGTTAAAATCTTAAACTGCATCGTGGACTAATTATTTCATATATAATTAAACCACGAGACACCTAATAACGTGGTTTCATCCCATTTCAGTCATCAAAATTTAGATTTTCCACGTTTTTTCCTATTCGTTCTAGGCTAATGCTGGGATGGTTCCTTCAGAATGCTATGGCGGAATTCCATGCCTTCCTTGTCCCCTGTCCTCTGCGACCTCAAATTGCCTCGACGTTGACCAGCTATAAAGCACCAAGATAAAGAATCTTATATAATGGAGCAAGATAAAAATCAAATCTCACATTAGTTCAGTCGATGGATGGGATTAAACATACTAGAATGCTTAAATAACATAACTAACAATTATACATGATCTATGTACGTGGAGCTTAATTTGGTGTAGTGTTGCAATGAAGTATTCGGTGGTATCCAATCCAGTAAAGTGGATGTTCGGTATCTTGAGAACTATATCCCACACTTATTTCAATTAAAGAGAAATAACAGTTAGCATAATGATATATGGTGAAAACATATTTTCTCGAACGGTGAGGTAGTCAGAATAGACAATAGTGTTTCATAACCGTAACGAGGGATCAAATCGCATCCTATTGTCCATATTAATAGCTAACAAGTTTTTATTTATACCACTGTGTATTCACAAAAATGACCAGAATGGTTTTAATGTAAGTACGGGAAAACGAGAAGCCATAGAAATCAGTTGTTGTTGTTATTGTGGCTTACAGTCGCGTCGATAGCGTTGTCTTTAGCGCCTGGGTCATACAAATTCTTGCAGGAGAAAGTATAAAGCCGTTTCAGATTTACAATTGGCCGTGTCCAGTGTGGGAAGACAGAACGCTGTCATTATACCATAAAACGTAAGGTCCTGTCACTTCTATCTCCTGAGAAACTCACATTTCAGGACATGGATTTATTGAGGTTATTAAATTGAAAAATCAAACATTGGCTGTCCTAACAGAATTATGTTTTCAGAGTGTTTTAAACTTTGCTTGAATGTGGTATTAACATATAGATATATCAATTCCTCCAACTTTTACTTTTATAATGTGTGGGTATTAACGAAAGTAATCTACGTTAGGAAAATAGGGCAGGAAAACTAGCAGAGAAACATATGTGACTGACGGATTTTGTGGTTGACTTTCCAGTTGAGGTTGAAGTAACAAACCAAATTAAAATGCAATAAAAGGCATTTACTTCGTAATTTTTCTTTGCTAGTTTCAAACACAGCCAATTGAAACTAAAAAGTTAGTACTGTGTTAAATAAAATTTGTTGTAACAAATACAGGGTGCTTCAAAAAGGACTTTTAAGATATGAAACCATTTTCGAAATTTTTCATAGAACTTGAGGGATCGTTCATTTATAATTTGTGGCAAAACATGTAGACTTTTTGTCGATGAATATGCCACAAGCAACGCATTAGATTTTTTTTTTTTACTTAACTCGGTACAGGTCTGGCAAGTGAGCCATGCACGGCCAATAACCGACGGGGGAATCAGTCTTTAAGGAAGTGTTGAGAGACAATAATTAGATGTGTCGTCTTGCTGGTAATGAAAGGATACATGTTTTTCTTCCTCATCTAACAGTGGGAAGCGAAAATTTTCAGTCACTCCGTGTGAGAGTTACGCTGAAGTGTTGTGCCAGTGTTGGTGCTGTGAAACGTCAGCACACAGTGATTACGTTCCTCACCAGTGGAAGTGGTAATTTTAACCACGCACTAACCGATGTCTGAAGTGCCAGAGATTTGGTCATCCGCCTCATTCTATGAGCGCTTTGCAGTGACTATAGGGGATGTTTATCCTCTTACGGGAACGTCTAGAAGATGGATTAGGGTAGTTTCCTTTTGCCTGATCCAGTATGACAGTGTTTGTAAGTGTGGATGATTGTGACAGTGCTTGTATTCAGTGTACTGTAGGGTGTTGCTTATGTTGTGGATAAGAGACGAAAGAAGGGAGAGAGTGAAACCCAGTACCAGCCAATTCAGGCCTACTCTTCCGAAATATACGTGGGGGGGGGGGCGGGGTGCACGAAGCTTAATGTCACCATCCGATGGACGAATCACGGTTAACAGTGCCATATGATGTCACTCTATGCCCACTGCAGGACTTTTTTTAGCTCAGGACTTCCATGCATAATCTGGTGATCAGAAATTGTGCACCACCACTTTTCCCAGCCTGCTAGCCAAGTACTGATGTTAATTTTTTTTTTCCATCGTCAGGATTCTAACCAGCTTAACTCGCGTCAAACGCCGCAACCATCTGAGCCAATGGGGTGGACAGTACAGCTTTACATCACCCGAACTTGAGGTATAACGCTACGGTATGGTAAATATGTGATTCATAAAGTTATCTGACTATGTCCCTACTTGTTTTACAAAGTGGTAAACACAGAATGACGATTTATGCGATTCTGAAAGTTATTTGTATAAGTTGCTTACAAAGTTGTAAACTTGCATTTGGAGCACGGTATGTATTGCTAGGTTACTGATTGCGTCATTAATTAGAGGAACCTCGCGTCAGGATTGTTGGACGTAAGCTTGAAGTTGGTCCTCGCGTTCTGCTGGAGACGAAGTTGTGGCTAAGAAGACAGCAGTTCACGACAGCTGACTCAGGCTGTGGCTGGAACAGACAAATCTCTGGGGCAGGGGGGCGGGGAGGGGGTGGTCAGACCACAACAGCGCTTGACGCCTCCATCACGTTCCGTGCAGACAACTCTAACAAGGCAAACTGCTTACCTCGGGGCGCGAGTCTTAGACCGGCGATACTTGATCACTACCAGAAGGGCGACATCAGCAGTGCCACTGTGATGCCTTCACACTGCAGCTCCTCAAACGCTCTCTCAAATGGTTAATGGGTTGAATAATGTCCAGATCCACTGGAATACAGTACATCGGAAGACGTAAATAAAAAATGTAAATACGTATGGCATCGTTGGCGGGAATATCCACGAATAGTCTGGCGCTAAATGACAAGATTTTTTTTTGATATGGCACACATGATCTTCTGTTGTGGCTAACTATCCTAGCCCAATAATCCTACCGGGTAAAAGAAATGACTGTTTAACGGGTATTCCGAACCACGGTGAGCTTTCTGGTGCACTTCACAGCAAACTATGCCAGAAATGAAGGTCGGGTTTAGGGTTTTTCAAAATCTCTGCCGAGACAGGAATCTGAAGCGGGACCTATCGATTTCCATTCAGACACCTTTGCCACTGATCCATCAGACCGGTTGGAAGAAATAGTATAGAAATGGAGGAAGGGAGGTAGTGCAAGAAGCGACAGTAGTTTCTTTTTGACAAATTAACCGTTAAGAAAAGGAATCATGTAGGATTTTAGAAGACGTTATTTTATATATTTACAGCTGGACCAAGCCACGGTAGTGAAAGGGATTTTTATTGCTCGGGATTTGTCCAGTACGGTAGGAAAGGTGATGGAGCACAGTTTCCCAGCCTCAGGGTGTTATCCACTGAATTTCAAGATCTACATCTATACTCTGACTAAACTATGGGTGGCAGAGGGTGCTAAGCATCACAACTAATCTATACTCTTTGCATACCAATCCCGAATGGTAACCTTCAGTGGTTATGCAAATTGCTTTGGAACTTTTGTAATTTAGTGTAGGTTGCCATTTTTCGCACAATGGTGAAATAACATCCAAATCGCGTTGAATTTCTATCCACTCGACAGCGTCGTGGCTGAGCGATAACGTCTAACCACGCGAACGGGAGGACGCGGCTTCGATTCCCCGTCCGGCAAAACAAATTTGGATTTTTCATTGTTTCGTCAAATAACCCCAGGCGAATGTCAGGATACTTCCTTCAAAAAGACCATGGCCCAATTCCTTCCCGTTACTTGCCCTAAGTCCTGTACCGCCTTTTATTACCTCAAAGTTGACGAAGCGTAAAGCATTAAGCAAAAATAAAAAAGGTCTGTAGATGACTGCATCTTTAGCAAACAATCTTAATGTTGTCTATAAGACCGTTTATAACAATTAAGAATGACAGAGGGGGGTTTGGTTGCACCATGGTAATGTAGTTGACAGTGGAATTTCGTTGGTAAACAATGGTCGCGGGATTTGATCCCAATTACTTTAAAATTGCCTTAATCAGTTCATTAACTCTGTCAAAATTTGCTGTCGATATGTATAGAGACATAGAACGCTTCCATGGTTAAAATTCCTCGTCAAGCGGAGGACTTCTTTACCCTGCTGGATTAGCGGGAGGAACTAAACAAAGGCCCTTACATGGTAAGATTACGAGGCCATTCTAAAACTATATTACTTAGACCGTAGGTTCCCAACCTTTTTTGACCTACCGCTCGTTTTTTATTATTATTATTATTTTTTTAAAAAAGCACACTGATTCCTTTTCTTATACTAAATAATGCAACCCATATTTCTACAATTTTTGGCGCGTAACATCGTTCTGAAACAGTGATACTCTGGCGCCCTTGTTAAGTGAATTGTCCAATTTCATATATAGAAAAAGAAACACAGACGTCTAAAACTATTTTACTGAAAGTTATTAGCATGTATTATTCACAGTTTGATTATCAAACACATGAAATAAAAATAATGAGAAATATTATTAATTGAAGGGCTGAGCTCGGTGTAATGATACTAATTTTTCGATAATCGGCCCTTGTTTGTCATCAACAATTCTAAATCGCCGTGATTTACTATTGAAAATATATTTATTTCCTTAGCTAATATATATATATATTTTACTTCTATAAACCCTCTTTAGGCTACATGTGATCAACAAATACAATTAAAAACTTCTTTGATAAACCCCCTAAAGCAGGATATAATACTTGAAAACAGGGTGAGGCGGTTAGTCGTCAAGAACCCGTAAATTTGTTTTTGACCAGAAACGTCCCCTATGATTTTCTCAACGCCCACCGGTGGGCAATTTCTCCCCCGTTGACTTAGATGGACGAACTATCCGGTAGTATTTGAAAATGTAAAGAGCCTGTCTTATTCGACGAAACTTCCAATTTTCGTACAGAAAAGCAAGTATTTGACTTACTTGTATTCTGCTTTGTTATCTACTCTAATATTATAAATGCATAACTAACTCTGCCTCTCTGTCTGTTATACTTTCACGACTAAACAGCTAAACCGATCCCGAAGAAATTTGACAATGAAATACTATGTATCATTAGGAAATACATAGCAAACTTCCTTCTGGATAAATAACATATTTTGTCAAGAAATTTTAGAAAATAACCGAACGGTGACAGACAGACGGATAGCGTGTGTAAGTCTCTGTAATGTTATATCAGTCACTCAGACTTCATCTCTCACACATTCAGTTTGTGGGATACCTTTTAAATAACTGGGTAAATAACATATTTAGTCAAGAAATTTTAGAAAATAACCGAATGGTGACAGATAGACGGATAGTGTGTGTAAGCTCTATAATGTTATATCGCTCACTCTGACTTCTTCTCTCTCGCATTCAGTTTGTGGGATACCTTTTAAATAACTGGGTAAATAACATATTTAGTCAAGAAATTTTAGAAAATAACCGAATGGTGACAGACAGATGGATAGCGTGTGTAAGCACTATAGTGTTATATCGCTCACTCAGACTTCATCTCTCTCTCTTGCATTCAGTTTGTGTGATACCTGTTATATAACTTAAAGCTTTCTATATCCAATTCCAGGAACAAGTCGCAGGTAATAGTTAGTTGCAATATGTTACCGCCAAAGCACTCTGTATTAATTATACTGCAATGCGGTTTCTTTTTGATTATTTTGGCGTGCTGCGCTTTTCTTGAGGCCGATTCCTCGGCGACCACATTCTCCGGATGAAACCTACCGTGTGTCCCTTTCTCGCGGGGACCACAAAGGGCGGGACGCCTTTCCTTTGCCCTCTGCCACCTCGGTCGTAATCACTTTAAGTAATCCCCCGGCCGCCAGCTTTGACTCGCCTCCGGCTCTTTGTCTCCGCGCTTTTATTTCCCGCACGTGGACGCTGTGTCCGGCGGGACTTGCGCCCGGTGATTCGCCATCAGATGTCGTCTGCGGCGTTTGATCATCTTAATAAACGCGTCCCGCAAGGTGGCTACCGACGTTACTCTCCTGGAAGGCGTTGCTCATTTACGAAATGCGGCTCATTCCATCGCGATTGGTTCTTAGGAAACCCCGTCACCTTCATCATCCCACATCGTCAACCCCTTTACTGCTCCATAGTAATATGTGCGAGACGTTAACAATACGGCGGTACTCTCCATTCTTCGCTGGAGCCAGTGAAGCATCTGATTCAATTTCCGGCTCAGACAACAGAGAATTTTTAAATTTTTGGGGGCTGCACCACATTCGTTACCTACGCGAAACTGTTACTAACCTGTTGAATTTGGTTCAGTCGCTTCGTCAATATGTCATCTTCACGTTTTGGGCTCTTATTTTGAAAAAACTTGCCAGGAATTCAATAAAAAATGCCGAAATATGACAGTGACGCAAAGCCATTAAATGCCGCCATCGTTGAAACATCAGTAACACTTTCTTAAAATGTTGGTTTAATTCTTTATTGTAATCTTTTCTTGCCGTTTCAGCTTTTTCTCCGTTCTAAAAAGTCGCACAAAATTGACAATATTTATCCTGGTTGTAATACGGAGGTGCCCGCCATCTTTTACCGAGACAAGCAAGCAGAGATAATCCATTTCTTCCGTTGTAAACAAATACGCAATTTCCGTGATGGATGCCACATAGCGAAAATTTCTTAATTTTGTTTCTCTCTTGGTCCAGGCCGTATTCCATCCTTACCACGGACGCTACTGACCACGCTGTCGACGCGCCCTTGCAGCAACTTCAACAGCATCAACAACCTAGCCACGATTTCTATGACAAAACGAAACTGTTTAGGTTGATATGATCCCTGTACTGACAATTTTTATGTTATTTTTGCAGTGCTGATAGGATAGCATTTCGGAGTTGCTCAGCCTATCATATTTCCGCATTTTAAATTAAATTTCTAGCGACTTTTCCGCAAAGCAAGAGCGCAAAGCGTGAACAGGACATATTGATGAAGCGACTGAACGAAATTGCAACAGGTTAGTAGCAGACTCGCGTAGGTTCAGAAAGTGGTGCAGCCCCAAAATTTCCAATCTAGCAAAGAGGAAATGTGAACTTAAGCATGGTTTAGGCGTTAGCAGTTGTGTGAACAATCATTCGGTATAAAAAAAATTCCCTTCTTTCAGGAATTTAACAATCTTCGGATCTTATTCTTTTGCTAGACAATATTCTTCTTCTTCTTCTATCGTTGTGCCCAACTCAGGAGCGCGAGTGAACTTGTCTAGCAGTGTGTTTTTCCTCTGTTCCCAAAACCTCTTCATCCTTTCGCTGTTTTCTTTCCTTCGTTCTTCCGTCCACGTTTTCCTTCTTCTAATATACTGGCTGTTGGCAAACTGATGGTTGTTGACCATGCTACTAAATCGGCATCTGTCCTGTATGATGTCGTCTGTTATTCCTATTTCCCGGAGATCCTTTTCAATTTCAATTAGCCAGTTGTTTTTAATTTCCATTGAAATGGCTAGGTTTAGAATTCTTTTTGTTAGTCTGTTATAACTCATTCTGATAATATGGCCTTAGAATTTAATTCGTCTTTTCCTGAATGTTTCATCTCCCCATACTCTCAACCCAGGCCCTGGTAATTATACTAGGTTTTCTCGGTCATCGGATTCTGGGGGACCGAGAACATCATGCGGGAATGTATCGGATCTTCCCAAATCTCTTCGTCCGAAGTGCTAAACAATATTCATTATAATAATAATAATAACACTTACAACCAGTCATGCGTTAAAATTATTGATTATAAAATTGATGTGTATACATACACAGGTAGCGTCGTGCATTAAAATTAACAGTACACAAAGCAAAAGAAATTGAAAAATGATTTGAGACTCCCACAGCTGGGAGATGCATTAAGTTATTGTAGGACCAATCGCCTCTGGAGTGTTGTTCTGTTCTGTTGTGTTGTGGTGGCTGTTCCTCTGTAGACACCACCTGGCAGCCATATATAGCCTGAGATCGGTGGCTGTTAGCCGCCTCTTCCAGCAGCTGCTGGACCGAAATACCACCACGCTCCTCGCACACCTGACTGCAGTAAAGGTAGCAAGCACCTGCCTTATTAACGAATAGACACAATGAGATACACTTAAAGTATTATTCCAGTATGTACCACTACTTCCCATACCACTTTCGTAAATGTAGGTGAAGGATGCAGAATAAGCATTCTACGGAAATGAATACGACTTAGGGAAAGGAAGAGTAACCGATATCGGGTTTTGTTTTGATGGACACGTAGCAACGCGCTTCCCTGAGAAATGAAACATTTTTGAGCACGGTAAGAAGTCATTTACTGCCGATACGCGTTTACTGCTCAAACGCCGCACGTTCTGCGCATGGTCAATTAACTTTCTGCGCATGCGCACTTAACGTTTTGCCCATGCGCACTTAACGTTCTGCGAATGCGCACTTAACGTTCTGCGCATGCGCACTTAAATTGTCTGCATGTGTACCTAACGTTCTCTGCATTTGCACCTAACGTTCTACGCATGTGCACTTAACATTCTCTGCATGTGTAGGCTACCTAATGTTCTCTGAATGCGCACTTAACGTTCTGCGCATGCGCACTTAAATTGTCTGCATGTGTACCTAACGTTCTCTGCATTTGCACCTAACGTTCTACGCATGTGCACTTAACATTCTCTGCATGTGTAGGCTACCTAATGTTCTCTGAATGTGCACTTAACGTTCTGCACATGCGCGCTTAACGTTCTGCGCATGCGCACTTAACGTTCTGCTCATGGGCACCAAAAGTTCTGCGCATGCGCACTTAAATTCTATGCATGTGTACCTAACGTTCTCTGCATGTGCACCTAACGTTCTACGCATGCGAACTTAACATTCTCTGCATGTGTACCTAATGTTCACTGCATGTGCACTTAACGTTCTGCACATGCGCGCTTAACGTTCTGCGCATGCGCACTTAACGTTCTGCTCATGGGCACCTAAAGTTCTGCGCATGCGCACTTAAATTCTATGCATGTGTACCTAACGTTCTCTGCATGTGCACCTAACGTTCTACGCATGCGAACTTAACATTCTCTGCATGTGTACCTAACGTTCTCTGCATGTGCACCTAACGTTCTACGCATGCGAACTTAACATTCTCTGCATGTGTACCTAATGTTCTCTGCATGTGCACTTAACGTTCTGCACATGCGCGCTTAACGTTTTGCGCATGCGCACTTAACGTTCTGCTCATGGGCACCTAAAGTTCTGCGCATGCGCACTTAAATTCTATGCATGTGTATCTAACGTTCTCTGCATGTGCACCTAACGTTCTACGCATGCGAACTTAACATTCTCTGCATGTGTACCTAACGTTCTCTGCATGTGCACCTAACGTTCTACGCATGCGAACTTAACATTCTCTGCATGTGTACCTAACGTTCTCTGCATGTGCACCTAACGTTCTACGCATGCGAACTTAACATTCTCTGCATGTGTACCTAATGTTCTCTGCATGTGCACCTAACGTTCTACGCATGCGAACTTAACATTCTCTGCATGTGTACCTAACGTTCTCTGCATGTGCACCTAACGTTCTACGCATGCGAACTTAACATTCTCTGCATGTGTACCTAACGTTCTCTGCATGTGCACCTAACGTTCTACGCATGCGAACTTAACATTCTCTGCATGTGTACCTAACGTTCTCTGCATGTGCACCTAACGTTCTACGCATGCGAACTTAACATTCTCTGCATGTGTACCTAACGTTCTCTGCATGTGCACCTAACGTTCTACGCATGCGAACTTAACATTCTCTGCATGTGTACCTAATGTTCTCTGCATGAGCACTTAACGTTCTACGCATGCGAACTTAACGTTCTCTGCATGTGTACGGTGTGTACCTAATGTTCTCTGCATGTGCACTTAACGTTCTGCACATGGCCACTAACGTTCTGCACATGCGCATTTAACATTTTGCTCTCTTAACATCAAAGTGAATGTGTTATTTAAGCTTATAAACATTATTTAAATTATGGGCCAAAAATCTGCGACGGGTTTAGAAGCTAAGTTGTTAGCGAAATTTTAACACACTCATATATGCACCAGTATTTTTAATTGCTTTATTTTTTTAGTTATGAGCCTGAAATCTGCCGAACCGTCATTTTTAAAGGCCTTTGACGTTTATTATCAACAAAAATTGACTATCACATAATTTTGTCCAAAATTTTCTGTAAGATTAAGGATAAATGTAATAATCTATAATATACCATTGTGTGGTTTAGCTATTAAATAATTTTGATTAGTTAATGAAAATAACTTGGAGAACGTTCCTATTTACTACACAAATACAATGAAGATAGTATGGTTCGTCCATTCCAATGCGAAAGAAACATAAAAAACACACAGAAATATACATAGAAGTTTCATTTCTGGTGTGTCTACACACTCTTATACGCAACAGATTTGTTTAAAATGTACTTTTTTATATTCCTCTTTTACCTGCAAATCGCACACCGTGGGTTGTGGGTGAGCAGTAACGTTCTGGTCTCGCATTCGGCCATTCAGAGTTTGGTTTTCTATGGTTTCCCCAAATCACTCCTTGCGAATACCGGGATGGTTCAATCAAAAGTCTATGGCCGAATTTATTCCCGTTTCCTGCCCCCAGTCCTTTCTCGCCTCTGCAGACCTCAACATTGACGAGGCGTAAAGCCAAAAACAAAAAAACAAAAAAGAGCAAATCTCCCTGCGTTCAGAAAACAAATCCACGCAACTTCTGCAGAAGTGCCTTTCGACATGCTAGATCGAGTTTGGCAAGAAATAGATTTTCTTTGGGATGCGTACCACATCAGGTGGCAGTCACACAGAACCAAGGTGACCTGAAGTGTTTTTCTATAGAACGCCATTTTAAGCGATTCTGTAAGTTAAATGATTAAATTACTTCTACATGATTCCAGTGTCGTTTTTGAAGCACCCTTTGCTGTACTGATGAAGTGTCACTGCCACTTCAGACGTTTGGCTCTGGTTTGGCCACTAAGTGATGGCCGAACAACTCGGGCGCGACCGCGACAAGTGTGCGGAGTCGTGAATCAGAGATGCTGCTACTCAGGTGTGAGAAATCTCTGCTTTCCGCCCGGTGGCAGCGGGCCCGTAAGTCACCTCCGCACGCACTTAGTGCCTTTCAGATGAGCCGTCCAGGCTGCTGGGATAAATCGCTACTTAGAAAACACATAGACGTAATGCCTGCTGCTATTTCTGCAGAGGTTTGTCTGCCGGGTCGTCCGCAAGAGTGCTCTGGTGGTCATCCACCTTTCTTGATAGGCCTTTTTTTTTTTCTTTTAGCTTTACGCTTCGTCACGTCGAGGTAATTAAAGGAGGGAAACAGTTGGGGGCAAGGAACGGGAAGGAATTTGGCCCTCGCCTTTTGAAAGAAGAATGCCGGCATTCGTTTGGAGTGATTTGGGGAAAGCGTGCAAAACCCAAATCTGGATACCCTGACAGGGATTCGAACCTGCGTCTTCCCGAATGCGAGGCTAAAGCTTTACCTCTCACACTCCACGCTCGGTTCTGTTGATAGGGAAATTATTGAAACTTTAAGTTAAAAGTTTAAGGAATCGTGTAGATCATGAGGTTGTAGTTCTAGATTTCTAAGGGATTGGAGAAATCAAGAAAAGCCATGCAGGAATCAGTCCAAAGGACATCGAAAATAGGGAGATCTTTAGATTCGAAATCCACAAGTAGTAAGTTGACCGGGAGGAAACACCGGAGAGAAGAATTGGAAGAACATTGATGAGACACAAGAAGTCCACAACAAGCGTATAGGAAATATGGGCGCAAAGCAAATTAAAGCTTTTAAGGAATTAGCGTAGTCCTGATGGGCTTATCCGCAAATAAGAAGTAATAATACTAAGAGAAAATGAGACTAACCAAATAATATCTATATTATACAAGATGTTACCGAGGAAAAGTACATTACGGTGGAAGTGAAGCATTTTTGGGTGGTGTTTACGATTTTTTTTTGGTCACGGAGAGCTTGTATGAAGTATATAGGAAGAGGGATAAATTGTATGATAATGTTTATTTGATAATAACTATCCATGTATTTACAATATATTGTAGTATTCTAAATAATGGTTTTGTTTGCCTTACAATTTCACTCTTGTTAACGAGGGGTGAACCACTTCGACTGTTAATATTGATGGACATGAGTGATTTTGGGAGTACCGTGGACAACCGAAATCTGGATGGCTAATGTGAGAATCGAATGTGGTTACTGTAACCCGTCAGGCTCCGTGGTAAGAAATCTGAAATTACCAAGAGTAAATAACATTCTTCAGGAGTTGAATAGATGTAACGACAATGAACACGACAATGTATGTTAGATAGACAGTAAAAGAGGAGTGGTTGCAGGGTAAAAAAGGGCAGCAAGACTCAAATTGTATAAACAAATGGATATACTAGCCTAGCGATTCAGAAGTAGCTACGACATAGGTAATGAAGGTGGTTATTAAGGAACAGGATTGGGCAAAAACCTGTCAGTGTGGCTCAGTGCACTGTGGCGCCGCAGGTACTACCAGACCGGGTACGTACGTAGGTTCTTGCCTACATTACTGCGAGGCATTCGACCTCTAATGCTGGGAAAAGGTGGTGACGAAGAAAGTGAAGAAGACACGATTAGACAATAAGAGAGACATTCGGTGCCAAAAAAATGAACAGGATTGTGTTCAAAGAGATTATAAACATTGGATTTTGTTTATTGTATCAAAAAAACCGTTAACTGTTAAATTCTGGCGGTTTAAACGTAATAATATAAGGATAAATATTGTTCTCACGGTAGGCCGGCAGGGACAAGCTAAGAAAGGTAATCAGTATACCTTAATCGTGTGCATTCTATACTGGAAGCTGGCAGGTACTACGCAGTTCCATTACGACATTGGTAGGAATCGAAATTAACTTTGCCACCGAGCGTGGTGGGTGAGCTATAATGCCCTTGCCTCGCAATAGTGAGGACGCGGGTTCGAATCTCCATCCGATTATCAAGATTTAGATTTTCCATTGTTTCCCCCCATACAGGGATGGTTCCTTTAAATGGCTATGGCATAATTCCTTCCCTTCCCTTGCTTCCAGTCCTTTCTCACCTCTAATGACCTCGATGTCAACGAGGCGTAAAACTGCAACCAAAATGATAATAACTCTGCGAAACAACGAAATAGCTAAATATTCTTAGGAAACCGAATCATCCAAATCAACCTCGTTTTCATTTGGAGTTATTTCAAGAGATCTGTAGGTTCAGGTTTGAATCCCCGTCCGGCCATCCAGATTTGCGTTTTCCTTGGTTTCCCCAAATCACTCTAGGTGAATGCCGGGATGCATCCTTCAAAATGCCAGGGCCAAATTCCTTCCCGTTCCTTGTCCCATCCCGCCTCTAATGATCTCGATGTCGACAAGGCGTAAAGCCAAAAGAAAAATAATTAGTCGGTAGATTCGGAGGTACATGTATGTGGTTGATTTATTTCGAGATGTATCCAAACAATCCAACAACTTCTATCTTTGGCCAAAGCTGTGACGGGGAGCAAAATTCCAAGTAGCCTAAGAAGTTCCGGTAAGTCCTCTGTGACAGGTGCTGACAGTGTGCGCACGAGCCGGGAGTGTGTTTTGGGCGCGGAGGTGGTTCCTCCTAGCAGCTGCTTACAGGCCTGTTCCCACGATCCCAGGTAAACGGAGGCGAGACGAGACGGGACGGGACGGGACGCCATGGGAACAGGGCCGCCTCTGCTAGCAGAGACGAGACAGAGCTACCCACTTCGAGTCGGTATAGATCACAGGCGCGTGTAGCGATGCGATGTTGCCACTGGTTTACAGCAGCGGTGCGCTCCCCTACTGCTGCTGTAAAGTGCTCAGTGCCAGTGAATGTGTCACTTCAGTTCGTTTCGGTCCGTACTTTTGTGTTGTCGACTTGTGCGTGATAAATACGGAGTGGTCAAATGAAATGATTTTCGAGTTTTTGAGTGCATACGAAGACGAACCAGCTATATGGAACACCAATACCGCAGAGCATAAAAACAGAAACGATTTATACGAGGCGTGGACTAGAATTCAAAGTAAATTAAAGGATGGTAACATCCCGATTAAAGAATTAAAGAAGAAAAGGATTAACTTAATGTCGACTTATAGGAAGCTACGTAGTAGAGTTAAAGACTCCATGAAGACGGGCAGTGGTGCAGGAGATATTTATAAGCCTGATTGGCCGTTTTTTAATACCATGTCGACATTTCTGGATGCTGTATATATTCCGAAACAAACGAAGAATTCCGAGGTAAGTACATCTTATATATATTTAAAGTTTGCTTGTTTGGAGGGTTTAAACGTGATAAATTTTTAAAGTTTCTGTGCGATTTAACGTTTGAAGTTTTTGAAGCCTCTGTGTGTCACAGCATGAATCTAGATCAGTGTTTCCCAACGTGGGGCCCACGCCCCACAGGGGGGCAATTTGGTTTTTTAGGGGGGCAATTTAGAAATTGACTTGATACGACTTTACCGCTTTCTCTTTTATTTAAACGCAATGCCAGATATGGTTACAAAATATAGCAAAAAAGCAAATTTGAATTTTAGTATTTCATTATATGTTTTTTAATTTTACTTACTGTGTTTTATGATAATACTAAAGTGTTTTCTTTCAAAAACCATCCTATATCAGTTTCTTTAATAACAAATAATTTTTTATTAAAAATTATGTATGGGGGGCAAAAAAATGTTGAAAGTGGGACATGACCCAAAAAAGGTTGGGAAACACTGTTCTAGATTATGTGTAGCAACTTACACGTGATTTAGTACTCAATATGCTCCAAGGAACAATCAAGTTAGAAATATCCAAATTGATCCTCAGTACCCATTTCTTTCTGTTTTCACTTACATTTCTCAATGAATACTACTCGTGTAGCTATGAAGTAATTTTTTTATGAGTCTAACAGTATTTATTTCGATATTGAAGGATAGTGCCAACTGTTTTAAAAAAGTTATTGAATTTGAGAGATATTTTATTGGTGTTAGCACATATATTAATTTTTTGCCAAAATTAGCTGTTAGCCAGAAATTGATATATTTTAAAGCCAGATTGTACACTGTATCACAGCAGCGTAAGTCAACATTACATAATTCTGTTAACAATACTTCTGAAACAATTTAATAGGATTCTATTCTTTTTATGGTTTCCAATATTGTTATCAATGTCTGACAGTTAAATTCATTTCTAGCAACGTTATTTTCATTGTAAATCTGTTATAAATCAGTGAAAGGCAATTAATTATCCGTTCACCATTCCCGAGCGACGCCGGGTACCATGGCTAATTTATTCATATTTAGCATTAATACATATTTCAGCTATTATTTTCTAAAACAAAATTACATTTCTAGTCTTAATAATTATTTTTCCATGCAACTGCACCATCCGTTTGGAAGAATTCAGCAAAATGGTCTCTTACAACCTTGGCAGAAAGCGGAGGTTTCCTTGGTACATTTCTCAGCGGTTGTAATGAAGTAATTCCTTCTTGGTCACTACGCCATGAACCAGGTTGCACGACGCCAACTTCTTTATCTGCATCAAAGGAACCAACGGGAGTGTACACTGATCTTGACTTTTTAGAGCGTCTTAAGAAGTTGTGAAGTAAAGCACATGTCATAACAACGTCAGTCACACTGTCTGGTTGTATTAGCATAGGTTTTCTGAGGACTCTAAAAACAGCAGACATAATACCGAAAACGTTCTCAACTATTCGTCGAGCTCGTTAAAGCCGATAATTAAACACGCGCTCTTTTGATCCTTTATTGTGAGTTCCAGGATATGGTTTCATCATATTTTGAGTTAGAGCAAATGCGCTGTCTGCTACAAAAATATATGGCAGTGGCGTTTCTTTCATTGGCAAGCATTCAGCTGGAGGAAAATTTAGTTCATTGCCACAAATTTTTTTGTATAATTCTGTATTTCTGTACACGCCCCCATCACTTATTCTTCCTTGACACCCACAATCCACAAAAATAAAATTGTAGTCTGCGTCTACTAGAGCTAGAAGCACAATGCTGAAAGTGCTATGATAATTGATGAACTCGGACCCACTATGGATAGGACTTTGCATTAAAATATGTTTGCCGTCCAGTGCTCCAAGGCAATGAGGAAAATTCCAAATTCTGCTGAAATCTTTTTCTATTTTTAACCACTCAGATGTAGTTCGAGGCAACTGAAACAAACAAATTAGGTAATTGAGTATACAAAGTAAAGCAAGAAGCTAATTTTTTTTTTTTAGGGCCCTGAAGATAAAGAAGATACCGAAGAAGATGATAAGGAAAACGATGTTGGAAACGATGAAAAGAAACAAGAAGAGGCTGGAGGATATGAACAATCGTTTAAAGAACCTAAACACCTTCCAAAACGTTCAAAAAGAGAAGATATCGAAAAAAAAATGGATGAAGCCTTCAATTATTTTAAGCAAATGAGCCAAAAGCCAGAGCGAGATGATTGTGCCTTGTATACAGATTTATTGTGCAAAAAACTGAGAGGATTGCAAGAGAAAGTACGAGAAATTGCAATGCTTGAAATTGATAGATTAGTTTATCAGTTGAAAACGAAACACAAATATATCAGCCACAGCCTTTTATTCATAGTTCCCACAATCAATCTGCTTTTCCACAACCATTGCAACACATGCAACATTTTAATTATTCACAGCAGTTGCCAAGTTTCTATTCACAATCACAGCCCTTTAATTATAATTCCCACCATCAATCTGCTTCTCCAGAACCATTACAATACACGCAACATTTCAACTATTCACAACAGTTACCAAGTTTCCATTCATCTCCTTCCTCAAAACCATCATCAAACATGGAAAACTCTAATCATTCACAACAGACACCAGATTTAGATTCATCCCTTTCCCCACAACCATCATCAGACACGAAAAGCTGTAATAATTCACAACAGTCACCTAGTTGAAACCATCTATTTCTCTACTACTAGTTAAAAAAAAAACCATATCAATAACTTAAAAAAAAAAAACAACAAAAAAACCAGTTGAAACAATTTTACGAATTGGAAGTTAGAAATATGCTTAAGTGATTCAATTTAATGACCTAATTATTTTTTATCTTAATTATGATTAATAAGTTAATATTTCTTGGTAATAAATACTTTCTACAATAGATACTGCTTACTTTTATTTCTTGTGATAATTCCTGTGACAACGCTCTGCAAACATCAGTAACACTCCTTGAAACGGTTTGGACAGATACTTTAAAAAGATAAGAAAGGCTATGGTAGCTGTCTCCTGTTGCCAGAAATCTCAGAGCAATTGCAAGCCGTTCTTGAACAGGAATACATTTTCTCATGTTTGTATCTTTTTTTGCAATGTGAATGCCAATTTTATTTAGAAGAAATTCGTAGTCTTCTATAGACATTCTACAGAAATTTTCAAATTTCTGACTCGGTTCTTTAACAAAATCACTTAACATATCCGATCCATTGTATCTGAAATTTTTGTAAAACATGTTAATTTGTAAAATTAATGGAATAAATTAACTATCTGTTTAAATTATATGGAAAATAACTTACCTCGACCGGCTCTTATTAAATGACGACACCCACCAACGTCTTTTCTTCTTCTTTTTATCTTTGTTCAGTAAACAGTACGCACTGAATAATACAAAAGCGGCTGCAGAAACAACAGCGTTTTCTCCTTCTCCTTCACGTGGCATGTTGGATGGTAGCCCAAACGACACTAGGCAACGTGGTGAGGTTGTGGTGGCGAGGACTGGAGGCCTACCTGCGGCCCGCGGTCGTCCCTACACTTCGTCCCGTCTCGTCTCGCCTCTATTAACGGGGATCGTGGGAACCCACCTTACGGAGGGTCTAAGCCACCTGCCTCTACCCCGAAATGTCCCGAGACAGAAATAGCGGCAGGTGTGTTCGCACGGAACAGCTGCCCAAAGACAATACGTAGCCGCCCTGGACCAAGTCTCCACGTTTAAGCGCAGTGCGTACGTTCTTATTAGGGTTCACTGACCTCTCAGTTCAAGTACATTCTCACGTGAGCAAAGATCTCAACTTTGGATAAAAATGATAATGATTATTTCATTTTATTATCTACTGATCACGACATCGCCAATTTATCCATCATATGTATCATTTCTAAATTGTGTATGTGTATGTGTATGTGTGTGTGTGTGTGTGTGTGTGTGTGTGTGTGTGTGTTTGTTTCTCCATAAAGTTTGCTAGGACCACGTGTTAATCTCAATTCCTCATCCTTCGTTCCTCCCCCCCTCCCTTTCCGTTCAGTTCGATATTTATTTCTTCCTTCTCTTCTCAAACCACTTCGGTCCGGATTTATTTCCTCTTCTTCTATGGAATCCTTCCATACTTAGTACCTTCTTTCTTAAGATATATCCTTGCATGTTTTCCTGTTCTCTTATTTCTTTCCTAACCTTTCTTGACCTCTCTAAATCTAGCTCGCTGATTTCTTTCCCCCAAAGGTAACTGAACGTCTTTCCTGACGGCGTTTCCTCAACAAAGATCTTACGTTATTCACGAAACTGGTGGCGAACCGAGCTGTTGTTAATTACAAGTCATTGAGGGAATGTGAGTCATGGACCCTTTAACGACATGACATTAAAAAAAAAAATGGAACGCTTTCACCAGCAGAAATGTCTATCAATTATGAACATCAAATGGGATGATTATGTGTCCAACGCTATACGTAGTTTTAAGAAGGGTACAAATGTACAGCATTGAAGCTCTAATTTTTAGTCGCCAACTCATATGGATTGGATATGTTTAGCGTCTGAGTAACCGCAGAATCCCTCTATAATTTTTATAAGGTGACCTCAGCACTGGTAAAAGATCTGAAGCACTACAAAGACCAAATAAAAAAGACCATGAACAGCACAAAGATAGACCTGAACACTTGGGTCTATCTTGTAGAAGACCATGCCATCTGCCTCAGTGGCTGCTACACTTTGAAAAGCAGCAACAACGACGGGTAGTAGAAGCTCGTAATAGGCAACAAACTCGACAAACCCATCCATGTCCACCACCCGCAATTGGGTGCGAAGTGTCGGTCGCCGATTATTTTAGGAGAGGATTGGCCTGATCAGCCATCAACGACGCGACACGTAAATGAGTGTCTGCAAGTGAGAAACATAAACTTGGAAACGAGTATTGTCCGATGGCGACAGTAAGCATTGTAAAATTTTAGTCTTTTCAACCCTCGTCATTCATAAGCGAAGACCCATCAGTACGAACAGCATTACGCTAAGATTGCCTCTTCTTGAGAAAAAAAAAATAATAATAATAACGAAAATATCAAGAAAGAAAAAAGAAAAATTATTACAATAATCCTGAGATCCATATTGAATGAAGATGGACAGTATAGACTTCAAATTAGAAAAAATGCAGAAAAAATTTCAAATATAGAATCGGACATGAAGGAAAAAAGGCTCAAATTTTATGGACGCCTGAGTAGACTTCCGAAGGAAAGAATCTCAAGAAAAATTTTAGAATACACACAAACAGTAAAAACAACAACCACGTGGATGACGGAGGTGGAGAAAGACCTGAAGTCTGCAGGCATTGCTAAGGGAGACATTACAGACAAAGAGATTTTTGAAAATAAAGTAAAATCATAGGAAGATATTTCGGAGAAAAAAATTGAAGATCTAAACGCTTCTTCACTGCAGAAGAAAATAAAACCGTCAGTGAAAAAATGAAAAAATATTGGTCCTATGAGAAGAACATCCCAAAGAAAAATTGAACACATCCAATCGAAATTACTTATCATTTTCCGTAATGGGGACATACGACAATAATAATAATTACAAAATAATAATAATAAAATATTAGTGAACAGGACGCTATGGAAACAAACATTTTTACATAGGCCCCCTAGCAGATTTCGAATATGGCAGGATTCCAACGTAGAGAGGAGAAGAAAATGAGTGCAAAATGGTCTGAAGAGAGAATAATGAAGTACTGGGAAGGAAGAAAGAAAAAACAACAGGAGAGGAATTGAAATTTGCACGTGATCCTAAGCTGGACATAACGAAAATAATAATAATAAATAAAGAATTTGGACTCGATAATAAAACAACTGAAATAATTAAAGGAACACTAACAAAAACGACGTCCAAAGTAAAATTTATGGGAGAAATTTCCGAGCCGTTTGAAATTAATTCAGGTGTGAGACAGGGAGATGGTCTGTCTCAACTGCTTTTCAACTGTGCATTAGAAAAAGTAGTGAGGGAATGGAGGAAAGCCATCAACACAAAGGGTGTTAAGCTGGGAAGAAATACAAATAAAATCACCATGGATTGTCTAGCTTTTGCAGATGACATGGCGGTAATTACTGATTCACTGGATAGTGCAAAAGAACAAATCGAAGAACTTGTCACAGGACACAGCTATGCACTAAGAATTGTTTAAAGTATGTTAATGGCATTGATGCTCCTCAAAATCTTAACCTTCGCAATGGAACAATTTCTAAAACAATTGTTTTAAATATTTAGGAGAATGGATAACGAGTGACACAAAAGAAAAGACTGCAATAGAAACTAAAATACATAAAATGGAAAGAGCATTTCATATGACAAAGAACATATATAACAAAAAATCCTTATCATGGAACACAAAACTAAGGCACTATCAAGCAGTGGTTAGACCAGAAACGTTGTATTCGGCAGAAACGTTTAAGCTAACAAGATATGGGGATCTTGAAAAACTGGAAAAAGTAGAAAGAAGAATCTTGAGAAAAATACTGGGACCCAAACCTAATAGTAATGCTGAATACAAATTAAGACCAAACCGAGAACTATATTCGAAAATAGAAAAATTAACAGTTATAATGAGGAAACGAAGACTGAAATTTTACGGGCACATACAGAATGGATAGTAATAGACTAACAAAACAGATCTTCACCCTACTGAACAAATACAAATCCAAACCCACATGGTTCACTGAAACTGAAAAGGACATGAAAAATGCTGGAGTGAAAGCAGATATAATAGACAACAGAACACTTTTTAGAGAAGTAATTCACAAGGCAAATTTTCAGGAGAGACAGAAATACATGAAGGGAAGGAAATGGACCCAGGAACAAAAGGAACAACACTCTCAAAGAATGAAGGAAGTTTGGAAGCAAAGAAAATTAAATACAAAGGAACATAGCCAAAGTTGATTTATCGTACCCTCCAAAAGGGTTATTCGGAATAATAATAATAATAAAATACAGTGGCAAAATATTTCCTTGCCCGGAGCCATGTTAAGTAGAGTCGTAGGATGAAACTTTTATGGCAGATAAAACTGTGAAAAACAAAAAAAAAACCTCTGACTAGTTTTTTGCGTGATGCCGGAACAAACAGACTGGCCCGGTGCAGATACAGAGAGATAGCAATATTCTGAGTAAATTGCAGTCACGGTGCTCATTGTTTGACCTGACAGGAACACTTAGCTCCGTGTTGACTATTGTCTGCGGGGACGCGGTGGAGAGGCGTCGCAGTCCAGGACGGCGCCAGATGCGTCGCGTCCACAGCCGACGCTAAGTTTAGCGTCCAGGTCGGGGAACGCCAACAAGGTGCGGCAGTGAGTCAAGGTGTGAATATGTGAAGGCTGCCATCTGGAGAACCCGACACGGTAAAACGAGCGAGCCAGACACCAACCAACACACATCAAAGGAGGAGTGGCACGCTGACACACGTAATTACATGGCTATTAAATCCCAAGCGTCGTAAGGAATAAAATGAAACTTTAAAAATGTAGTTACATGGTAATTTATTCTCTCTTCATCTTGTTCAGTTACCAAGTTTGGTTTGCATCAGTTTTCCATTCGTTTCTCCTCTTCACCTTCGCTTTCAGTTCACTGTAGGAGTGGACTTTCTCTCCGGCTCTCATATCTCTCTTGTACTAACTCTGAACTTCTTCCTTGAAAGCCAATGTCTAATACATTCCTTGATATCATTTCCTCTTTCTTCTTTGTTATCTCTCCTCTCATCCTCAGAAATTTCTCTCCTTTGCATGTACGGTTCATCAACCACGATTTTGAACCATGCGTCTATAACGGCACACAATAGTCCCCGGAAATGGTTTTTTAATCGTTTATAACATGGATAGACTTTAAATTGCCCACCCCGTTGGTTGCGGTACAGTGATGGTTTCCGGCGCTGACACGGGGGGAGGGGAGAGGGTGGTTAGCTGGTTTGAATCCTGGTGACGGGAAAAATTCTCATCATGAGGAATTCGCGAGAAGCATAGGAGAGGTGGCGGCGCACAATTCCTAATCAACAAATTCTGATTCAAAAGTTCTGAGTTAAATCCCAAATATTCCCGCAGTGTGTATGGAATGAGGGCACACGGCATTCAGTTTTCAGCTGATGAGAATCTGGTTTTCAGTTAACAAGCGGAGTGGCTGGTTCACTTCTTCTTCGGAGTCACTGTCTGATTGATAAATGTTTTGCGGATGCCGTTTTTTTAAGCCTAGTTTGGCCCGTTCTTTTCCCTAGCTCGTATATTTGCGCACCAGGTACTATACTGTTTTGTTTGAAACAAATTTTGGTTCGTTGTTTTATGTTAATTCTCTGTGTAGCTGGCTGTTTCGTACATACTATGGTGCGTTCACCGCTAATCTCAGTCATTTGTTTTGAAATATTTGTATTATGTGTAATTTGTTACGGCTAGCCTACCCCATATTTGATATGCATACGTGATTAGTGACTGTAATATCATTTTGTAAATTAATAGGCAGCACTCTGTTTTTAATGAAGTTTTTTATATTAAACATTGGGTACAATTTGTGTAATCTGGCATAGACCAGGTTTAGTTTATTATTGATGTGTACGTTCCACTTTAACGCCTGTCAATATCGATTACGAGGCATTTAATTGATTGATCATTTGGATTCCATGCAGTGTTATTTCCCATGATGTTTATCTCCTGGGGGCTACTTGGCTTGACATTTTCCCGGATTTAGAGATATGCCAGTGATTAAGCCATTCGGTTATCTACACTATTTCTTCCGGAAGGTAGCTGCGTGCGATACGGATCTCGTTGTGTGTAGTGTAGAAGACTGTGTCGTCAGTGTACTGTGCATTTGAGTTGTTGGTATATCTGAGGTGTATACGTTGAAAAGCGTTGGCCCTAAAACAGACCCCCGTGGGACTCCTGCTGCTATTTATCGTGCTGTCGATATTTTTGTGCCCGCTCTGATGATGAAAGTTCGTTTCTATAGAGATCTTTTTAAGATTTTATACAAATCTAGAGGAATTCCTGTGTTTTTAAGTTTAAATAGGAAACCGATGTGCCATACTTAATCAAATGCTTGGGCACATCGAGTAAAGGTGCCAAGTTGCGATGTTTAAGCTCAAGGCACCTTGGTCCTATACTACTGAAAAGGCAAATCTAAAGCTGAAAATTGTTTACAGTTAGAAACAGCGTAACAGCACTAATTCCTTAACACCTATCAAATCACAAATGAGGGAGTTAAACACACATTTTAAACACTGCTACATGGAAAATAAATTCACTAATTTGTATAGTTTGGTTCCTGTTCTCCCCCAGAAAAGGGATATCCAAAGTTAGATAAATTGGTTGTATAGCTGAAAGCTGATACTGTAGGTCTTGGTTCTAACATTATGTATGACCCGGGTTCAAATCTCGGTTCGGCCATCCAGATTTTGGGTTTTCATGGTTTCCTGAAATCAATACAGGTAATTACCGGGATGGTTCCTTCAAAATCCATGGCCAAATTCCTTCTAGTTCCCTTCTCTCCCCTCTTTCGCGACTCTAATGACCTTGACCTGGACGAACCTGAAGAAGGTAACGAAAAAAAGAACGGCAGCGCGGTGTAATGTGAATTCTGCTGAACGCTGTAGCATAGTTTTAGCTTTGGGTATAAGCCAGAGGTCAACCGCTGCCTCGGCGATAAAGTTGAGACGCTACGGACCGAGCGTAATGCCATTCTTTCCTGCTAAATAATAGATGAATCGAGTAGAGCACCTACACACTACCCGAAGACCCACATATAAACCACATGCTGACGTATTTTCCTCAACTAAAAAATTAAATTACAATTATCAATGCGCCAGGGAATTTTTTTTGCTGCTATTGGTTTCCGAAGAAAAGGAATACAAGTGATATTAAAAAGCTATACTATTTTAATAAAAAAATAAATTAATTGCATGTATCAGTGTGTATATGAACAAGAAGTGAAACTTCTATCGGTACTTTTGTATTTTTCAATGTTTCTGATGATTATTCAGCACTCGAATTGACGAAAGATACTACCTTTATTGCTTTTGTACAGGAAGTAGGGTTATTGTCCAAGTTATTCCCATAGATAAAAGAAAATAATCAAAAACATTATAGCATTCTTGGGTATAGATGAATGCATCGATTCCTAGTTTGCATTTTGTGTTTATAGCTTTTATCTCGGAGAACACTTTGGACAAAATTATCTGATAACCGTTATATCATTCAATAGGATGCGAGAGACATCAACAAATACATTTTTTATTTGGAACGAATAAGAACTGTTTTATTATTTAGATACTTTGATATATATGTTGATGACGATGATTATTATTATTATTGTTATTAATATTAATTGATATTAATGTTTATTACGATTATTTTTATTCTACTACCGCTGCATTTTGTGATTGTATCATGTGCTTTTGTGATCAAATTTTTATGGCAACTGAAATAGGAAATATATGTTTCATGTTTAATATGATCCACTGTTTAGCATGAGCTTAAGTGACAGCCGATACTATCGTAGCTGCTTGCATCAAAGTATCGTGAAGTGCACATGCGCAGAACGTTAAGTGCACATTCGCAGTACTTTGTGGCACACACGCACTTAACAATTTTTCCCCACTGTGTACATAGAAGTTTCAATTCAAAAATTAAAGAACTATTCTTCAACAGACTCTTCGCTACTATCTCCACTTTTCTTTCATCGATCACTGTTGCAGGTTTTTAATTACTTCTCCATAATAATTTTTTACTCGTATACCCAGCTACTCACGAAGTACTGTAATTTCTCGTCGTAGCAAAATTTCTTCCACATATATCCTTTGTAGATTTCAAAACAAACGGTAATTGCGTTGTAATAAATACTGGTTACAGGAGGGTTCATTGATCGCTTACTGCTTACTACTTCAAATTTCACTCGCGTGACAACAGCAGTGTTCGAGCTTGCAGATTGTCTGCTGTGAATTGATGTTCGTTCTGAGACAGCATGCGTGATTGACCTAACAAACTGCTGTCCGACCTTCACCGAATACCTTGTGTCACTAGTTCACTTGAAGCTTCGAAAGTGTTTCACTGCCAAACGGGGATACTTTAACAGGTTTACGAAAGAAACTTAATAACTGATCGTTGCTTACTGCATTCATTAATTTCTTAGTCGCTCCTCAGGACAAAAAATAAAAGTTGACTGTGTAATTTTCCGTCATCGTGCTATATAATATTATTCTTTTCCATCTCCTGCTTCTCACAGAATATTAGCTTACCTTCTAATACTTTTCACTCTTTTAATCTATTCTTCTCCAGTTTTAGCATTCCATTTGTCTTTAATCGTATTGATTCCTTACCTTTGACCAGTTTTCATCTTTAACACCGTCGTATTATTTAATATATAACCTAAATAGTATTTACAAACAATATTTCGTCTTCTAAGTAACATCTTCTTCAATTATTATTAATTTTATAATCCTGTTTCTAATTCACTTTTTAAACAAATGTAGTTTCCTATGCTAACTTGTTATAATAATAATTCCGTGTGATCGTAATTACCTGGTGAAGTCTCTCTATTGCCTACGCGTTTCGCCCCTGGCGTAGCCACCTGAACTCAACCCGCTAATCCTACCAGGAACAGGAGACCTACAGTTTAAGGTGGAATCCGAAGCACGGAACTTACTTGTTAAAATAAACGCAGAAGGGTCGTCTGCGATGTATTCATCAGTAATAACTCTTCAGTTGTGAGAACTGCACTTGATGTACGTATGGAGGGAAGCGCTTGCTGGATACCTTGCGAGAAGACATGCGACTAGTCAATACTTCAGCTTAAGATGCACAAGATGCCGGCCTCGGTTGCGTAGGGGCTATAGTGCTAGTCCGGCCGCGGGCATGGGTGTTTAGGTATTGTGAATGTCATGTCCGTCCTAAGGTGTATCTAATTAGCTGGAAATAATTCATCAGGCTGGCTATATGGCCTAAGATGCCGAAAGCCATTTACCAAAAAATAAAAAAATAAAAAAAATAAAAAGCACAAGATCGGCTTTTATTGAAGAAGAAGTCCAGTAAAGCAGACCCTGCAATGCAGGATAAATACTAGGAAGAAGAAGAAAAAGAAGATCTGTTAAAATAAACGGTTTTCTTATTTTTCACAATTCTCTAATATGTATTTAAGTTTTTTCTCACGTGCAGGCCTACTAGTTTCTAACGCATACTTCATAACTTCCAGTCAATGTAATAAATATTACAGACACTATTCGACGGTATATAATATGATTGTAACCGGAATGAAGTCTCGTTCACGAGTTACAGAGAAGGAACCAAATATCTTTTAAATTTGTATCTGATTGGATTAGCGGGATTAATGCAAAAAACACTGACCCGAATTTTGATGTGGTTTTGAATTATGTAGATCCCATGTTCACTGTGGTAAAATATCGTATGTTTCATTTCAATACGAAGTCTGAAAGATGAAACATTTAAGAAAAGATTGGCAACAATTTAAAATCCATTCATTAATTAATTGCAGGTCTGATTGTGATGAACTTTCAGATAATGTAAAGCGCATGGTCCCAGATGTAAAGTAGGATATGTTTATCCTTGACGTGATGTCAGAAACTTTGAGAAATTAAGATTAAAGTGCTAATAAAGATGAAAATGTCCAATGACTGATTAGTGTCCATTTAATGGTAAGTTAATTCACTCAATCGAAATGTTTATTGCGATTTGAGCGTAGGCGGTGGCTTCGTATTATTAGAAGGAATTACGTTAAAGCGGTTTTATTTGGCGATGTGTTATCTATGACATATGAGTCGTAAGAGAGGTCCATAAAAGAGCAGGCCACAGTTAATCTACACTAATATTATAAATTCAAAGGTAACATTGTCTTTCGTGACTAAATGGCTAAACTGGTCTTCATGAAATTTGACGAGGAAGAAGAATGTCTCCTTATCCATTGGGGGATAAATAACATGTGTTGTCATAAGATTTTGAAAACTAACCGAACGGTGATAGACAGACGGATAGCGTGTGTAAGTCTCTGTAATGTCACTCAGGCTTTGTTTCTCTCGCAGTCAGTTTGTATATGATCTGTTCACAAATTTTATGTACAGGTAAAACTTATTATGCAGTATAGCTGTGGATTTCATAAGCAATTCTAGTACTAAAAAATTCCACCACATACGAAGTCACGGGTAACAGCTAGTTACATACAAAAATTTCTCCCTAAAGTGAACTTCTCCTCTGAGAATCTTGTATGCTACCAGTTGAATGTTTTAGACCAAAATATTTCTCCATAGCATGACATCATCTGCCTCTCTGCTCCTGCCCCAACACTGCGATACCGCTGTCGCGCACACTCTGATACATTGCAGCTCGCATTAATGATAAAATAAAATGTAACTTTACATTTTCCAGCACATTCATACCAACTATTCGCTGTTGCGAAATCAACGAGCGTCAAAATAGCGATCGCCTGCTTTATTTACATTTGATCGGACGAGGTATTTCTGCCTGATTCAATTTATTTTATCGACGGTGTAAGCTAAGATATTTGTAGTGGGTTCCTCAGTACTACCAACAGTACGAAACGTAAGGAGTGTGCGCCAGGTGGGAATGATTTGGCTCGAGTTCCCCACCGTGCGGCCAAGTAAACAGTTTTATTGCGAATGCCACTCCGCCGCCTATGTCACGGCCGAAGTGGACTAGAAATAAGGTCAACAGGACGGCTATACTCACAATGTCAAAACAGATGCAACTCATTTTCCTCCCTAGATTTTTTTGGTTTTCTCTATACGGATAGGAAATTCGTAATTTGGGTTAAGTATTAAAAAATCAAGACAAGTTTTTGCTTTACGCCTCGTGACATTATCGTCGAGGTCATCAGAGACGGGAAGATAAGAACTGAGATTTTTCCACCAACTGTTTTATCCGACCATAATTTTCGTTTTCTTCTTCATCTGTCCACTGAATTTTTGACACCTTTCTCAGCATCTCATTACAATCATAAATTTTCTTTTTATCTGATATTCTGTAACACCAAGCTTCGTTTCAATCATGTTCTGTTCTTCGTACATACAATTATCTAGTCCTAAATCAATGTTTGAAGGTAAAAGAGTTTATGAACACGGCTATGGAGAACATTAAGGATCGATGCTCAATTTTAATTTTACTTTCTAACAAATATGCTTTTATTGTTATACTAAATCTGATCCTTGCTTTTCTCTGGCAATATTGTGATCATACCTCCACAATGTGTTAGTACTTTCACTCTTCGGTCTTAATAGGAAAATACCATCATCACAATACCATCGTGGTGGGTGAACGGTTAACGCTCTGGCCTCGCATTCGGGAGGACGCCGGTTCGAATCCCCTTCCGGGCATCCAGATTTGGGTTTTCCATGGTATCCCCAAATCACTCCAGGCTAATAACGGGATGCTTCCTGCAAAAGGCCATGGCTGAATTCCTTCCCGTTCCTTGTCCCCTGTCCCATCCTGCCCCTAATGACCTAGATGTCGACGAGGCGTAAAGCCACAAGTAATAATAATTAAACCCAGAAAATGATAGTTCTTCTTCAAGTTCATAGATTATTGTTGGGAATATACTGTAATCTTGCCTATTGTCACTTTTAACTGCTTCTTGTTTCCCATGATTCTCTACCTTTATTATAGCCATTCAGTTCTTAGCGAGGTTATAGATGAGATTACTAATTCATTGATATTTATACCTGACATTTTAAAAATTTATTCCTAAATATAATGTATATGGTGGTGTATTTTCCCAAAGCAAGCAATTTGTGTGGTTCAAAGAAAACTATTCGGTTCGTCACATATGAAGAAGTAACTAGCTTATAAGCCACCGATCCATTTACATACAGAGTGGAAAATGTCCTCTAATCTCCTCACTACCACGATGCTTCATTCTGTCTTCGAATGTTAGGCTCTAAGGAGATCGGAGACTGTCCTTCCAACATAGTAAATCTATAGACAATAGAGCCTTAGCATCAAGCTACAGTAAACACATTTACAATAGCTCGTTAAGGACTAGTTGGAGAGACAAGATTACTAATAAAGAAGTTTTTCATAGTGCAGGAGAATATAACCCTATTTGGAAGATTATAAAAAGGAGGAGGACAATATTAACTGAATATATCTTAAAACATGAGTGGTTAAGAGGGTAAGTAAAGTTATCAGGTTTCAAAAAAATGATTTTTTTCTTTCAATTCACAAAAATAGTTTTTACTTTTGACTTCATGATGCTGAAAAATTTATTTAAATATCTTTAATAGTGTTGCAATTATGCGTGATTAACATAACTCCTGCACGATTGACAGCCACTTAAATCTTACTGCACTTGAAGGTAATCCAAATCTTTAACATAAAATATCTCAAAACAGCAATTCTTCAATTGATTTTAAAATAACTTTTTCCACAAGCATAGATCTTTTTCCAATTTGCAGGACATGATCTACATACTGATTACTACAGTCCCTACCATTACCGTTTATGCAGCTTTTCACAAATTGAAAATATGCTTATTTGTTTAAACAAAAAAAGCAAGAATTTTAATTTCTTTTTTTTTTTAACAACAAATATAAAGTTAAATGTGTTATATTATTGGTTTAACTAATTGTCTGGATATTAGTTTACAAGATTAAAAAAAGATTTCTACAAAATTTCAAATATTATGCTTTCCATCATTAAAGACCTTAATGACGACATATTTTCAACTGTCAGTTTGAATGGTACATTAACATACTGTTAAATAATATTTTTATTTTAAAAATCAATTTTCTATATACAACTATAACAGTTCTGTGGAGCTACGAAATTTGAACCCTCAAATTTAAATAGATTTGGAGAAAATGAAATTTCAATTTCTACAAATATTTGTATACAGGGTTGTAGTCTATCCCCGTTAATATTCAACTTGTATTTAGAAGAAGCAATGAAGAAAATCAAAGAAAAATTTCCGTGTGGCATAAGTTTTCAGGGAGAAAAAATCAGTATGCTACGATTTGCTGATGACATTGTCTTGTTAGCAGAGAGGGCTGAGGATATTGAGATGTTATTGAATGGTATGAACAAAATACTGAAGGAAGATTTTGGACTGAACATAAATCAAAGTAAGACAAAAGTGATGACATGTAGCAGAAATGATACCAATACTCACAGATTAAATATAAAAATAGGATATGATGCAATAGGAGAAGTGAGTGAGTTCTGTTACTTAGGAAGCAAAATTACAACCGATGGCCGAAGCAGGAATGATGTTAAAAGCAGAATAGCATTAGCAAAAAGAGCCTTCATGAAAAAGAGAAACCTTTTAGTGTCAAATATTGATGTAGGAATTAGAACGAACTTTTTAAAAATGTTCGGAGCACAGCACTTTACGGTAGCGAAACATGGACTTTAGGAATACCGGAAAGAAAGAAACTTGAAGCATTTGAAATGTGGTTCTACAGAAGAATGCTGAAAATTAGGTGAACGGATAAAAAACTAAACAAAGTTTTGGAAACTATGGTCGAGGAAAGAAGTTTGTGGAAGAAGCTTACAGAAAAAAGAGACAGGCTGGTAGGTCATATTTTGAGACATGCTGGATTGGTTAATTTGTTAGTGGAGGGAACAGTGGAAGGTAAGAACTGTAGAGGAAGACATAGATTAGAATATATGAAGTAGATAATTGAGGACGTGGGTTGTAAGGGGTATGTAGAAATGAAGGGGTTAGCACAGGATAGGAAGGGATGGAGGATTGCATCAAACCAGTCTAAAGACTGACGAAGAAAAAAAAAACTGTAATGAAAACAACCCTCGCGGGAATAGTAGAAGGAATGAGATACTAGTGATGACTATCTTTACAATACGTCCAGCAAATAATGACTAATGATGGCTGCAAGAGATATGTTGAAATGAAGAGGAGGGCAGAGAATAGAACTGAATGGATGACAACCACAGACCAAACCAAGTACTGTTTACCATATATGAAAAGAAGATTGTTACTACGTACGCAGTCGAAACGTCAATAGCTATTGGCGGTAATGCAAGAAGATTACCTAGAAATTGGAGGTCTCAGTTGTGACAAGTCGTGGGCTGTTCGCACAGTGGATTCCTCGCCGTGACTCGTGTTGAGTGCCGGCGTGTGGTCCACTTTAGTGTCCTCCTCCACGGAGCGTGGAGTCGTCACGCCACTCTGGACCACACGCGCCATTTGAGGCTCCAGCGCGTGCCTACACGCCCTGCAACCACTGTGCGCCGTATATGGACTCGGCCACACGTGCGGCCTTGGTATGCAGGGTTATGTGGCTTTTCTATGATAACGGAACATTACCCATGAGGCTCGTTTGTGATTTCTGACAAGTGAATCTGTCTGTGCGGTCGCACGCTGGCAAAGATAGAGGAAATTGGGAAAAAATGCTGCCAGATTTATTGATTGCGTATATGACTATGCCATGCGCAGAGACAATCCCATGCCCAGAAACAAATCATACAGAATGATTGAGATTTCTGTTGCTTCTCCGCTTTCTGTTGGCATATGGTGGACAGTAAGAAAAGGAAATTCTCGTAAACTCATTGATTGCAAGACGTAAAGAGGAATAAGCGATGTCCTTTTTCTTGGTTTATGTCTCTACGCTTGCTTTATTATTATTATTATTATTATTATTATTACTTATGGCGTCAATGTCGAGGTCATTAAACGCGGGACGGAACTAGGGACAAGGAACGGCAAGGAATTCGGCCATGTCATTTTGAAGGAATCATTCCGGCATTCGCCCGGAGTGATTTGGGGAAACCATGTAAAACCTAAATTTGGATGCCCGGCGTCCTCCCAAATGCGGGACCAGAACGTTAACCGCTAACCCACCACGCTCGCTTTTACGCTTCGTCGACGTCGAGGTCATTAGAGATGGCAGAGAAATGTGAGTAAGGAACGTGAAGGAATTTGCCCATGGACTTTTGAGAAACCATGCTATACCAAAATGGGATTCGAACCCGCTTCCTCCTGAATGTAGTGCTCGAGCATTAAGGCTGACGCACCGATATCAGCCACCTGGTAAAGCGTGTTATACCGTTATGGTGTCCAACCTTTCGAGCCAGCGACGTCATGGTGACTTCGCTGTTCGTGTTGGTAACTCCGTTCGTAGTTCGCCAGTTGGTACTCATTGTATCCCCCGCTACGCCGCTAATCTAGTTACCGTCCGCAGACATTAATTGCCTGTTAGGGGTGCAGATTGCGCCCTCTCCGGCGATGATTTCTTTATGAACTCGTGGCGGGGAATCTCAGGAAACCAATGTGCAAACGTCCGCTGTTTAATATCCAACATCTAACTGCATTCACCGCGAAAGCCTTTTGTGGCTGTGAGAAAGGTAAATACTATCAAACAAAGTACTTAAGATGCGTGATTGCTATAGGGCAGAATACAATTTTGTGGAAAGTATATTACTTATACATAATTGTGTGCGAATATACAGCAGAATTTCGCCTTTTAAACACATCGTTTCGATAAACAGCCGCTGTAAGTTTGTCGAAGCAAAAAGATCACCACCAACTGAAGATGACTGCAGAGTCGTAACGTTGATTTTAGAAAGACAAACTGGTCGGCAAACCCGCCATGACTTCTATGTAACCACACTCCGAGAAATTTTCCACCCAGACTTACATAATACTTCTGGCGGATTTCCAATTTGTGGTGAATACCGTGATGGGCGTTACGCAGTCGATTTGTGTTTCCTCGACTATCTTATGAAATATAGCAAAAATTAGTATTGGTTTTACAGAAATCGTTCAGTTGCTACCTTAATGAAGGTCTGACGCCGTATTCCCCTAGCCTGGTCTGCCTCTTGTCGCTGCGAGGAAGGCAAATGCTTCTCAAGGAGGTACTTACGACCAAAGTATGTGATTGCTATAGGGCAGAACACAATTTCCTGGCAAACATATTATTTAAATGCAATTGCGAGCGAGAGTACATCGGAATTTTGCTTTCTTAAACACATTGCTTTGATAAACAGCTACTGTCAGTTTGTCGAAGCAAAAATATCGATATTAACTGAAAATGGCCACAGAGGAAAATGAGTCGAAACATTGTACTTAGAAAGAGAAATTTGTCGGCGTACCTGCCAAGACTTTTATGTAAATACACTCCAAGACATTCGCCATCCAGACACATATTATACTATTTGTGAGTTTCCTGTTTATGGTGGACACTATGATAGTGTTCACCATCGAGTTTTGCTGTACTATTTAAACAGCCTAAAGCTGCGTTACCACGGCGCGTGGTTTTGTAGGCTGCACCTCATTAGCCGAATTGTACGGATCAGCTCGTGCCACAGGCTAGCCCTCGCACCTCCCACCACCTTGCCTAGTGTCGTTTCAGCTACACGCGCTTTTCAACTTTACCGCCTGGCGTGGGTAGAGGCGCGAGTCGCTCCGCCCGTCACCACGGCCGGCTTCTTAGAGCGCCGGAGAGGCCCGGCCAAATAGATAGATAGATAGATAGATAGATAGATAGATAGATAGATAGATAGATAGATTTTTTTTAATTGATAATGTTTCAGTACACTTCCATAATACAAAAAACCAATATTAAAGGCAAAAGAACATTACAAAAAAATCCGCTTTTTGTATGATATAGTCACAGCACATCTATACTCAGGTACAGGTATTCTTACAACCTAACTTATATACAAACTACTTTACAAAAAATTACATTTGTGCTTCAACAATAGTGGCTTAAAACTAACACTACAAGAAATGGAGATTGTTCAGAAATCATTTTTAAACAATATCATAAAAGGTAAATACCTTAAATTGCTATATACATATATATATACATACATATCTATTTATATATACATACACACTACATCTAATCTGTTAAAACAACGTCTGGAGCTAATGAAAATATTTATCATTCGATGGCTAAGATAGTACGTAGAGCATCCTTTTGCATCCAGTAAGAATGAAAGTCCTTGATTTTATTCTTCCGTTTGGCACGAATCATTTCCAGTTTCGTGCGCCAAGTCACACGTTGGATGAAGACATCGGTATAATTTGTATAGTACTGTTTATTTAGTAGGCAAGAGTAATAAGTTCTGTAAATGGTTGAAATGGCAAGAATTATTATGTATACACTTAAAGTTGTTGCAGCGTCCCGTTTGGTAGAACATAGCACGCTTAAAATGTTTTCACGTATCGTCTGTTCTAACAGTTTACTGCACAGCTGTTGCACTAAGGTCCATAAGCCGGTGGTTTTCCGGCATTTTAGAAACATATGTGCAGTATCGCCTACATCAGTGCACCACGGGCATTTGTCCTGCTCGCTCATGTTCCATTGATATATTTTAAACGGTGTCATAACACTGTCGTGTAGAAAACGCCAACAGATATCAGAGTCTAGACTGTTATTTGGAGAACTGTAGATGGCAGACCAGTTGATTTCACCATCCACAAAATCACTGTGTCTGCATGTTGATGTTGCAGGACGTAGAAAATTTAACTGTATTTGATAGATGTTGCATTTGGCAGTAGGAAACGGAATTTTTTTTCCTTGTAATACCACCGTAAAACTTGATTTCATTATTTGATTCGATGTAACTGGAAAGAAATGGTCTCCAAAGTAACGCTTTACGGATAGATAATTGGAGCATAGTCTTCTGCGCGTGGGAACACTTAGATCGGCATTATTAAACAAGTCTGTGATTTGTTTCCATGAGCCGTCGTCCGTCAGTAGTTGTCCCACAGTTTTTACATTGAGCAAACGCCAATCATCAATAAATAAATTACTGGGAAGATATGTAGTATTCCATAGCGGCAGGCATTTCAAATCTTCCGTTGTACTGAGTCTTCCTGATGGAAACGGTGACATGTCTTGCCATGCTCGAATTACTGATGCGTAAAATGGATCTAGTTTAACAGATTTTCTGACATCCCTTGACATGCTCAAAAACACTGACGGTTGCAGGTTATCGTAATAGACTAAAAAATTTGACCTTTGTAGCATGTGAGCAATATCATCAATATCTCTTCTATTTTCAACAAGATGCATAAATGTATGAAGGAATTTTATCCTGTAAGTTCTTATTCTTGCCTCAAGATGTACCATTCCAATTCCTCCTCGATTTGTGGGAGCAAAAACAATGTCCTGATTCAGCCAATGTTTGCCTGTCCAAATGAAGTTTAAAAGAATTTTGTTAATCGCGTTTACAAATCCATTTGGGGGTTGTAAAAAAACTGAGTATGCGTAGATAGATAGATAGATAGATAGATATGTTCACTTTGATCCCATGTGAGAATAATCTCGGGGATGTGGAGCAGTACATACACTTATTAGTAATGTCAATATTACTATTTAATTGACAATATTATATATTGACAAGAAGTTAGTTACGACCCATTAGTATAACCAATATTTCCTGTAATCTACAAATACAATCCCGAGTTAGTTAATACTTATTATGTGGAACAGTGTATAAACTTGTTACCAACATCTAACAACCAGTTATTTTCTTACCAACCAGTTACCACAACTCATAAGCAGTCAATTACTTAAAAACCTGTTAGTATCATAATTTTTTACAACAGTTTTTGAGTGCATGCTATCCCATGTTAGTTACTATATATAAGTGAAATTTTGTAAACAGTGTAATTACTTCATTTGTCAAAAGTTTTAACAGAAAGAAAAACCATATATCATTTTAGTAATTGTGGACAACTTTGTCACCTTCCCCTTCCATACACCATATATACTATTTTATCAGTCATTCTTAGTTACCAAATTCCAAGAAGAAAATTCTTTCACAGAGTAAAATTTAATTCTGAAGCAGAAACTCTTTCAGTTTGGACTTAAAGTAGTTGGGTTTTTGTAGATAACATTTAATTTCTGTTCGTAAGACATTGAATAAGGAAGCTCCAGTAAATGTTAACCCTTTCTGTACAATTGACAGTGATTTGTAATCCTTGTGAATATTATATTTATTCCTAGTATTATGGCTAAGTATGTGAGCATTAAGACTGAAGTGTTCAGGATTTTCCACTACAAATGATAGTACGGAGTATACATACTGTGCTGGAATTGTTAGTACACCCAGGTTTTTAAATAGATTTCTGCACGACGTCTGTGGGCTTGCACCACAAATAGTTCTTATAGCACGTTTTTGCAATTTAAATACCCTCTGTGCTTGTGACGAGTTTCCCCAGAATGAGATACCATAAGTGAGCATGGAATGAAAATATGCAAAATATACTAACTTTCTGGTTTCTATGTTAGCTATTCTAGATATTACCCTAAGTGAAAATGTTGCAGAATTCAGTTTTTTAAGAAGTTGTTGAATATGCTGTTTCCAGTTCAATTTGTTATCTACACATACACCCAGGAATTTTGTGAAATTACTTTCATTGATTGCTTTTCCTTCTGATATCACATTATAGCTGTCCTTTGTTTTATTTTTTGTAACAAACTGAAGTAACTGTGTCTTTTTAACTAACAACGCGCCAAGCCAAATGCGACGCTTTGCTATTTTAGCAAGGACTGCAGAGCTCCTTCCTAGACTGTGGCGCACATCATCAGGCAAAGCTCTCTAAGCAAATACGATGGTCCGTCCTAAGATGTAATCAGTGCTACACCTTCCGCGCCGGTCTAGCTATGAACAGCGGGCCTTGGCAAGAATGGCGCGCCTCTAACCGTCATCTAGTCGGTAAACATCAAACGCCCGGGTAGCTGGAACGGCACAAGGCAACGTGGCTGCAAGGTGGCGAGGCTTAGCGTGTGGCGCGTGTCGATCCGTATTATTTGGCTGCATGGTGCGGCCTATAAAACCACTGGCCGTGGTGAGCCACCACTGGACTAGCTGCAACATATGGACATTGATTTATGAATGCCGCCAAATTTCTTGTCCTTATATATATTGTATCTTTCACATTAGTTGCTTAGCCATACTACAAATAGAGGCCGAATCAGAAAGATTTTACCACGGCGTACGAGTAACGAAGTGTGATTCATTTTCTATGAAGCCAGGAATGAACGCCCATTGAAATCCACAGGAAAATGCAGCCCACGTTTGGGAAAAACTGTCTCGCTTTGAGAAGTGTTTTGAGTTCGCAAAAGGCCGTGAAGACTTGAATGACAATGAGCGTTCTGGGAGGCCACATTCGTCGCTACTGACGACAATATTTCCCGCGA
>CM061918.1:69627088-69695060 GCA_031002005.1 Vandiemenella viatica
AGAGACGTAAAGCAGTTTAAAAAAAAAAAAAAGAAGGGATGGTAACCTGCAAGGCCACGGCGACCTTCCATCCCCATTCCCTTCCCTCCCCGTAGATTAGTAGGCTGAAAAGAGTATTCGTAACTCGCCAGCAGCCCGTAAAAAAAAAAAAAAAAAAAAAAAAAAAAAAAAAAAAAAAAAAAAAAAAAAAAAAAAAAAAAAAAAAATACCGGAGATCAAAGCAAGAACGATTATTCAATTGTGTGTTCAATTTATAAAGTGCGAAGAAAACGGGTGCACTTAATAAACTAACAGTTCGGAGCAGAAGATATAAATCAGTTCTTTAAATGTTTTTGAAACCGAATGTTCTTACTTTCTGGTAAATTCACAAAGAAAATAATTCTGATGGCTGATTGCGGAGCTGAAAATAATGACTATATATACGTTTCCCAGCATGTGTAACAGTGTTAAATTATTATTGCTCTAAATATTTATTACTTTACTAATATTATTTTTAAGGAAACTATTATGTTATAAAACACTTCAAGTGGACGAGCCATGGGTAACTGTGTTTGGTTACATACCTTCCACCGCCAAACAGCTTTAATAATCCCGTAAACGTGCACTGTTGTTTACAAAATTCAAATTCGAACAACCTGATCACAATTGCGCTTATGTGTTCATGAAGGAAGATATTTGGCATTTCTGAGGCTGATGTTAAATAATATCCAGATGGTATTTCAGCATTTCCTGGAAATATTGGGATTTATTTTCACATTGGTTATTTAGACACAAAAACCTCCTACAGGATTTATTAACTCAGTCATTTTAATAAGACAAGACTGAGCGTTTCCTTTTTGATATTCATTTATAAATAAAATATTCTTCTTCGCACTGAAGCCAAGGTTTTGTAAACATCTACATTGCCAAATTTATTTGAGGAAGTTGTGAAAAATATATAAAATGTTATAGATTTTATCATATGATGTCACAATTTCAGCATATCTAATTGATGGACTTACTTTAAGGACTACTGGAAAAGAACGGTACGTCCATTTGAGAAGAAGGTAGATTCCCGCATTTGGTTCCAGGATTACTTTTTATATGAATGACCTTATATGACGCACAAATTTATATCAGCATCAATGTAAGTCAGGAAACACTGGAAGTAACTAAGGAATTTAATCAACGTTAATAAAGTTTTTAAACAGCTTTTGGAAGAGGAGTTCATCGTTTATTTTTCTCGCTAGTTTTTTGTGTACTTTTAAATTATGGAATGAAGTGTTGATCCTAGCTTTAAAATATTGCACCAGTATCATTACTTCATTCGAAAGGCAAGAACGAGAAATTACGCACCGAAATATCTGTAAAACAGCCACTTCAGAATGGGAAAAGATGCTCTAGAATGCAATTCATAATTGACGAGGAGGAACTCCTCACAGTAATTATTTCTTCACAGTTTTATGTTGCCATAATAGAGGAAGTAGTTCGCATTTTTGAGAATAGTTAAAGCAGATATAATTACCAAACAGAGTCTTACTACTCCGCAGAGTATGTTATTCCGTGTGTATAAAAACAGATGGTTTAGAGCAAAAGAGTTCCATAAAAATGGATATTTGTAGAGAGTAAGCAGCGTTCGAGTTAAGAATTCCTCTGGATGCTGCTTATCTACAGTTTCCCAAATTACTGCAGGGGAATGGTTCCTTCTGGCGGCTTTGGTCCTATTTCTTGGCACCATCAACTTCAGGCTTTTAAACCTAGACATCAGCGAACAGTAAATCATCCGCCTCTCCTCCAAAATGACGACGCTTTTCACATGCACCACTGGCAGATGTGAATGACTGCTTCTAATCTGATGTATCATCGATAGTTAAAAAATTTCAATCAAACACTCCGAGGAAATTCCCAATATTTTACCTCCCATATATGCAAATTATTTGCCTTAGTGAATTTAATGTAGGCGGTAGTGACCAAGTGTTTGAAATTGTTTCCGCAGATTAAAAATGGTCACGAGATTACATAAATACATGTCTTTTACGGTAAAATTGTTGTTTCAACATTAAATATGCAACTAACTAAAAATCATACAAATATAATGCCACATTACTTTCCAAAAGCAACAAGTTTTGTGTGTCGACAGAAATATATCTCCAATGCCGCGGACCTCTGGTAGGGACTGGATTTTAGTAGTGATTCTTTGTCTCAGATATCATTTTACTAGCCTATGTGAAGCATGGCATGAAAACTGTTATTTCATTTAATATATTATTTGCATATATTTTTCCAGTTCTTATTATGTTTGATAAACTGTGGCACAGTGCGTATAAGTGGCATCTTGAAACTACTATCAGCACTTGTAGTTTGCTTAGTTTTAGAGTGGTTAATCAGTTGGCTTAATTAGCAATGAAAAGCTCACGATGAATCACCGCTATTATAATTCAATATTTCTCACCAAACGAATTAGCGGCGTGTTATGGAAGAATGGCCAGAATTTTCGCGAAACATTTTAGTTGCCATTCATTTAATTCTGAAGATGAAAATATACCTTATCAATGTACATCAGACCCAACGAAACGAACTATTTTCACTAATTAATTATAAGCATGTTTGTAAGTACTCACTTAATTCGTAAAACTACATCATAAAACTTACCTTACCTGATAAAATTCACAAATTACAATAATACTGATTCTGCCTAGTACGTGCTTTCTTTTTGACATGCGGCGGACTACTCTTCTTACATTCTTATGCAACAATCAATATCTTGATACTAACTACAACTACCAACTATGGTAACTCTGATATTGCACACACATGACTGTGGAATACTGCTATGCAATAAAAATGTTCAAAAAAATGTGATGGGCTTAAAAGTTAGGCAAAACGACAGTAGCTAGGTTAGAGCCTTATACTCAATGCTGAGCCGGCGGTCGCCACTCAAGCCACTCAGTAGGTTTTTCTCGTCGTCCTGGGAGCCATTACTGAACATGGGTTTCCCTACCTGCGCCACCGTGAGGTTTATTTAAGACGACGGCCGCAGCATCAATGGCGCTCTATCTGGGCCCTGCCTCCCTTTCCTGGCAGCTGAGGCCCGCCCGTTATGAGCAGACGTGAACGGTTAATGCGTCTGCCGGGCTTGACGAGCTCCACGAAGCACACAAGAGAGCCTTCGTCGAGCACAAGGGGCACTGATGGACGGCGGCGGGTGGCAGCCCTGCTAACAGGTGCGGGTGGTGTCGTCCATTACGCTACCTCAGAACTCATAAGCGACTGCTGAGTGTCTGTCTGTATTGGAGGCGTAGTTCTGTTGGCGACATTAGCGTTTCTGTAGGCTTTGGAGCACAATTCGTGAATTTGTTACTTTTGTTCTGTGATAGTCATAAATATTTAAGCGTTAATAGAGTTAATCTTCATAAAACTTCTGGAAGTTAATATTTTTTCCCTTAAGGCTTTACCCTCATCGACGTCGAGGATATTAGAGGCGGGATGGGAGTGGTGACAAGGAACTGGAAGGAATTCGGCCATGGTCTTTTGAAGGAAGCATCGCGGCATTCGCCATGGAAAAGCCAAACATGGATCCCTGAACGGGGATTCGAACCTGGCGTCATCCCGAATGTTGATATTATTAATCATTAAAATTCGGAGATAATTAAAAACTATAATATTTTATTCTAGAAACAGTTTTAAATACTCAGCAAATATGGGAAATTTAGCGTAAGTGTTAAAAATTTATAGAAGTAAGAGAGATCGTTGTAGATAGTAGAAAATGACGTACTTTAACCTCTCGTCTGATTGCTGGTTTTCAGGCAGCTTCCCACAACCATCTAGGCTAGGCGAGTGTTGGGACAGTCCCAATCTTAGCCTCCATAAATTACACATTTCACAAACAAAAATACACTATCATAAAATACGGGTTACCAGTTTTAAAGACATATTGCAACTCAAACATTCGTCCTGTGTTGTTAAATTCTCCAGAATGATGCAGCCCTCTGTTCCTTCATATTAATTAAACCTCAATTAGTGGAGCTGGCGTACAGAGTACGACAATGAGTTATTCAACACTGCGCATATAAGATCCATTCAGTCTGGTTTCTGATTTCTGTAATTTTCTCGTGAGCACGTCACATTGGCGAACGCAGTTCGCCGACCCTTATTTGTGTCACGAAAAGATTACGTGTCTCCTGAAGCAGATTTTACAAGGACTTTCCTATGAAGGGGAACTCGGATCTGTCCAGAGATGAATTAGAGATCATTGACATTCTGATAATGAAACTTACTCAGAAATTGACGGAGTTGTTCATGAACCTCCTACAGTGTCCTCGTACCTAGTGTTTGCCAACAGACGACGATTTTACCGATGTGGAAGTTGTCAGCGATTCAGGCGTTGTTTCTATAAAAACAATTTTCAAAAGAAATAGGTAAGAGGGAAGGTTCGAAAGAAGTAATCCAAATTCTTATGTGGAAGGAAAGTCCCGTCATGAGAAAAATTTTCAAGAATGTCTCGAAAAAATTATTGTAAAGCATTCTCTGATTTCCAAAAACAGTGATGATATAATTGACGAAGTTTCTGCTTTCCAGCAGATTATAAACAGTAATATGATTGATGTTCTCGTAGAGTACATAGACACTTACCTTCAACGGAGCAGGATGCCAGAATAACCCCTCCCCACCCCACCCCAAAAAATAATCTCTAGCAGAAGCATATGTGACACCAATAAATCGAAAGTATTGCCCTATTCAGGTATTTTATACTTACTAGTGCCTGAAAGATATCTAAAATGAATCTTAATGAAGCGTGGTGGATGGATGGCACCGGAAATGAAAATTTTGCAATTGGCCAATTCAGAAAATTCAGCGTTGCCAGAGATTAGATGACAAAGGCACAAGGAAACATGCAGAAAAACTGATAACTTAACTACTGTAAGAGAATTTTTGACTTTTTCAGTGAAAACTGCCAAAGAGGCTTATACATCGGGGACGATAACACTATCAGCCAAAAATTAGAGCCCTTCGCCAGAGATGTTCGTTTATTCAACATATGCCGAATAAGCTTGTTTTTTCTTAAATTCATTTATTAATTTCTTTCGAATATGGTTCTTAATAAATAACTGTAAAAAGTAGAAAAACAGCCAGTAATTTGAGCAGAGAGTGTAAAAATGATCTGCGTACTCCAGACGCCGCCGCTCCAATTGACGGTTAATAAAACATAGTTTTATTTCGCCAAGTATACCAGATGCTGCTGTGAACCGGTGTTATTTCAGGTATGCGATACTGCTTGGAATGCTCAAGATCGCACCACAGTTTCTGGGTGGGGGGTGCAGGTGTGCATTGAACAAAGGACTGACGGACAGCACATGCGCGAACAGTGGGACACGGACGTTCAGAGAGAGGAAACGGCGATGTGACGTGTGCGAGTGTGTGTGTAAGAGCGAACGAAAACACATTGTTTATTTTTATAAACTAACACACGTTATTGTTTATATATTCGTGTGAAAAACCTGGACAATCCCCGCTCTCTTACCGAGCGTGGGGAGAACGGTTAACGTTCTGGCCTCGCATTCGGGAGGACGCCGGTTCGAATCCCCGTCCGGGCATCCAGATTTGGATTTTCCATGGTTTCCCCAAATCACTCCAGGCTAATGCCGGGATTCTTCCTTCAAAAAGCCATGGCCGAATTCCTTCCCATTCCTTGTCCCCAGTCCCATTTCGCCTCTAATGACCTTAGCTGTCGACGAGGCGTTAAAGCCATAAAAAAAATCCGCCCTCTTCGGCCAGTATATGTGGATCTGGTTGGAGAAGAGCAAGCGGTAAAAGCTACACTACGCTTTAAACCGTTTGTTCTGGGGCGGGGGTCAGCGGTTCGATAACGATTCTCATCTCGCAGCACGACCTCCAATCTCGCACTTGTAAAATTCCTCATGCTGGTGGATGAAACCATGTGTCAATTGAGAGTGTGCGCTCAACAAAAGTTAGTTTAATTTGTTAATACAGCGCGTCGAGTATCTCATTTGTGTGAGTGAAGTACATAAACTTTAGGAGAAGATCGGACGGTGCAACACTTCCAGCCGAAGAGTGCCATTAGACGGTAAATACAAAAAACTATCATCCACACAGACAAACTAAGTGCATTTAGGAACCCGTAAGCGAAACCCGTGATTCACATCACAGAGAAACAACTCGTGCTCTATGACTATTAATTCAGCACCACAGTTCTGTATGCGGTCTGCAGTATCAATGTTACTTTATTCAGTGTTTTCAATGTGAGTATTATGTAGATTCTCAAATTTTTGTATTTTTTTGACAATCAATATCACCTTTGATTTTTTCTTTGTGTTAAAAAAAGTAATTTTATCCCTTTTATGTGGATGATTATAAATCCCCTGAAAATAACAGTATCTGTAAATGTGGATTGTTTAAGTAAATTTTGGGGTACCCTTTCCATGGCGCCCAGGCAGTATTGAGAAAGGAAATGATAAGAAGCATTTTAAGAAATTGAGGGAAAAAATAACAGCTGGCAACAATCCTTACACTCGAGTACACCACAAGACCTAACAAGTCTGGTTTTAGTCATAGTGGGGCTTTCAGTTCCCCCATTCCCATCACTCATATTAAGCTGTCTGAGTGATCAGGCAGCTCGGTTTTCTATTGCCCTAGTAGCACTAACGAAAAATGAGTGAGTAACCCTGTTATTGCAGCATTGCGATATAAATTTTGTGTGTAAAATTGAGTAAATGTTTATACATAATTCAAAACCTTGCGAAATGTTTGAAAAAAAAAAAACCAGATGGCTTTTTAAGAGAAATGTTAAATTTGTAATTAAATATTGTAGTCTGAGAATTTTTTAGCTAAATGTGATCAAATTAAAGTAAATTATTACTGAATGGTTTGATAATTCTTTATGATAAAAACAACGCCGCATAAGCAACATTTGTTAGAACGGTTACAAATGACAGGCAGATCGAAATTTGGAATATTCGTGAAAATGTAATCACTATAGCCCCGTTTACAATGACCTCGAAATATAATAACTGTGAAAACGTACAAAAAGGAATGCGGGCTTGACATGAATGTTAATAAATGTTACAAACTAGATTTACACTGGATTAATCATTCTGATCATATAAGTTTCATTCAACGAAAACCTTATTCTATAATAAACCATATTTCGATTTAGTTCCACTTGGAGTTGATGTATTGTTACAGTCCATGGAAAATAGTAGCCGTGAATGCTTACGCAATGTCGCCAAACAATGCAATTTTGACACTGGTAGGGATCCGAGATGCTTTCCTTCAACTCTGTTAACTGCTGAAACGTATTAATTGTACTGGTAAACTACGAAACTAAACAATTATTTATGAGTAACTATCTCCTATATTACTGAAGTGAATACACTTAAGGTTCCTTGAGGTTTATTACTATGTACACAAAACACTGGTAAACAATAACAAATGTGGTACAGTTAGCGGATGACCGTCGAGAAATTTAGCCTGGTCCTGATCCGGGGTAGAGAGACGGCTTCTACTTCTCGCGAACTTCCGGTGGTCTTCTGAAGCTGGTTCCGCGGTCAGGCCGGAACTGGCGGTGGAGCGGCCGGCTACGCTTATATAGGCGGCCTGGCGCAGGAATTCCGTTGTGTGGTAGTACGGCGACCTCTGTAAGAAATAGTCCCACTTAGCTTCTAGATGATTCTATTTGTTTTCCTGGTTTGTTTTGATGTCTCTGCGCCTGTTTGGAGTCGTATATGTATCCCGGCGTGCAGGCGCGTTGTGTGTGAGGTCTGCCTGGCAGGGGCCTTTACTGGCAGACTGAACATACCTCCCTCCCGGGGGGGGGGGGGGGAAGCGATGTCTGCGACGTCTGCGAGGTCGTCTGCCGCGGCGCCCTGGAGCAGACTATGAAGGCTACCTCCAGGGGAGTACGGAGCTGTTCCCCTGGCGATGCGTGCCGACCTGCGTCGTGGTGCAGGTTGTGGTGGAGGTACTTGTGGAGCTAACGGCATCGGTTCGTCGGCGTCGATGGCCGGGGGCTGTACGGGGGGCGCTGAAGATGGTCCCCGCAGGTGGTCGAGAGGCTGCGGCTGAAGGGTGTCGGAGCGACCGACAGGTTGTGGCGTCGTTGGTGGCGCTGTAACTGTCCCTGAGCAACGGTTAGACGGCAGGAGTGGTGGAGGTGGCAGGGAAGGAGAGGAAGAAGTGGATGGCCGTGCCGTGGTGGAAGAGGACGGTGCCGTGGGGTAGCGGGGACGTAGTTGGTTTCGATGGCGTCGCACTATCCGGCCATCCAGGCTGACGTCGAACAGTTGGCGGCCCCGGGGCCGCTGGATGACCCCCGGAAGCCAACCGGCCCGGGAGCCAAACCCGCGGGCCCAGACTAGGGAGCCCGGGGTGAAACGGAATGGGCCCGAAGGTACCTGTACTTTGGGCGGGGGTAAGAGGAGATGGAGGAGAGTGCGAGGTTGGCGGCCATGCAGCAATTCCGCCGGGCTTTTGGCCCCCACTGGAGTGGTTCGATAGGAACTGAGGAAGAGTGTCAATGCCTCTTCGAGTTTGTGACTTGTGGTGTATTTGGTCATTTGGGTTTTGAATGTTCTGACTAGCCGTTCCGCCTCCCCGTTAGATTGGGGGTGGAAGGGCGGGGTGAGGAGGTGTTGGATATTGTTGGCGGTACAGAAGGATAGGAATTCCCGACTTCGAAATTGCGGTCCGTTATCTGTGACGATAGCGTATGGTAATCCTTCGATGGAAAAGATCTTCGTGAGGGCTGAAATGGTGACCTCTGTGGTGATTGTGGAGCAACGGACGACATATGGGAAGTGGGAAAAGGCATCCGTCACTAGGAGCCACTGGTGGCCTAGGAATGGGCCAGCGAAGTCGAGGTGAATGCGTTCCCAGGGTCCGGACGGTGCCGGCCAGGAAAGGAACTTTTGAGGGGGGCGGGGCAGTTGTTGGGCACAGATGGTACAGCGCCGCACCATCTTCGTGACATCCGTGGTAAGGCCGATCCAGAATACATGGCGTCTGGCAAGGGATTTGGTGCGGGCAATTCCCCAGTGTCCTTGGTGGAGAGTTTGGAGGATTGTCGGTTGTAGGGATCTCGGAACGACGACCCTCGGGGTGGAATTTGGTTCTGTGCGGAGGAGCACTCCCTCTACTACTGAGAGCTGGTGGCGGATGGAGTAGTAGAACTTGAGGTCTTGATGATGGCGTGGAGGGGAACGTGTTTGCCACCCGTGTTGGATGTGGTGTCGGATGACACGGAGGAGGGGGTCCTCCCCTGTGGCTGCCGCGACTTTTGAGGCCGTGACTGGAAATGTCTTCAGTGCTTCTTGTATGTCATCGTCGATCTGGAACACCAGAAGTTCCGACTTGTCGAAGGCAAGGTCTGGTCCCTGCGGTAGTCTGGATAAGGCGTCTGCATTGGCATGCCTGGAGGTGGTACGGAAATGCATGGTATATCTGAACTGGGACAGGAATAGTGCCCAACGCTGGATGCGGTGGGATGTTTTGGTAGGCAGACGTGTGGACGGATCAAATAGTGATAGGAGTGGCTTGTGGTCGGTAATGAGATGAAAAGAAATCCCATATAAAAGGGAATAGAATTTGGAGCAGGCAAAAACAATAGCTAGCGCCTCTTTCTCGATTTGAGAATATTTAAGCTGAGCAGCCGATAGGGCTTTGGAGATGTAAGCTACGGGGCGTTCCGTGCCATCTGGTAATTTATGAGACAGAACTGCCCCCACACCGTAATCGGATGCATCTGTGGCAAGTATCAAGGGGAGGTTTGGAGTGTATGGCATGAGGCATGCTGCGGACTTGAGCTGCTGTTTAAGGGTGTGGAATGCGGTCTCGCAAGCTGGGGTCCAACGGAACGGGACATTCTTGCGACAGAGGTGGTACAGGGGTGCTGCCACTTGTGCTGCTGAGGGTATAAATTTTCTGTAGTATGAAATCTTGCCTAAAAAAGATTTCAACTGATGTAGATCCTGAGGCCGAGGTAAGTTGGAAATAGCGTCCACATAGGAAAATGCTGGGGAATGCCTTCCTGAGCGATGATGTGACCCAGGTAGGAAATGGATTGTTGAAAAAATTGACACTTGGAAAGGTTGCATTTCAATCCTGCTGCACGGAGGCGGAGGAAGAGTAGGCGGAGGTTGGTCATGTGTTCGGCAGCGGAGGGTCCCGTGACGACTATGTCGTCGAGATAGTTGATGCATCCCGGAATATCCTGGAGAAGTTGTTCGAGATACCGTTGAAAAATCGCTGGAGCACTGGCCAAGCCGAACATGAGCCGGTTGAGTTGGAAGAGGCCAGAGGGAGTGTTGATGACTGTGTATTGTCGGGACTGGATATCCAAAGGGATTTGAAGGTATGCTTCTGCCAGGTCAATTTTTGTAAAGTAGGTACCTCCTGCTAGTTTACGGAAGAGGTCGTCCGGTCTCGGAAGTGGATAGTCGTCTACCAGCAGATGCGGGTTGACGGTGGTCTTAAAGTCACCACAGAGACGTAAGCGGCGTCCTGGCTTCTGAACTATGACCAACGGCGTGGCCCAGGGGCTGAACCGCACCGGCTGGAGGATCCCTTCGTCTTGGAGACGTTGAAGTTCTTCCTGAAGTGGTTGTTGAAGCGCTACGGGTACCTGGCGTGCCCGGAAGTATCGAGGCCGTACGTCCGGCCGGAGTTGGAGTGATGCTTCGAAGTCCTTTGCACAGCCGACGCCTGGTGAGAACAGGTCCTGAAACTCGGTGCAAAGGGCGTCCACTTCAGGAAAAGGAACATGCTGAGATACGAGGTGTATGTTATCCTCAATTGAAATCCGAATAAGCGGAAAGCGTCCAGTCCAAATAAGTCTGCTGTGAGAGAACTGTTAACTACTAAAAAGGGGACTGAACGATGTACAGACTTATACATGACGTTTGCTGTGAATTGTCCCAGGAGTGCTATTTCCTGTTTGTTGTATGTCAGGAGGCGCTTGGGGGCCGGCGAGAGGGGGGGCGAGCCAATTTGCACATAAGTAGTATAATTAAGCAATGAGACTGCTGCTCCTGTGTCGACTTGTAGGCGCAGGGGCTTGGCCATTGACCGTAACGTCAATAAAAAGTTTGGATGCTGTGAAGTGTCTACCTGATTGATAATCCATAGGTGCGCCGCTCAACCTGTCTTGGTAAGACCCTGGGCGGCGAGAGCCGGGATTGGCATTGGTGGTGTTGGTGCGGCAGACGGACGCCAGGTGTCCTTCCCTTGCCGCAACGTGAGCATTCAGCCCAACGATCCGGACAATTTTCCCTCTCATGTGCTGAATAACAGGCGGGGCAGGAGGGTAGGCGGAGCGGGCTGCGGCGTCGGCGCTGCGGGATCCGCTGCTGCTGCCGAGACTTGGTGCCCCTGCCGGAACGGGCCGGTTCGATGTCCTTCTGAGGAAGCGGTCCCCGGTTGTGGTGTCGGGAGGAGCGCGACTGGGAGCTCTGGATGGCGGCGACGTCCTGTGTGTCCTCTACGTCGGTTCGGATTGCGGCCACATCCGCCCAGGACTCCAGGCGGCGATCTGCGGCCGTAGATATTTCGAATTTGTAGGCAAGTTCGATGACCTGCTCCAGGGATGGGTCCTCTAACTTGAGGGCGTCATGCCGGAGTGCGGCATCTGGTGCAGCCTGTATGATGTGATCACGCACCATGTCGTCGGCGTAGGATTCGTGGGAACAACGAGTTTGAAACTTACATTTTCTGCTAAGGCCTTGGAGTTCGGCCGCCCACTGGCGATACGTCTGATCGGGCTTCTTCCGGCATTGATAGAATTCGACGCGGGCCGCGACGACATGGTACCGGCGTCTGTAGTATGCATTCAGTGTCGTACAGATGGTCGTGAAGGTGAGGGTGTCGGGGTCTTGTGGCTGAAGTTTGGTGAGCAAGACATACATCTTCGATTGGTTCCAGGAAAGGAAATATGCACGTTGGTCTTCTTCTTTGGTTATGTGATGAATTGCGAAGTGTTGTTTTATGCGCTTCTCGTAGGTCTCCCATTCCTCGACGTCGTCGTTAAATGCTGGGAACGGAGGCGGGGCCGTGGGTTGGCGGAGATTCCTGACTTCCGCAATCAGTTGTCTCTGAGATTCGAAGAACTGATGTAGAAGTCCTTGGAGGAACTGTTGCCATTCCGTAGGTGCTGCTGGCGTAGCCATGATGGTCGAGAGTTCTTATCCCATCCTCGTCGCCACTGAAGTGAACTACACTTAATGGTTCCTTGAGGTTTATTTCAATGTACACAAAACAACTGGTAACAATAACAAAGGTGGTACAGTTAGCGGATGACCGTCGAGAAATTTAGCCTGGTGCTGATCCGGGGTAGAGAGAGACGGCTTCTACTTCTCGCGAACTTCCGGTGGTCTTCTGTAGTTGAAGCTGGTTCCGCGGTCAGGCCGGAACTGGCGGTGGAGCGGCCGGCTACGCTTATATAGGCGGCCTGGCGCAGGAATTCCGTTGTGTGGTAGTACGGCGACCTCTGTAAGAAATAGTCCCACTTAGCCTCTAGATGATTCTATTTGTTTTCCTGTTTTGTTTTGATGCCTTTGCGCCTGTTTGGAGTCGTATATGTATCCCGGCGTGCAGGCGCGTTGTGTGTGAGGTCTGCCTGGCAGGGGCCTTTACTGGCAGACTGAACACAATCAGATAGGAGTAAATAGATGACTGAGGAAATTGCCTCCGGATCATACGCTCCATCACAATTTAATTAAATTCAATTCAATTATTATTAGCTCTTCGTTTATGCAATTCTCCCCGCTGTTGTCCTGCATGCGTCAATGCTTAATGTACCAAATATTGACTCTGCATTATTTTTCTATGTTAACTCCACAATGGCACTGTCATTAGTGCGAAATGATTCATTTCACTAGTTATTTACTTTTTTTTTTTTTTTGTAACAGTTTTAACGTCCCTTTTTAACAACGTGGTCTTTTGAGACGGGAAAGGATGGGGGCAAGGAATGGGAAGGAATTCAGCCATGGCCTTATGAAGGAAGCATCCCGGCATTCACCTGGAGTGATTTGGGGAAACCATGGAAAACCCAAATCTGGATGCCCGGACGGGGATTCGAACCGCCGTCCTCCCGAATGCGAGGCCAGAACGCTATCCGTTACACCACCACGCTCGGTAGTTATTTACAGACATATTGAGTGTCTATTGAATGATTTATGACGAAAACAACAATACACTTAGCTTATCATCAACGCACTACACATTTTCTTTCCACTGAACTCTCTTTCATCCACTGTTATTTTATTCACACTCCAATTTGCCTCCACTTTTATAAGTTTTCTTCCACATATTGTCCCGTTTAACCATTACCGCGATCGGTAACTATTCTCTACTGTTATGTTGCTAGTCGGGTTTAAAGACACATTATTGACCCTCGCATTGAGGAGGACGTGGGTTCGAATCCCCGACCGGGCATCCAGATCTGAGTTTTCCATGGTTTCCCCAAATCACTCCAGGTGAATGGAGGGATGCTTCCTTCATGAAGGACATGGCAGAATTACTTCCCGTTCCTTATCCCCAGTCGCATCCCGCCTCTAATGACAGCCATCGACAAGACGTAAAGCCGCAAATTAAAAAAAAAATATTGGCGACGTTAGCCTCGTGTGCAATGTTAACGAAAACCTACTGAATTACTTTTTAGCGTTTCACCTAACTATGTACAAGAAGTTTCACCCAAAAAATAGCAATTTAAAATCTGAAAGAGATATAAGTTGTGCAATCTTATATATATATAAAAATAGACGTGTTTTTTACTATATTTCACTTTTCAGCCAACACTACCTAGCACAGATCACTGATGTTTGTGGGTGGAAGTAGCATGGAGTTTAATGTCGTGCACAACGTTGGCCGAATGCCGATAGCTGTGGGGATGTGGGAGAAATAATGATTAAAGTTGGTAAGTGCAGGGCGTTTTCATATTTCGACCAAAAATTCGTATCTCCGTATACTTCTCTTTCCTGCCACAACTACATAACATAGACCTTTGGGGTTTGTGTGTGGTAGTAGAATCGTCTTTCTTGTCGTGCACTATGGTTGTTAGATGTCGGTAGCTATGGGGGTGTGGGAGAAATGGGGGTTGAAAGTGGTCGACCTGTGGCAATTTCATACTTCTGCCAAAGACAAAAGTGTCATGGTGTATCACTTTTCAGCGAAAACTATAGATCACAGATAACTGGCGTTTGTGTGTAGTAGTAGCACATAGTCACCTTTCGATCACAACAGCGGCCGATTTTCAGAAACTGTGGTACTGTGGTAGATATGGTGGTTGTAAGTGGCCGACCAAGGATATTTTCGTATTTCGACGGCCTCCGCATATGTCACTTTTCTGCCACAACTACATAGCATAGAGCATTGGTGTTTGTGTTTGGTAGTAGAATCGTATCTCATGTAGTGCACTATGGTTGTTAGATGTCGGTAGCTATGGGGGTGTGGGAGAAATGGGGGTTGAAAGTGGTCGATCTGTGGCAATTTCATACTTCTGCCAAAGACAAAAGTGTCATGGTGTATCACTTTTCAGCGAAAACTGTAGATCACAGATAACTGGCGTTTGTGTGTAGTAGTAGCACATAGTCACCTTTTGATCACAACAGCGGCCGATTTTCAGAAACTGTGGTACTGTGGTAGATATGGTGGTTGTAAGTGGCCGACCAAGGATATTTTCGTATTTCGACTGCCTCCGCATATGTCACTTTTCTGCCACAACTACATAGCATAGAGCATTGGTGTTTGTGTTTGGTAATAGAATCGTATCTCATGTAGTGCACTATGGTTGTTAGATGTCGGTAGCTAGGGGGGTGTGGGAGAAATGGGGGTTGAAAGTGGTCGATCTGTGGCAATTTCATACTTCTGCCAAAGACAAAAGTGTCATGGTGTATCACTTTTCAGCGAAAACTATAGATCACAGATAACTGGCGTTTGTGTGTGGTAGTAGCACATAGTCACCTTTTGATCACAACAGCGGCCGATTTTCAGAAACTGTGGTACTGTGGTAGATATGGTGGTTGCAAGTGGCCGACCAAGGATATTTTCGTATTTCGACTGTCTCCGCATATGTCACTTTTATGCCACAACTACATATCATAGAGCATTGATGTTTGTGTTTGGTAGTAGAATCGTATCTCATGTAGTGCACTATTGTTGTTAGATGTCGGTAGCTATGGGGGTGTGGGAGAAATGGGGGTTGAAAGTGGTCGATCTGTGGCAATTTCATACTTCTGCCAAAGACAAAAGTGTCATGGTGTATCACTTTTCAGCGAAAACTATAGATCACAGATAACTGGCGTTTGTGTGTAGTAGTAGCACATAGTCACCTTTCGATCACAACAGCGGCCGATTTTCAGAAACTGTGGTACTGTGGTAGATATGGTGGTTGCAAGTGGCCGACCAAGGATATTTTCGTATTTTGACGAAAGGCATGTGTCTCCGCAGATTTCTGTTTTCTGCCACGACTACATAGCATAGAGCATTGGTGTTTATGTGTGGTGGTAGAATCGTGTCTGTTGTCGTGCACTATGGTTGTTAGATGTCTGTAGCTATGGGGGTGTGGAAGATATGGGGGATGAAAATGGTCGACCTGCGGCAATTTCATATTTCTGCCAAAGACGCATGTGTCACGGTGTATCACTTTTGAGTGAAAACTATCAATCGCAGATTACCGGCGTTTTTGTGTGGTAGTAACACAGAGTCACCCATCGATCACAACGTTGCCCGAAATTCGGTAACTGTGGGAGTGTGTGAGATATGGTGTTTGAAATTGGTCGATCATGAATATTTTCGTATTTCATCCAAAGACTTGTGTGTATCCGTATTTTTTACTTTGCTGCCGGAACTACATAGCGCAGAAGACTGGTATTTGTGTGTGGTAATGGTATCCAGTCTCCCATCGTGCACTATGGTGGTTAGATGTCTATAGCTGTGAATATGAATACATTACAATCACGAACGAAGTTGTGGATACCAGCTACTATATTATAATTGTGGAAGTAAGTTTCTGTCTTTTTGTTACGTTTTGACGACTAAATGGCTATATCAATATTGATGGAATTTAACAATGAAATAGTGTAGGAAGGACACAGGACATTTTTTCGATATGAATAACAGTTTTAGTCACGAAATTTTAAGAAGTTATCGAATGATGAAAGACAGACAGATTCGTGTGTTAGTCTGTAATGTTACGTTGGTTGCTCAGTAGCGCAGTCTGTTAGTGTTTGATTTGTTAATAAATTTCGATAAGAAACAAAACTTATTATTTAGTATAGAAGTCAAATTGCTCTGCACTGTACTATTCATTTGTGTCTGTATAAAAGTTTCTGGCACCAATTTGTCTTCCTTTTTGACATGCCTTACGGACGTAAACCTGGCCTAAGGTGCAGGTCTAGAAGACAATGTGCTGCTATTAGATTATAAGATTCAGATGCTCAGGTTGAAGAAAGAAGAAAAAAACCAAGCTGAAATATAGCTGCCATCAGTTAACCCCCCCCTCCCCCCCACACACACACATCCCCGCACCTTCGCTTACTTTTCTGTTTTTAAATATGTTGTACATTGATTCTCTTCATGAGACAGATTAGACGATAGGATGATATAATGATGGCTTTCCATCATATTATGTCGACTCGGTGTTGTTTGGGACAAATCTTACGTTACTAACAGTTTTCTATATCCAATTCTGGCAATGAAACTCCACGCGTACGAAGTCGCGGGTAACAGCTAGTAAGGCTATAAGATAATAAGTTGCTTATGATTAATTGACAGATTGCGAAAGGGCAATAAGAATAAAACATAGAATTACTGAATTCAATGTGGTACCAACAAGATTTTCTGCATTCGTAACTTATCACAACTTCACGGACTTTAAAATAGTACACAGCCTGACAAAAATTTAATCGCCGACAAGGAGAGCAGGAAACGAAATTAAACTACACGAGTTGAGGGGGTATGCAATGTTATTTCAGTGATCACAAAATCGAGTCAAATTTACAAAGAAATTGGCAGTATGAGTCCATTTATCAGTGTGACGTTGCACCTCGTTCTGTCTACATCAGGGGTGGCCAACCCGCGGCCCACATTGAGCATTTTTCCGGCCCGCGAGATTCATCACACTTTTACAAAATATTTTTTTTATTTCATTTTTAGTGTTATATATTTCTTTACAATGTGCGTTTAGTATTATTATTATATTATCTATGTTTACGTGTAAGAATATTAGTAAACAGAATAACTCATGTTTTAATTTTGCACTCCAAAAAATGTCTCTCGTGGGGATATATAATTTTATATGCAGCCCACGGAGTTATCATGCACTTCCAAAGTGGCCCACAAGATCATTTTGGTTGGCCACCCCTGGTCTAAATGCATGCACTGATTCGGTTGGGAAAGATTTCATAACGCTGTTGTATCCTCTCCTGTGGCTAACTGGCCAACAGCTGTATAAGTTTTCTTTGATATTCTGTAAACTGACGCTGGGATGACGATCTAGCTGATATCACACATGTTCTATCGGGGACAGATCTGGAGATCTTGCTGGCCACGGGAGTACCTCAAAATCACAGCTGCTCGTAGAGAAATGTGCCGTGTGTCAAAGAGCATTTCACCGTTGGAAAATGATACCACAATACTGTCGCCTGAGAGGTAACATATGAGGATGCAGGATGTCCGTGAAGTACCGTGAAGTGCAGTCAGAGTTCCCTCATGACTACAGCTGCGACTAGAAGTCATACCCGATGGCTCCCCTCACCATAACGCCAGGAATATAGCCGCCGTGCCTCTCAGTAACGTTGTAAAAATAGGACATGTCCCCAGGTCACCACCATTCTTGTCGAGGTGATCATCCGGGGTAGTGCGGAATCGAATAACACAATGATTGTCAATCGCACTGCGTTCAGCGATGAAAGTGCTATAAGTCGGATGATCATCGTCGGCAAGCATGGTGGTGACTTGCGGAAACAACCCATTCTATACGCTATCAAATTTGTACAGTCTTCTCTAAATCAATATGTATTATATAACAGGTTGTGAATGCTTTATTGTAAATATTTTATTTTTGAACATATCTTTTCACCGGTAAGTTATAAATGCTATATTATAACACACACAATAAGGGCAATATAATAAGTAAGGTAAAGGTCACGGGGTTCCTTCGCTCATGCCACTTCACGCAGAAATCGCGGAGGTAGAGCTCCACATTTCCATTACAACCATTAGCGTCGGAATGGATGTGTCAGCGCCCCGCTTCGGCAATTATTTACCTTTCGTGGAGTTCCCTCCACGGTACTCATTGGATAGCAAGCTGAGTGGGCCTTGGGAGACGTTCCGGACGTTCAGCTTCCAAGAAAGATCCTCGACTTCGTCGGAAATCGAATCCCTGCCGTTCTGACGGTAGTCAGACGCGCTACGGTCTGAGCTACGCGGGCATCCAATTTAATAAGCATTTAATTAAATATGTGCGAAATCCAAGAGGCTGCAAGTGTTTTCCAGTCCGTGAATTTCGATTCGGCCACGCAGGTCGAGGTGGCTTCCTTTGATACCACAGTAACAACCCAGCTTATCTGATGGAAAAAGAATGTCACCCGGGCACTGAGAGAGACAAACAAATAAGGAGAGAGAAGCGAGGTACGAGACAGATGTCTAGGGGCAGCCAGAGAGGCTAGAAAAGAATGTGTGTGTGAACGGTGAGAGGATAAAATAATATCAACTAATCACTTAGAACGTTTCAGTCTGGTTAAAACTAATGCTAGTACATTCTATTGTACGTGCATTGGTGACGAGAGAAAACGAGATTTCACTTTCGGGTTCCATCGCGAGCTGAACAGTGCGACGGTACGGTTGTTTTCGCTGCGGGCAGTGTATTTTAATTGTGAAGTGATCGAGCTAGTCGGAAACGGTTATAACTGCACAAGATCGAATCGCTAGTACGATGGCAGCACGACGACTGAAGAAACCTACGACAACGCAGCAAGACGTCGCGGCCTCATTGGGACCTGATGGCGTCTGTTCCCGCATCTCGACACGACAGAACAGAGGAATCACTCTGTCCAGCCTACCGTCTACAACAATAATAATTCAGCGCTGCGTTTCACTTCCAGATGTCGAATCGTCTCTCGGTAATAAGATTTGTACAATCACCACAATTTCTTCCAAGTTTAACCGCCAAATAACGGTCTCTAAAGACTTGCTACCGATTGAGCTAAATTCGACTGTTCCCTCCATTAAAAAGTTAACCAATTCTGCATGTCTCAAAATATGACCTACCATCCTCTCTCTTCATTCTGTAAGACTCTTCCACAAACTTCTTTCCTCACCCATCATTTCCAATACTCGTTCGTTTCGTACTTTATCCCTCCACTTAATTTTCAGCATCCTTCTATAACATCACATTTCAAATAATTCAATTTTCCTTCTTTCCGGTATCCCTAAAGTCCATGGTTCACCACCGTAAACTGCTGTGCTCCACACATAGAGTTTTAAAAAGTTTGAGTCCTAGATCAACATTTGAAACTAAAAGATTTATTTTTTTCATGAAGGCCCTTTTCGCTAGTGCTATTTTTCATCGATTTTTATGCTATTTCAGTAAATGTTAAATTGTGAAACATTATTAAGTCGCATTTTTGGTACAAATTCAAGGTATCCCATCATCACTAAATAGTTTTAATAATAGTAATTAATTTACTTCTCTCCTAGGTAAAATATTGTTTTCTCTTTTCTATTCACTGTTTCAGTATTAGTATTTTTCAAATTGTTTGGAAATACACTGATTCCCGGCTAAATTAATAATCAAGGTTGCGTAATACAGTTACATTGATTACTGCACATCTGATTAATTTATTGGGACCAAAATGGTAACAACTCAATGCTTCTGGCATCTTTCGTAAGTCACAAACAAGTGTTTTTACTAGATAAATATGCAAATGTAACTATTATAATTAACTTCACTTTCAGAGATTATATTTGATAGAAATCCAGTTCTATGCACCAGCAAACGAAGAATGCACGTAATGTGGAAATAATTTCTGAGTGTTCTTTAATTTTCCAGTAACGTCGCGCGTTTAGCTACAGAATTTTTGTACCGCCACCCGAGTTCCAGGTTAAATGCTTCTACACACAAAAACCACAACAGTAGCGGACGAGTGTAAACGCTGGTGAGCTTCATTAGTAATTAAACCTGTTTTCCTTGCACACACGCAAATGTAATTAGACCACACAAGGCCGCTTTCTACCCCGCTCTCCTCCCCCACGGAGACGGCCTCTTTTTTTAATTAGACCTCTGGTCGGGAGGCCCGGTAATTGGGAACTAATGAGCTGTTAGGCGCTGTCTGTTAGCGAAACAGGTGGAGACCCCTGCAGACTAGAAAAAAAAAAAAAAACGGCCGCTAACTGGCCAATCCCGAGCAGGAACACTCAGCAAGTGGTGTACCCGACACAACAGGGTTTTTGTATCCGTCTACAGCGCCCCGCACTTTTTCACCCTTTCCGAAAGTAATTCAAGAGCCACCCTCGCAGTTTTTGCCTCTTTTAAAACAAGCCCCTTGCTGCCGCGTTGGGGGAGAGAGCAACACCCACTTGCTACGGCGACATCCTTCAACGCCTCGGCAAAACGCGTCGGAGGGGGTGTGCCCCTGAATGCGGGCAACCGCGGAAACACTCTGCGAGGAGGCGACACTACTGAATCACAGGCCGTCCTACTTCGACTGACTTTTCAGTGAGATTGATATCTTTGGAGCAGAACGCGACACACAACACGCCAATTTCTGCACATTTCCGCAGTCGGAAGGATAGGATGAAGTTTTTGTCGGTACACATTTACTCCTAATCATTTCGATGGTTGTGTCGTAAGATTTAGGCTTATTTTTGTAGGTAGGTGATTTGATTTGTTCTCAGTTTGAGGGAGAGGGGTCAATTCTATGGGCCTATCCTAGTAGAATAATTCCCAAATTCATTTATTAGTGGGTTTGTTGATTTTTGTGCTGCTCTATAGAATTTTCTTGCAAGTTCTCTGAATTTTTCGCGTAACCCTTGACTTCATGAATAGCCGAAGTGGAAAATCAACAGTTAAGGTGCGATCCCTTTTGGTTGCATCAGAATGCAATATGTATTTCAACAAGGCCAAGTCATGCGGTCTTGACCCTTTACTATACAGGGTGTTACAAAAAGGTACGGCCAAACTTTCAGGAAACATTCCTCACACACAAACAAAGAAAATATGTTATGTGGACATGTGTCCGGAAACGCTTACTTTCCATGTTAGAGCTCATTTTAGTTTCGTTAGTATGTACTGTACTTGCCGGCCCTGGCAGTGTAGTGGATAGCGCGCTGGCTTCGCATTGCAAGGGCCGCCGGTTCGAGTCCGACCTCGGGCATGGGTGGTTTTAATTTAGTGTTGTGTTCGTCTTGTGCTGTCCTCACTGTAATGTCCACAATATCATGATTAGAGCCTGATGCAATACTCTGTACAAAAACAAATTGGAGCTGGCTGAATGGTCGCAATGACCGAAGGCCAATATTAAAAAAAAAAAAAAAAAATGTACTGTACTTCGTCGATTCACCGCCAGTTGGCCCCATTGCAGGAAGGTAATGTTGACGTCGGTGCTTGTGTTGACCCCGGTACCAAATGTAGAGACTTTTCGTGCTCGTATTGTGGACGGCTGTGATACAATACGCCATTCTCCAGGGCTGCATTAGCGCATCAGGGATTCCATGCAACGGAGGGTGGATGCATGTATCCTCGCTAACGGAGGACATTTTGAACATTTCCTGTAACAAAGTGTTTGAAGTTACGCTGGTACGTTCTGTTGCTGTGTGTTTCTATTCCATGTTTAATGTGATTTGAAGAGAAGTAATAAAATGAGCTCTAACATGGAAAGTAAGCGTTTCCGGACACATGTCCACATAACATATTTTCTTTGTTTGTGTGTGAGGAATGTTTCCTGAAAGTTTGACCGTACTTTTTTGTAACACCCTGTATAGTGCGTAGTCACTGTCCACGCAAAATCTCTGTCTCTACGAATTTTAACTCCATTCAGACTTACCACAAACTCCTGAAATTTTGCGTAAAGAACCTAAAGGGTGAAATACAAGTTAAGTTAGCCAGATCGGTATATGCGTTAGTTTTCTCATCTATTGCATAGTCTCTATTGGCGCAAATCCTATCTTTATAACTTGTAAGTTCTTAAAATTTTTCAGGACGAGCTCTTAGGATGAAATACATGTCGTGTTCATGATCCACCCAGATCAGATAGAGCGGTGATGACCTTTGATTATTGTGCAACATTCTGAACGAAACCTGTGTCTTTATTACATCTAAATCACACGAAATTCAACAGAAACTCTCCAAATTTTGTATGACGAACCCTTTTAGTCATAGACAGGTCCAGTGCGTATTTCATCTGCATCAGCACACGCGGCCATTAACTTTGCCACTTTACTTTATAGTGCGCAGTCTGTGTCAGATTGAAGTCTACCTTTACGCGTTCTGGTCCGGTTCAAACAAACTGCAATTGATTTCTTTTTATTTTTTAGGCGTCTTATACTTTCCAGGTGAAACTCAAGAGGTGGACTATTGCAGGGTTACAAGAAATATTTTCATCCGTAAGGGAAGGGAGGCATTGGGATAAGGAACGGGAAAGAGTTCGGCCATCGCCTTTTGAAGGAACCATTCGCCTAGAGTGGTTTCAGAAAACAAGGGAAAACTGAAATCAGAATGGTGCGCCGAATCACAGGATGTGTCCTGACCGGCTCGCGACGTATTGTCACAGGCGTCAGTTCTTGTGAAGAAGATCCTCGCTCATGTCACAAAAAACCGAGACACAGGAAATAATTTTTGTTCGCGACGCAATTGTCACGGGGGTGAAATCTCCCGAGGAAGATTCCCCCACCCCCTACCAAAAGCAAATATAGATTACTTTCAATGTTTCCAACTACACCGTAATTACAGTAAAAACACCGTGTTCAGCATAGATCTACCATCTACCGTAGGGTTATAACAACGGTAGGCTAAATACACCGTAAGTTAAGGAATCGTAGTTTTTAGGTAATTGTGATATATTCTTCAAGTTTCAAGAGTTTATCGACCGATGACAATGCATCCTTGGTTTTATTTGGGTATTTATTTATTCATTCTGTTGAAAACACTATTTTTTCACTTTATACACGATTTTTTTTTTTTTTTTTTTTTTTTTTTTTTTTTTTTTTTTTTTTTTTTTTTTTTTTTTTGAGAATTCCCAAATTGGAGCTTTGAGATATTACGCGAACAAGTTTGATAGGTGATTGCCGTATATGATTGTAGATGAATACTAAGAACATTTGAATTAAGTCTGTTAGTATTCTTAGTTGACATTATGAATTTGAAGTGATATTGACATCGCTTGTTTAGAAGAAGATAACCTAACACCAGCGAAGAGAAAGCGTTATAAGCACAAGTTTCTGGAAGAATGGTTGCTGAACAAAGAATATTGTGATAGCGATGCTTATTTTAAGCACTTGCCGAAATTTATGTTGGCTATTTTGAGCTTACCACACTCGAATGATGGGTGCGAACGAGTGTTCAGTAAAGTTAATGACATTAACAGAAAACAAAAAGTGCAATAAACTCATAACAAAATCCATTAAGGGAAATCTTTTTTCGCAGCAGACTACACAGCAACACGGGAAAAACTGCCTAGATTTTAAAGCTACTAACGCTACGATACAAAAAAATAATATTGATATGTAGAAAAATGATGTTACAATTACACTATCTGATTCAGATTAAAAATAGATTTTTTTTCTTCAAATTCTGGCCTCTACTTTTTGCTGTAGTAACATTTTTTTTTTTATTATTATTATTATTTTTTACCGTAAGTTTACCGTATTTTAAATATAAACTACAACATAATTTCGGAAAATCTACAGTAATTTTTGATAGATTCTATCATTAGCTAGATTTCAGGTTTGGCAACACTGGATATTTGATTTAAAAAATGGGAGTGCACTTATTAATGTAACTACTTGTGCAATAAAGCGCCTGCAAGAAAAATAACATCAGTGAAACTGTCACATTACTGAATATTCAAGAGCAAAGAGAAATGTTCCAAGTGAAAAGCACGCGTCCCAATTGCTAAGAAGTCGCCAAACAAGCGCTGTGTGAATATGAAACATACAAAATGAGATGAGGTAGGCGAGAATAATTTCTGGTATTTGCGCCAGGAGTAGTGCGCGGGCAGCTTTTAACAGATCGCTTGGGAATGAGTCGAGAATTACTCCGCCCGTGCGACGAAATGGGGCAAAAAGGACAGCGGGGAAACGGGCAAACGAGGTGAGAAATGGAGGGGCACAAAAAAAAAAGAATAATATAAATTTATCGCGCGCACCTTGTAACCAGAGAGATTAATACCAACAATTAGACCGCCGCGCAGTTTCTTTGGTTTTTAATACTGCGCAGGCTGTGTCCGCCGCAGAGAGAGAGCGGAAAATTTAATAAAACAAAATTGAAATAAAAGTTGTTAGAGGCAGTAGGTCGAGATAAACGGCGTGACAAGTGCGGTAGAGGTGAGAATTCCGCGAACGAATTTGTAGCTCTAATTTGGAAAACCACTCGGCTGCATTCTAGCGCGAAGTGTACTGTACACACATATCAAACTTGTTTCGCTGAGCAGGCGTTTCTGAGAGGAATAATATTAGGAATCGAAATATGGCTTCAAGACTAGTGGGCGAGTGGTAAATTTCACGGTTAGCAGTCGGCAAGTGCCAGGTTCGATTCCCGAACCGGCCGTTTGTATTTCCATTTTCCAAAGTTTCTCCAGGTTTGTCGAGGCGAAGGCCGAAAGTTTTCTCTATAAAGGCCACCATTGATTTCTTTACTATTTCTTGTCATCAGTCTTTTTTCCTGCTGTAAATATTTCGTCACCATTAGGTTAAATGCTGATTCACTCTAGAGATCGAGTCAGATTTGGTCATCTCAAGTATGGTCAGATCAGCTAACGATCAAAACATATCAGGTCAGATCATATTTTTGACCAATATAAGTTGTTTTATCATTGTTTAAACCTTACAGTTTTTATGTTCAGCTTAGCAAAATATTTGATTCTGCTTCAACAAATAAAATGTAACATTGGTTCGAATTCTTAATTTTTTTTATTATTTTGCTAGGTATTGGTTACAAAATTCGAAGATGTATGGTACTAGGTGCAAAATACAAGTTGTATGATTCAAGGTATCAATGCTAGGTAGAAAATACAAGACGCAAAATCAAAGTGTGGTACAGAAATATAATGAGAATTTTGCGATAATTCTACTACTTCGAAATATTGTGGAATTTTGTAACTTTATTTCGTTACATTGCAGGGAGCTGAAGAGGATAGCAGAAGATAGGAGAGCTACGAAGTGAAAATCTGCGTTAGGCAGAACACTGATGATGGCATTTATGGGTTTTGTTGCGACTTTTATCGATAGTGAAACTTTGTATCGCAATATTTTCATGAGTATGAGAGTGAAACTCCGAATAGGTTGTGAGACTTTCGTCGTCCATGTTGGTCTGATCTGACCTGATGACACTAGCGACCAGATAAGCTTTAGTTTTTCGTGCCCGGATATAATAAGCGTTGTGATTTGAGACTTTCCCGACGTACTAATGAAATGAAATCTTCACAGCAGTTCATCCGGATAGCGACAACGTTTCGACAGCCGGCTATGCTGTCTTCATCAGGTCTACTGCTGGGGTCAACTGGGGTCTGCTTTTCGCCGGCTGCTAAGCCAGTCTAGTTTGTGATTTTCAGGCAGCAATATCTGCTGTGAAGATTTCATTTCATCATAAGCGGTTTTCCAATGTTGCACAATATTATCAATATCTCTACCAGCAAGTCACATGAGTACACAGAGCGATTCAAACCAACGTTCGATGAGAGGCACGTAATGTTTGGGATACCAACCCCTCCTCCTTGACGGCTATTCTCCAGGACTCCTTTTCTAATTCGCACAAATTCCGATCCTACAAAATGGTACCCATTCTCTGAAGAAGAACCTTCCGGCATAAAACTGGACTGGGTAAAATGGAGAACCCTCAACCATATAAGAATAGGAGTGGCCCCAGTAAAAGTTGGCATGTATAAATGGGGTCTGACAACAGACCATCGATGTGAATGTGGAGAATAGCAGACTATGGGTCACCTCTATGTTTGCAAGCAGAGCCAGTTTTCAACAATACTCGAATACCTTTGTCCAGTACTGGGCAAAACGATTATGATGTCTGGACAAAAAAAAAAGTAAACTAAAGTAAGTATTTCCACCTTTCCATAAGTCGTCGAGTGTTGTTGAAAACTGGCACTACGTGCAAGCATAGAGATGATCCATTGTTTGCTGTTCTCCACATTCACATCCACCCTCTGTTGTCAGACCCAATTTATACTCGTACATGTTAGCTTTTAGTGGAGCCACTCCTGTTCTTGGATAGTTGAGGGTTCTCTCTAAAAGTAAGTGAAGACGTGGACCTAAATACTGGCGCCAGTTGTTCGGCAAGTATCAAAACCGTGGTTCTAAACGTATCACGTCAATTGTATTCCAGAATACTGATCTCCATCTCCTCCAACAACACCCTAAGGACCTCAGTTCATTGTACATGGGGACCAAATATTTTTACAGGTCTAAAGATGCCCTGGTACACAAGGAATCTTAATGTTTCTTCAGTGAAACAAGTAGTTATATACGTTTACAAGAAGTGTGCACGCAATTTCTAAATGTTTACCTTTCTACTTTATTTTTTGATACAAAGGAAGGCGTTGGAGACAGTCGGAATTGTAGCGAGGTGGCGGGAAATCCTGGGCGGCCGAGAAACTGAGACCGAAATGGAAACCATTAACCCGGCTCGGGCGGAGAGAGGGGAAGTGCGGTGGAATAAGAAACTTCCTTTAAAAAAGAAAGTTGATTCGCGAGTGGGGACGGCTCAACTTGATCATTTTCTCTTTTTTCGCCGAGACAAGTGTCCCACCTCGAGCACTCAGTTTGCGGTTCAGAGATCGCGCGCCTCTTTCTCTCGGCTCTGTGTCCCCAATACGGCGGCTGCATTCTCTCACTACACACCCGTATATTGGCTACTGTTTTATGGTGCCAATGATAAAAACTGAACCCTTTCAATTTTATTTTTTCTTCATACGGCTTTATGCCTCGTTGACGTCGAGGTCATTAGAGATGGGAAAGAATGGGGGCAAGGCACATGAAGGAATTCGGTCATGGTCTTTTGAAGGAACCATCCCGGCATTCGAAAGGTTTAAAGTACATTAACAAACAAATGACACATTGTCGTGTTAACACTGTTCTAATATATATATAATCATTTTAGGGTACCTCCTCACGAGGAAGATCAACGGTAGATGAAATTTTTATATTGAAACAGAACATATATAAAGGGTGAGAAAACGGCAAGGACACAATAACTGCATTCACAGACATAAAAATACATGATAAAGTACGAAGGAAAATCTTATAATGAAGCCTCATAAAGAGATAAATAATTGACAGCTTATGAGTTGTTGGTAATATAATTGATATTGTTAATAGGTGTGTGTACTGTTTCACATAAATAGCAACTAACATGATATAATATGCAGTCGCAAATTACAGTGAAACTAATCATGGTAACTGGTTGGTAAGAAAATAACTGGTTATTAGATGCTGGTAACAAGTGTATACACTGTTCCACATAATAAGTATTAATTAACTCGGGATTGTATGTGTAGATTACAGGAGATATTGGTTATACTAATGGGTTGTAGCTAACTTGTCAATATATAATAATATTATCAAAAATTGACATTAAAAATAAGTGTATGTACTATTCCACATCCCCGAGATTATTCTCACATGGGATCAAAGTGAACATATCTATCTATCTATCTACAGTATCTAAAAGAAACAACTCATAGACTGCGTTAGGGCAGCATCAAATCTCTTTGGTTCTGACCGAGTGTGATGGGTGAGCGGTTAACGCTCTGGCCTTGCTTTCGGGACGACGCGGGTTCGAATCCCCGTCCGGGCATCCAGATTTGGGTTTTCCATGGTTTCCCCAAATCACTCCAGGCGAATGCCGGGATGCTTCCTTCAAAAGACGAATTCCTTCCCGTTCCTTGTTCCCAGTCCCCTCCAGCCTCTAATAAACTTGACGTTGACGAGGCGTAGAACCATATGTTAAAAAAAAAAAAATGTGCTTTGGTTCTGTTTCAATCAGATATCAGATTAATTTTCTTTTCCGCTCACACCCAAGGTAAAGTGAATACATACACCTCAAATTTAACTCCAACCGATACGTTCACGAACTCAGAAGAAGCGCTGCAGTCGAAGGCGTTTTGTCAGCAGAGGAATTAGCGTCGTTCTTCTGCTGCCATCTCGCATCAATCCCAAATTTCTCTGTATTGTCCCACTTTCAGAGTTGATGCTCTCTGACGCTGTGTTGCCTGTTTCTTAATTCTGACACCTCGTCGCAGACGTCGCTGATCTCGGTCATTAAGTTGAGATAGTCGACCACAAAACTGTCCATGACTGCACGTAATGCCGGAAATTATATATTCGCGACACACTCTTCACACTATGCATAGGAGAATGTTGAATTCACGAGCGATCAACCGAAATTGAATGTACCGTGGGTCTTGCACCGTCTGCCATTCCGCGTTCAAAGACTGCTAATTCATGCCGCGCGGCCACAATCGCGTCAGAAACCTTTCACACGACTCACAAGAGTACAAATGAAAGCCTCGACACCACACGGCACATTTATAAGTTTATTCCGCCGCGCTACAGGAACATGGATATTTGCATCTTCCTATCCCACTGCTTTTGGTATTTCAGTAAATGTGTGATAACATAGGGACGCTCACGGATAAGTAAAGACATGAATCTAAACATGACAATAATGTTCCGACAACACCTTTTGGTTTATAACAAGATTTTTTCAAACTGTCCTTGTATTTACATGAGCTGTTCTATGTTTATTTAATACTCTGAGTCCTTAATACGTTGTTAACGATATCTGCGAAATTGATAAACTCAATTTCCAACCTTAACAATCAATCTTATCTAATGTAAACCTATAAAGCACACATCCACAGCCTAATTTCCGCAAAAAGTCGCTTAATCTTCAAAGTAATTGTGGCTTGCCACCTTCATTTCCTTTGCTGCTGCGAAGAATCATTGAGGAAGTTGCCCCGGCACCTCGAAATAAACTCCAACAGACACATGTCAAACAAATTCACCTCCGCACGTCTTTGGCTGCGCCAAGACGCTCGCTGTTTGTTTTCTCTTCTCCACACAGCCTGACAGACGAGTAACCTGAGTATCGCGGTTCGACGCTAGTCCATCAGGCAAATCATCCCTGTTTAATTCACCCATTTAGCTAACACTGTAGTAACACATAATTACTTCATGTTACAAACACAGTCAGGGATCAAAATTTTTCTAAACAATTCCTTACTTCTATCTACATCTACATCTACATTCTGCAATTCACAATTACTATGGGTGGCAGAGGGTGCTAAGCACCAATCCTAATTCAGTGCATTCCAATCCCGAACAGAACGAGGAAAGAAAGAATACATAATTGTATCAGTACGGCATCTTATTTCTCGAATCTTATTCCTCCTGTCATTGAGACCTGCGTAAATAGGTTGGGCAAAGAAGTATTTCATTGCACTCGTAAATTAATGATTTTTGCATATTCACCAACAAATTCAAACGAAAACGGTCTGTCGGCCAAACAATCCGAGCCCAACCCACGTATCAGCTCTATAAAGCTGAAGTTATTCTCACTTCCCAACAAATCGTTACTGTATGCGCTCATATTTTTTATTAACTCGATTCAGTGATTTTAAGGTCACTGCAAATTCTTTTTTAGAGGTGTTCTTCTCCAACCTGAAAATCGCTTAAATGAAGACGCCGTAACTACAAAGCTGTAATTGTAGAGAGATATTTCACCGTTGTTAGAGGTGCATAGCAAGCATGTAGAAGCAGTTCATTAATAGCAGCATTTATTGTATGGTAGAGCACGTGAATAGTATTTTGCGGTCGTGTTCTTGCAAAACGCCAAGAAACATCTTCGAAATATCTTCTTAGATTTCAGTAGTCATCGAATTGATTACTTAAACATATGTGAAGATTACATCTACCTGTTTATTCACCACATTCCCAACATTAGGGTCGGCTGCTTATTGTATGTTTTACTCGTCGTTGGCTTGGTGAAATTTGGAGTTGTTGTTGCTGTTACTGGGGTTTTAGGGTGCGTTAACAGCGAGGTCTTTAGCGCTCTGTCAAATCTGGAGCTTTGATGTTACAGCCGTCTACCCTTGCTGGCGATAAGTACCTCATACCTGTTGCCAGGTTGTACTACGTACTAATAGAGAAAGTAAAATGTCGCCATCTGTCTACGAAATATGTAACTATGTTCTGTCTGTGATAATGTGTAATTTATGTGTGGCAGATTTGAGACCGTCCCGGCAATCGCCTTGATGGTTGCAGAAAACCACAGTCAGCACGCGTGTACGCGAGTGCCTGTACTCGTGCCCTGTCACAATGTACCTCCTCGATCGAGAGTTAATGTGTTTCCATAATGACTTCTGGTGTTTGGTGATTATTCCAGCACTGAAAAACAACATCCAACCCACATCGTTTGTGATAACTTATGGGATTGAAGCACGATTATCGCTCATCGCTTGTCACAGCCGCCTGATTCATTACAACGACTGCAGGCTTAAGATCGTAGGTCAACATTCATAGAACCCGCCAGGAGGAAACCTGCCCATCTTGCGGTCTTCGTGTAGGATGGTGCATATCGACACTGTTCTAGTTCCTATTCCGTCGACAGTTTCTCTAGCAATCTGCGTTTGAGCGGTCTGGTAGCTCAGTGGTTAAGGCATCCCCGATTGGAATCCCTTTCTTGGTTGGGATTTTCTACATCTACATCTACATCTATACTCTGCAATTCACTATTACAGTAGGTGGCAGAGGGTGCTAAGCACCAATCCTATTTTAGAGTATTCCAATCCCGAACAGAACGAAGAAAGAAAGAATACATAAATGTATCAGTACGGCATCTTATCTCTTGAATCTTATCCCTCCTGTCATTGCGACCTAAATAGGTTGGCGGAAGAAATATTTCGTTGCACTCCTAAATTAGAGATTTTCGCATATTCTCCAACAAATTTAAACGACAACGACGTCGTCTGTCCGCCAAACAATCCCAGCCTAACCCACGTATCAGCTCTGTGACACTTACATAAGGACTGTAACTAGCGGTCACGAATCTAGCGGCTCTCCTCTGTACTTTCTCTAACGTGTCAATCAATCCCTTGCGATACGGATCCCAAATTGCACAACAGTATTCCAAATGCGGACGCACTAGTGTTTTGTACGCTATTTCCTTTGTATGAGCATTGCAGCTTCTCAAAATACGACCTATAAAACGTAGTTTTGAATTAGCTTTGCCTACGACTGAAGTTATGTGCAAGTCCCATTTCATGTTGCTTTGCACTGTTACGCCTAGATACTTCAGGGAATCGACCGTGACAACAACTGAATTGTTAACTTTGTACTCGTGAGCAAACGGAGTCTTTTTATTACTTATTTGCATTGCCTTGCACTTTTTACAGTTAAGTGTAAGCTGCCATTTACGGCACCATTCCGAAATAACATCCAGATCACGCTGTATTTCTAAGCAATCGTCAGAGCACCCCACTTCCCTATAAATAAGTGCATCATCAGCAAAAAATCGCATCCTGCATTTAACGTTGTCACCGAGATCGTTTATAAAAATTAAGATAAGAAGTGGTCCTATTACACTTCCTTGAGGAACGCCCGAAGTAACATCTAGCTTTGAAGAGGCTTCCCCGTCAACAACGACATACTGCGACCGACCAGTTAGAAAATCGCGTATCCATTCGCAGATCTGATCAGATATACCGTACGCTCGAATCTTCACCAAAAGGCAGTTATGTGGTACAGAGTCAAAAGCCTTCTGGAAATCCAAGAAAATAGCATCAACTTGTGATCCTGCATCGATAACCTTCATTACGTCATGCAAAAATAGAGCCAGTTGCGTTTCACACGAACGGTTCTTTCGAAATCCGTGTTGGTTTGCTGTAAGTAACTCGTTTTCATCCAGAAACTTCATTACGTTAGAGCATTTGACATGCTCCAGAATTCTACTGCAGACAGATGTTAGAGATATGGGTCGATAATTCCTAGGATCTCTCCGATCACCTTTCTTGAAAACGGGAATCACGCCTTTGACCCGAACTTCACCAATAGCACAATTTGCTGTGTAATGTGAAGTACGCCAGAACGCTTCCGTGGTTTGGATTCCAAGTTAAACTGTAGGTCCGCAATACCAGGTAGGATTACCGGGTTAGGTGAAGAGTTGCCACAACAGAAGCGTATGCGCAGCAAACAGAAACTCTGGTCAAACCCGAACGGCCGAACTACACTTCGAGATCTTCCGACCAAGAGTGCCATACGCTGCTATTTTCTTTCTTACTCCACTCCACAAAACAGACTCGTTAATACTTTCTCAGCCAAGAACGCACAGTTTTAATATCCAAGACATCTTCACCGCATTTCCCAGTTATCTTATGATGAATTTCTTAGCGAGTAATTCGACGCAAGTGTTACCCGAATTTGAAAGTCGTCATTGTAAACACTGTAAATTCTTCAAAGGCCATCTGATTGCCGTCGTTGACAGTATAGGGGCTAGCAGCTGGCCTCGCATTGTAACAATCACCGGTTCGATTCTGACCTCTTGTAGTATAACAGGCTACCATAATAATTACTCTGTGAAATGGGTAACTAAAAACGTTTATATAAAACAGAAGAGGATAGATCAAGACTAGACAAGCTCGGTGAAGGTCGTTTCGTGTTGGCTTTGAATTTTAAAGTTACTGTGTAAAAGAACCTGTACGTATTCAGATGATTAAGGATGTTATAATATTATAATAAAAAAGGGAATTAATTCACATTAGATTATTATTTATTTGGCGAAGCTGGATGATGTGGTACGGAAAGTGTGTTTCTTATTTTCTCATAGCAAAGGAAATAAAACTTTAGAAAAAACTACAATAAATAATTAAGTAGACATTTTCACTACGACGACAAGGTAAAATACATAAAAATACGAGAACAGTAAATAGAAGTACGAGACGTTCGGATAAGATGTAAATAGAAATACGAGATCAACGATCAGAAATACGTGACTCTGCCATGGATGGTTTTAACTAAGTGTTGGGTTTATCTTGTGTTTGGTTGTCTAGTGTTAAGTTGGTCTTGTGTTGAGTTAGTCTTGTTTTAAGTTAGTCTTGTGCTGTCGTCTCTGTAGTGTCTTGAATTACAAAAGCAATGACGATACAGTAGTTAGTACAAAGAAACAACCTGGAGATGGCTAAAGGTCGAAGAGACTGATTGACATTTTTAACATTTTTTAAATCTATCTATCAAGTTTATGTAGATAGGATGGTGATACCACCTAGGGAAAAAAAAGTCCGGTTATTTAAAAGTTTCTCACTTTTTCGATTTCCGAAAAAAATAGTAATCCTCAGAAGTTAAGTACAGTTGTTATGTGTCTGGTTACGTTGTCTTTCTACATTCAAAAGTCAGTACTTCAATCATTTAGTGATGATGAATTACCAGTGCTGCATACTGTTCCAGAGATGTAGTTTATATCTGGTTGACACACGTATAAACCGATCTCTGGGCTGCCACGTCTATGTTAATGGAGTTTAACACGGACGGTATAGGAATTCGTTGACGTGCGGGATGGAAGTTTTGGCTGTAGCCCCCTCGCTGTCTATTTATCAGTCTCTGAGTGGAGAAGCAGGCCTCCCCAGCAATCTCTATTATAACGCCATTAGAGGAACGTACACCTGGCCGTGTTTCTAATCTCGGAAGCTGCCTCTAATGGATAACTAATTAAAAGCTCTTGAGAGCGAGATGGCGCCGTCGAGGGGGTGGGGTGTTAAAGTGAATATCGGGGGAGGGGGGTGGGAGTTAAGGCAGAGGCTCCGGTATCAAACTCCGTTAATGACGGGAGTGGGGAGCGGCCTGCGTTATGGCGTGGAAACGGCGGATACGAGAACCACGGCAGGTGAGGGTCGACGCTATTGGCCCGCATCGCCCATAAAGACTCCCCACTACGTCACTCACTCTTATAATACTACCCAGCAAAAGCGTCTTTTCTCATTAATCAACAAATAGGGTTAATATTTTAGGAGAAAGTCATTGAGAGTGACAAGGAATTTCTGCTAATCATGACACCCTAAAATTTTCTGACGTGAATTTAAAGGCTGAAAAGAGACCAGCCAGTATGACTCAGTACGATGGGGCGCCGCACAGTCGATCTTCAAGGTACAACGGACCGGTTGAGGTTTTTAGGTTTTCCGCAGTAATCAAGGCGAATCCCAGGACGTTCCCCAATCTCCGTCTCATAACCTACACATTTTATCAACAAAAAATAATTACCCGTTTCACAGATATATCTAGTGTTGCAAACTGAAAAAAAAATATTTTTCAGGCTTGTGAAAAAAAAACATGAAAAAAACCCTAGCACCCGTGATTTTTTTTCTAAATTTGTTTTTTTTTTTTCAGAAAACAATATATTTGATAAATTATAGTTTTATTTTTATGACCTTACATTTTACATGTGTGTTTTAAATCTTACTGAATCATTTAATGTCTTACATAATGATTCATAAATGTATCTACATAGGTAACATAATTTTATTCATCATCTATGTCAGTACAACATTCTCCAGTATCAGTCAGCACTATCAACACTAGTTCAGTCAGTGTCGAAATTTTCTGTTTCTTCTTCTGTCGCTTCTAGATCCATAACTTCAGAAATAGTTACATTTTCTTTTACTGGTTGTTCTTGTATTGTATGCAAAAGATGTTGAGATTGCCATTTTAAATTGTAAGCAAAGTACACAATGTGCATAAAGACCGTGCTGATAGCTCTGTATTACGGTCTTTTATGTTTGAATTTAAATCTATTATCATACAAAATAGGAGCGTTATGTCTTTTCAGTTGTTGGTTTACGCCAACAGTTGCAAGGAAACGATTCATAATTACAGACAATTTAATGGTTCAGTATCACTATACGCTGAGAGTTTAACAAGTATACGAATATCAGGAAAACACAATAAGAATTTTAAGAAAAGGCAAAAAACCTTAAATTAATTTAAAAAATCCTAATTTTTTGAAAAGATCCGTAAATCTACAGATAAATCCGTAGCGCTGATAGCATTGGTTGAAATAGCGAGTATCAATCCAAACAATGGGGAATGGGGATCCCTTCTCGCCCAACCTTGCCTCTTCGGGAATTTCCCTTCTTAACAGGAATCTTCAGTCAATATTGCCAAATTTTCGTAATTTTTTTTTACTGAACCAGAAAAAAATAGTAGATTTAATAATTAATATTGGTAGCGTTACGCATTAAGTGCGCATGCGCCGTTAAGTTCTGCGCATGCGCACTTAAAGATACTTTGATGGAAGCAGCTACGATAGTGTCCTCTGTCATTCTAGGTAATGTTAAACAGTGAGTATTCGCTACATCGTTACTTCATGTTACACATTATTTTATCGATGCACGTATGTATAACTGTGAATATATGTGTTTCATGAATATACAAAAAGTGTTTCAAAAAAGTTAAAGCTTAAAACGCTTTAGTACTCAATAAAATCACGTGACGACTTCAGATGTTATAGTCGCCATTATTACACAATATTACAAGCACCATTATTTTTAGTTGCTTTTTGTTTGTTTGTTTGTTTTCGTTTTATTTGTTTACGAGAGTAATTTGGACAAAGTTCACATTTACTGTCCAAATGCAATAAAGCTGGAAACATTTCGTCTACTCAACTGCGAAAGAACCCCCAAAACCATTTTAAAAAATCACAGAAAAAATTCACAGGCGTAAATACACAGAAAAATATATACAAGTTTCACTTCTAGTGCGTGTACACACTGATACAAGCCCCAACATTCCGGCTCGTCGGGGACTTGTAACCAAATCTTCCAATATCTTTTCAAGAAATCGTTCCAGCATTCGCCTGCCCAGAGTGATTTCGGAAAATTATGGAAAACAGAAATCTAGATGGTCAGACTAGGAATGGAACACGCATCCTACCGAATGCCAGCTGTCAATGATACATCAGTGTAGAAATAGACATACGATTTTCACTTTTCTAATAGACTTTATCACTGCTGGAACTGGCTGTTTTTTATTAGCATCAAAGACGTTAATTTACAAACCCCTTGTTTACATTACTCTGATATGATAGCAATTGGCTTGTGGCTTCCTCTTATGTTGCATATTCGCTGTGCAACCAGCAGAGGGAGCGTAACAGGTAGCGATAACGCTCAAGTCCTCTTATGACCCTTCCGGCCAGGAAGAGACCTTATTACCTTCAGGAAGGACCAATCAACAACCCTATCTGGTCAGAGGTCGTAAAGAGCCCTTCCGCCGCTGGCCTCCAATTAATTAGGCACTGGGCTGATACTTTACCTTACTTCCTTAGTAGGATGGCATCCAGAAAGGAGGGAAACATGTTGTGACGTCACAATTCTTAATTCCATTGTGGTGTCTCTTTCTGTATGGATGAAAGGGATAAACGCAGAAACTTGTGGTTTGATTTTGATGAGCTTTCAAATAATGTACCGCCTAGAGCCCCAGGGTTCAGAAAAGGTATGCTTCATTTTGATACTACATCGACAAACAGAGCAGTTCAGACAAATATAGCTAAGAACAGTAATGTGATACTTAGGTGGAAAGACTTTTCTTAGGAGACAGAACGGACGATACTACTTCGAATCCCGATTTTTGCCTGAATTTTGAAAGGTCGCGAATCTGTTTAGTACGGCAGGGCGGTTCAGATACACAGAAATGTTTAGGCCTCCTTCTCGAAGCTTGGTTAACTGACAGACTGTATGGACAGCTGAAACTGTTTCCCTTTGGTTTCTACATCTACATATATACTCTGCAATTCACAAAATTGTGGGTGGCAGAGGGTGCTCAGCACCAATGCTAATCTTTTTGTTGTGCAGCAATATGGTACGAGGGAAAAAAGAATCAGAGCGGCACCTTATTTCTCTAATCTTATCTTTCCTATCATTCCTGCTCAAATAGGTTGGTGGAAGAAGTATTTCACTACACTCAAAAGTGAAAGTGGGAGTACGCATGTTTACCAATAAGTTTAAACGAAACGTGCGTCGTCTATCTACCAGAGACTCCCAGCCTAGTCTACTATCTACTAATCAGTTCTGTGACGCTTTCATAAGGACTATAGCAAGCGGTCAAGAATCTAGCGCCTCTTCTCTGTACTTTCTCTATACTTTCGATCAGCCCCTTACGAAACGGATCCCAAATGGCACAACAATAGTCCAAATGTGGACGCACAAGAGATTAGTACGCTATCTCCTTTGTTTGTTCATGACAATTTTTCAAGATTCGACCTATGAATCGCAGCCTAGAATTAGCTCTACCTGCTAACGAATTAATGACCGAGCGTGGTGGTGTAACGGATAGCGTTCTGGCCTCGCATTCGGGAGGACGGCGGTTCGAATCCCCGTCCGGGCATCCAGATTTGGGTTTTCCATGGTTTCCCCAAATCACTCCAGGCGAATGCCGGGATGCTTCCTTCAAAAAGGCCATGGCCGAATTCCTTCCCATTCCTTGCCCTCATCCTTTCCCGTCTCTAAAGACCACGTTGTTAAAAAGGGACGTTAAACTGTTACAAAAAAAAAAAAAAAAAAAAAAAAAAAACGAATTAATGTGTATGTCCCATTTCATGTTCCTTTGTACTGTTACCCCAAATATTTCATGGAATCGACCATATCAATAATGGAATTGTTTAACACGTATTTCTGAACAACTGTATTCCTTTTGTTAGTTATGCTTATTGTGTTGCACTTTTTACAATTTAGTGTAAGTTGCCACTCAGCACACCATGCCAAAAGGTTTAGTGAATTACTCTTGATAGTTTACCATCGGTAGTATTGTAGGAATTATTTTCTGGATTACGAATTTTTTGTCTCATAGTTATCGGATACCTAAGTAGCTATTCCGCCCATATTCTACGCTTAATATTTGCAGAGTTTAAAAGCTTCGACTCTTCATTGGGATTTGTTTCAAACTGTGTCATTTTCCAGCTCTGTAGGTCTTTAGCTATAATAGTGTAAGTAGTTTCTACGAACAAATGGTAATGTGAATAATGAACTGATTTTCATTGTCATCTGAACTAAACGGTTCTTTACGATATTAGATACTTAAAACTTCAAGCCAGGGTAGTCTACACATTTTCTCGAATTCTGGCTTTATTATTTCAATAATGTTTTAACAACATCGTTCAGTTTTATTACTTTATAGGTTGCAACAGAGGGAATTCAATTTACTACTGGTATGGGAGTAACCTTCGTCATATTTGTCTAAAGTACACCTACACTTACTGTCCTTGCAATCAAATCGAAAAAAGAAGCATAAATAATAAATTGAGAATAAGTTCAGCCTTGTGACTACAAATTTTCATGCGTCGCTGTTAGGGGAAAAGCAAAAAACAAACTCATTACTATGGAGACCTACATCCGTACAGAAACGCAGCGGGAAATTAATAATAAAATCAGTTGGGTACTGGAAAAAGATTTTACTGCATCTATTGGAGAGAGCGATCGGACAATTTAACAAATTTGTTTGCAAAAATCATTGCATATCACAGTTGGTAATCGAAACTATTAACGGACTGGGATGGGAATCATAAGAAGACAGAAGATGGTTAAGAGTACGTATAAGTCATATCTTCTACGTCTACATATATACTTTGCAATTCACAAAATTGTGGGTGGCAGAGGGTGCTCAGCAACAAAGCTAATCTCTTTGTTGTGGATTCCAATCCCTAATGGTACGAGGGAAAAAAAAATTCATATAAGAATCAGTCCGGCACCTTATTTCTCTAATTTTATCTTTCCTGTCCTTCCGACTCAAATAGGTTGGTGGAAGAAGTATTTCACTACACTCAAAAGTGAAAGTGGGAGTACGCATGTTTACCAATAAGTTTAAACGAAACATGTGTCGTCTATCTACCAGAGATTCCCAACCTAGTCTACTAAACAGTTCTGTGACGCTTTCATAAGGACTGTAGCAAGCGGTCACGAATCGAGCGGCTCTTCTCTGCACTTTCTCTATACTTTCGATCAACCCCTTCCGAAACGGGTCCCAAATGGCACAACAATAATCCAAATGTGGACGCACAAGAGATTTGTACGCTATCTCCTTTGTTTGTTCATTACAATTTTTCAAGATTCGACCTATGAATCGAAGCCTAGAATTTGCTCTACCTACTAACGAATTAATGTGTATGCCCCATTTCATGTTCCTTTGTACTGTTACTCCCAAATATTTCATATATCAATAACTGTATCGTTTAACTCGTATTTCTGAACAACTGGATTCTTTTTGTTAGTTATGCTCATTGTCTTGCACTTTTTACAATTTAGAGTAAGTTGCCACTCAGCACACCAAGCCAAAATAACATCCAGATCACGCTGAATTACCAAGATTGATAAATAAATAAATACCTACTACGCGGCAACAAGACACGACCGTTGCCATAAATAAACATTTGACTCCAGGGTTAAAGTAATGGGAATGTTTTCATCTGTAGGGAAAATGGTCAAAGTGTGGAGTAAGTTACCTAGGTAATTGTTGAATAATTTACTCAGTGGAAGAATTTAAATCCAAACTTTATTGAAGGCCAACGTTAATGTACAGGAAATTGTCCTTGGGGCATAAGTTTCGATACAATTACAGTAAAACATAAATTTCGGGTATAAATTCCGTCAAAACTATTAATCCAAAGAACGGCTGTAGCTAACTAAAAAGCAGCTATCTTTTCCGGCATATTCTTCACAATATTAATCACTTCAAAACAAATAACGTTGATAACTATCAGTTCTACAACAAAACTTCTGAAGAAGTACTAATTACCTATTTCTTTTCGCTAACATTCATTTCGAATTCTCAAGCTATCTTAAGTGGTTTGTACCGTGGACAGGCGATGCGTGGATTTCGTCCAGATGTTAGCAAGATTTGACCGCTATGTTCAGAGCGACGTATTACTGACGAGAGACTTCCACCCTCGATAACCACTTGTTAGATTGCGGATGGCCAATATCGATGTCTAAACTGGAACAAAGGACGCGTTTTATTGGATCCTCTGTCTCCCAGAGACGAGGACAGTTAAATCTCATCACCGTTTACCCGAAATGTTGCAGCCGAAGAAGGGAAAACAAAGCGTTCGTCCGTCTTCGATCCGGCCTCAGACATGTTAGCCTATCGTTTTTCCGCAGTCGTGGGAAGACAGTAATTACCACTTAAGAAAGTTCATGATAGTAAAAGAGGCTCAATTTTAGACATTAGGATAAAGCCTGTTACACGGATAGCGTGCGTGGCCACTCACAAATTTTTAAAGTGCATACCGATAGCTACATCATAAGTTGTGATTAAAAAAAAATACCTTTCTATGTAGTGAAATTCTGCTGCGCCCTTCGTTTTTTCACTACTTCTTCCAATACAGGCGATGGGAGGTAAGCAGAATACGCAATGACTAAATCAGACTCGCAGTGAGAAGATGAATATCGCGTCTCTGCCTGGCATTATCATATTTTTTATCTCTGGCCTTCCTTCATCTATTGCCTGAAATTGCTTTCACATCAAAAACATCGGAATTTTTTATTTTTATGAAATTTTTTTATAAGAAAAGCATAATTTTAAAACAAAACTATTAACGATTTCATTATCTACATTTCAAGATTTCTTATATTTTATGTAAACTTTCTCTGAGTTTTAGATAAACTCTCCTGTTTCTTATTTTCTATCAAAAAAAAAAAAAAAAAGGTTATGTTGTGAATTGGTTCTAATAGCTGCTAGAGGTAATTCATCGTAAACATCAGATGCTCCTATAATTACATGAATTTATGTTTTTAACTGCCGTAAATAAACAAATAGCAACTTTTACAAATTTAAACGGACGTCACATGTATCTCTGCCTCAGATTATAATTTTTTTATTTCTACCGTTTGTACTTGTATACACTGTAATGAATTAAAAAGTGCAGTGCCATTGGGCACTAAGTGATCCCACGGTATGTGTGAATATTGCCGATGCGTTGTGTCAACGAACAGAAACGTGACGGAACTAAAGCGTCCAGATTTACACGCACCTTGGGGGGTGCTGACAACGTCCCACTCAACTCGGACACTAAGCGGATTTATAACCCTCATAAATAACTGAGACCCGCTTTCTATTTTCGCACGTTTCGGAAAGTTCCCGCCGAAAACTGGCGCAGACTAGCAAAAGTAAACCTTAGTGACGTTTCCTAGTAAATGAGTGCTTTATGAGAGTAGGGGAAGACGATCCAGCCAATAGAGAAGCCGCCTCAATTATTGCCGTGTTGGTGTTTTTTCTTGTCTGTTCTGGGGCCAATGTGACGCTGGTACTTTGGCGCGGATTGCGGTGATTCGCCAAGAGCCGGACCCGACATCGCGTTACGAGAAGTACAGAGTCTTGCTCGGAGGAGAAGGACGGATGACGAGATATTCTGGTGCAGATCTTCATCTAGTACGGCCGAAGTGATTTTCGCGGAGTACGAGTCGGCAGCTGGGAACGCTGCCACCACGCTGTGCCGGTCGAGATAGCTGGACGACCTCATGTGGCGCTGGTCTTACCTGGTCGCTGACCTGGGCTGTGAACAATGGTAAAAGCTACGGCCCGGACGGAAGCTCATGCAATCGTTCCACCCAGTAATGACCCTGAGATTTTGCAATGACCCTGAGATTTTGCTCTAACTGTTTGACATTCAATGATATGTAATTGTTAACCTCAGAATAAAAACAAACTTCGTGTTTGACTAATTTCACAATAATAAATTGTACACCCAATTTTCAATTTTCCTATTCATTATAATAATATTTCATGTGATTAGCTGAAGATTAAGTATGATTTTTGATATTCCAAATTGATAATTTTGCTAATGATAAAACAGTATGACCCAAAAGTAAACGTCCGCAAGGTAGACGTTACAACATGGCGCCCAACATGGGGCTATCGAAATATGAATGATTGCAAGAGTTTCTTTGAAGCATTGATATTAAATAAATGGTGAAATTTTATTTCAGTGGAAACCAGATGATCCAGCAGAAAATTTTATTTTATGTTATATTTGATATGTTAATGCTATGCCATTGAATTATTTTATTTTAGTCCTGCAACGGAGATGGATGCAGTTTGAAAATCATACTATATGATGTATTGTGTTGATACATGTTCAAATCGACGTTGAAAAATTGTTTTGTTTGTCAATGGTGGAAATATGATGTGATGATTGTCTTTCATTCGATATGTTGTTGTGTTGTTGAAATATGATTTTTGGTTTTCTTTCGATTGTGATGTGGTTTTGTCTAATTTTGGTAATGGATCTGTTGAGACGATTTCTCGAGACTGGTGTTTAATGGTAAGATTGTTTCGTCGATTCAGCGTTGAAAATTGGCATGTTTGATTTTTTGAATGTCTTCTGGGACGGCTATTACTTTTTATCTTTTTCGTATCTTGCTTATTCGTGTTTTATGTGTGCTGACGTGTCGACAGAATATTCATTGTGATTTACCTGTGGTATCGGGAGTAAAATTACGTTTGCTAGAAATCATATGTCACGAGAAGTGTTACTACACGTATGTGTTTTTAAGTTGATGTTTGATTTTAAATTAAAGCGGGCTGACATCTATTTTTGGTTTGATTTCTTTCCTTATGATCACTAAGACCTCGCGTTATGCTGTAATTTTTCTAATTGGTTTTTTTTTTAAACAAATTCCAAAGACTATTAATACGAGATTTATGTGCGCAAAGGTAAATTCTGTGATTGAGTTTTTAATGTCTTGCGGGAAATGCGAAGGCAGGTCTCGGTTCATTTTCTTTGATACCGTTGTGTGATTGAACTTTCTATTGATTCTGATGATCCAGAAGCTTGTTCAAGTTGTCTATTTTATTTTCCTTGTGGTATTCGCGGAGTGTTCGTGGAGATTGAATTACGGGGGGCCGTAAAGATAATTTAAAGGGAGGTTTGACTAACTTTTATGGCGTAAACGATTCTCTAAATTAACTCTGCTTTCAAATGCGATTGCTAAAAGTTGAATTGAATGCTGCTCCGGAGTGGAAAGTTTATTAAAATGGCACAAAGTTTGAATCAAACGGAGTTAGGAAATCTTGACGTAGCGATGGAAGGAAATAACGCGAATTTGATAGATAACTCCGCGATCGTGAATTTTGAACAAACTCCTAGTGAAGCGGGTAGTATAGTTTGCGCTCCCATCAATGATTCCCCGGACGAGGCAAGCCCATTGCAAAGCAAGCAGGACGTAATTCTAGCGCCTCCGCTAAATGATTTAGGTATTTCCCAGATTTTGGGGATGTTACAACACATGAATGAGAACCTCACTGCCCAAATGAACGAAAAATTTACTGCTCTTAGCGACCAGCAAGAAAAATCCAAAGAGCAAATGAACGAAAAATTTACTGCTCTTAGCGACCAGCAAGAAAAATCCAAAGAGCAAATGAACGAAAAACTTGCTGCTATTAGCGAACAGCAGGAAAAATCCAAAGAGCAAATGAACGAAATAAATGAAAAAATTGACACAAAGCTGGATGACTTCGGGAATAAACAGGTTGAAATAATGGAAAAATTTAAAGTAGATTTGCGGAAAGAAGTATCGGAAATGGTTAATGGCCGGGTCGAGACCTTACAATCCTCTGTAATGAGTGAAGTAAAGGTTCTCAAGATGGAATTACAAGCAAGAATCAAAGGACAAGAAAGGCTGGAAAAGATCAGCAAAGGCATTGAAGAAAACTTGTGTGAAACAAACAGAAAATTAGGGGACTTGGCCAATAGCACAGAAGAACGGGCGATAGCGATCGAAACGCAAATGAGTAAAATTCACGCCGAGGTCGACAGGAATACGGATACGTGTGAAAAACGGAAACGGGAAATGGAAAAGGCAATTGGGGAATGCAAGAAAAATCATTCTTCCCTCAGAGAAGATGTGCGGAGCATCCAGGAAGAGGTTACCGCTTTAAGCAATCGCACCATAGAGGCACCGAGGATTCAGACGCGCTACAGTGCGGTGGGAATTCCTCTCCCTCACTTTAGTGTGCGCCTTGGAACAAATCCGAAAGAATATCTCCGGAAACTGGAGAACTACTTCAAAATAAAGGGAGTCCCGGAGAGCATGAAATTATTAGTAATCCAGAGTACTTTTGGCGAAGAAGAATTGCCCTGGTTATCTGTGACATGTACGGATGAAACGCCATACACCACATTCCGAGAACTGTTCTTAGGTACGTTCTGGGATACCATGGCACAGACTCGGTTACGGTTACAATTGTACCATGGCCGATATTCGACAAACGGGCAGGAATCTATGTCATCCTATGCAATGAGAATGGTGGCAATGGCAAGATCGTTGGATCATGTGCCAGAGGAAATCGAATTATGTGGAGTGCATTTCCCCCAGTTTGTCCAAAATATGTTGAACCCAGCAGTTATTAAAAGCTTAGCGGAGTTTGACGCTACGCTTCGGGCCGTGGAGAGTGGAGACAGCAACGCAAACAGACTATCTCCCGGGTACAAAGGAGAATTTCACAATAAACATGGTGAAAAAAACGGAGGATGGAATGGGAAACCGGGTAGAAATGAAAACCGGCCGCGAGAGCAGGGACAGCAGTATCAACGGTCGCACGGGAATGGCTACAGGGCTGAGCAACCGCACCAAAAGAGAGAAGCAAATTGCAACGCCTTGATGCAGACCACAGAAGATACAAAACAACCAAATGCTGAAGAAAAGAAAAGTGAAATATAAATGCAGTATAGATGACGCAATTTTAAAATTTTGTCCTGCTAATTAAGAATTTATTTTAAATTGATAAAGTAAAGATATTTTAGTCTAAGAATGACATTTTAGTTTGTTTGTAGAAAACATTTCAAACATATGACGAGCGGCAACAATAATAATACAACCCTAGAGTGAAAAGTGAAACGTTGATTGTTTATTAATATAAAACTTCCATACGCAGCAAAAGCTATTATAAAAACAATAATAATAATCCCTGGAGAAATTGTTAGAAGTGAAAGATCGTGTTTGATTACGATTTCAATTCGAGACGGGTTTGCCAAAGTAGTCACGACGATTGTAAAATCATTAATATTCTGTGTCATTGTGTTGTGGATTAAAATTGGTTGGAGTTTGACCTATTAGAAGAATAAATATTAGTAGTGTGTTGATGTGTTAAAATATTAAGAGCAGAAAGTAATGACGTGTTCACGATAGCGCAGAGTAGATAAAGTTCGTTAAATGTAGATCAAGAAATGATCATCTATGAAGAGTTTATATAAATGAAACAAAATATTGCGGACCGTGAAACCGAAGAAGGTATCGGCCAATATTATTGTAATGACGAAAGAAATCGTCAGTTTGAGTTTAGAGGGTGACAGATAGTCATATAACTTAGTAGTCTAAGCTAGAACGAACATGTACTTAATGAAAATAGAGATTGTTGCAACACGCTAATAATTTTAAGAAGAGGAAAGTCGAAACCATGAATAGATGAAACACTAATGACACGAAGTTATTTAAAGAGAAATGGCTAAGGACGTAATCGTTTGTTGATTAAAAATAAAGTGTTAGGTGAACTATGATACGATAAGAAACAAGAAATAATGATGAAACCGCGATGAAAATAAATTACTGCGTATAGAATCAGAGGATATGTTGTAAAACAATAAATTTCCGAATACAGGGAAGAATATTTAATTAAGAAGTATGAAAATGTTGGTTGCCGCTAGAAATATGTCATTATCTTTAAGTCTATGGTTACAAGGGCTTATAAAAAGTAGTAGTAAAAATTAACAATACGAAATAATCACAGGAAATATTATCTAATTACCTATGTGAATAAACCTATTAGTGCGGAATATGTAGAGGATTAATTATAATTCTTAATCTTATTGAAATAAAACATTTTAAGAGATCGTTTGACAAGTTAGCGCTAAAGTTGATTGCCAAATTTGACGAATATAGCCGGGAACCGAGCGGCAGACAGCTGTAATCTTTTGTCCAAAAGCCACAATAGGGAAACGACCCGTCGCGCTGTCGAGAGCGCTAAAGTTGATTGCCAAATTTGACGAATATAGCCGGGAACCGAGCGGCAGACAGCTGTAATCTTTTGTCCAAAAGCCACAATAGGGAAACGACCCGTCGCGCTGTCGAGAACCAGTGTCTCTGCTACCTGCTAGCCTTAGAAAGTGAAAGCGTTCGCAGAATCGCAGGGGGGGTTTGTTTACTCCAGCCAGCTGGCTTGTCAAAGTTAACCAGTGGAAATGTTATGAATGTCTCTGTTGTCTTGGAAAACATTCAATAAAATAGTATCTGTTTCAAATAAATAAATGGAAAAAGATACCAGTCTGGGAAATTATTTCAACAGACGTTGTAAAAAAAAAAAAAGGAGGCTGTAATAAAATTTTGTAATTAATTACAACCATTAGGATTTAAAATGCTAGTATTTAAGATGCTAGTTCATGTCATGTATTGATTTGACAAATATAACTGTTAGGATACTTTTGTGATGAAAAAGTGAATTAATAAGTAATTATAAGAATAATTGTTAAAAAAATTATAGATAATAAATAATTTTGCATATTATAATAATAAAATGATGCAATTTTATTTTAATTGGATATTTTTTAAAAAAAAGGGCAATCTAAGAAAGATTTAAATTAGTTGTATAGAGAATGATATATGTCACATGCTACTCATAAGATATGTAATATGTAGTTATAAGACATGCTGGATTGTCTCGCGGGTTCACTGAGGAATCAAATAGGGCACAAGAGTAATTCGTGAAGTACAAAGCTATCACATGTTGTATTAAAATAGAGAACTGAAGATGGGTATATCTTAAGAAGTTTGATAATGTAACTATTAACAAAGATCACAAACAGTTAGAGAATATTAGAACGAACTAATCTCACTCACAAGGAACATTAACCCAATGACCAGAAATAAGTGAAGTTATAGTGAAAAACTGTATTGAAAATTATCCCATAGAATAATTTTCAATTGTACGGGTGGTGGAGTAGTTGTAATGAATTAAAAAGTGCAGTGCCATTGGGCACTAAGTGATCCCACGGTATGTGTGAATATTGCCGATGCGTTGTGTCAACGAACAGAAACGTGACGGAACTAAAGCGTCCAGATTTACACGCACCTTGGGGGGTGCTGACAACGTCCCACTCAACTCGGACACTAAGCGGATTTATAACCCTCATAAATAACTGAGACCCGCTTTCTATTTTCGCACGTTTCGGAAAGTTCCCGCCGAAAACTGGCGCAGACTAGCAAAAGTAAACCTTAGTGACGTTTCCTAGTAAATGAGTGCTTTATGAGAGTAGGGGAAGACGATCCAGCCAATAGAGAAGCCGCCTCAATTTATTGCCGTGTTGGTGTTTTTTCTTGACTGTTCTGGGGCCAATGTGACGCTGGTACTTTGGCGCGGATTGCGGTGATTCGCCAAGAGCCGGACCCGACATCGCGTTACGAGAAGTACAGAGTCTTGCTCGGAGGAGAAGGACGGATGACGAGATATTCTGGTGCAGATCTTCATCTAGTACGGCCGAAGTGATTTTCGCGGAGTACGAGTCGGCAGCTGGGAACGCTGCCACCACGCTGTGCCGGTCGAGATAGCTGGACGACCTCATGTGGCGCTGGTCTTACCTGGTCGCTGACCTGGGCTGTGAACAATGGTAAAAGCTACGGCCCGGACGGAAGCTCATGCAATCGTTCCACCCAGTAATGACCCTGAGATTTTGCAATGACCCTGAGATTTTGCTCTAACTGTTTGACATTCAATGATATGTAATTGTTAACCTCAGAATAAAAACAAACTTCGTGTTTGACTAATTTCACAATAATAAATTGTACACCCAATTTTCAATTTTCCTATTCATTATAATAATATTTCATGTGATTAGCTGAAGATTAAGTATGATTTTTGATATTCCAAATTGATAATTTTGCTAATGATAAAACAGTATGACCCAAAAGTAAACGTCCGCAAGGTAGACGTTACAACACGTACTTCCTCAACTTCCTTTTAGCTGACATCTCAGTTATACATCTTTTTAACAATATAAGTGCAAATAGAATCATATGCAGTTTATTTTAAATTTCCTGGCTAGCCAAGTAGAGCTGTGGTGGCAACACATCGGACATTACCGAGACTCACCGAAGGTTGCCGAACTATTCAGGTTTCGTCCAGTCTCCAGGTAAAAAAGTTTTACTAAAGTGGATTTGTTTGAAGATGCCTTTGCGGAGAAGTGACACTAAAACATAATCAAACTTTCCCGTACTTGGAATTGAAGGTACTTGAATCAGGAAATTTCTCGAACTGGGTAGCGAAAAGCTTCTAAATTGCCTGAAAATGCGAGCTAACCCGAAAGAAAATGCAAGTCGGATGCGGCGCGGAATTGGAAATACAGACTGAGAAAATAATTGGCACTGGAAAATTTGGCTGAAAAAAATCGAGGAAACTGAAATAAATTCAAACAGCGCTACTAATGACCAGCCTTTTAGATTGAATTCAATTAATCAAAATGAAACGCAATCCATGTCAAATTCAGAGCGTGTCGGCTCTATCGACTGAATAAAGAATGGTTCGAAGAAATTTGAAAGAAATCCATAATTGATGGTCGGCGAATGGTAGCTTCAGGGAAATGTTGAGCTAACTGCTAGAAAAATGTTGCGCTATAGATTGTTAGATTGTAGAGAAATTTCCATCATGGTACCCAGCAATTCCGAACGGGTGTAGCCTGTATACAGCCTAACACTGAATTCTTTCCCAGCAAATATTGTTTATACAAAAAATATAAATCTGGAATTGATTTGTATGCTATAATACGCTCCACTCAATACGTGACTGCTATTTTCCTGTTCTCACACCTATTACAGGGTTTAAATACAAAATATTCTTTTTCTGTCTCTTGACTGGTTTCATGAAATCTTCCATCTCCTGCTATTCTTGGGGTAACCTCTTCATATCTACGCCCTCAATTATCTGCTTCATATATTCTAATCTCTGTCTTCCTCTACAGGTCTTGATCTTACTTTCGACTGTTCCCTCCACCAACAAATCAGCCAATCCCGCGTGTCTTAAAATGAAACCCAGCACCCTGTCTCTTCTTTCTGAAAGATTCTGCCACAAACTTCTTACCTCACCCATCATTTCCAAAATAAGTTCATTTCGTACTTTATCTGTCCACTTAATTTTCAGCATCCTACTGTAGCATCAGATTTCAAATATTTCAATGTAGCTGTCCTTAAAGTCCATTCTTCGTTATCATAAAGTGCTGCACACATAGCGTTTTAGAAAATTCTTTTGTAGTCCTTTACCAGTACTTGAAACTAAAAGATTTCTCTTTTCGTTAGTGGTAGACTGCTTTTAACATCATTTGGCTATCAGGTTGTAATTTTACTTCCTAAGTAACAGAATTAACTTACTTCTACCATTGCATCCGATCTAATTTTTTGTTTAATCAATTAATATTGATATCATTTCTGCTACATTTCACCACTTTTGTCTTCCTTTGGTTTACATTTAGTCCAAAATATTCCTTCAATATTTGCTCATGCCATTAAGTAACTTCTCAAGATATATATCCAATACCTTAGAGTTATCGAGAAAGGATTTTAGGTCGGTTGGTATTTTTATATTTCTTTTATTATTAAAGTTGGATATGGTTGCGTTACGTCTCGCACCTGGGAGTGTTTGTATTTACCTGTGCGCATCCCTTCGTACAGGTATAAATTGTGCATTTTGAAATCATTTGAAGACAAATTTTCATTTTTTATATAGTTTTCTGTATCTTTTTAGAAATATAAGTTTATAGTTACCAGAAAGTTTCATCATTCAGGCACAATTAAAATTTAATAAAATTTTCGAACCATTTTAGTATAGCTGAAATTTTAATTTGCTACAGTTCAATAATTAAAGAATATAATATGAATTTCCCAGAAAGAAATTCGGTTGCTAAATTAGGAACCAGATCAATTTAAGTCTCGGGAACAGTAGGTGAGTTAGAGGAGAGCGGCATCTGATTCGTTAGTTGGCGAGAGATATATCTGCGACAAAGAGTGTATTGAGAGATAAGCAGTCACAGATAGTATTTTTTAAGATGGCGTCAAGTTCTTATGTTCGTTTTATTGTGTTTTGTAAAATGAAAACTCAGTTTTGTCGTGATGTGCGAGGAAAAAGAAAAGTGTATAAAAATACCAGATTATCTTTTATATATGACTGTCAACATATTTACAGTACAATTTTTGTGTTTTGTTAGTCTAAAACGAATTAAATGCCGCACTCTTCTAACTCACCTACTATTCCCGAGACTTAAATTGGTTTAGCTCCTAATTTAGCAACCGAATTTCTGTCTGGCAAATTTATATTATATTCTTTGATTATATATCACGTTAAAATTTCAGCTATACTAAAATGTGTTTAGTAAAATGTTACTTCTGAAACTGTGCCTCACCACCGGTATGAGCATCCTTCCTGCAGTATTGAATGTAAGTAAAATATTTGAGATTAACTTCATTACAAAATAATTAAATTTCTCTTATTCATCGCAAATAATTTTCAACATTATAGGATGCACAAATGCGCTGTAATTTGCATCTGCAGATGTGAAGTTAATGCAAACCATCTGATGATGGGCAACTTTGCCCGAAACCGGTAATGGTGTAATAAACATATTTACAAATGTGACTGGTTGCTGTTTTCTTTACCATCAATTTTTTTTATACTAAAATGATTTGAAAATTATTATTTTTTATTTGTATCGGGTGCGATGCTAACAACGGTGAAACCGTCTGGCAACTGTAAGTTTATATTGCTAAAAAAACATGGAAGATTATAAAAAAAAGGAAATTTGTCCTTAAATGATTTAAAATGCAACATTTTTTCCCGTACTGAAGGGATTCGCACAGGTAAACGCTACCGCTCCCAGACGTAGCCACCAGACTTACCGCATCCATACCCAACTCTAATACTATTAAGAAAATAATGGACAGATGACATGAGAGGTTTAAACACATTCTTGTTTTCCTTAACGTTTGACGAAACTAATCACAAGAAATTCCCCTGCAGCAGTTCTTACATCGTTTGTACCAGCATTATGATCCCTTTCATCTGTAACACAGAGTCTCATGGTAAGAAAGTAAAAGATGTAGAGTATGCAAGTCCTGTGTGGCAAAAATCAAGTCATCCTAAGACAGTAGACAGTAGACAGTAGACGTTGCGCTCCACAGAACAGTTGCCTGAGACCATGGCCTGTTGGGAAAGCGGAGATATTAGCTGGCATCGCCCCTGGAGACATACGCCGGGAAGTTGCCACCAGCGTGACAAGGCTTAGAGTGAACGAAGACTCCCGACACCCTCCACATGGTTATACACCAGCGCCACCGAGACTAAAGTCCTGATCAAGCTTCCTGCGGACTGCAAAGCCACTAAATCGAGCACAAAGCAATGAAAGAATATTGGCTTGGGAGAACAGAGTGCAACATGATTTCGAGTGGATCAAACCAAAAGAGGGTCTACCACCTGGGTCTGAACAACCATGGCCGATACGGAAGTCGTTAAACAGGCTCCGAGTTGGAGTTGGCCGTTCCAAAGATACTCTTGCCTCATGGGGATACCTGGGAGAACAGCCAGATACCACATGTTCGTGCGGGAAGAGATAAACCATGGTACATCTGTTGTCTTGTCTAGAAATCGGAATGAATGTCTCCCAATTTGACCTCCAATCAGCTACTGATAAAGCCATCGCATTGGTGGAAAAACTATCTCATATTTGATGCTGTCATCGACACGAGAAGAAGAAGAAGGTAAGAATGTAAAACCATATGACTGCATTTAATTCATTATTTTCTTCTGGTGTTTATTTCCCTAAGGTATTCACGGTGTCACCCAGGCAGGGAAGAGCGTCGTGAGAGGAGAAGGCGACTGAGGGGGGAGGGGGGTGCGGGGGGGGTTATATTTTACGGTGCCTTATGACGTTTTACGCCTCGTAAAAAAGTTGTGCTGCTAAGGCTCTTAGCGAGCCCTTAGTAGCTGCGTAAACGTCGCTTCTATCTCCGCTTCCCCAAGAGCTCGCCAGGTAATAGTTAGTGCGTGTTTCCAGATTTAATGCTAATGAACTTCCAGTTAGCGCAAATTATTCACCGCCACTGTATCTCCCACTTTTTCTCTCTTTATTGCTGCGCCCTGCGCCTTATCTGTAGTACAGCTTCTCTCACTATTTCACCGTTTATAAGTTATTTATCAAGATGTTTTGAAACTTCTCCCTCATTCCGGGAAGCGAGAGTCGTAAACGTAATAGCCCAGCAGTTAATTCTTGGCTCGACCTTCATTCCTAATAACTTCTAGCATTACACATCTTATCAGGAAGTCATATTACAAAAGATTCTAAGACTGTAAGGTTCGAAGAAAAATTACTGAGATCGCAATCGAAAAAAAAGCATTTGTTACGAGGCATTTCGATACCTTAATAAGTTATCTCTGATTCTTGTAAGGCCGCATTTAATAGCCTTAGCTCTGACGACAACACACAATGGATAAAACTGGTTTGATCATAAAGAAGGCAATCAAAAAAAATGGTTATGAGGCATTTGGCTACCTTAGTATTTTTTTTCAAATTTTCGTATGTTGCACCAGCGGATAAAAATGATTTGATCATGGGAAGCAAAATAAGCAGGTCCATTAGCTTTTCCCGCTTAACTATGGTAGCCACTACAGAAGGAATACCAAACGAAATTACTAATAGATTATGCCCACTTGAGAAAGAGAAATATTGTCTAATGGGTGAGTGCTTACAACTTGGGATTGGTATTCTGAAAGTCGTATGATCCTTATCCGATCCGATAATAAATTTTGAATGAATCCGTGACGATAGTCATTAAACAATTATTAGAGCCGAACAGCGGAATTGTCCGCTATTTCCACCTCAAGAATATGCGTTTCATAAACAGAATAAAACAAAGCACTCAGTGTAAAACTGTCAGTTGGTGGTCTTCTGCTGTCATGTTTGTTGACAGCAAAACTGTACGCCCAAGTTAGAAAAGTTCACGGGTGTATAACAGATTTTAACTAACAGATAAAAAGAGGGTCAGATAAAATTTAAACACGCGTCATAGATATTAACAGATTGTTACAGGATTTTATAATTACAATAAAATTACGTTTAATTTCAATATCCACGTTTATAAATATTTATCTGCAAGGTCATAAACTTTTTGGCCTACAGGTAACAAATATCTTCATCTGTGTAATCATGATTCGGTAATTTAAAGTGGTGTAGTAAACTAATCAGTTTTTCATTTTTTTTTGTTTTTTTTTTGTTTTTTTTTTTTTTTTTTTTTTTCGTGTGTTTCACTTGTCTCGATTACTTTAGCCCATTGCACAAATAATTTCTGCACATGTTGAACGGTAGCTGATTGTTTTCCTGCCGTGACTGTTTGAGTTTAGAACTGCTGTGTAGAGTTGAGACAGAAGTGTGTGTTTCAATTAACTTCACTTTATTTCGATCTTGGATGTGACTATACCGAGCATGATGGGTGAGAAGTAATGTTCTGGCTTCGTGTTTGGGAGAACATAGGTTCCAATCCACGTCAGACTTTTCATACTTGTATCCATGACTTCCCAAAATCACTCAAGGAAAAATACCGGGACGCTTCCTTCAAAGGGCTATTGCCGCATTTCTTCCCATTCCTTGACCTCAGTCAATTACTGCTTCTAATCACCTTGATATCAATAAGGCGAAAAGTCATAGGAAAAAAAAAATCCCCAAAATCCCTGCTGCATGAATCAGTGAGTACAAGCGTGAGAAGTGAAACTCCTTTGTATTTCTCTGTGTTTCTTATGTTTCTTTCACACTTGAGTGGAGGAACATTCCATTTTTAGAGTAAAAAGAGCTTCCAAGTCGTTCCCGTAAAAATGAAACCGTTCATCGTACGCTATAGCACTGTATCAAGATCTAAATGTAATGCAAAATTTATTTTCTTACCATAACTGCGTTCAGAGCGTATAGTGAAACCATCTACATCTAACAAATATAGTTAAACAATATCGCAGGCGCATTGATACATTCACTGTATCGCGATACAAACATTACTCAATATTTTTTTTCTTACTACAAGAGACATCAGAGAAAATAATGAAACCATCTAAATCTAACGAATATAACTAAACAAAAAGCAACTAATAAACAAACAAAAACAAATAAAAATACTGGTGCATGTATCAGTCTATAAAAATTTCGTTAATAGATAGCTTTTACGCCCGAAAAAAATGACGTTTCCAATGAAGATTTCTGGCGAATTTTTTTTTCTTACCATAACAGGGCTCAGAGCATATAATGAAAGCATCCACATCGAAAAAATATAATTCAACGAAAAACAACTAACAAATCTACTATATAATATCGTAAGCTCATTCACTCACTTCGATAGCTATTGGCTGGAGAACGGTGTCACGTGTCAGCCTTCGCTCGCAAAACAGCGATCAGAGATACCATTAGACGAAATTGGAGGTTATGTCCACAATTTCATAGATAAGCAACTGCTACAAAAGTAACTGCCATAATACATTCATCAAGTTTGCTTTACGTAGCGTTTCATGGTTAAAAAAATATTGATAAATTTTGCGGTTGAAGAAAAGTGAATCTGCTTTTCAATTTCAAGAAATTAAATTACTCTTGGTATCTGCTGTAAACACGAACGACAATTGTTATTCCGACTTGTAAAAAATTCATTCCAATTAAAATTTTCAATAATGTCGTTGCTTGACCAAAGTTTATGCATTGCGGTTTATTTGCTTTTTAGGCATTTTACTGACCACTTTCGTTATTGGTCTTTATTCATGTTCGCTGTATGTGAGTTATTAGGTTATCTTAAATGGATATCAGACCAAATGTGTCACCGAATCGACTATTCTGGTGGAGTTCCTCAACTGTTTCATAATATGGAATGTGTATTAAGTTCTCTGGCCGTCACAGATACTATGACCAATGTTGTTTACATTATGAGTGTTTGCGCAGTCTCAATAATAAAAAACGTGATGCTTTCCAAGCAAACAGGATTTTTTTTTTTTTTAATTTTGCAGATTGAACTTTAAGGGCCAAATACAAGTCAAGTTCGTATTTAAGCAAGTTCGAGTGTATGATCTTTGAAATAGTTACACGATAGGGCGATCGTTCCTGTCCGCGTTTAATACCTACCTCTGTTAATGCTTCTGAGTTCTTCAAGCTCAAGAGATTTTATTCATCCTAAGGGTAAAACACAGGTCAAGGTTATATTTGGTCAGATCACATCAATCTGTCATAATCTCATCGTAAAAACTGGAACTATTCTAGACCCGTGACGATACGCAAAAAAACAGTCACTGGCTTACACTAGTAAACTATAAAAGCAAATAAAAACTGGTGCATTTATCATTGTTTAATAATGGCGACTACTCCGGATGTAAACAAACCGTTTGACGTCGCCACGTGATCTTCAGTAAATATTAAAGCAGTTAAATTTAAAAAATTTTGATACAATTTAGGCATACATATGAAACACATATGTTCGCTATTGTTTATACATGTATAGAAAACGAATGGCGAACTAATTCAAAACGATGGGCGTATACTCGCCGTTTTATATGAGCTTAAATGACAGTTGGTCGTATTGACAGAATATCAAGTACGCTACGCAGAGCGTTAAGTGCGAGTATAGTGAACGCAGTAGCGCATGCGCACTGGACCTAAAATTCTCAAAGCCAACAAACCAAAATTTTGAAATTATTTCATTGTTCCCAGATGATTCTCGATGTTAACTACTGTTACTGATCTTTGGAGCTAGTAACCACGATCCGAGTAATAAATCCCCAGATAAGTCAGCATGTGAAGTAACAATGCCCTCTTCCGCTGAAAAAGGATAATTTTTTCAGTTATTTCCGATATTATGCGTAGCCAGTATTTTAGATAATTTCATTATTAACTTACTGGATATGCGCTAAACATTTTGCTACCAAATTAGAGTTCTTTTTGGTATTAATCACATATGATTTCAGATGTACTTTTAGTGTAATTCCCTGCGTTATAATCGACATATTATTGTTAAATAATTCCATAAAAATCTATTCTCCCTTCTTTTCGTGGTGAAGGTAGAATATGTCTTCTATATCCTTTAAATAAATTCTATCGTTTAATTATTTTGGTTGGCCATATGTTCATCTGAAGGGAGTGATATGATTGGTTAAAACAACCAAGGCTATTCATTATTCTAATGAAAAATTGTGTTGATTGTTTACTATAAGAAATTAGATTGTTTGCAGATGACATAATGCTATATAATAGGATCAGAACGATAGATGACTGTAAACAGCCGCAGGGTGATCTGAACAGGATATCTAGTTGGGTTGGTAAACATGGGATGAAGATAAATGCAAAGAAGAGTCAGATTATTAGATACACAAATAAAAAACTGAAGGTTGATTATGATTATAAAGTGGAGGAGAATTGCAAGGCTTGAAATGTAAATATCTTGGCATTACATTTGATAGCAAACTTAACTGGACAGGACACATTAAACGGGTACTAGGAAAAGATTTCAAAATTCTGCACTTGTTGGAGAGAGTGATGAGGGTATGTACGAGAGAAGTAAAGGAATTGGGTTACGAAACTTTGGTCAGACCACATTTTGAGTATCAAATACAGGAGTTGGAGAGGGTGCAAAAAAGGGCTGCTAGATTTGTTTCTGGAAATTATCGCAGAATACAACCAGTAACAGATATGATAAAAGAACTGGAATGGGATTCATTACAAGACAGGAGGAGGGCGAAGAGGGTTATGAGAACGTGCAAGGCGTATATTGGTGATGAGTGATGGAAAGATATTGGTGTAAGAATGAAAAGTAACGCATGGCAGGGAAAAGATGACCATGACCACAAGCTGGCTCTCGATTTCAGGCACAAGGATGTAGGAAGATTCTCTTTATTAGATAAGGGTGTCAGGGATTAGAATAAGCTACCAAGAGAAATAATGAATAATTTACCGAAAATGTTTAAAGAATTTATAGTTAAAATTTGTAAAGGTAAAATATAGGTGAGTGAAGGAAAGGGGGATGGTGGGTGTGTAGGGAAACTACCACCAGAGCGTGTACTCCATCGTAATTTAATTAAATATTATTATTATTATTACTACTGTGGCAGGCAACAGCACCCCGGAAATTCGTTTTTCAAAAGGAATTGATGGAGTTAGGTTGCCTATCGGAAGGTATTTTATCTGTAGTGGTGTGGGTATTTGAATAGTGTAATCTCTGAGTGTTTACATTTTGTAGACAGTACTAGTTAGTAGTGTTTCAACAGTCGCCGAGTGCTGTATCGTAATTTGTTGTTGTATTTTGTCTGTAGTGGTGTGGGGATTTGATTAGTGCAATCTCCGAGTGTTTATATTTTGTAGGAAGTACAGGTTACTTCGAGTTTCTGTTTCTTTATTCTGTACTTTTATTGTTTCCTTTCTTTTTGCGTTTTTCAAAAGCAGTATGTCTAGGGACTGTGATTGCTGTGTGCAGACGAGAGCAGAGGTGGCTGATCTGCACTCTCAGCTTGCAGCTGTGTAAGCGAAAGTTACACAGCTGGAAGCTGCCGTAAAAGGCTGCAGCAGATGTGATGTTGGGGAAACTGATATAGCCATGCCTATCACAGATTCTCCCATATCGACTGTCGTACCTGCAACCCAGGCTGAAGTGTTGGATGCTGTGCCGCAGTCGCCTGTTGGTGACTGGCGTATGGCTTCTAGACTTCGAAGCCGCACACGGGGGCAGTCGAACAGGTTTAAAGGCTAAGACACTGAACTTGTTCGTCTGTCCAACCGGTTTGATGTATTGTCGGAGGCTGACTCAGTCCCACAATTGTCATCCTGCGAGTTGACGGCCCCTCAGCCCGCCAGGTCTGAGCAAACGCAGAAGGGCATTCTGGTAGTTGGGAGCTCTAATGTTAGGCGGTTATTAGAGCCCCTTAGGGAAATGACGGATTCCTCGGGGAAGAAATTCCACGTCTATTCAGTGTGTATTCCGGGTGGCCTGATCCGAGATGTGGTACAGACCATCCCGGATGCCATAGAAGGGACGGGGTGTAGCCAGCTACAGATTGTGGCTCATGTCGGCACCAATGATGCTTGTCGCCTTGGGTCGGAGGTTATCCTCTCTTCCTTCCGGCGGCTGGCTGAAAGGGTGAACTCTGTGGCCAGTGACCGCAAGACATCGGCAGAGCTAACAATCTGTAGCATCGTAGACAGAGGTGATTGTGGACCTCTGGTTCAGAGCCGTATTGAGTGGCTGAACCAGAGACTACGACGTTTCTGTGATGACATTGGCTGCAGATTTCTCGATCTTCGCCATAGGGTCGAGTCTTGTAGGGTTCCCCTTAATAGGTCAGGTGTGCACTACACACGTGAATCGGCTACGCGGGTGGCAGGTGCCGTGTGGAATGCACTGGGTGGTTTTTTAGGCTGAGGGAGGAAGACCCGAAACACGAAATTCAGTTACGGGCAACCCAATCAGATGCAAATCCGGAATGTAGGAGCAACGTAAAAGAATCTCGTCAGTTAAAAGTTCTCGTAATTAACTGTAGAAGCGTTTGTAACAAACAACCGGAACTTTAAAGCGTTATTTGTAGTACAGAAGCGGATATCGTTATCGGAACAGAAAGTTGGTTGAAACCGGAAATAAGATCCGCCGAAACTTTTAAAGATAGCATGAATGTTTTTCGTAAAGACAGATTACATTCTCATGGAGGTGGGGTATTTATAGCTGTGAGTAAATTTCTCCCATGTAATGAAATAGACGTCGTTACGATCTGTGAAATCATATGGATAAAACTCAACGTTGCTGGGTCAAAACACATCATAGACGCCTTCTACTGTCCACCCGATTCCGACATAGCTATAGTCGAGGAGTTAAGAAATAATGTAAATAGTATAGCTAGCCGTTTTAAGGATCATGCTATGATTCTAGGAGGCGACTTCAATCTGCCTTATATTGACTGGCGTAATTACGTTCACATCACAGGTAACAGGGATAAGGCAGCTTCTGAAGTAATTCTCGAGTTGTTGTCAGATAATCATCTCGAGCAGCTAGTTAATGAACCTACGCGGTATCATAACGGTACCGAAAACATTTTAGACTTGCTGGTTACCAACAGGCCAGAATTATTCACCGACATTTCAACGACCACAGGAATAAGCGATCACAAAGCGGTAATTGCGACTATCAAATTAATGACCAAGCGAAAAAGGAAAAAAGGGCGAATTGTATACAGATTCAATAAGGCCTCAAAGGATTGTTTTAGAACCTACCTGAGGAATAATTACCATAACTTCAAGTCAACACAGGACACCGTTGAAGAGATGTGGTATCGTTTTATACATATAGTCAGGAAAGGCATGGAAATACATATACCAAAGCGGACAATAAAGGGGGAGAATGATCCACCGTGGTACACATGCGAAGTCAAAAGATTACTCAAAAAACAAAGGAAAATACACGCACGCTCAAGAAGGAAGGGGTGTCGCAGTGTACGAAAAGTTAATTTTACCAACAGCAATATTCCAGCACTAATTCATGAAGGTTCCGAGGTTAATGAAAGCCACGATAAAGCTAACGTACTAAATTCTGTATTCAAAAATTCATTTACAAATGAACATAAGGATAGTATTCCCGTTTTCCCACGCCGTGGCGAGTCAGTGATGGAATCATTACGAATAGATACTGCAGGTATCGTTAAGCTATTAAAGCTCCTGAAGTGGGGGAAAACACCGGGCCCGGATGGAATTCCAGTAAGAGTATTTTCAGAGTATGCGGTGGAAATCGGGCCATTTCTGTCTGATATATTCAGTAAATCATTAGAAGAGTGAAAAGTACCTTCAGACTGGAAAATCGCGCAAGTAACTCCGATTTTCAAAAAAGGTGATAGAAGTGATCATGGGAACTATCGTCCCGTATCTATAACAGCTGTTTGAAGTAGAGTTATGGAGCATATTATATGCTCGAAGATTATGAATTTTCTAGATGATAATAATTTGCTTACAACAAATCAACACGGATTTCGGAAGAAAAGATCATGTGAAACACAGCTGGCCCTATTTACACATGACGTAATGAAAGTTTTCGATTCAGGTTCACAAGTAGATGCAATTTTTTTAGATTTCCAGAAAGCCTTTGACTCTGTGCCACACAACCGCCTTTTAGCGAAGCTTCGAGTGTACGGTATATCGGATCAGCTTTGTGAACGGATAAAGTATTTTCTAACTGGTCGGTCGCAGTATGTTGTCGTTGAAGGAGAAAGTTCTTCTAATCTAGATGTTACATCGGGTGTACTTCAAGGAAGTGTAATAGGACCACTTCTTTTCTTAATTTTTATAAACGATCTCGGAGACAAAGTGAAAAGCCTTTTTAGATTGTTTGCTGATGATGCGGTTATTTATAGGGAAGTAAGAAATTTGGCCGATTGTTTAGAAATTCAGCGCGATCTGGATGTTATTTTGGCGCTGGCAACTTACTCTAAATTGTAAAAAGTGCAAGACAATGAGCATAACTAACAAAAAGAATCCAATTGTTGAGAAATACGAGTTAAACAATACAGTTATTGATATGGTCGATTCTATGAAATATTTGGGAGTAACAGTACAAAGGAACATGAAATGGGACATACACATTAATTCGTTAGTAGATAGAGCAAATTCTAGGCTGCGATTCATAGGTCGAATCTTGAAAAATTGTAATGAACAAACAAAGGAGATAGCGTACAAATCTCTTGTGCGTCCACATTTGGATTATTGTTGTGCAATTTGGGACCCGTTTCGTAAGGGATTGATCGAAAGTATAGAGAAGGTACAGAGAAGAGCCGCTCGATTCGTGACCGCTTGCTACAGTCCTTATGAAAGCGTCACAGAACTGATTAGTATATTAGGTTGGGAGTCTCTGGTAGATAGACGACACACGTTTCGTTTAAACTTATTGGAAAACATGCGTACTCCCACTTTCACTTTTGAGTGTAGTGAAATACTTCTTCCACCAACCTATTTGAGTCGGAAGGACAGGAAAAATAAAATTAGAGAAATAAGGTGCCGGACTGATTCTTATAGGAATTCCTTTTTCCCTCGTACCATTAGGGATTGGAATGCACAGCAAAGATATTAGCTTTGGTGCTGAGCACCCTCTGCCACCCACAATTTTGTGAATTGCAGAGTATATATGTAGATGTAGATGAAACTATGAACTCATTACACTGATTAATCTGATACTGAATTATTTATCCTCTAACCTTTATTTTTGGAACAAAACATTGATTTAACGTACTTTACGGGACCGGTATTGATGGAAAACCATCCTCTACAATTATTGATTACATTTTTGGAACCAAATGCAGTCACACATTTTCAGCGATATTATTGAGCGTGAGCTGTTAACCAAAGAGAAAATTGGTTCGGTAACAGAACTGTTGACAAGTTGGAAGGGGAATAAAGGAATCTTGTTTAGACATCGTAACCAAATGTTCCACATGGTGACCGTGACAGGACTATTTTGCAGTTGACTATCAACAATAGCGATGTAGTTAATTAGTGAACAACAGCTGTTTAACAGCCACTTGTTTGGGGGTGTAGTTGTATTATATGCTGAAGGAGATTGGCGAAAAGTTATTTTTAGGACTGCACGGCGTTTCTTCCTCCTTTCGTGCGCCCCTCACCTTTCCTTATCGCCTTTCCGCCTGAGCGCGCTCGCCTCCACTTAACTCTCCTCCGCTGTACCTGCAGACCAGAACATCCCACACAATTTACCGACCACCGTCTCCAACAAGCTCACAGCAGTCTACGCTATTCTTTCTGTTTACTTCGGTCACAACCACAAACCAGATTTGGCGCACATTAGTAGTTATAGAGACAGTATACCTTAAAATTTACAACAAAATCTATGGTGACATATACAATCAGTAATCATGAAAGATAGGAAGTCAAAACGGAAGTCTGTATTAGCCTCAGGTACACGAGAAATGAACAGACAGAGCATTGAAGAGTATTTCAACTTTCACTCCTGCAGGAAGCACCAACAGTGGCAAACTTATCTCCTCCCGGTCCTGCAAATTTCGGAACACATAATTTATTTTGATATCTACACAGTTGCCTGAAAATAAATGCACACAAGCTAGTAGAGTGCGATCAAAATCACCAGAAGCGCATCAGGTGGAAGTAACATTTCCCCTCTATACGCCTGCGTAGGTTTGAAGTCGTTGAATTGATCCAGTTTATTTTAAGAAGCGGAAGTATAATGACATGTTCTAATGCTATGTTTACAACGTGCTGCTATCGAATATTTAACTGCTGAATAAGTGACTCTTACTGAGAATCGTTATCGTTTTAAAGGCTATTTATGGTAACGATGCTGTTGATAGGTCTACCGTAAATCGATGAGTAGTAAAATTTCAGTGATCGCGTGCCTGTAAAAGCCATATTTCTTGATGATGAAGGGGGGGAAAAAAAGTACATTCTCCCACAGAGGAAGAGGAAAAACATTGCAAACTCGTCGACGATTTGATTCAAAATATTCGGCGAATCTCTCAAAAGTGTATCGCAAACCATATTGGAATATGCAAGGAACGTGTCGGCTTCATTATTGAACACGTGAACAATTGAATAATTGGTATAGAGCAAAATCTGTGCGCGCAGCTGTAGAGGCTCTTCGAAAACTGAAGTTTGAGCCGATTCCACACACTCCTTACTCCCCCAATCTTGTGCCTTGAGACTTTTATTGTTTTTCTTCTACTCAAGAGAGACCTCAAGCATGATCATTACATCTCGGACGATGGGATGGAGCCAGCTGTCAAATTCTGGATTGGAGGAAAGTCGGAAGAATTTTTCAGTGACGGAATAAAAAAAATTTGTTACATGTTGGGAGAAATGTATTAGCCTTAACGATGACTATTTTGAATTGTACTTTAATGTACCTTCTGCCCCATCATGATTTTATACGTGTTCTACAAGAATGCGTGCATTTCTTTTTCATCCTACCCACTTATTTGATCAAATGCAGGGTGATTCACGAAGATATGCAAATATTTTAATATGTTATCCTACAAGTAAAATGCTCGTCTAAACATAGGTCCGCAAATGTCCAGTTACGGAGTTACAGCTAATAAAAGATTTTGCCCGAATTTTAGCAACCTCGCTAATATGAAGTCATCGCAAAACTGTACGAGATTACAGTAAAGTACGATTTCCATTTATTTTGTTGTTATTGATTTGGTGAATATAATAAAACTAGTCCCAGACGTGTATCTGCAGTAGTTTTCCGGAAATTCTAGAGAAGCAAAGAAATAATTTGGGAAAATTTGTAGTTTATTAACTACTTGGCCCAATTTTTTAAAAAAATTCCAGACAATTGCACAAAGTTTTCAACAGAAATTATAGAAAATTTAATTTTGGAAAATAATGGCAATAAAGTAAACTAAAAAAGTATGAATGTGTCAGATAACCTTCTTTTATTAATACCATAGCTCAGTGTTAAGGAAGTTGTACAGTGTACATACAATTTCACAATATATTCACTATAAATGTTCAAAATTACTCTCTGGAATTTACTTGTAAAATCGATGGAATTTCTGAAAAACGTCTGCAGATACGCGTCTGGAACTTGTTTTATTACATTCACCAGATCAATGACAACAAAATAAATGGAAATCGTGCTTTACTGTAATCTCGTACAGTTTTGCGATGGCTTCATATTAGCGAGGTTGCTAAATTTCAGGCAAAATCTTTGATTAGCCGTAACTCCAAAACTAAACATTTGCGGACATATGTTTATACGAACGTTTTTCTTTATTTTACTTGCAGAATAACATATTAAAATATTTGCATATCTTCGTGAATCACCCTGTACATGCCATCAGAATGCAGAACCGTCCAAGCAAAATAATGTCGTAACCCAACTTGGGGATCGAAGTCCTGGTTTAGTTACTTTCCTCTTTTAGCTTCATGAATGATATATATTGTTCCACATCCCTTATACATTTCTCACAAGGATGAAAGCAAAACTAACTAATCGGATCTAATTTATAGACAAATATAAAGCTGACAGACTAAAAATAAAATCATTCTTTCTCTCAGGTTGCTACAGAGAAGAGGGTGAAAGAGTTAGCCACAAAAACGAGAAAAATTGTGTCGGCATAAATTTTGCGGCATCCTGTAGCTAATAAAAATCTGACTCCGGCCCTGACTGAAAGCTGATCCTAATCACGTAAGGCCGCTCATATATCGCCACCGGCGACGGTGGCGCCGCGTGTCAATTAGCGGCGGGCCGGTGAATTACTGCCCACCCCGCGCGCGGCCATCTCATCCTCTCTCTCTCTCTCCCCCATTTTTTTTTATTTATTTACTCCTTTTCAGGGGAGGATAAATCTGGTGAGCGCAACCCCTGAGCGAGTTAAAAACATGACGCCGACCGCTAATCAGGGGAGCGAACACCTCATTTGCTGCCCCGATGGAGGGGGCTGTAACTCTACCCAGCAACAGGTTCGGCCACCAACAACAAAGTATCCCTGTTTTTACAATCAGGAGCAGACGAATCTTTCTTCGAGGAGGTGTGATGCCTTAGTTCTCGGTACTGTCCTAGAAGTGTCTTATTGCTGCAATTTGGATCAGAGAACCAACTCAGAACATCATAGGATACGTCACTCCAGTATTCTCAACATGTAATCTGCGAAGATGGTTCATGTGGTCCACAGAAAGAATATTATAAATTTAGATACCGTATTCGAACTGTGTGAGGCTATAAGCGAGTGTGTACAGTAATATTATAAATGCGAAAGTAGCTCTATCTCTCTGTCTGTTACATTTCACGACTAAACGGCAAAACCGATCTTGATGAAATTTGACAAGAAATACTATCTATCATTAGGAGATACATAGAATACATTTTCAGGGCAAATAACATATTTTCTCATGACGAATAGCGTGTGTATGTCTCTTTAATGTTATATCGGTCACTCAGTATCTGTTTCTCTCGTAGTCAGTTTGTGTATCATCTGTTCATAAATTTTATGTGCAGACACAAACGTTTATTTATTTGACGCAGATTTAGTACACTGCATACAATCATAATACTGATAAAACATATTTTTAAGCAAATGCATTTCAGCAACAACTCACAACATTTCTCACTAAATCGGCGCCTCCACCATGTTGCTGTTCTATTGAGGATAGAAACTCAGAACCTGGAACTATAAATCACATTAGGATAACGTCATGTAACTTACAAGAATTTATATTCTTCCAGTTTTCGCTAACTGTACTTCACTTCGGTAAGTATCTCTCACTTTCTCTTTCTTTCTAATTCTTTCATATTATCATTATTAGTGATTTTGTATTAACATCAGTACCAATTAACTGATTGGTCTGGTAGCTCAGTGGTTAAGGCGCTTGTTTTGAACCCTGCTCCGGTCGTGGGTTCAAATCCCAGTAGGCACAGGTGTTTTAGAAGTTATGTCTGATAATATGAGCTATGGCAGGTCGTTCAGTGTGTGACGGGTGGTCTGTGAATTAGGGCTTAAATTGGTAGTTTTGGTATTTTATTCAGTAAATATTGTAAGTTGCTTGAAACAAGCGCACTGCCTACGTGAGACTTTCTACTGACTCTCAGTGCGAAGTACACATCATGCGTCTAGCACGTGATCGCACACACAAGAACCCCAGAGTGGCATCGGATCATTCTATTCTGTGATTGACTATTCTGCCAGCAGCCATGTGAAAGGTAAGACGTATGTCTTGTCTGTGCCTCTGGCACTGGGCAAGTTATGCTTGCCTGTAGTCTTGTCTAATCTTAGTTAATGGGTACATAAAATATGTTAGACAAATTATTCAGTCTGTGTAACTTAAATGAGTTGTTTGCCGATGTTTGTAATAATGTTGTAATGCCCCGTAATAATCTTATTTGGTAATGAAGTGTTACATTCGGGATCGTTAATTATTCAGTCGTACGTGCATTAATTCAGTAAAGCTTTGTTTCAGTTATATCCGTATGAAGAAGCTAGTAATTCATTTAGTACGTTGGTAACATTGTAACCATGCATGCGTGTCAATTCCTTGCAGCACAAAGTTAGATGGATTTGTGGATACTTGTATGATTAGGTTTTTATAATTGAAGTATGTTTAAATTATCAATTGTGTCGCCTCAGTCATTTACAGTCGTTAGGTTAGAACCCAAGTCATTTCAGATAATTATGTGGAAGAGTTTGTAATATATCGGCAAGGTAAGAACTATTATAAGTATATCACTGTTAAAGCAGTCCGGGACTCCTGCTTTATCAAAGATCGTCCTGGTGTCAAATATCCTGACAAATAACATCTTGGTTCCCACAAGTAGAAAATCTGTTATAACCTTTAAATCGTAAGATGCTTCTAAGAACACCTCCAAATCAATCTAGGCGCCCACTAGTGGACTGCACGGCCATAATAACCCCCATATCACATAGTCCGTCACACGTGGTTCGGATTCCAAGTTAAGCTGTACGTTCCAGAGGGAAGGAACTACTCGTCCTACCTCTGACTTAATGGCTTAATATACTTCCTTCGGGAGAATCAAACCAACCTTAAGGATGTGGACTTAGTTACGTTGCCACTTAACAAACTGAACATAGTAATCGTTTTGATAAAAAGGAAACAATTAACTGAGATCAAAGAAGAATTTTAAAAAAGTGGACATCCAGAATGCCAGCTATTTGAAAAACTTCATCATTTAGTAGGCCCCTTAAGCATCTTTTATGAGGCTACCAAGCAGATAATTTTCTTTACTTTCCTGAAACTGTACAAATGAAAAAGTTTCTGAAATACGTAGCAGTCGTGGTGCCCACTTTTATTTCTAACAACAACTGAGTTTTTTATTTTTTATTTATCAAGCATCTTTTCTGAGTCTGTCAGGGGTATAACCTACCGTAATTTCCTGAAAGCATACGAATGGAAAAAGTTTTAGAAGTATTTGACAGTTTCGAGGGGCAAATTTTTTAAATACATCACTAACGGATTTTGAAAGTTCACCAAACATAACAAATTTGACCTTGAGTTACTAAAATTTTAACCAAGCAATTTGTCTCTTATTTTTTTTTTTTTTTAGTTGACAGTCTCTGTTTACTAAAGAATATAATTAAAGTGAAACCAAACATTTTGATACCAAGAAATAGTTATAAAACTACATTATCCAAGTATGGCAGGTAATAATGGAGAAACGCAATACTGTTCATAACTCAAAAATTGTAAAAGGTTGGTGAACGCACAAACGAGTTATTCTGGCTTCCCTCTTCAGTTTTTCATTTTGTTCATCAAATACGGGTCCACCCATTACAGGGACCAGTGTGTTATTAATGGGCACGAGCTGGCACTCGATATCATTCATAAGGGAGTGCGAAAATTTTCTTTTGTGGGTAAAGGTGTCAGGGATTGGAAGAAATTACGATGAACAATTTTTCCAAAAACACTGAAGGAATTTAAAAATTAAAATTCGTAAATACCCAAATATATAAGGTAATAATAAAAAAAATAAGAAATGGTAATTAGATGATTAAGGAAATAGCCTCCGGAACAATTCTCACTTCAGTATATCAAAACCTCAAAATATTTTGATTGTTTTGAATGTGAGGTGCGTTTTACATGGGACCTCCGTCCCGTATGGAGACGGTGTAGTAACCCTACCCGTCCGCTACCTGCATCAGAGGAGAGCAGTGAGTCGGGCAGGTGACGGGTGGACAATGGCGACCTGGAGGTCCTTTGTGCAGACCTGAACTCGGAGACGAGTGC
>CM061918.1:69696060-69796633 GCA_031002005.1 Vandiemenella viatica
GCATGTAACTGTTATTTGCCTCGGCATGTACCTGTTATTTGCCTCGGCACGCACTGGCAAATACCTCCGCGAATTCCTCGTTCGAAAAAGGAGCGACATGTCGACATCTGTCCGAAAGTCCAGTTGCTCGCTCAAGTGGTCTGGCAACGGCTGCGTCACACCTGGTGCGGCCAGAGGGGTGCGTGGTCAAGGACAATAGGGGTGTAACTGAGGTTAGTCAAGTGGCCCTCATGTCAAGTGGTTAGTCAAGTGGCCCTCAAGTCAAGTGGTTAGTCAAGTGGGAGGGGAGAGAACAATAGGTGTGAAAATGATTGACAGGTGGGAGGGGGGAGAACAATAGGTGTGAAAATGATTGACAGGTGGGAGGGGGAGAACAATAGAGGTGTGAAAATGATTGACAGGTCCATTGTGTGAGCGCGCTCTCTCCTCCATTGTGTGAGCGCGCTCTCTCTATTTATACCTACTCTCGAGGACATTTTCCGTGAGATTGTGCATTTTGTATGGAAATGTTTACGACACCATTCACGAATCCGTAGGGTAGGGGAGGTTTCATGTCGGTGGGTGCCTCAGCACATGGATGGCATGATGAAAGGTACGCGAATGACTGCCTCACTGAATCATACGCAACGTTATGCCGAGGAGGAAGACAGTTTCCTGGACCGCATTGTTACTGCATATCACGCCAGAATGGAAGCAGCATAGCATGGTGTGGAAGCATCTGGGTTCGCCTGGGAGAATAAGTTCCATTCAATGTTATCTGTTAGGAAAGTGATGCTAATGGTCTTCCAAGATGGCCGTGAACTGCTTCTGCTTGATTTCATGGCAACCATCAATGCTGACAGTTATTGTTCTAGACTGTGACGTCTGCCGACTGCCATCACAGAGAAGCACCGAGGGATTCTGGACAACACGGTTAGCCTCCACGATAATGCGAGGCCACTTGTGGCAGTCACAACCACCGACAAGCTCCGGTCATTTCACTGGTAAAGTCTGGACCACATCGCTAGTGATTTTCACGTTTTCGGCCCGCTGTAGAAGTTCCTGGCAGGACAGCGATTCACGTGCAACGATGAGACCAAGACGACAGTCCGTTGGTGGTTCCACAGTCAGCCTGACGAATTGTACCACAGGGGCATCTCTAATTTAATGTTGTGATGGGACAAATGTCTAAACCCGTGTGGTGCCTACGTGCAAAAATAGGGTAAGGAGGCATCCATAAATTACGTGAGGTCTTTTTTCCGGTTTTCCGTGAGACCCCCTTGAAAACGCCCTCGCAACTTTTTGAGACCTTTTTTTTACGTCTCACCCTCCCAAAGCCAGTTACACCCACACTTTTCGACGAAATAGCCCCCCTGAAATCAACTTTCGCGTCATTTTCTTTTAGCACTACAGTCCAACAAAAATTCCCAAAACCTCACGTGAGATTTCCGTTGAGCCCTCTCCCCTCCCCCCTCCCCCTTGGTGAGATTTCGCCTGTCCCTCCCCCCCCCCTATTTCACCTCATGTAATTTATGGACGCCCTCTAAGGTACGTAGAATAGTACGCATATTTGTAATTAGCTGTATATACCTTATTTCTGCTAATAAAAAATAGGGCCAAAGGCTTTCTGGTTCACCCTCGTAAATAAATCTTACCAAACCTAGCAAATTAGTATTGGTTTTACAAAGAATGTTCGGTTGCTACCTTCATGACGCTCTGACGCCATATCCCCCTAGCTTGATCTGAGGTCTCCAGGAATAACGAAACCAACCCAGCGTGCTGTGTTCACCGGACCAGGAGAGATAGTTGCGGGGTGACCGCTATGATGGATTGACCGGCGGGGGAGATGAGGCTCTCTGATTGCTGTTTAGGTTATGAGTCAGGGCCAGTCCGCGGGCAACCGGAGACGGCAAACACAGAGGTGCAAGGGAGACCCGTAATCACCGCCGGAGGTCAGCTGGGTTACTGACTCGTCCGCTCTGTTTGGTCGAGTGTAAAACCGGGGAAGGGGCACTGTGAACGCTTTCTATGTTTAACTGATCCAGCCGGCAGTATAATTTAAAATCCTCGTAGGAAACTTCCAGTAAAACATCAACTTTTGAAACTTACCACAGGGTTGCATGTTTGGTCCGTAATTATTGGTTTTCCGTACGTCGATCTGTTAGTGCTATCCCAGCATCGATGTACTGAGAGAATAGCTGGAATAGAAAGCAATCTATGCATGAAATGTTTCTTACTTAAAGTTCAAACTAATTAAAATACGCCCAACATTTTCGAATTGAAACTTATTTCAGATTTTTGTGCATATCTCAGAAAATTCTGCGTAAAAGGATGGTGTTTTTTATACGTGTGTGCATGAAAGTGAGATATTTCAGTATCAACCGTACTTTAAGGAGAAGAAGTAATAATAACTGAAGAACAAGTCTAATAGAACTGAATACATGCAAAAGATTATAAATGTGAATCAACTGCATCCTAATTAAATGATGACGTCACAAATCTTTACGTTTTTGATGAGTCCAACCTAATAGACGTTGTCGCAACAGCTTGGTGATATACGTAAGGTACCGGGTTAGAGGCCCGGGGGTGGAATAGGTTTTCATCTTTCAGGAATCATCAAGCAGGGTGGTGGTGCATGATACGTAATTACCACATTGTGCGCAAAGTGCTGGGTTAAATGCCAAACCTTTCCTCAGCGTGTATAGTGTGAGCACATACAATACTGTTGATAGTGATTCGTCCCATTGATGGGATCATTACATTTGGCAGCGTCCCAATGTCTTCCGGAAGAGTAGGCCTTGATGGAAAGGACCAGGTTTCACAATCTCGTTTCTCTCATCTTTCAGCCAAAAAACAAATAACATGTTACTCTGAACCCACGTTGTAGCAGAATGACCACATCTGGGTCATTCAGTACATTTTTATATATAATATTTTGTACATTCTTACTTTTGTATATTCTTACACTGGGGTGAATGCTCATATCCCATCCCAGGTCCCCGAGCGGGCAGTTTGGAGATCACAGCTGACGAATAAGTCCGAGGCTATGCCGAGTTCGCACGAACCGGAAAAGACAATGTTCGCCTATCGTCACAGCCGGTAGGAGGAGTTGAAAACGGCAGAACCAATCAAGAGAGACTATCCTTAGCATTTTGTAATGCCGGTGTATTTTTGCTCCATGTAAACCACGAGCGACGGGAGGAGGCTTTTTCCTGCGAACTCTGGAGAGCACTTGACGCGGAGTCTTCAGACTGGAAAGAGCGGATCTTCCGAGGTTGGAGATCGCTCCGTCTTGGCATCGAACCTGAGGGTCGATACGAGCGTCCTGTACAGTGAGGTCGCTGTGCACTCATTCAGTACGCTGACTGAAGGACGTGGTGCATTGTCCGCTATAGCCAAGGGGCTATAGTAATTCCGCCGTCGCGGGAAATACATCGCCGTCACCGTAATATTTCTACAAGTGCAGTGTGGTACTTTCATTCAGTCATTGGGTGCAGCCCTGTAACGACCTCTGAATGATTAGGAGTTCTCTTTCTCTCTCCTCCCAAATATCGAGCGAGCTGGGCAGTCTTTCTTAAAGCCACACTTGGTGGATAATTTAAATTATCCTGGCGCCCGGCATTGAGATCGGATACAGTTAATGTTAATACTGTATTTGATTTATGATTCCTGATTGTTATGAAGGGAACTTTCATTTAAAAACCAAGTGTGAAGCTTTCTTGCTTGCCAATTAATATTCTGAATTTGCTTCAAGATCAATTTTAAATGTGGTGGTGTTTTAATGCTTTGTTTGTTTGTTAATATGTTGGCAGTTGTAAGAAGAGGCTTTGCTTAGTTCCTCTTGTTAATATTTAAATGTGTTAATGTTAAAGATAAATAAGCCTCGCCTGTACGCCATTATGGGTACCCAATAAATTAGCAGCCTAGGGTTTCTTTAAGTCATAAAAAGAAGTAAAAGATTTTCACCCTTACTTCCCTCGCGACAGGCACCGCTAGAACTTATATTATAATCATTCACACAAGTCTGTGTCACAAAGCTTCCAACTTAGTTGACTAAAGGTTTAGCATCATCCATAGCACACCTGTGATGAATGTGACACAGTTCTGTTTTACTGGTTCAATGCTGCACATGTTTTCAGAGCTTGGGCAGTGCTACCAGCAAGTAGCTCCTCCTATGGTAGGACAAGGTTATTCAGCATTACCTAATTTAAGCAAATTAACAAAGCATGACTACTTACTGTGATTGTGTTCACCCACCAACTCTCTTAGGATGAGACATTAAAGCCATCCAGTACCCTATCGAAAATTAAACTCATAGTAGCTTTATGACTGGGGAAGTGCCAGTTAGAAATCATTGCTTTCTAATCTTTCAAAGCGAAGTGATATTCATAGGGCACTTCAGTATCCCGAAAGGCTAGTTATTCCAGACATACCGCTGTACAAATTTTCGTGTAGGCTCTGCTGTGAAAGTTAACTCAATTAAGTACGTTACTCTAGGTGACGATTGTTTCAAATTCCAGATTTCAGTGTTTCGAGTGACAAACTGATCTGATTGACTTGCCTCTAACAGTCCAACAGACATTCGCACTGTATCGAATATCAAACAATGCGATGATGACATTGCGTCGTGTCATTTCTGTAGTTTCTGCACTTTGTATCTTTTTTTTTTATGGCTTTTTGCCTCGTCACCGTTGAGATCACTAGAGGCTGGAAAGGACTGGGGTACGGAACGGGAAGGAAGCATCCCGGCGTTCGCCTAGAGTGATTTGGGGGAAACCAGGGAAAACCAAAATCTGGATGCGCTGATGTGTTTTCCAACTCACGTCTTCCCGAATGCGAGGCCAGAGCGTTACCGCTCACTCACCACGCTCGGTTTCAACCTTCTGATACTCTCTTCGAGAGATGAGTCTAACGGCAGCACTTCTTTCCAGCATTGTAAAAGAACGAAGCAGAGTGATCGAACGCCTGGAACGATACAAACAACACGACGCCAAGCGGACATCCAGAGTACACTAGGCGCTGGCCGTAGAAGTACCAAGTGCTTTCCCTACTTCTCTTTTCACAATGGGGCTACACATACAACTAGATTCAGAAATATGAATGGATTTCGGTATATACTGGTATGGAACCAGCAGAGTTCGTGATGTCGAATCTCTCCTGCTGTCTCCTTAATAAGTGTATGCATCTCCTAGGTGCAGGATCGGCGGATAATATGGGTAAGGAGGGTAGGAGTAGCCACCCGGGAAATTCTTGGTGGGTATTGGCGAGCGAGTGTGCGACATACATGGAGAGCGCATACACTTCCATATAGGAGGCTGCTCGTCCCTTCATTACCAGTTTTGATGTCCTATTAGGTATGAATATGTTACATGATTGGGCGGCTGCGTAGCCCAGGCGGTAGAGCGTCGACTACGGCTCGGACGACCGGGGTTCGATCCCTGACGAAGCCGAGGATCTTTCATCACAGCTGAACGTCCCGAACGGCCATTCAGCCTGCTATCAAATGAGTACCGTGGAGTAAACTTCACGGGGAGGTAAAGGGGAAAAAAAAGATAGAGAGAAAAAGAGTCGGACCGTGTCACCGAGAGTGGTGGTGGGTGAACGGTTAACGTTCTGGCCTCGCATTCGGGCGGACGCTGGTTCGAATCCCCGTCCGGACACCTAGATGTGGGTTTTCCATGGTTTCCCCAGATCACTCCAGGCGAATGCCGAGATGCTTCCTTCAAAATGCCATGGCTGCATTCCTTCCCGTTCCTTGTGCCCAGTCCCATGCAGCCTCTAATGACCTTAGCCGTCGACGAGGCGTAAAGCCATAAATAAAAGGGCCGTGTCGCTGACCACAGCACGTCCACTCTAGAGCCTACGGTCAGGAAATAGAAATGCGTAGCTCTACCTCCGCTAATTCTGCGGGAATACGACTTGGTAGTTTTGAAACCCCACTGCCTTTACGTGTGTTACATGGTTACTACTATTATTATCGTCTTTCTTTTTATGTGTCTGCTTGAAGAACGTAGTCGAAAATTTAAGGAACGGGTGTAACGGTGGAAACGGATGGCTCATGTTTGCGAAGTTCCATCGATATAGAATAAACGCTGTGGGTTCGCGTATCTAATATTTGGAAAAAAAATGAGGAGTGTATAGGGGGAGGGGGGTGGATTTTTTCAGATTTTTTTTTGGTCAGTAACCTTCGTAAGCGCGCACGGAATAACAAAAGTTCCACTGTAATCGGATGAATGGTGTAGGAACACATAGAAGACGAACAAACATACAAACAAGCCAACAAACATACAAACAGACATTCGTTTTTATATATTAGAAGATCACCAATTAACGTGATCTTAGAGGGACTCGACCCCCTTTTTTCGACTAGACTACCCACCCACGCCGGCCCTGTCTATATTCTTCCGTCTGGGAGAACAATGACCCGGTGTGGACTACAAAGAGGCCCGCCCACCCTGTTAATGCCGGCAGGTTGGCAGCCCTCAGAGTCCCGGGGGCATCGCGTTGGAGCACCTCTCCGACCTGCTCCCCTCAATACGCCATTGGCTGATTGCACTCTGCACGGCCTCTCGGTGCTCCAATTAGGACGACGGCAGGTGTGTTGCGTCGCGACGCTCCCGACGGCCAATCTGGCGAGGGCGGAGGGGACGCCATAAGGGCGGCAAGGTGACTCATACCGCACCTACAAGTGGGGGCCCCCAGCAGCCACTGACTCACCCTGTCCCGGCGTCTGCGGGGGCGAGCCGCGAGGTATCTCCGATACGCCACCTGTCGCAACTCTCTAATATCTCTCACTTGACTACGTCTATGGTCTCAGATCAAAAAACTTCTCGCAAAAACCGATCGTTACCTTAAAACGAAAGCCCTTTCCTCAGTGATTGTCAGCGATATTCACAAGTTTCAGGGTAGGTGAGTGGTAACGCTCTGACATTCGGTAGGTAGCGGCTTCGAAACTCCGTCTGACCACCCAGATTTCGGTTTTTCATGGTTTCCCAGGTGAATGTCTGGATGGTTCCTTCAAAAAGCTATTGCCAAATTTCTTCCAGTTCTTGCCATCAACCCTTTCCTGCCTTTAATAACCTCAACGTCGCCGATGCGTAATGCCGTAAGCTAGGGGAAGAAAATAGGTACAGTAATGGGTGGATGAATAGTCTGGGACCATTAGCAAACCCCACCCGTTTTCCTCGGTGAAGGACAGAATCCTTCCTGCAACCCAGATGACTCCAGACAATCGCTGTAAATAGAGACGTTATCTGATTTTCGAGGAACAAAGTGTCTACACCATCTACGGGGTGTTAAAAAAAGTGTAAAATATTTTAGGAGGTGACAGTTTTCTTCAAAATAAGACAAAGATGTCTAATAAACATGCCGTCAGAAACGCACTCTTTGAAGCTGTGGTTGCTCCTGTGCGTGTTTCGTTATGCCGAAGGGCTGAGGCGTGCATTGCAGTGGACGGGCTTTACTTTTAACTACGTAAATACGCGTATCCGACCCAATGTCTACTAGATATTTTTGTCTTATTTTGATGCATACTATCATCTCCTAAAATATTATACATTTTTTCTTAACACCACGTATATTATATCTAAACAGAGATCGATAGCAGAACCGAGCGTGGTGGTGTAACGGATATCGTTCTGGCCTCGTATTCTGGAGAACGGCGTTTCGAATCCCCGTCCGGGCATCCAGATTGGCTTTTCCATGGTTTCCCAAATCACTCCAGGCAAATGCCGGGATGCTTCCATAAAAAGGGCATGGCCGAATTCCTTCCCATTCCTTGCCCCCATCCTTTCCCGTCTCTAAAGACCTCGCTGTTGAGAGACGTAAAGCAGTTAAAAAAAATCGATAGCAGACAAAAACATTTACTTTAGTTTGTGAACAATAGTGGAAGAATTAATATAACGTTATCGGGTGACTATCTGAATTAACAATGTAGTTACACACAATATTTCGGCGATCAAATACACTGTCGCCATCTTATGGTGAAGTGGTCTTTAACAAAGACGGTTAAAGTGAATTTGGTCGCCGAAATATTTTTTAAACACCTCGGTTATTCGTATAGTTACCCGAGAACATCATATTGATTCTCAATGCCAAGAAAAACTTCGTTCTAATGTATTAGTGGAAAAAGTTTCTTAGATTTGTTGAATAAAAAGTCATACATCTAGTAGGGCAAACCAAATTAAACCAGTAATTTGAATAATTCGAATCAAATCCAGTTATGCATCACAGACCACTGCGGAAAAGAATGCTTAGCTGCAAAAACCTCTTGCGTGCATGGCCGAAAAAATACAGTCCACTACAACCCTCACGGCAATTTCAGTACAAGATAGAAGTTCCCGATTTAACCCACTGTTTTTTAACATATTTGTTTCTTCTTTTCTGGGGAAAATGTTGAATACGTGTAATAAAATATGTTCTACCCTTATCTTCATTTACCTTTATTCGTAGGCTCTGATATCTACAGTAAGGGCACCTGATTGTATGTCATAATTGCAGAATTAGATTGATGCTGCTACCGCAGAAACCTATTGTCATACCAGTCTGGTGACAGTAGTTTAGCGGGATAGACAATTCGTAACCGAGTTGTTATTTTTTGTGTGGACGGTGCTGCTCTGTGGTGTGAATTGTAAACACCAGTGGTTCGTGGGTTGTGCTGCCCCCTACCCCTCGAATCACCCTCCAGGCATCCTCAATGCCCCATGCGTAGAGATTGAGACCTAATATGTTGCATTATGTGGAGCAATTTGGTGACACTGCATCAATAAGTTTGCAAGTCACATATGAACAAACAGAGAAGAAAAACCCTAAGCAAAATATTAAACCACCCGTTCATATTCTTCCAGTGTGGAAGGAGCTGTAATAAAAGATCAGTACCCGGAAATCGTAAACATTATTTTCGATTTTATGCATTGGCAGCATTATTTTCAGTATCAAGTTTGGGGTGCTAATGACTTCGCTGTCGACGCGCCCTAAATCAACAACAACAGTATCAAATTTCACGCCACATACTAAAAACTTTGCAACAAAATTGCATTCAGGTAATAAAAAAAGGGTAAACTCCTGTAGTTGAATTGACCTGGTGACAGACAGGAGTTATTATCGGCTTCGCCATTTGCCTCTATCGTAGCCGCCTATCGTAACCCAGTAATCCCACCGAGTATAGCAGACCTACAGTTTAACGTGGAATCCAAACCACGGAAGCGTTCTGGCGTACTTCACATTACACAGCAAGCTCTGCCAGAGGTGAAGGATGGGGTTAAGGGCCAAAGAAAATCGCCGCCGAGACAGGGATTCGAGAAGGGGACTTTCCAATCTGCAATCAGACGCCTTAATCACAGAGCCACCCGACTGCTATTCAAGTAATACTTATGAGGTATATCATGAAATCGTATAATTTCTAAACATATAGCATGACACATTCTTGTTTCTGAGTTTTTAAATTATTATTTTCTTTGGTTATGTCTTTGGGCATTGTCGAGGTCATTAAAAGCGGGAAAAGACTGGTGGCAAGGATTGGGAAGGAATTCAGCCAGCATATTTTCAAGGAATCGTTTCGGTATTCACTTCGAGAGATATAGTGAAACGGTGGGAAACAGAAATCTTGATGGCGGGCCGGGAATTCGAACCTCTCTCTTTCCGAATGCGAGGGTAGAGTTTGCATCCATCACTCTCGGTTTAAATTATTCCATAATAGGGTATTGTCGCCTCTGCATATTTATTTCACAGTTGATTTACTTCAGGGATTCGACGACACATGTTCCGGTTAGTGAGTTTTATTTTAAAAAATAAGTGTTTTAATTGGACAGCTCTTTGTTGCAGATAAGATAAAACAGTCCTAGTAGTTTCAAAGAATTGCTCATATAACCTTGCGGATCAGGTATTCATTCGCACTAATTTAGTTAACTGTTAATTGTTTTTCTTTCAACTCGTCGTTGAGGTTGGTTTTATTTTGGTGTTTTCACTGGGGAAAATTTGTACGGTTCAGCAACAGGCTATCTAGATCACCTGATTTGGTAGGGTGCCGAAAGGAATCCCTCCTGATAATAATTTTAGTTATTGTGATGTGGTTGATGTGTGTGCCATAACTACTTGCAGCTGTCTGGTAGCTCAACGTTATGGCACTTGTTTTCATAAGTTTGTGGGTCTGTTCTGGGTTGAAATCCCGGTAGCGCAAGGAATTTTTTAAGACTTGTATTTGATATTATCAGCTACGTAAGGAACTTCCGTGGGGTCCGGATTCCACCTTAAACTGAAGGTCGCAGCAGAAAGGAACTGGCAGTCCACCTCTGGCGCAATGACTCCTTCGGGAAGATCCAACCAACCTTCGAGTTGCGGGCGAAGTGTTTTTTTTTTTTTTTTTTTTTTTTTTTTTTTTTTTTTTTTTTAACTACTTATATCTCGATAAGAAGAGTTGGTTATTCAAAAAGATACCCCGGCTACCCATTCCACTGATCCCTGGCATTATTTCTGTTTCGTTTTTTGTATTGTTGAATTTCAACAACAACAACAAAACAAAGAAACCCTTATAATCAGTATCTTGTATATCTCTTAAAAATCATACTGAAGACAGCGAATTCAGCCATTGCTGAAGAGGAACGAACGCCTGACTTGTGTCTTTGTGTGCTGCAGTCATATGTGAGAGCCACTTCTTGTCTGTCGGTGAGCCGACTGTTGAGGATACCGGAAGCACTCTTGTTCGAGCCTGGTGTTGCCTGGAGTTCCTGGTGCTGGAGTGACACACCTTGCTAATGCGATCTCGCGTCTCCCTCCCTGCAAATCACACATGGCGTCCAATGAGTCACTGTACCGACTGGGGTGCATGCAGAGGCTGCATCTGTGACAGCCACCAGCGACACCGACTGCGACTTTCATTACGGCGACAAAGTAGTTAGAATACCTGCGTCTACGTCTCCCTCGACGCCGTAGTTTTCCCGTTAAACTGGTTTAGAAATACGTCATTGTGAAACTTGATTACTAGCAAAGGAAGCAGTGGTGACTGTTGTTTTTCTCACGCATAACATACTTACACCTGATCTACAACTGCGAATTCAACGGTCATGATCATCCTTTCTTTAACTCCTTTATCGATATCCTTCCAAGCCTTGTCATCAGTATAAGCTTTGTATACTCCCAGTCCTCTCTACATCCTCCTCCAGTCCTCCAACGAGTCCAAAACTAACTCCTCTATCATATGAGTTACAGATTTTGTTCTTTAGTAATTTAAATTCAATGATATTGGCTGGCCATTTCTCTTCATCTGGAGTATTATGATTACTCATATTTAGTTCATATATCGCTCTCCGTTCTGGCAGATTATACAAGAAGCTTTTGCCATGGTGATTTTTATCGATACACTTCTATGTTGTTAAATCTCAATAATGGTAAAATATAATGTAAAAATAACTGCGTAATTTACTAACAGTTTAAGAGAAATGAAATAGTGGTTCTTTTTTTGCAAGATTACTGATGGCCAGTTGCATTGTTTGAACTCCTTTTTCAGGTTATCAACTATAGATAGTCATATAATAAAACTAAATCGGATTTTTCCTGTGTTTTTTTTTTTTTTTTTTTGTCCTACGGTTCGTCGATGACATTTAGGTAATTATAGCCGGGAAAGGTGGGGATTAAGGAACGAGTAGGAATTCCGCCATTGTCTTAATAAGGAATCATCCCCGGCAGTAGTATGGAGAGATTCCGGAAACAGTGGAAAACCAAAATCGGAACGAATAGGGAATTTGAATCTCCATCTATATCTAATTGTCTCTTGCTGATCTTGTTATGCACATCAAATCCTTACAACGTTGCATTAGTGTAATCGTAAATACTTAAGCTACTTTGTGTCTGGAAAACTTATATCATGTCCATTTTATTTACTTTCTTCGTCTAATGAACGCCTTGCGCGTGTAATAACCTAGGCAATTAACATTGTGGGCACTTACCTATCCTTGTCAACGTCTGGGAAGATGAAATGGAGTGATTTCCCCTGCCTTCTCCATTGTGACAGTGTTCTTAAGTGTTGTTGTAAGTGCTGTGATAGTGTGAGTGTCCAGTGTAGATTGTCGTATGTATTGCGGACTGGAAATGAAAGAAGGGAGAGGAAGAAACGCGGTCCAAGTCGTTTTAGATTACTTTTCTGAAAGGCACAAATGGGGCATGCCGCCAGGCTTAATGTCCCCGTTCGTCGGACCAATCCCCATCAACAGTGTCGTAAGCCCTCACTCCATACGCACTGCTGAGAGGATTGGGATTTAACCCAGGAATTTGGTTCATAATGTGGTGATTACAAATTGTGCACCTCAACCTCTTCTACCATGCCAGCAAAACCGTGATAATGATAATTTTTTCCATCACCAGGACTCAAACTAGCGAACACCGTGTTAGTGCCGGACACCATCACGATGTAGCAACCAACTGAGCAAACGGTGCGAGCTTTATTGATCTGCTTAAGTAAAAGCAGCAATGCTGGATATTTACTTTATATAGCGTAATATGCGCTAAAGCTTGACCGAATAACGAAACTTGAAATCATACAAAAACAGCATGTATATTCCATCAAACGTCTTGAGTTATTGGTGTACTAAGGGGACATCCATTAATTACGTGAGGTGAAATAGGGGGGGGGGGGTCCGACGAAATCTCACCAGGGGGGAGGGGGGGGTCTACGGAAATCTCACGTGAGATTTTGGGAAAATTTGGGGACAGTAGAGCCAAAGAAAAAGGTCTACAATTTGCGCCAAAGTCAATTTTAGGAGGGTATTTCGTCCAAAAAAGGTCTACAAAAGTTTACAGGGCGATGGGGGGTTTCTCACGGACCAGATCTCACCAGAAGGGGGGGGGGGGTCCGGCCAGATCTCACGAAATCTCACCAGGGGGGAGGGGGGGTCCAGAAATCCGGAAAAACACCTCACGTAATTTGTGGATGCCCCCTAACGGAGAAAGAGGCTGCAGTTTTGTATAAAGACTAGAGAAGTGCCTGTCCAGATTTCTTATCGCCTACTGCGTACGTCGCATGAGGCGATATTAAAAGCCATCACTTACGAAGTACCTTAGTGCAGCACTTAACGTGTTCCATCAAGCGCTGCGTAATTTTAACAAACTGTTTACCTCCTAAGTTAATGGAGCCACTGTATCAGCCAGTGGCTTGCAACCATCTCCATCCTTTACAAAGTACCTACGTCGGTTTAGCAACTCTCGTTAGATTTACGAGTAACAGTTGTTATATTCATTTCAACTAGAGTTTTATTGACTTCCTAATTGCCACTTAGCCACAATATCTCTTTGTAGGAAGCTTGAGTACTGCGTCACGAAAACCGGCAGTACGTAAGTATGGGTACATTCACCGATTAACAGCCATAGACTCAGGTGCGGTTGGATAGCCTACAACACCAACCAGCCCTACAAACAAACCACGCCTGACAACTCATTCTAACTCCACGGAAGACCACGCCTGCGGTGGACTGATTTCATTCACTCATATAACTTCTCTCTTGCACATGTAGGGAAAACATTTTTTATACAGATTAGTAGTACGTCATTACAGTGAACTTTCTTTTATTTTTTCGCCGTACACGTTTCAACCCATTCTTAGAGCATCTTCAGCGGCATCTGTGTTGTATTTGTACATTTTGTCTGTCACGTTTCATTATGAAAACAATATGAAGTGGAATTGAAATTAATTTTTAATATTTTTTTTTACTTATGGTTTTACGCCTCGTCGACGTCGAGGTCATTAGAGGCTGGATGTGACTGGGGACAAGGATTGGGAAGGAATTCGGCCATGGCATTTTGAAAGAGGCATCCTGGTATTCGCCTGGAGTGATTTGGGGAAACCATGGAAACCCAAAATCTGGACGCCAGGAAGGCGATTCGAATCCGGGTCCTCCCGAATGCGAGGCCAAAGCGTTTTTACTTATATTAAATTATATTTCATGATTTCTTCGCCACATGGAAATAAAAATTAATTTCAACTGTACTTTATATTGTTTCGATAAATAAACATGGCTGACAAAATGTACAAATGTCTCAGAGATTATGCTGAAGATGCTCTAAAAATGGAGTGAAACGCGTAAGGCGAGAAAATAAAAATAATAAAAAATTCAATTGCACTGGCGTATTATTAATCTTCATAAATATTTATTAAGCTGCGACTGAGGAAATGGCCCACAACATCCAGTTGTTGGTGTAGTGAATAGATTAGGTCCTAGCAACGAGAAGGAAATCTCGGACTTGTTTCAAGGAACTTGACATTTAGTGATTATGGGAAACGATGGGAAGGTTAAAGTCTATTTGTCCCAAACGTCCGGGACAGGGATCAAACCCAGTTCCTTGCATAGGCTAAGCCCAAACCGCTCAGACTCCAGGCTCTCTGAAATCTGATCGTCGCTGTAGTGTAAACTGATTTATTGTACATATAATCCAATGTTCCCGGAACCAGTGTCTGCCATCAGACTTAAGCTTATAGATCTTCTATTTTCAGAATGTCGAATCGCATTGCCGAAACTTTCAAGACTAAAGCGATGGGACTTCCATCACTGAATAGATCAACTCGTGCCGAAGCAGAGGATAAACCATACAGTGAAAGGGAAAGAATGTTTTGCTACAGGGGACTGGACAGCACGAGAAAATAATTACTTACAACTCTCTCGCTGCAATTCCAAGAACACAGTCCCGCCCAGAGGTGTATAACCAACACTAATAAAAGGCTAAGCTAGGCCATTGTGTCGGTAATGTTGTGACGTCACGTTCCCGGCATTCATTTCCGGACTAACAGTGGCAAAGATTTTACTGCAAAATCTAGGTAATGAGCTTTATTTAATGATAATTCTATTTAGTTAAGCAACTGAGAAAGAATAAATAAGAAACTGAAAGAAAAGTATGTATTTTGATTGATCAATATATTAATTTCTTTTTGTTTAATGTATTTTCGATAGATCTAGATATTTCCATTATATTCTAAGATCGCTATTATAAAAGCTAAGAAATGTGTGATGCAGTAAATGTATTCATGCGCGGGAAATGGAACTTTTTATTTCAGAGCAGATTTATTAATATTCGTCATTCCAGTGGAGGGAATGAGTTATCCAAGATTTTTTTATGTAATAGTTAAGTTGCTTTTATGAACGACATGCTATTAGCCCAATAGGCCCCCTACTTCATTTGAACGGAAGAAGTTCCACATTGATCGTGATATATGCGGCCTGGACCCCGATTGAAACTAACATTGCACGACATAGAGAAGCGTGCGCGTGGGATTAATGCTTCGATTTTCCAGCGGTAATATTAGTGCAGTTTGTGGTAAGTTTAAAATGCAACCTGGACGAAGATGACAGCTGAAACTTTTCGCAACAGCGTAAGGTATGAGGAATTGCGTTGAGCGTTGTTCTGTAATACTTCTATTTAGAAATTACTTGCTAGAATACTCTGTTCAACCCGTCATTTTTATGGGCTTTGAAGCCAGTTGTCATATTAAACAACTTTATCCTCATTTACTTCGCTAGTAGCGCCTGACAACTAGATCTTATTGCTTCAAATTATTGCAGGCTTCAGCATTTCTTCATTTTTTTTTTGGGGGGGGGGAGGGATTTCTGCATCTGAGGCCATACAGCCAACTCATCTCAACAGCCAACTCCAGTGCTGTCATCTTCTTCCAGTATGCATTTACAACCAGTTATAGTCACCACAGGATGGATACGACATTCACAGACGCAACACTTAAACACCCATGCCCGCGGCCGGACTCGAACAGATGACGTTCCGCACGCGGGGCTAGTAGCCTACACTAGCACCCATGCTGCTGAGGCCGTCATTCGCTATCTTGTAATGCATCCAGATCCAGACATCAATCTATCATAACGTGTGCAGTTCAAAATGAGAGCAACTGCTTATTCTATGCAGTATTATAGAAGAGAACAGCGCGATTACATATTTTTAAGTTTTATGTGTTTTTTCACTTCTTCACTTACCATAGGTGACGTCATTTTGTTTTATAGGAAAATTTAAATACTATTTATATGGTCATGTCGGGGAATATTGAGACATTGAAATCGCTCGTAATGTTCGCTCGGGCGACAGCTGCCAGAGGTTCCCTTGGGAATATAAAAAATTGGAAGGACAGGATATGTGAACAAAAGTGTGTAGCTCAAGTGTAATCTTCACTGGTTTCATCTACATCTACATCTATACTCTGCAATTCACAATTACTGTGGGTGGCAGAGGATGCTAAGCACCAATCCTATTTTAGAGTATTCCAATCCCGAATAGAACGAGGAAAGAAAGAATACATAAATGTATCAGTACGGCATCTTATCTCTCGAATCTTATCCCTTCTGTCATTGCGACCTAAATAGGTTGGCGGAAGAAGTATTTCGTTGCACTCGTAAATTAGAGATTTTCGCATATTCTCCAACAAATTTAAACGAAAACGACGTCGTCTGTCCGCCAAACAATCCCAGCCTAACCCACGTATCAGCTCTGTGACACTTACATAAGGACTGTAACTAGCGGTCACGAATCGAGCGGCTCTCCTCTGTACTTTCTCTAACGTGTCAATCAATCCCTCGCGATACGTATCCCAAATTGCACAACAGTATTCCAAATGCGGACGCACTAGTGTTTTGTACGCTATTTCCTTTGTATGAGCATTGCAGCTTCTCAAAATAAGACCTATAAAACGTATTTTAGAATTAGCTTTGCCTACGACGGAAGTTATGTGCAAGTCCCATTTCATGTTGCTTTGTACTGTCACGCCTAGATACTTCAGGGAATCGACCGTGTCAACAACTGAATTGTTAACTTTGTACTCGTGAGCAAACGGGGTCTTTTTATTACTTATTTGCATTGCCTTGCACTTTTTACAGTTAAGTGTAAGCTGCCATTTGCGGCACCATTCCGAAATAACACCCAGATCGCGCTGTATTTCTAAGCAATCGTCAGAGCACCCCACTTCCCTATAAATAAGTGCATCATCAGCAAAAAACCGCATCCTGCAATTAACGTTGTCACCGAGATCGTTTATAAAAATTAAGAAAAGAAGTGGTCCTATTACACTTCCTTGAGGAACGCCCGAAGTAACATCTAGCTTTGAAGAGGCTTCCCCGTCAACAACGACATACTGCGACCGACCAGTTAGAAAATCGCGTATCCATTCGCAGATCTGATCAGATATACCGTACGCTCGAATCTTCGTCAAAAGGCGGTTATGTGGTACAGAGTCAAAAGCCTTCTGGAAATCCAAGAAAATAGCATCAACTTGTGATCCTGCATCGATATCCTTCATTACGTCATGCGAAAATAGAGCCAGTTGCGTTTCACACGAACGGTTCTTACGAAATCTGTGTTGGTTTGCTGTAAGTAACTCGTTTTCATCCAGAAACTTCATAACGTTAGAGCATATGACATGCTCCAGAATTCTACTGCAGACAGATGTTAGAGATATGGGTCGATAATTCCTAGGATCTCTCCGATCATCTTTCTTGAAAACGGGAATCACCTGCGCTATTTTCCAGTCAGAAGGTACTTTTCTTTCTTCTAAAGATTTACGAAATATATCTGATAGAAATGGTTCTATTTCTCCCGCATATTCCGAAAATAATCTTACTGGAATACCATCAGGACCCGGCGCCTTCCCCCACTTCAGGAGCTTTAATTGCTTTATGATACCTACACTATCAATTTGAACTGGATCCATCTTAAATTCTACACGCCGTGCAAAAGCGGGAATGTTTTCCATATTTTCGTCAGTGAAAGAATTTTTGCTGGATGATATAATTTGCCAAGAAATCACTCAGTCTTGACGACATAAGAGAGAGATTTGAAATTAATAGAGCAGTCTGTTTTTATTTTATTTTTTTAAGAAAAAACGTATCTCGCTATCGAAAGAAGCCTTATTTCTAATACGAAACACGGTAAAAGACAAGAAAACAGCTTTAAAAATTCCAGCCACAGCCACTCCAGGGATGTGAAATGGGGACTTCATTTGTTTCATTTCTAACCAATCCTATTGGGCGCATGTTCCGTTGGGGGACTGAACTTTTGGAGATTCTCAGTGAGACAATTTTTATTTCAATTTTCGATGCTTTAACGAAATAAATGGAAGCGGATGTCGGGATGGTTCCTTCAATACCGATAGGCTACATTATTTCCCGTTACTAGCGAACAACTATCTCCCTTGTAAGAACGGAGACTTTCCCGGCGTATGCTTGAAATGAAGACTTCATTTCAACTATTCTCTAATCACTTATCTGCCAACAAACACTAAATTATGGCGTGACACAAGAATCACTTCGTGAGGTTACAAGTAGTGACTTTTTTTTGTGGGTATTGTAGCAGCCCTCACACCCAGGCTTTTTATCAGTTATAATCTTAGGGATTATGTATAGAGAGACGAACAGTGATTAATGTAGAATTTGTATATTTTTTACGCAAATGAATATTGTTATTTTATGAAAGGAGACAATGTAAACGATTTATAATTTGATCAGAAGCATTTTGACGTTTGAATTATTAACAGAAAGCTAGTAATTATAAATGTTGATATAAGCCACGGTGTTTTAAAGACAATTTTCAGCTGTCTGGAACGATTTATGTTGCCCATGTCATGTTTAAATGCCTGTAAATAGCTTTAATTTCGTAATGATTGTCAGTGATTCTATGCTGGTTGTAATTGCTTTCGAATGGTTTTGATAATCAGTGAGATATTTAACGCTAGAGAAACGTCTGGCGCCACCCTGTATTGCGTTCTTGATGTTTCTCTAGCGCTTATTTAAATTCGCGACAATGACGAGCAGAAACAGTCATCATCAGTATTTCTGCCGTTATCAGAAGTTTTAGTAATTATTTGTGAGCTGTCAAGCAGAAATGTTGTCTGAAGTCTAATCGTTTGAGATTTTTGTGCTTTAGTATCTTTGGACTAGTCTGGAGCCTTCTCCGCGTGTAATGTTAATATGAGTATTTTGACGCAATAAAAACAATTAGATGAAAAATCTGTGAACTATTTAACCAACTCACAAGCTGTATTAATCATTATCGTTTACTGAAAGGTAAAATCACTTGTCGACTGGACTAGAGTAACCTGTAATTGAACTAATTAATTAAGTTGCGATCAGCATTATCAGCAAGGACTAATCAGGCGAGTTGCTTATCATGGCTTCCGTGACAGAAGATACGAAAAAATAATCACTGAGGTGCTTATGAGTGTGACTGATGATTCAGTCTTATTTAATTTTTATTTTCTGGTACACAACAGTAGCCTCGCATCATTTTTTTTTTTTGTGCTTTTCGCTTTACGCAACGTCGAAACCAATACAGGCGGGATAGGACTACGGCAAAGAACCGGAAGAAATTCGCCATGAGTGATTACAGAAAACCATGGTAAAACAAAATCTGGCCGGACAGGGATTCGAACCGGCTTCTTCCCGACCATAAGTTTGGAAGCAGTGTCCCGTACCGACTTCGTCGAAAGAGAAATCGAGGATTTTTTTGTGTGAGTTTGATATTAGCACTTTGCCTCTGTCACCTGCAAACAGAAAGCTGGAGATGAAGGGTGAGAAAAAGGCGGAAGCCAACTAATAAGGAGCGACCGTGACGAAGATTTGTGGCGAAGTGTTTGTGAGAGGGCGGAGCGTTTTTCTCGGCAAAGTGCATTAAATAATGCACAGCCAACCGGCAGTGACTGAGGAGGCGGCGTTTTTTCAACGTCGGCAACCTGCGCCGCCCGCATCCTTTATCCTTTCAGCGGTCCTGCGGAGGAAGTTTCCTGATGGCCGGAGACGTGATGGAGTGGAGTGTGTCGGTATCGGCGCGGGGCAGGTCGACCCCGCTACCTGCCGAGACCACGTATCGATATTATGTATCCACCACGGGGGAGACTGTCGGCGATTCAGGAAGTCGTTTTATACAGCTACATCGCTGTTTTGACTCTCCTGTTTTGCGGCAAGGCATAACTCTTCTACACTAATGTTATAAATGCGAAAACACACTATAAAAAATGCAAAAGTAACTGTCTCTCTCTGTGTGTGTTACGTTTTCACCGCTAAACGGCTAAACTGATCTTCTTTATAGCTGACAGGGAAATAACATAAAATACTTTTTTCGTGTTAAATAAAGTATTTTGTCGTGAAATTTTAAAAACTAACCCAATAGTGACAGACAGACGGATAGCGTGTGTAAGTGTCTGTATTGTTACATTGGTCACTCAGGCTTCGTTTCTTGGCTATGTACCGAGCATGTGGCGGTGTAACGGTTAGCGTTCTCGCCTCGCATTCGGGAGGACGGCGGTTCGAATCCCCGTCCGGGCATCCAGATTTGGGTTTTCCATGGTTTCCCCAAATCACTCCAGGCAAATACCGGGATGCTTCCTTCAAAAAAGGCCATGGCCGAATTCTTTCTCATTCCTTGCCCCCATCCTTGCCCCCCATCCTTTCCTGTCTCTAAAGACCTCGATGTTAAAAAGAGACTTAAAGCAGTTAAAAAAAAAAATCTTGGCTATGTATCTTAGCAAAGGACAGGAAAACAAAAGACCTTATGTACCAAAGTATATTGATATAAGATGTCATCAGAATATGACATAATTTTAAACCACCAACAAATATGTGCCAGAGGAACTGTGGTAGATAATCTCCTGCAGTTTGTTGCTATTGTTAGATAAGTTTCAAATTGGTTGTCTTCATAAGACAGGTTCAATGGTGGAATGGTAAGGCTATGGCTTCCCCTTCAAATTATCCACATTCCATGCTATTTGGGACAACTTTTACGTATCCTACAGCTTTCTGTGTCCAACTGTAGCAATAGACTTCAAAGTCCACGCGGAAGAAGTTCAGGGTAACAGCTAGTATCTGTATACTGAAACTTTTAACGGCATAGAATTACAATAAATTACTTGCAAGAGTCCGTGATGCGCCTTATTTGTTTAATCTTAACCACAAATCACTGACCGAAGAATATTGTATCACAGTACACAATTTATGTTGAAGATCATTGTTTACTAAGTTTATTTAACGGAACTGACTCGGCAGTTTTGTTGAGGCCTTTTAAGGTTACGTGATCCTTAATTTCATAGCGACTTTGATGGCCTTTCCAAAATCGCCTGGGTGAATGCCTGGATATGTTTAACAATGTAAAATCAACAAAAAGATAGTTTTGCCATATCATTAACGCACATAGACTGCCACAGTCGCTTTCCTTCCTAGATCAGTACGATTTAAGTGAAATGAACTGTGGACGGGATATTAAACAGCACAAAAAATATAATAAATTACTATTTATTTCAGAAAACTATCTGTGTTATGAAGTTCATTGGTACAAGTCCGTCATCCATAATTTTTCTCATTCGCATTCCAAAGTTCGTGGTGAACCAAAGTATCTTTATAAATTTTCGAAGACCTTCTTACTTGTGCAAACTTATCCTTAGTTGTTAGTAGCGAAAATGCAGCGTGGTAATAGTTTGTCATTATGTCGTGAAACTTAAATTTTATTAACCGTAAGCAAGACAAAAGTGATGAAATGTTGCAGAAATGATACCAATCACAGTAGATTAAATGTAAAAATAGGATCGGATGCAATAGGAGAAGTAAGTGAGTTCTGTTACTTGGGAAGCAAAATTACAACCGATGGCCGAAGCAGGAATGATGTTTAAAGCAGAATAGCACTAGCAAAAAGAGCCTTCATAAAAAAGAGAAACCTTTTAGTTTCAAGTATTGATCTAGGAATTAGAAAGAACTTTTTAAAACTCTTTGTTTGGAGCACAGCACTTTATGGTAGCGAAACATGGACTTTAGGAATACCAAAAATAAAGAAAATTGAAGCATTTGAAATGTGATGCTACAGAAGAATGCTGAAAATTAAGTGGACAGACAAAGTAAGAAATGAACGAGTTTTGGAAATGGTGGGTGAGAAAAGAAGTTTGTGGAAGAAGCTTACAGAAAGAAGAGACAGGCTGGTAGGTCATATTTTGAGACATGCAGGATTGGTTAATTTGTTAGTGGAGGGAACAGTCGAAGGTAAGAACTGTAGAGGAAGACAGAGATTAGAATATATGAAGCAGATAATTGAGGACGGGGTTTGTAAGGGGTATGTAGAAATGAAGAGGTTAGCACAGGATAGGAAGGGATGGAGGATTGCATCAAACCAATCGAAAGACTGATGACAGCAAAAAAAAAAAAAAAAAAAAAAAAAGTAAATCCAATTGCATTCCCAGACAAGGTTATGTTATTAGCTTCCCCTTAAGCATAGCTCAGACTGCTATTTATTCCTGGATAATGCCGTACGGATCATTTATAGGCATTCCGTAAGGCATGGCTCATTAACTACATTGAATAGGATTGAATTATTAATTGCGATGGACCACATTTTCGGGTATCTTCTAATCACCCTTTGAGTATTATTATTATCTTATATAGTGTGAGCGTTAAAGTTAGCCAAATATCTACTTTTGCCATTAACGAATTCCAATTTTAAATTCCTTCAGCGTTTTTGGTAAATTATACATTAATTTACTCAGGTAATTTACTCCAATCGCTGACACCATTTGTGACAAAAGAAAACTTTCCCACTTCTTTATGCCTGTAATCGGGTTACAGCTTGTGTTCATGGTCATCCTTCCCTTCCCACGCACTATTCCTATTTCTCCGACCAATATCGTTCCAGGCCCCATCACCAACATGTGCCTTGTACACTCCCGGTACTCTCTTCACCCTCTCCTATCTTCCAATGATTCCCAATCCAGCACCTTCATCATATCAGTTACTGACTGTGTCCTGCGGCAATTACAACAAACAAATCTGGCTATTCTCTACTAACAGTTGAAGCTAACGGTATCACTATGTTGAAACTAGTATTTGCCGAGGTCAGTTGTCGCAGGGGGTGAAAGTTGACCTCAGTGGTGCTGGTCGCCTGGGGACGAGTTGTGTGAATCAGAGCAATTAACGCGGTCCAATCAGGAGGAGAGAGAGTTGAGGCGACATGTGTGCGCAGACCTCCTGGGGCGGTTGGCATCACTGGACAAAGGGGAGACCCGTCCAGCCGGCAACCACCACGTGGGCCCGCAAGGTATAAACCAAACATACTGTCACGGTGGCATGCCAACTGAGAATCGGTAAAAATACACCACATACGTGAATTCGTTCCCCTTTTTGGTTAGTTTGACTGCAATTCTGTGACATCAGTGAAGATCACGCTGTTTTTTTTTTTTTTTTTTTTCCCTGTCATCAGACTCTCGACTAATTTGACGTAATCCTCCATCCCTTCCAATCTTGCGCTAACCTCTTCATGTCAACATATCCCTTACAACATACATCTTCAATTATCTGCTCTACTTATTCTTATCATCGTCTACCTCTGCAGTTCTTTCCTTCGACTGTTCCCTCCACTAACAAATTAACCAATCCAGCATGTTTTGAAATGTGATCCACCATCCTGTCTCTTCTTTCTGTAAGATTCTTCCGTAAGTTTCTCTTCTCACCCATCGTCACCAAAAAATGTCTATTTCGTACTTTTTCTGTTCACTTAATTTTAAGCATCCTTCTGTAGCACCACATTTCGAATGCTTCAATTTTTCTCTTTTCCGGTATTCCTAAGGTCCACGTTTCGCTACCATAAAGTGCTGTGCTCAATACATAGAATTTTAAAAATTTCTTTTTAATTCTTAGATCAATATTTGAAACTAAAGGATTTCTCTTTTTCATGAAAGCCCTTTTCGAGTGTGGCATTCTGCTTTTAACATCATTCGTTCTTCGACCATCAGTTGTAAGTAGAAGAATTTTTACTTATAATATAACGAATCGTCGACGTCGAGGTAATTAGAGCCGGGATGGGATTGGGGACAAGGAACGGGAAAGAATTCGGCCGTGGTCTTTTGAAGGAAGCATATCGGCATTCGCCTGGAGTGATTTGGAGAAACCATGGAAATCCCAAATCTGGATTGCCGGACGGGGATTCGAACCGGCGTCTTCCCGAATGAGACGCCAGAACGTTGACCGTTCACCCACCGTAGAAGAATTAATTATTTCTCCTATTGCATCTCATCCTCTTTTCATATTTAATCCGCTATTACTACCATAATTTCTACTACATTTAATCATTTTTGTCTTGTTTTGGCTTGTGTTTAGTCCAAAATCATCACATTTATTCTACTATCACTATTACTCAAGGCAGTAATTGAGGGAATTAGGATTACAACAAACGACTATTGGAATAGTAAGTCTGTAGAAAAGCTGATGCAACAAAAGACTTTTTCATGCTTGCAGCCTCTCAGCTGTGCTACTGAATCTCCCAGCATGTACCTACTTCTTTCATCATTAGCACGGCAAACACAAGACGACGTTAATACTTAATTAAGACCACCCATGCCCAAGATGGACGCCAACAGTTTACCCTTGAAGCATGACACCTCCCAATACCCTACTCTACCAGGGGTGCATACAACTGTGTCGGAATAATTTCCGATCACACGTTAGAAAACATGGGGAAGAAAGGTTTTCTGTGGTTCTGCGTAATCCAAAAGATAACCACCTGTTTATGGACATCTGATTACCACTATATTTGTGAGTGCATTGTGTGTAGAGGAGAATCGGGTAATATGGAATAGTCTGGTAATATGGAATACCGAGGTTTCTCCTCTGCCGAATGCTGAAGTACCATCAACTGCTGCTCAAAACTACTCTGATGCTTTGTTATGAAGGTCGGTCATTTGGGAGCTGAACTGTGTTTGCTGTCCAACAAAGTTTTTTTTTTCACTTTCGAGAAATTTTTGCAGATTATTTTTCTAAAATATTTATAAAATATTATATTTATTTTGTTGATTGCTAGTCTTAGTGTAATGTGTACAAAAAGAGTGATGGAGTGATGGTTTGTTGTACAGGTCTTTTTTCTGGCTTCCATCTTTTTTTAATACCATCAAGCCTATTTTGACCAAGATAGCGATTCGGGTAATATGAGATACTTAGTATTCCATGAAACTAGACATAAAACTGTGGTATTTCATACAACCCGAAAAATAATTACTGAGTTGAAATACATTTTTAATCAAACATAATGTCAGTAATACGATTTTTGTTAATATTGATTGAAAATAATAAAATAACAATTGAGAAAGTAAATATTTCTTAATTAATTCATTAATTATGTTTTGTTTTAAGAACAGCCGAAACAGAAAGAAACGATAGCTATTGAATCCGACAAAGATGATGATGATGTTGACTAAAAAGTATCATTAAATCCGTTTGTCTCAATTCCAGATAGTTTACGTTATTTGAAACCTTCTATTCCATATTACCCGCCTATTTCATATTACCCTCCAAATGACAATTTTTTTAAAACTAAATGTTACTTATAAAAAAATCTGTTTTAACAGCTTTTTAATAGACATATTTTATTACAAGAAGTTGAAGGTTGTATTGGGTTTAGATTCAGGTGTTAAATTATTTTCAGTACTATTTTGTTCAACAAAACATAAATGGTAGGCCTATACCATATTATCCGATTCTCCTCTACATGTACATTGATGTATAATGATTTGTACGAGTTATAGTAATTGAAACAATACGTTTACAGCCACTGATGATGCCCTACACCACAAGAGCGAAACGCGTCTGGAGAATAATAAAAAACATTCACCACAACAGTTTGTTGTAACCGGAGTTTCGTTTACAAAACAGATTTTTCAACAACTGCATAAAAGTGGCCTGTAACCAAATTAAAGCTGTAAAGTGCGTCTCACCGATAGATTGCGGCAGACGGAAGCGTGACTGACATTGTTAACGAGCATGGTGGGTGAACGGTTAACGTTCTGGCCTCGCATTCGGGAGGACGCGGGTTCGAATCCCCGTCCGGACATCCAGATTTTTTCCATGGTTTCCCAAATCACTCCAGGCGAATGCTGTGATGTTTCCTTAAAAAGGCCATGGCCGAATTCCTTTCCGTTGCTTATCCCCAGTCCTATCCCGCCTCTAATGACCTTAGCCGTCGACGAGGCGTAAAGGAATAAGAAAAAAAAGACATTGTTGAGACGAACAAGTTAACCAGAAATTAAATATTCCTACAGGCTTAGTTACGTTCCCATCCCAATTTTAAGACTCTCAGGAGAGGAAAGAGTTATTTTCAACCTTAAAGGTAGTTTCTGGTTACAGGATGTTTCTTATGTTAAGTGGCCAATGTCCATTACTTATGAAACAACTTTCCTCTTTTTTCCAACGTCTGAAAATCTTAAAAATATTACTGTTTTATATATATATAAATACTTCATTCCTCACATTCGCTGAGTGGGTGCTTATCGTTTCGAGAAAACACGGAAAAGGCTGATCTTAATTCTTAACTTTGTGCTCAAAAAGCAGATGGGTCTTCTTCTTTTTTGCTATTTGAGTCTCACCGAAGTCATTAGTGGCTGGAGAGGACATTGGGGGGGGGGCCGGTAATAGAGAGGATTTCGGCCAAGGTCTTTTGAAAGAACCAACCCGGCATTCACTGGGTGTGATTTCGGGAAGCCATGGATAACCGAATTCTGGCAAGCCTAAAGGCGCATTCCCACGATCCCTTTTAAACGGAGGCGAGACGGGACGGGACGGGACGCCATGGGAACAGGGCCGCCTCTGCTAGCGGAGACGAGACGCAGCTACCCACTCTGAGTCGGTAAACATCACAAGCGTGTGTAGCGGTGCGCTGTTGCCATCGGTTTGCAGCAGCGGTGCGCACCCCTTCTGTTGCTGTAAAGTGCTCTGTGCCAAACGACACTAGGCAACGTGGTGGGGAGGTGCCGGCGAAGTAAGCGAGGGCTAACCTGCGGCCCGCGGTCGTCCCTATACTTCGGCTAATGACGTCCCGTCCCGCCTCGCCTAACCTACAACGGATCGTGGGAATGCACCTTAACAGGGATTTGTACCTGTGTTCTACTCAAAAAAAAAAAAAAAAAAAAAAAAAAAAAAAAAAAAAAAAAGAGGAAAAAACCATCTGCACAAAAGTAAAAATATACTTCCTCTCTTTTCATTATTGTCACTAACAAAAAACACTGACATCAAAACCAGCACAACCCGCAGACAATACATCTACAAGAGTACAATAATTAATGTTCTCATAAATTAACTTCCTCTTCTTGTTGCTGTGTAACGTGTATACTTGTATAACCAACAGTTTGCTTGATAATAAGTCAAATCAAAATAGAAACGGAACTGATTGCTCGTCACACTTTTTTTCCAATTAGATTCTCATTGCAACATTCCTTCAAAACTTCTTCTCTCTCTAGTTCCTTTCAACTTCCCACAAAACCACCCAACACTCGCTAACTACTGTCTGAAGAAGCTTCTATTGCCTTCTCCTTCTGCTCGTAACTTGGAACCATGACTCGACAAAGATAAAATAGTAATCAACACATCGAATATACAACACCGAGCTTGGTGGGTAAATGGTAATACTCCGTCCTCATATTCGGGAGAACGTGGGTTCGAATCCCCATCCGGTCATTCAGATTTAGGTTTTCCATGGATTGCTGCAGTCCCTGAAGGCGAACGCTGGCATGATTCCGTCAAAAGGCCATGGCCGAATTCCTTCCCGTTCCTTGACCCAGTTCCCTCGCGCCTCTATTGACTCTACCGTCGACTAGGCGCAAAGCCAGAAGAAAAATAAATCGAATATACAATGGAATTTTAGAAGCACAGATGCTACCTACAAGCCATGACATTTTATATTTTATTTAGATATAATAATATAAAACAGTTAACACATTTAATTTGCCAATGATATTATATACCTAGACTGGTTAGAATTTTATGATAGTTTGAAGATTTCGTCGCTGTTTTGAGTTTCTAGAAATAGGAATATTATCCATAAGTAGTCTCAGGGTGCTATTTAGCCCAACGTGAGGTTGTTCTGCTGCAGGGCGCAAGTGATTCTCACCCCTAGACGCTGCCGCAGAGTAGAGAAAAAGAGGGTGCGAAGAGGGCTCCAGTTTAAAAAATGATTGGGACTGAAGGGCGTCTTTAACAAATGAAAAAAGAGAGGAGGAACAGGTTAAAAAGAGAGAGAGAAGAAAATGAAGCAGGTATACGTGGAAGGAGCTGTGGGGGTGGTTAGGGAGGGTGCGGGGGGTTGCAAAATTAAAACTGTCAGCAGCAAGCTGTGTACCGCGAAAGGTAACTCCACTTCGATCCTTCTTCTTCTCTCACTTTTTTTTTCCGCCGACCAATTCACTTCCAGCCTCTTAACAAAAAAGGAATATAGGCTGCGGGGGTGGGGAGGGGGTGAGAGAAAATGAGTGCTCCCGTGTAATGCAGTGCTGATATTGCCGAGAAACGGAATATTGATGGCTCAGGGGGTTGAATGGGCGCCCGCCCTGCGTCTGATAGCAATTTGCTGCGATTCGGGGCGAAATTTTTTCGTTTAGCAATTTCGCGTACTTTCTTCGGGTCGGCTGTTTCGCGCGCACGCCACACCCCTTTGACTCGGCAATATTCAGCCCGTTAATATAACTGGGGGAGCCGTCACGTGATATACCGCATGCAGGTGTTGCTTAAGTGATATTAACATCTGCAGGCGGGAGCAGAGCACTCCTTCAATTACTTTCCAGGGGATCCAGGTTGTGAATACATAAATACAAAAGTTCAGTATCAAAATTAATATAATTTTATTATTAAAAATAGTGAAGGGATATCTTTTGCATTTACAAAATATACTGGGACATAGAAATTTAAACAATAATCTTTTCTTCATTGCAAATAGTAACATATTACGAGAAGTTATTTATTTAAATTAAATTGCAATGCAGCGCATGCTCCGGTGGCGATTTCCCTAAACACCCATCTTCCCTCTTTTCTGCATCCACCTACATTTACCCTTCACAAATTTTAACTTTAAATTCTTTCAACGTTTTTGGAAAATTATTCATCATTTCTCTTGGTAACTTATTCCAATCCCTGACACCCTTACCTAAAAAAGAGAATCTTCCTACAACCTTATGCCTGAAATCGAGTGCCAGCTTGTGGTAATGCTCATCTTTTCCCTTCCATGCATTACTTTCAATTCTTACAACAATATCTTTCCATGCCTCATCACCAATATACGCCTTGTACCCTCCCATGACCCTCTTCACCCTCCTTCCGTCTTCCAATGAGTCCCATTCCTGCTCTTTTATCATATCTGTTACTGATTGCGTTCTGCGATAATTTCCAGAAACAAATCTAAGAGCCCTTCTTTTAAATCAGAACTAGATGCCCCGGAAATGCTTTGCTATTGCTAGATTTGAGTATATATATAATTTAAACGAATGCAATTGAAAGTTGATATCAGTTTTTGTATCTAGTGTTATGTTTTTGGTTACCTAAATTGTAATTACTATTTTATTCAATTTTAATTTCATTCCAATGCTCATTGATAGTCTATTGGAGATTCCATTGGCATATGTAAACATATCCTAATATAATCAATAAAATGATTAAAAAAAAATTTAAGTTGGGAGTAATTAATTATTGTATTTAAAATTTAAAATTAATGTGATTTTTGATTAAAAATAATGAAGGAATATCTTTTGCATTTACGAAAATAAAAAAATCCCATGTTTCACAATTTATCATTTATTTACAGTTGTACCTATGGATTTACGCCTCGTCGACGTCAAGGTCATTAGAGGCGGGATGGGACTGGGGTAAAGGAACAGGAAGGAATTTGGCCATGGCCTTTTTTGAAGGAAGCATCCCGGCATTCACCTGGAGTGATTTGGGAAAACCATAGAAAACCCAAATAAGGACAACTCAATGAAATGTATTTTGAAAACCCCTTACATTCATGGGCGGAAGTTCTAACATTTAACACATGTGAAATTTAACTAAATAGGGCGCCACCTCGGCTAACAAATTAACAAATCATAGCTCTGAGAAATCTCTTTATCGAAGCAGGTCTCCCTGCCAGAGCGTTTTTGGTGGATAGAAACCGAATGGCAATGCAGTTTTCGTACTCAACGATATTTTCCGGTGTTTGCCTCCGTTCAACGCCACAGCTGCATCTTTACACTTCCGGTTCATAATTCCCCAAGTGACACAATACAAGAAGGTGGCTTCCCCATCCAAAACCATCTCCCACATACACTTGTGGAGATTGGCACTATCAGTGACGCACTAAAACAACTGCTGGCCCTGCTTTCCGACACCGTGGCGAGCGAGCCAAGTAATCAGTCGACAACCCCCGACTAGAATAATCCCGTTCGCGACGTTCCGCCGCCTCCTCTACCTAAAGGCCCGTTCCCACGATCCCTTGTAACGAGGGCGAGACGGGACGGGACGAATACTCAACCACACGCCATGGGAACACGGCCGCCTCTGCTAGCGGGGACGAGACGCAGCTACCCACTCTGAGTCGATAAACATCACTGGCGTGTGTAGCGGTGCGCTGTTGCCATCGGTTTGTAGCAGCGGTGCTCTGTGCCAAACGACACTAGGCAACGTGGTGCGGAGGTGGCGGCAAGGTAAGCTAGGACTAACCTGCGGCCCGCGGTCATCCCTACACTTCGGCTAATGAGGTCCCGTCTCGTCTCGCCTTCCTTACAAGGGATCGTGGGAACGCGACTTAAGGCCGGCCTCGGCTCCCGTTGGTTTATATGTAAAGCGAAAAAAAAAAAAAAAAACAACTTTAGAAGTTGCTTCACATTCGTAGCTCATCGTAATAAATCTGCGGCTCCATTCACCTGTAAATATTTCCAGAATGCCGTCCCAGCGCTATGCAAACACTGTCCTCGCCAGGTCAATCCACCTGCCGTGCAAAACACTTAGCACGTGCAGATTGCCTCAATTTTACGACATGTTTACTTTCCTATTAACTATTGAATGGTTCATATACTTTTATGCCTAAAAAGATATCTCTACTCGGAATTGTTATGAAACAATATCAGGTATCCACCATTTACGTTACATAGCGATCATGACAGGACTCGAATGATGTGGAAACCCCACCACCTAGGGTGGTGGTGTAACGGTTACCGTTCTGGCCTCGCATTCGGAAGGACGCCGGTTCGAATCCCCGTCCGGGCATCCAGATTTGGGTTTTCCATGGTTTCCCAAATCACTCGAGGCAAAAGCCGGGATGCTTCAAAAGGCCATGACGGAATTACTTCCAGTTCCTTGTCCCCCATCCCATCCCGCCTCTAATGACCTTAGCCCGATCCTTTCCCGTCTCTAAAAGACCTCGCTGTTAAGAGACGTTAAGGAGTTATATATATATATATATATATATATATATAATTATATAACCACCCCCACTCACCATAAACCCCACTCCCCAAAAAGAGACTAGAGATATTTTTACTATAAAAGCGTTATTTACAGTTCGTATGTGTGCCCGTTATAGATTTACAAACTACTGGACCAATTTACGCGCTTTTTTATTGTTCTTGTTATCAGAATGGTCTATGTTGTCCGGAAAAGGTTTAAAGTTTATAACTAATGAATTCTTTGATCAACTCAGTGGAAACAACCCATCACTCACTCACAGGAACGTTTAGTTTATATCCTTGATTTGACCAATAGAAAGAAACCATGACCCACTCAAAACAAGAACTGGTTATGGATGGTTATCGAATAGCACATTCTGCACTTAAATTGCCATTAAATATGCAAAACAGTGAACATTTAAAAAACATTAGGAATCAGTAATGTTACTCCAGCAATGCTTATTGATAATACTGGATGAATGCACTATGGCACATAAAAAACCTTTGGAAGCATTGATTGAAACACTGCTTGATTTAGGCTACATGGAACCAAACGACCATTCGGTGGTGCACTAAAATTATAGTAGCTGATTGTAGACAGAATCATTTCACACTATCCATCGCCAGGTCAACCCCCCCCCCCGTACCCTCCTGCCGGTGCAAAACACTTAGCACGGGCACAGACTCCTCAATACCAACCGAAAACATCTCTCACTTCCTGCCTTCGTAGCCACAAAAATAATTCTTGTACGTATCATGATAATCAAATGATTAAACTTTTTCTCATTTCAGTCCCTTGGTTTTCCTGAACGGGTGCATGCAACATATAATTGTCCTTTAATTTTCCCATTTATAATACACAAAAATTTTATCGCAAAAATTTCTGTATATCATTTTGTAATTTAAAACGCATGTTTGTCATCAGTGAAAATTAATTAACATGTCCCCACAAATGTGATTCTCTTAAACACGCATTTAGTTCATCAGCTGGTGCTGAATGCAGTATAAAAGTAAAATCTGTCTACAATCAGCAACTAATAATATTAGTGCATCACCAACTGGCCTTTGTTTCCATGTAAAATGTCAGATAGTTAATAATGCTTTAGAAATTAGTCCGAGTAGAGAATTTTTTAGGCAAAAAATTATATGTACCATTCAGTAGAGACTTTAGTGAATGGGATGGTAAATATGTCGTAAAAACTCTTTTTTTTTTTTTTTTTTTTTTTTTTTTTTTTTTTTTTTTTTAAATCTGACGTGGAAGCCAGAACTCTTACCTACGCATCCAGCATGTTAGAGCAGAAGAAGAGGAAAAATTTGTGGAAGGGAATATTTTTTTTTTTAATGGCATTTGGCAACGGAGGCCATACAGCCAGCTCAAGGTAATTTAATTGCTTTCAGTGAATGACGCCACTGGACGGACAGGACATTCACACAGACACACAACACTTAACATCCACGCCCGCGGCCGGATTCGAACCGGCGGCCTTCGGCACGCGGAGCTAGCACTCTAGCCCCTACGCTACCGAGGCCGGCTGGAAGGGAATATGGGAACGTGACCATGAATTAGTGTTTGTTTTCAGTCAAGCGTCAGTTGGAAAGTTTTAATTCATAAATAACGCAGTCAGAAACTGAAAAAAAAGTATCGAGGTACGTGGTGAAGAATATACTTCAAACAACAATAGAGAGTAAAAGTTCACGTGAACTCACAAATGATTGTGTGGTTCAATATTCTCCACTGTATAAGTTCTACCGCAATTAATAATAAAAATTGATTCTTAGATCATGAGTAGAATGTTCTGGTAGCTTATTAAATACGCTTTAAAAAAAAATCTGAGGGTCCCAGAGGAAAAAAACTAGCAGTCGCACCTCTGAAACAATGATTTAGTACTACTCTTTGGAGAGGATCCAATCGGGGAATGGAATAAGTTAAGTTTTTTAGATCCTAGAATGTGGAGAAAGTAAAAATAAAGTTCTGAATATAAAATTTTTCGAGTTTTGTTTGAAACCCATATCTGATTTTATGAATCTTCAAATTTATAACCTGTTAGTATTACCTTGTTGAGGTAATAACACAGAGCTACAAGTATAATAGTTGTTGCCGGTCAAGTTGAGCCTTCCGAACGTAGCCGCTCACTGTTTTCACCCCTTCAGTTGTGGCGGGGGTTACACAAACAATTACCGCTCCGCGCTGCTCTGGCGAACCGAACTTTACATCCGCGTACGGAATTCCGGCCGTGCGGGTGAGTGACACGTTAGCTCAATACCTGTCGGGAAGACCCGCTCTGGCCGCGTGTAGGAGCCGGTCGCGTCCCGGCGCTGATTGAATTTTAATTTCGCGCGCGCCCGACATCGGCGCTCCTGTGGTGTCAGAAGTGGGGTCGCGACAAGTCCGGAAAACAAAACACCTCCGACAGCCACCTGTCAGCGCCTCCGACGGCGGAAGGGGGGAAAAATTTCATGTATAATAAATTTCCTCAGTCTGCTTCTCCGAGGAGACGAAGCGGGAGGTGTCGAAAGGGGGGTTGTCGCGTGGCATTTGACATTCATCAGTCGCAGGTTGGAAGCTCTGACGTGATTGAAAATGCGGCCGAATATTGACGGCGGCTCGATTCCATTAAAAACTAAGGCCGTCTGCCATCACAAGGGATGAAACTCGAGAAAATAAGAGCTCCAAAGGGGAGAAAAGAATTACGGGTGAAATTAATGCATTACCAGGGACGACGGAATTCGTTTTCTTTGCCGTTCAGTTATGTCCGTTGCCAGAAATTTCCATAAATGCGATATTAGATATTAAACTATTTAAACCTTTACCTTAAAAAAATCGCTTTACTAGTAAACAATCAATAAATGTCCTTCTTTCTATTTGTATTGAAAAATTCTTCCAATTATATTATATATATACTAGCGGAGTTCCCGGCGTTGCCCGGTATAGTTGGCGTAGATTTACCCATACACTATTTTTATTCCCGCAATGAGAAAAATTTGTACAAAGATTCATAAAATTCGCGCCAACTTTTTTTGGAATTATAGCAAACCTAGATTCACACGCCCCTACCAAGAAACGGGTGTGTTGAAGTTTATTTGTACGTTCACTGTTTTCATTCGTCCGAAAAGATTCATGTATATCAAGCTTCATTATTTTGGTTAAGAAATTGCATTACTATATTACTAAACAACGCTAGATTATGTTAGAAACTCACATTTGATTCAATTGCCAAGTGAATGGATATACTTTTTGCTCGAAACGGCGGATACTTTAACACCGCAGATTTAGCCTTTTATAAAAATATCAAAAGTGAATCCAGAATAATATTATCGTAAGTAAATGAATTTATTGCAAGAGAGCTCAAGTATTTTTTAATATATTTTTACATTCAGAAATTCACCGACAACTTTTTCCTACATAGAAACATTTAATACACCCACACACATAAGATTCGTAGATCTCAAATAAAATGTAATTGATGTGTTTAACTTAGAAGTACCATTTCCTTAAACAGAAGAGAATCATCTTTGAGTGCATATTTGTAGTAGGGTACTAGTTTTAGTTCAAATTCGGCTTGGTATTAGCTGAGATAGATTGCTTTGTCCTTCCGAGACAAGGTATTTTGTCTCCTTTATCTGTCCATAATAATTTAGTCTGAAATAATACCGTATTAATTCTTCAGCTGTACAAAACTAATGACCTCCAAACTTCCATATAACACACTTTGTAGGATAACCGATATGACATCCTACAATTATATTATACATTCTAATATGATTTGTATCCTTGACATTTTGGGGTTCCTTGGTAAAGGCCAGTTTGTTTATTCTGAGAAACAAAAAAGTTCCTTAGCAACGACTATCTAGGAATGGGTTGCCTAGGTTGTGGCTAATAGACACTGGAAAGATCGGTCATATAACTGTATCGTGATAATGCAAATTTTATAAATATTTATAAACATACAAATTGATTATAAAGGCAAAATCCTTTTAACAAGCACTATAAGGAGAATTTGTATAAACGAAATCCGATTTTGTAATTAACGTGGTGTTGTGTTGGAATTCATTAAAAGTGCTTAAGACCGTACAAAGTATATGACAATTATTTACTTAGTCTAACAGCACGATCAGTGAAATAAAATAAAATGTGCCAACAGCAACTAAAAACTAGAAGAATAATCAAGAATTGTATAAGCAAGTAAATGCTACAACTTCTCAACATTAATTATGACTCCTCATTAATTACAGCTCATCATATGTGGGTTCTTATTGTGTCCTCCATATTTAGTTGAGTCTTTCTCAACAGGAAAACTTCTCTTTCATCCTACTTGTTTTGTCTTGATACTGTTTGACGCTCGGAGTGAGCGGACGTGTCGTGCTGTGCGCTCCGACTTAGCAGTGTATGTAGTGTTGTTGCAGTGTTGGTTTTGGGTTTTGTGGATTCTGTGTTTCTACCAGTGTCCGGATACGCCTGCCATTGCAGCTTCAGCATTGTACAGGTACTGTGAAAAATTGCTATATTGTGAGATAGATCCAGCGAGGCTTCGGCCTTGAGAATTGACCTGCAGGTTAACAAAATGGATTTAGTTTGTGATGAACCCACATATTAGGAGTCGCAGATGGAGCTCAGTAACGGAATGAATACGACAAGCGATACTAGTGACTGCGTTCCAAATGCAATTCCTTTTGCATTTGGAGAGAGGTACGAGGAGCTAGTTAAATACCTAAATGAGATCCAGGGCCAAAAATTATCAGAGCAAAAACTAAGAGAGCTAAAGGATAAGTTTGCGTCCTGGGCAGTCGCTGTATCTCATATGGAGGGAAGACTGAAGGAGTTAATCAACGAAAATAATAGACTAAGACAAGAAATTAAGGAAAACGGGGGTGTGCAGCCCACACATAGCTATGCTGCTGTCGCAGCTACTGGTGGAAGGCACACACCAAAAAGTATGATAACCCCAACAGCGACTTGTGCAGTGTTCATTTCTTCTAAAAAAGGGGAGACGCCCAAACAAGTGGCGGAGAAGGTCACTACGATACTAAGGCCGCAGAAAGATAAAATAAAAATAAACAGAGTCAGGACAACAAAGCAAGCTGTAATTGTTGAGACAAATACCGCGCAGGATGCAAAGAAAATTCTCGATAACCAGACACTTAATACTGACATGAGATGCGAATTACCCAGGAAGCGGAAGCCGTTAGTTATTCTATATGATATACCAGTCTCCATCGATACAGAGAAATTGAGAGATATTGTTTATGAGCAAAATTTTGAAGACAAAGTAGTCAGAACTGATTTCGTAGAAGGTTTCAAACCAAGATTTAAAACAGGTCCGAGAAATAAGGCTACCGTCCATCATGTAGTGGAAGTTAGTGGAAAAGTTAGAACTATGTTGTTGGAACAGAAAAAAATATTCATTGAATTTTCAGCTGTGACGGCTAAGGATTACATTACAGTACCGAACTGTGTAAGGTGCTGTGATTGGGGTCATGTCAGCAAGCACTGTCAGCAAGCTGACTCAACATGCGGCCACTGGCGGTGTGACTGGACACAAGAAAGACCAATGCGAAAAGAAAAACATTGCTCCTGTATGCATCCCATGTGCGAAGAGAGGTAAAACGTGCAAAAGAAAGGGAAGGAGTGTCTAACCTATCAGATGCTCCTTCAGCGTATGATCAGCCGAATAGATTATGGATAAGCCAGTTAAAACAGCAAGAGGGATTGAAAAAACCCTTATGTATAATAAACATGGGATAGTAATAACAAACAAGAGAAAAAATAAAAATCCGTCACGGAAGCGCAGGATGCAGAACGAGCGGCAAACTTTAGAAGTAAAAAACAAGGCCGAGACTTAGCACCAAAAATGATAGACTCAGCAGTACAGACGGAAGAAGTCGCAGAGACACAAAACACAACGAAAGATGCTACAGTTCAGACTGAAGAATACGTAGAGACGAAACACATAGCGAAAGACACTGCAGTTCAGACCGAAGAATACGCAAAAAATAAAAACCAGACTGAAGGATACAATCACACAAACTGTTACCACCCTTCCTTACCCAGGAAGAAGGGCAGGACTTGGTTGGTGTAAAGGGCCTAACTTGGTCGATGCAAGCCCCACGGCAGCGCAATCTACACACCCTAAAATATCACTGCAAACAAAGTTTGAAAAAAGAGCTGCGTTAGATCCCACAAAAATATACATAGACCTTGAGAACACGGTAAAAATTAGCAGATTAGAACAAGAGCATGTGTTGGCAATGGTACTTAGGCACCTTCTAGGATGCTGCACCCAGCAGGAAAACAGTCACCTTTCCTCAACTTGAAGCAGTGGACAGAATACAACTCAAGACCAGCAACTTACCCACGGATCCAGCCCAGTTGTTGACGCTAGTTAAAAAATTATTCAACAACAGAAATGAGATTTTTGACCCGGACCAAATATATAAACAATTTGTGATGACTCATGGAAGGATAGTTTTCGACGCGAAACTTCCATGGCCTCAGAGTAATGTTTACACTAAACACCCATAGATGAAAGGTACAATCAAAGTTGCACAAATTAATGCAAGACGGACAAATATGGTCCTGCATGAGCTAAGGAATCTTGCTGCGCAACATGACTGGGATGTTATCTTGTGTGCAAGAGCCTTACTCTAAGGGCGGACAAATACCACACATGCCAGTATCCTCACAAACCATAGTAAGTGGACCTAAACCTATGGCAGGAATCATTGTACTAAACAAAGAACTAACTGTAACCAAAATATCGCAATACTGTGATGAGCACACAGCATGTGCAGAGATCGATACCGGGTGGTGTAGCGTTACTTTGGTATCGATGTACTGCCAATATAAGGACCCTATAGATGCTTATCTAAATAAAATAAGAAAAATTTGCACTGAGTTACAAGATCAAAGGATAATTATAACAGCAGATATAAATGCACACTCCCCGCTCTGGTACAGTGATACAACGGATGAACGAGGCTTAATGGTAGAGGAACTGTTAAATGAGTTATGCCTGGAAGTCAGGAACTGCCCTAATAATGCTCCAACGTTTAGTAATAGAGCCGGTGCAAAATCGAATATCGATGTAACGCTGACCAACCAGCTGGCAGGAAACCTAGCCAGAAACTGGAGGGTGGTTGAAAACGAAACTACAAGTGACCACAACTTGATTCTGTTTGATCTGGCCAAAGGTAGGTTGCAAATCAATGAAATTAACGACACAAGGAAAAAATATAACTTACGTAGGGCAGATTGGGCAAGACTAAGAGATGAATTCCGTCTACCAGTGGATCTATTGGAAGGTAATGATGTAGATGTCATAGCAAGAGGGATCACGCGTGAAATTCAGCGCGTAATGAAAATAGCCATTCCCCTCACAAAGACCAGCGAATACTACAGACACTACCGTGGAGCGAACCGACTGCAAAAACTACGATCGGAGATGAGGAAGGCGAGAAAAGAGTACCAACGGTGCATGATTGCTGCCGATAGGTGCTTGCTTCTCGATATGATACAGGGAGAGGGAAGACTGCCTTTAAAGAGCTGCTAATAAAAACAAAGCAGCAGAGTTGGGAGGCTTATGTAAACGCTAATTTAAAGTCAGATCCCTGGGGCGTCCCTACAAGATCGCAGCTAGCAAATTGAGACCACCGACTACACTATCAACCGTAGAAGGGCAGACGGGACCATGACGGCCAATTGGAGCGCAACAGCTGAGGAACTGTTAAAAGTACTATTACCCGACGATGAGGCAGTAGGTGAAAGTTTAGAGCAAGAAAATCTCCGTAAAGGTCACAATGAAATTTATACCTCAGCTACTTTAGCGGATGATGTGACACCAGACGAAGTAATTAAAGCGATTAACGCCATGTCGCGGAAAAAGACACCTGGACCGGACGGAATCGCTGCTGAAGTGCTCCAGGCATTAGTGGTCCAGTTGGCTTCACCACTCTGCATACTGTTTAATAAATGCCTTCAGCAAGGCAGGGGTTCCAAATATCTGGAAGCAGAGTGAAGTGGTGATCCTAAAGAAGGGGAACGACAAGGATCCATTAAATCCTAAATCCTATCGGCCGATCTGTCTACTAAATGTGCTTGGAAAAGTGCAGGAAAAAATTTTAGTATGGAAACTACAGGAACACAGGAAAAAGTATGGTATGAGTGTACATCAGTTTGGTTTCAGAGCGGGTAGGTCGACCGACGATGCCATAAATAAGGCCGTGCATCTAGTGAAAAGTAGTAATAGCAAGTATGTAATAGCTATCGCCGTCGACATTGCTGGAGCATTCGATAACTTATGGTGGCCGGCTCTTTTTAGCCGCCTGCGAGAAATAGGAATTCCTAGTAACCTCTATGGAACGTTCCGCGACTACTGTAAAAACCGATTTGCCAAACTGAGATGTCCACGAGTGAAAATAGAGAAAAAATTAACTAAAGGCTGTCCGCAAGGATCGGTGTGTGGACCAGTGTTCTGGGACGTAACATTCGAAATGGCCATAGAAAGCATGATTGGGCAAGAAGGACTCCTGGGGCTTGTTGCCTTCGCGGATGACCTTCTACTGCTGATACAAGGCGGAACAAGGGACGAAGTAGAGGCTAGAAGCAGAATGGCAGTTAAGACATTTACAAAACTGGTGCTCCAAAGTGAAATTAACCCTTGCACCTACACAAGACTCAATTCATGGTTCTCAGTGGCCGCCCCAAGCGAAATCCAATAATAAAAGTTAACGACGTCTCCATAAAAAGAGTTAGAACTTGTAAATACCTGGGAGTCACGCTAGACGAGCGACTAAATTTTACTGACCATATAACGGAGGTGTGCAGTCGTGCCAAAAATAGTGATGAACAAACTGATCAGTATTGGGCAAAGAAGATTTCATCTTCCAACGTCCATAATAAGGAGGTATCACGACAGTATATTATCCTCGATTGTGGGATATGCTGCTAGCAGTTGGGCGCATAAGTTACGACAAGTTAAACCTCGCCAGGCACTAAGAAGCGTACAAAGAAGCATACTGATAAGATTAAGTGGTGCATATAGCACAACAGCGACCGACTCTCTGCTGGTTGCGTTGGGCGTTTGGCCACTTGACCTAGAAGTTAGAAAGAGAGGGGCACACTATTGGCTACGAACCGGTGACGCCGAAAAAGTAGAACAAATTTTAGGAAGACCGGTTACAGAAGCACGGGAGATAAAAACAGTCTTGATGGAAGAATGGCAACAACAGTGGTCGCGTAGTACGACTGGCAGGAGAACCTACAATATTTGGCCAACAATTCAAGAGAGATTAAACCTTCGTCACCTGGATCCGTCAACCGGACTTGTTCATTACATCACTGGACACGGGCCATATCCCAGCCTACTACATAAAAGAGGACTAAAAGACACAAGCTTGTGTGAGTGCGGGGAAGAGGGTACACCCGAACACATCGTCTGGGATTGCACACAAATGGCAGAAGCCAGAAACGAAGGATTTCATGAACTAAGAAACATGAAAACGGAAGACATACTAAAAAATGAGCAACTTTGGCGCAAACTAGACGAAGTGACGCAAAATATATCCAAACTGCAAAAGGAGAGATTCATGCAAAGTTTAGCGACAGCAAGAGGAAGGCCAAGTCAAGCCGACTATGACGTCACAGAGTAACACCCGAGAGCTGCCACAAGCGTAATGCGTGTCTAAGCGCTCGATCAGCGAGTCATATATCGTGCTGAAAACGCAACCAGCTGATCTGCGGAGAGGAGTGCTTAAACCATATTAAAGACTTTAAATGGACCGTTTCGCAGCAACACCACTGGAGATTCTACCTACAAACAAGAACTTGCTGAAGCAACACGTATAAAAGTTTATAGTGAATGTATAAGTTCTTTACTAGTGCTCACATGAACTATAGTCCGATGCATAAAATGTGGTCTGACATTGCAATAACACAAATAATAGATAATAGTTGCAGTCTCGAGCCGCTTCTGAAGTAAAACATTGTTATCTCTTAAAATATGTAAAAATGTTAATAGTTAGTTAAGAGTAAAAGTTGTAAATTATGTAGCCAATAATCTTAAAATAGGAATTTGTTCAAATATTGAAAATAACAAATACCGGCAGTAGATGTTAAACTAATCTAGTTCACCTGTGAAACGAACAACCTACTAGCTTGATATTAAAGACTCCTTACTTCTGCAATTAGATATATATCATTGAAAATTAGTTCTCACAACCAGTGTTGGAGGTGGCCAGTTTCCCGATGGGCGGCCTTCTCGGTTACTCTGGCTGCCAGAGAGACTGAGAACGTGCGCTATTCCGGGAGATTTGGAATTCGGATTACCGCACCGATACCAATGCTGGAAAATGCTTTCTTAGATGGTAGAGTAGTAGATAGTAGTAATAGTTTAGTAATAGTAGTAGTGGTAGACGTACGAAGTGACATAGTGAAATATTAAAAATTCTAACCATAAAGTGGACAGGAAACTGCAGACACCACACAAAACTAGAAAACTATAATAAATCAATTATGACAAAATGCAGCAAGTTTAGAAAGTTGTAATATATGTTAACAGCGAAACAATTGTATGTATCGTGCCAACAAGAAAAGACTGTACAGACATTGCCAAAGCCATACATAACAAAAACTGAAATAATTCATTGTGAAATTATCTGTTGAAATATCAAATGTAAAACTGTTGTGTTAAATTAAGGCCTATTTTAGTTTCTAGATACTAGGCTGTAAAAAATGTGTGCTAAATAAAAAAAAAAAAAAAAAAAAAAAAAAAAAATGTCTTGATCACACTCATCTCCTTATTCCTTGGAATCGGTTGATCTGTATTTCTCTCATAGAGTAATACCTTATCTCAAAAAATAATATTATAATCATTATTATTCATATCATTTAATTACATTAAATATATTATCAACGTAGGCTTATTTTATCCATCATCAAAAATAGGAGTGTTACAAACCAAATAATCTCTTTAGATGGTTGGTGGCAAAACTTGTTTGTCCACCCCTGACTGCTGTCGAAGTCGGACGCTGATTGGTGTAATTACCGGCCGAGCTGGCGTTCGTCCTTTGTTTCACTGTCTGTATGTGGCTTGTGCCCGCAGCGCCTCTATTGGCAGCGGGTTAGAACTGCGTCGCCGACAACATAGTTTCTCTTGCTCCCTGTTCCGTCCCGCGCGAGCATTATGGCAGACCTCGTCTTTTAACGAACATCTACATTTGGCCAGTCAGTGTAGAAGATAATTCTGCGAATTATCTGTGGTATGATGCTAATAGCAGGAAATTAGAATCCTCAATAACGACTCATAGTCCTCACTGTAAATTATAGCTGCAGACACCTACAAGTGCCCGCTTAGTGATACAGATAATTACACGAACTAGTGATCACCCAGGAGTCGAAATTCGACCGTAATTCAGTTTCTTTCGTGAAAGAGTAATTATCATTGTTTGAATTTGTTCTATTGCGTTTGCTGCAAGCATAGATTTATTATTTAAACAGTATACATTGATGTCGTTAGCTGAGGGTGTTTACCAATATGTTATTAGCTTGTGTTGTTTGCCTTAATTCTCTGCAATACTAAAAAAAAATTAAAATGATGCACTCCGTGCGTTACTTTATCCTAAATTTTAACTTCTGAACTAACCATAGCAAATGATGAAATGTATTAATGAATGTTTTCAAATTAATTTTTGACTTTCTATTTACCCATGGTTCATTTGAATTTGGTCCATCATACAATGATATAAAATATTCATTTTGTCTTAGGGCCTGTAAAACTGCTTTAGCTTTATGACAACATTAAACAAATGCAGTCCTTTCACCTGATTCGAAATGTTTTGCATTGCAAAACCTGCATTGTAAATTCGAAACAATAAAAATTTCTTGTAATGACATTTAAATGTATCCATCAAAATAATTTCATTATTTTGTGTGATCACTATTTAAATTTGGTCTATTATTATTTTGAATTTCACGCAAATAGGTATTCCTTCTGTCTCTCTTTCTCTCCGATCTGTCAATTTTCTATATCGAGATATAATGGAAGTAGATGCAAATATCTGAATAAAAAATAAAAAAATAAAATTGAAATTAATTAAATTAAAAAATCAAAAGATCCTTAACCAAAGTTTAACATTTTAAATAGTAAAAAAAGACTATACATAATCGGGTACAATCGCTACATTCCTTTTCGAAATGTTCCTTTTATAACCTCAAAGATTAACCTCTATTTTATGCGACTCTTTTGTTTCCCAAAGACCACAGAGTATCTCAATGCCAGAAATACACGTCAGATAGTTGGCTCCTATCCGATTTCACGCGCACACACGTTTGTGAATTTATTTTTTGTTTAATAATGCATTTGTAACATGTATTAACTATGCTTATTTTTTTTTTCTTTGCTGTTGACCTAAGACATTTACAGAATAGCTAGGTGTCGTTGCCACTAAAAACACAAATGAATGTAAACAACAAATTTTTATTTAATTTAATTTAATGTATTTATAACACATATTATATATAGATTTTAGCTTTCTGCACTTCTTCTCCATATAAACTTTAACTATGCCAAATCTCACACTTCTCCGTGCGCGCAATATTCTTTAAAAGGGATCCGAAATTTTCACTTAGTGTATTAATATATAGATATTATGGTGATAGGTCTAATCGGAGAAAGTTAACATTTCATGGTTGTCTCTACAGATTTTCTTGCGGAGCTATAGAAACTTTTACTTCTCTGAAGCAAGGTTTCCTGTCAACGCATGTTGAGACTTCTTTGCAATGTTTCCCAACGCGCCAGGGTGGCTCATTGCGCTAAGGCACCACCCACTGGATTAATGAGGTACAACGGGCTCGGGCACGATCACAGAGCCCCATGTACTAGCAGTCCTGCGTGCGATATTTCACCGCTTTCCCGCAATCATCAACGTGAATGTAGGTACGGTCCCCAATCTCTGCCTCATCATCTACACATTTCACAAAAAATATAAATTTTTCACACAGATTACATAGTTACACGCTTCACAGACATATGAAAGCACTTCATTTTCTCTACTAGTGTAGTGTAGATGCGGGCACTTAAAACTACATATACATCTATACTCTGCAATTCACAATTACTGTGGGTGGCAGAGGGTGCTAAGCACCAATCCTAATTCAGTGCATTCCAATCCCGAACAGAACGAGGAAAGAAAGAATACATAAATTTATCAGTACGGCATCTTATTTCTCGATTCTTATCTCTGCTGTCATTGCGACCTAAATAGGTTGGCGGAACAAGTATTTCGTTGCACTTGTAAATTAAAGATTTTCGCATATTCTCCAACAAATTCAAACGAAAACGACATCGTCTGTCCGCCAAACAATCCCAGCCCAACCCACGTATCAGCTCTGTGACACTTACATACGCACTGTAACTAGCGGTCACGAATCGAGCGGCTCTCCTCTGTACCTTCTCCAACGTATCAATCAATCCCTTGCGATATGGATCCCAAATTGCACAACAGTATTCCAAATGCGGACGAACTAGTGTTTTGTACGCAATTTCCTTTGTATGAGCATTACAACTTCTCAAAATACGACCTATAAAACGTAGTTTAGAATGAGCTTTACCTACGACTGAAGTTATGTGCAAGTCCCATTTCATGTTGCTTTGTACTGTTACGCCTAGATACTTCAGGGAGTCTATCGTGTCAATTGAATTGTTACTTTGTAATCGTGAGAAAACGGGGTCTTGTTATTACTTATTTGCATTGCCTTGCACTTTTTGCAGTTAAGTGTAAGCTGCCATTTACGGCACCATTCTGAAATAACATCCAGATCGCGCTGAATTTCTAAGCAATCGTCAGAGCACCTCACTTCCCTATAAATAAGTGCATCATCAGCAAAAAATCGCATCCTGCAATTAACGTTGTCACCGAGATCGTGTATAAAAATTAAGAAAAGAAGTGGCCCTATTACACTTCCTTGAGGAACCCCCGAAGTAACATCTAGCTTTGAAGAGGCTTCCCCGTCAACAACGACATACTGCGACCGACCAGTTAGAAAATCGCGTATCCATTCGCAAATCTGATCAGATATACCGTACACTCGAATCTCTGCCACTAGGCGGCAAAACCTATCCCCTCGGGAATCTTCAGCCAAAGATGCCATATGGTATTACAAAAAATGAAACCTAGAAGTTGATCTATCATGACGGTCAGCCTGTCAGGTCGTACTAAGTACGTTGATCCCTATATGTGAAAGCTGTTGTTAGTAAAAAGTGTTTGCTGTCATCCAGAAATAGAACTGCCATGAATTTTCCAAACTGTAGTCTTCTCCGTTGGACAGAATTGTCAAAAGACAAGTTTTCGCCGGCTAGCTCTGCCGCCATCATCAGGTCCATTTATACTTCTGTGACAACTAGAGCTGTACTGACGTTTATTGGCAGCCCTACGGCGTGATTGATCTGCTCTGGAAGCCTCGAATATCCGCAGCGGGCCTGTCTCATATTGAGCCATTGCCCTTCTATCTTCTGCTGTGTCTTAATTCTCGGATGAATTTTCCAATTAACTTCTTATGAGAGCGACGCCTACGATGTTACAGATTTTCCAAACTCATTTCCATCAACATCGCACTTAAGCATACCCCCCAGATACTTAAACTTATCACTAATTCGGCGGCTCTTCTCTAATGTCTCTATTAACCCCTTTTGATAAGGGCCCATATAGTAGAAGCATATTCCAAGTAAGGTCCCATTACTGATTTTTATGCAATCGATTTAACTTCCAGCGTACACTGTTTTAAATTACGACTTAAGAAACGGAGCATATGATTTGCTTTCCCAATTACCCTCTCAATTTATTTATTCCACAACAAAATATTATGAGCTGTTACCCCTAGGTATTCAGCTGAATGAACTGTATTAAGAACTTTGTCACTAACTGCATATTCTGAACTAAATGGTGTCACCTTCTTACTTAAATTCATGATTTCACACTTTTTAGCGTTTATCTCCAACTGCTAGTCTTTGCACTGGGATATTATTTTCCCAACATCGGGTTGTAACAAAGGACAGTCGCCCTGGGTTTTTATTTCACGATAAATAGCAGCGTCATCGCCAAATATTCTTATTTCCTATTACATTACGTCGCACAAATCACTGATGTACATGAGAAACAACAGGGGCGTTAGTATCGAAATCAAAAATAAAGTCATTGATTTTAGACTAATTATTACTGGGTTTACAACATAGGAAAGTATCTTTAATGACGTAATGAAGTTAGCTGTAAACCAGTTCTTAAAACTCAACCAAAGAAGTATTGGTCATAATACTGATCCTTGGGGAAGTAGGGGAGACTGGGTACGGTTGTGCCAGGTTACGGTTGTGACAGTCGTCATATTAGCCAAACTATAAGGACTACCGGGATGGGGTAGAGAGGAGCGGCGTGCCTGTTTGAAAGTGTTTCATGATATCACGTCAGCCATCGCGTGACATTAACGATCGTAGAGGCCTACATTACTTTTTAATAGTCAAAAGTAAGTGTTTTTATCAGATTTCTTTTAATAATTGTTGTTGTATGTGTACAGATAGAGTAAAGAGTGTTTATCATCGTTACAAGTTAAACATTAAATAGCAGTGATTACTTTGAACGCAGGTTATTTTATATTGTCATGGCGATTGTTGTTTTGCGAAGGAGTGCGATGGGTACGGTTGTGACATATTTTCTGGGTACGGTTGTGACAAGTAATTTTTTGATTTTGATGCCGAGAAAACGCTTGAGGAAGACCGACAGTTGTACGAGGCACATTAGTCACGGTTACTTTTGCAGAAAATGCCTTGGGAAATACTATCCCTCCTTTATTTCCACGGGTTAGTCATCACGATCATTTTGCTAGGGACGTTTGGGACTGCAAATCCTTCAGGCTGGGTGCAAGGTGCATTGTTCCAAGGATTTCTCGATCATTTTAAGAAATTTTCTAATGCTTCTTCAACGCATTGAGTCTTGCTACGGCTGGATAACCATTCCTCGCATATCCACATTAATACATTGGAATTTTGTAAAGAAAATGGAATCACTTTGCTTTCGTTTCCTCCACACTGCTCGTACAACCTGCAGTCCTTGGATCGACCTGTCTTCGGACCTTTAAAAAATCTGAAAAAACTACTTGTGACGAATATATGCGGAGTCACAATGACAATCTACGATATACCAGGTATTATCAAAATGATCTATATCAAGACTTTATTAAAACTATTGATGTTACAATGTCTTATTAGTTATAAGTGATTAAATTAAGGTGTTCCCAAATTAATTTCTATTGTTATGTAAAAATTAAACTTTTCCAGAAGAAGATTATGTTACATAATGTTTGATATTATTTAAAATAAAAGTGATTTTAGACCATTTTGTTGTATTTGAACCTTTCACTACCGACCCCAAGCACTGTCACAACCCCACCTGGGGCGTGGTCGGTGGTGATATTTTTCTTTTTTTTCTAATTTGCTGCTATGAGTTAACCATTGTACTTAGGGACAAAACTTTAGTATTTATACGTAGGAAAATGTAGATTTTACTATAAAATGACCTTTCTTCCAGGTAACTGGCATACTAAGAAAATTATGAGTGATCAAATGAAAATTGTAACAACCGTACCCAGTCTCCCCTACTTATTATTATTGTTAGATAATACACTGATAATTATCATTTCTATGAAAAAAATCTTTCCTTGCTGCAGTAGGTCTGTTTTAGAGCATATGGAGTTCTAAATAGCAACAAGATGAGTTGTCCGAGAAATACATAATTCACCTCAGCACAGCACAGGTTGGAAGTCCCTGAAATTCCGAGACGGCGCCGGTTTGCTGTCTCCAAGATTTAGCACCTCTCGCAGGTAGCGAGACCAGGTTGACGTCAGGGCAGCTCGTAAAATGACGGGTTTACTGCCGTCGACGGCAGACCCCTTCGGGCCCTCCTACAAAACCTTCTGTTTCTTTCTTTAGCTTCAGTCACAGGTGCCTGTTTCTGGTCTCCTAAAAATAAACATAATTCAGAATGAAATCACTGCTGCGAACTAAAAATAGATAAAACTTCGTCTTATTTTTTTCTGGCGCTTGATAACCCGTAGACAGCCGTTGACGTACAGACGTTTGTCTCCAACCTTACAAAAGTTCTGCTGTTATTCCGGCCGAGAATCGGGAATTCTTGAGGATTGGGCTTAGAGTAAAATAAAACTGCATATTTCGTTTTTAAACAATCAGTGTGCATAATAGAACGTTATATTACATTACAAGAAAGTGAAGGACTTGATACTGATTCTTGGGAAAAAACAATAGTAATCTAAATGCGTAATTGTAGTGGATAAGCCAATGACAAGATTCAAATGGGCTTTCCAAAACTTATATTTCGACACCGTGACGTATCAAACCTTATCACAAGGCGATTTTACATACATTGTCATCCTGGTAAAAGCATCCACGTACAAACAGTTACAAATTTAGCATATTAATTTCTTCAAATTATTTAATACCACAACTTTGCCATATATAGTGCTTGTGTTGATGTGGCTTCGTATCGCTGTTTTTGAACTTTGACCTGCGTATATCCAATGCCTGCCTATTCAGAATCCCCCATGTTAATTATTTATATATGTAACGAAATAACAAGTGTCAATTCGGATTTCAGTTTGAGTAGATTTAGAATAGACTATAGACGTCGATGAGATTGGTATCAGATGAGTTACACTATACTGGACAGGCATATTCCGCAGCGGTACAGTTCGGGTGCCACACTTCAATCCGATCCAACTAGTGATTCAATAAGAAACCTGACTTACCACTAACTATGTATCAGTGCTATTCCTAAATCATCAATTTCTTAAACAACTATTCGTCTTAAAACCGCATGATCAGAAATTTTCTCAAAAGCTGTTTCTTTGGTCCTAACTTGATCTTTTCCACATATCACCAATGAGATCCTTCTTTTAGGTTTCGCATTTGAAATCTTATTAGTCCTCGGTTCATGGCTTCAGTTTTTGGTTTCCTTCGCCAGTGCTTAGCCACTCATATTTAGTTCTATTATTATTATTACTACGTGATTCACTGAAAGTGGGTGGCGGAGGGAGCATTGCCCCTATACGAATTTATAATAGTTTGGAAGGGATGTACGGGATATGGCAGGAGGCGCCCAGGGGTTGTTTTGAGGAACAATCCCGGCATTTGCCTGGAGCGTGTGGCATATGCTAACACACAAATTATTCAATTATTAGTTTTGTAATTATTATTTTTAAAGCTATTGCTAGTATAAATAATTTATGTATGTTTATGAAAATGAAATAATGTGTATATGATGTATTACTGGTCTTGGGTTCCACATACTATAATTTTAATGTCATAGAGTATCTTTAGTTAGAACTGTAAGCGCAGACATAGTAGTTGAAGTAGCGCTGTGTTAGAGGTTGGAGGTGGTATGTCGCTGTCAGCACAGAAGGAGCGGGCTATATACGTTGCATGCTGCGGCATGAATTATTTATTTTTGTGTGTGTATAACGCGACTAGCACTGAAGTACATGAACAGTAGTGTGTTGTAAAACGAGTTGTAACAAGTGTTTAAGTGATTAGTTTGATACTAAAGCCAAACATAAAGGATTTCAATTAGTGCATTTATCATTGATTAAGAGTAGCAACCTTACCTTGTACTAGAATTATACCTAATCAAAGCATTAATTAAAGTAACTTCCACGTTACAGGTGCGTGTCGGGAGACGGTATTAAGGGCCTAACCGTTCAAAGAGTTGTAGTAAAAAGTCGCCAGTAATTTGTGGCAAAAGTTGATTAGTAGTTTATATTAGGGGACTTTCTGCTTGAACAGTTAAATGAAAGAGTGTTACAAGCGTTCTGGGAAAACCATGGAAAACCTAGATCAGGATGGCCGCAGTGGTTTATCGAGACCTACTCCTATCGGATTTTAAGTTTACTCGCTCAGTAAATCCTTCCTATTCCATTCCCTAATCGCTCGTGTAAAAAATGAATATAGAAATGAATTGGTTCTGGCACTGATTTCTCTTAGATATAAATGTTGCTGTTAGTAATATTTGTTTGATGTCATTCCGAAATACGTCAGTCGTGAATTTTACAATTAGCTTCTGTCGAGACCAACGCCTTCATGTTCCAGGTCTTCCCAACCTAATTCCTTCAACATCGCACTTACGCTTTCCCTCCAACTATATATACCTGTCACGAATCGGGTGGCTCTTCTTTTGACCTTCTCCAATGCCTCAATTATCCCCTTTTGATGGGGTCCCCACACAGAACAACAATATTCTAAGTGAGGACGTACTAGTGTTTTGCATGCAATCGATTTAAATTCCGGTGTGCGTTGTTTTAAATTACGACCTAGAAATCGGAGCATATAATTTCCCAATTACCTTCTCTATATGTTCATGCCACGACAAATTATTACTTCTCGGCTTATTGTTTCCGTAATCCCTCTTGGTGAACAATTTCACATTAACAAGTGGAAAAAGCTATTTTTGCTCACTAATAATAAATATTCACCAGATGTCTGATTCCTCCTTTGTTAAATAATTCCAAAATTCAAAATATGTTTGTTGACTTCATTTTCCTATAAAAAAATATCGAAATTCTCAGATAACGGAAGTAAATTAGCTGGAAATATTACGTTGGCCTTGCTTACAAAATGGGAGTTTTCTGATAAATGTAACGTAACTTTAGTTACGAATGTATTCGAAACATTTAGTGAAGTTTTATCAGATATTATCCATCATGCGCGTCGTTGCTCCTAGAAAAGGAAAGACGGACAGATTCAGTTCAAAATCAAGGATTTTTTTATATATATATATAGATTATCGTCGAGGTCATTAGAAGCGTAAGAATATTGGCAACCAGAAACGGAAAGGAACTCTGACATAGTCTTTTATCAATCTGTGCCACACATATTTTTCATAGGGCCTCATTAAAGATGGAGTTTCAATGAGACACAGCAAGGAAATCGCTCTACGCATATATTAAGGAGGGGAGGGAACCCACCTTTGTTTAGAATAGTTCTTTGAGGTCAATGAAAAACAAAGTCTGCATTTTACAAAAGAAAAATTCTCACGTTACCATTTGAGGCGTGCTCCCCGTTGTTAAGAATTAAATTCTTTTTGTTTGCTAAAATTACTAATAAAGAATATTATTAATGGTTGAAATTGCTGATATGAGGGATCGGGATGTTGGTTAGCACATTAACAGCATCGTTGCACCTATATTTGACATTAATATAGTTTATTACAAAATTATTCTTCATCAAATGTTATTAAAAATAGTGTGACACAGTTAAAAAACATCTTTAAATCCAACAATAGGTTCATTTTACATTAGTTCTTACGGTTTTCTATGTGTCCGTTTATTAAGCTCAGCGGGATAATGAGATTTCTCTAGGGCGACACTGGCATGATCAATACGATACTGAATTGCGGTGATCACCATATCTGCGGGGTTACCATTTAGCAGGCGCCGGATCTGCTGACCGTAGTCATCCGACGCGATGTTTACATTTTATGCCTGCCGTGAGAGACTTATGTATACTCGGATAACGATATGGAACTCAAGAGTAACGACACACCGCACCGGCGTTGTCGCCGCACATCTCTTTCTGCAGGCTGGCCACGCACCCACCACACAGCTCGCAATCCACTGTACATCCCCACCGCGTCAACACAGCGTTCCTTCACTGAGGGCTACTCGGCCTAAGGCCACATTCCGGAATGCAGCCGGGCAGTTACCGTTATTCTATTGTTTGCATTCTGCCCACCTTTGCGAGCCACGGGTCCAGCTTCTCGCAAATATATTTCGATGTAGTGTGGCAATACACTATACATTGATATGCCAACAGATGTACATATAAACACAACATATAAAGAAGCTATTCTAAATGAATTCTTTAAGGAAGTCTGAATGATACATATCATGAAATCAAAGCTTTTATAGTGCATTTAACTTAACTTTTTTTGGCGAGAAAATGATTGACAGCATGGTAGTGAAAGAAATTCTTTTTTATTAATAACAAAAATAACTTTTTATTTAATGGTTATGCTTGCTTTTGAAATTCTAATCCATAAGAACCTTCTATTGTTGTCTCGCGTAGTGGGTGATATCTACACGAATCATTAGTGCCTGACGCTGGTCGCCGGGGCGGAGTCCACACTTGACACCACTTGGCATTACATAACTGTCTCCTTATTTCGCTATTATTTGCCGATTACTTGTAAACTCTTAATATGTAAATATCTTCACCTACTGCCCTCTTAGCGAACGGTGTCCATGAGGACTAGGTGTGTCCGACGCTGCGTGGCGGGGTAGACCCCACACCTGACATGAATTTCCATTATGTAACTATCTCCTTATTTCCCTATTGTTCTGAACCACTTGCCGATTTTAGTTAGTCTCTTAATATGTACGTCCCTTCGCCTATTTACTGCGCTAGCTGAATGATGTTTGTGCGGACTCGGTGTGATTGCGCCGGTAGTGGACCTCACACCTGACACCACTTTGCGGTGGAGTGGAGCGTACGGAGGTCAGGTCCTGGGCTGGAGAGCAGCGCGGCTGGACACGACAACGAGGAATTAATTAAGGAAGTTTGCGGCGCGGGGCGCACCGGCTGGTCACGTGATACCGACTACACCCCGCCGACACGAGTAGCCAACACTCTGGTTCTCACTTATAGAACTCGAAAAGCATGAGTGAAGGGCTGCTGCAATTAACCTATTACCGTGCTAACTATCAGAATAATCTACCAGTTAATACAATCTGAAAAAAATCATTTTAAGCATTTCGTCAACTGTCACAATCAATCAGAACTGTTTTAGAAGTGTATGTATCTATTTAGGGTTTTATACAACAATGTTTACATCATCATGTGGTGTGCCCTACACCCCAGCAATCAGAGTTACGATGCAAGGAAAATTTTAACTAGGATGGTTTCCCAGGATTTTATATAACAGTCTACGTTTAGAAATTATGGTGCGCATATTTAACTGTTACCAGTATGTGTTAAATCTAGTGTCTTATTCCTGTTGTCTGTTAGAGAAATGGGATAGACTGAAACCCGGTGCTTACCTATTCACACACGGTGGGAATTCGATGAAATAATGGGGAACTGCACCCCTTTGGTAACCTTCGAGAAACTGGTACTAACCTGTTGAAATTTACGTCAGCCGCTTCGTCAGGATGTCCTCTTCACGTTTTGCGATCTTACATTGCGGAAAAGTCGCTAGAAATTTAATTAAAACTGCCGAAACATAACATGACGCAGAGCCGTTACATGCCAATCAGTGACAGTGTCTTAAAATGTTGATTTAATCCTTTGTTGTAATGTTTTCATGCCTTTTCAGTTCTACTCCGTTGTAAAAAGTCGCACAGGCAATATTTATCCGATTTGTAATACGGTGATGCCTCCCATCTTACATAGCAACAAGCAACCAGAGATAATCGATTGCTTCCATTGTAAACAAATACGCCATTTGCGTGTTGTATGCCGCATAGCCAAAATTAAGTAATTTTTTTACACTTGGTCCAGGCTGTTTTTCAACCTAACCACGATTTCTATGACAAAATTAAACTGTTTAGGTTGAAGTGATCCCTGTAACGACAATTTTTATGTTATTTTAGCAGTGCTGAAAGCATTTAGCAGTTGCTCAGCCTTTCGGCATTTTTAATTACTTTTCTAGCGACTTTTCCGCAATTTATGATCGCAAAACGTGAAGAGGACATGTTGACGAAGCGACTGATGTAAATTTGAACAGTTTAGTACCAGTTTCTTGAAGGTTACCAAAGTGGTGCAGTTCCCAAATAATGCATATATCCGAAGGATGAATCACTGTCAATGTTGTTGTATTTGCTACCTCCGTGATGCCGGAATTCGGCAGACAATCTGGTGACCGGAAACGTGGACTAATTATCCTTTTACCCTGCTGGCTATTACTGGAAGCTAAAAATTTGTTCAAAAAATGAGACTTGACCGAATAATTTCAACTGCCAGCCACAATTATTTTGCCCTAGATACCTTAGGCCACGAGGTGCGCTGATACTATTGAATATTTAAAAACCCTTGAGACAATGATAAGGCATCTTACTGCGTTTAGTAGGGACAAAATCCCTACTCCGGTAAGTGAGAAAAAAAAGGGTGTATGCGTATGGCATCGTCGGCCGGGAGATCCCGAGGGGTAGTTCGGCCGCCGGTTGACAGATTTTCGATCTGACTCTGTCATGGCTAACCTTAACCTAACCGGGTAATTCTATCAGGTATAGACGACCTACACTTTAACGTCGAATCCGAAACATGGAGCGTCCTAGCTCACGTATTATGGCAAAGCATAGCTTCACCAGAAGTGAATATCAGTGTTCAAGGGCGAACTCGAATCGCGGACTTTCCGTTAAACAGTCACGCACTTTAACCAAGTGCGCCACTAGAACGCTCACTCTGTTAACTTGTTTTACAACTTATAAACCTCACGATCACCTCCACCAACGACATTTGCCTGAAAAAATCCGGAAAAATATTGGAAACACAAATTTGGAAGATGGACCGGGGATCGAAATCCCGTCCTCACCAACGGCAGGACCAAACCTTACCGCTTACCCACCAGGGTTGGTTAACCCTAATCAAGAACATAGAAGAACATGGAACATATGTCTTAATGACCCACCCAGAATTCGAGTAGGTTTATTCCAGGAAATCATTTAAAACTGATTTTTTTTGTGTGGAATGGGAGCAAGGAACTGTAAGGAATTGGACAGTGGCCTTTTGAAGGAGCCAACCCGGTATTCGTTTGGAGTAATCTCGGGAAACCATGGAAAACCAAATTCAGGATGGCCGGAAGGGGATTCAAACACACGTCTTCCTAATGCGAGGCCAGTAGGTTAGTGTGTAATACTGAGTTATAAAGTGTATTGTTGGACGGGGTGCCGATTACAATCTGCAAATTTATGATATTTTAATGTGAGGGTCAAGTTTGTTTTCTGGTGTGCTGTAAGGTATGGGAACCAGCATTAACAGTTAACAGTTACTGAGGAACTAGATCAAAAACCTTCCATGACTGGCTTTCGTAAATTATTCCTACTTCAGCTACGCTGAGCTGTACAAGTCAAAACAGTTTCATAACTAAATACGAAATTATTTTATGATACAATAAGAAACTTACGTTGAAACCTTTACAATTTAGAGGAATCAAGCATCTGAATTCTTGTTTTATATTTACTGGAAACTTGTTGCTGTAAATCTCTGTATAAAAACGTGTTTCAAAACACAACAGTAAGTATATGAATGTGTTTCACCCTTCCATTTTCTATAAATCACGTTTTGTACAAATCGCAATGATTATCTCGCTTCCATATGGGTAACCAGTCCGCCATCATGTCACTTGTAGACAGCACTTGCTCTCTGCGTTATCGAGGAACTTAACTCAGTGATAACAGTGATAACGCCTCCCACCTCGCCTCCTCTTATCAAGTCCTGTCCCATAAAAAACACCTCTTCCTTATCAGTTTCCTCCTCCTGCTGCGAGCATTCCTCTCGTGTGATTGGCTACCACTCTCAGTCCAAACTTGTTATTGGTCACCTTCGAGCAAAGAAAGACACCAAAATAAAGACCATTATACTGATTCCTTTCCATTAATTATATAAAACATAGCGTCTATATGGTGGTACAATTGCAAATCATTTCATTCAGATAAGTCTTTGTTGATTGAAACTTGGCTTTACTGTTGATTTCTGTTCCAAACGTTTTCTAAGTTGGTGCGAGTATATTTCTATGTTACAAATTTCGGCATAAATTCCAGACACATTTTTGTGATATTTTCCCACTTGCTTCAATCGAGATTACGATGACTCGAAATCGATTAACAATAAAACCTACAACTTTGTATCTACCAATATAGACACCGATGGAAATCTAGCATTCATTATTGCCTCGAACATTTGACGATTATAATAAAAATATTTCACTTCCTATTATGGTAACTAAGAAACAGCAATAATAAGGTAGTTCTGGTCTACAATTAGATATACGTTTTGTTTCGGCGTCCTGTAAACATACGTATCATCAACTTCGATACCTAGTTGTGAGTTGTTTACTGATACGTACATTTAAACATAAAAATATACTAGTTAACAGATTTTTCAGGCCGATCGCAGAATTTCTCACTGCTATGTATCGTGTTTTACTATGAGCAAAGTTGATGACGAGGCGCTTGGCTACTATATAGGAGCTATTGTTACTTACTTCTGCCATCAGCTTATAGCTAAAAACTAAACATATGCAACACACTTACGATAGAATGCTCTGAAAGATTTCACTCAAGAACAAAGATAGATACGAGTTTCATTCTCCTTAGACTCCACAGCCTCAAAAGTGTATTATATAAAAATTACTAGAGATTTTTCAAAGTATAGAGAAATCTCTCATTTTATATTTATATAGATAAATACAGGGCGTTCGCCGGAAAACGCTACCCTCCCAGTCTGTTGCCGTCGGCAACTTGCTCGGTCAGTCGTGCCAGCAGTTTCCGCCACACGGCACCGTGAATCACCGCACTGTTTAACACCTCCGCTGCCCCAACAGTGCAGTGCAGTGACCCTTACATTGTTAAGAACGGTTTCTTTGCATTGTAGATAGTTTGTGACTTCAGTCTCTTATTAATCAGTGTTGTGAATAAACGTTCCTTTGCGGTTTGGCTGGTTTGGGGCTTCATACTCTTATTAATCTGTACCGTGTTTGAGTGTGTGTAAAATTATGGTACGTTACAGTTTGCAACAAAGAATATTTCTCTACGATACATATGTGAAGAAGAAGTCGTTTAAAAAGTGTCGCAGCAAATTTCGTCGCGAATTTCCTGGCGCTTTACTGCTAGCTAAATCAACAATTCGCGTCTGGTTAAAAAAGTAAGAGAAACGGGTTCATTTTTTTTAAAAAAAGAGACTGTCGGTCAACCGTATTCTCACAGAGGAGAAAATTGACGATATCGCTTTTCGACTAGAACAGTCACCCAAAAAATCATTAAGTCAGTTAGGGCAGCGTGTGTCTCGAAATATGTTCAGAAGATGTGAAATGTGCATTACACAAGAGGGTCAACACTTCCAGCATCTTTTATAAGGTAAGCTAATGAATTACGTCACATTTAAATGCTTAGCACACAAGTTTATGAAGCGTAATTATTATGAAATAGTCCGCGGCCGACGGTCGAACAATGCCGGAAACTGAGCGCTCGCTCGCCGGGAGCAGTTTCTTCCTTGTAGCGCTAACAGTGGGTTGCGTTTCCCGGCGAACGCCCTGTATATATATCAACCTAAAATAAGCTAATAAGCACCTGAATAATTTTCACTCTGAAATATTCCGTTTCTATTAATTTTCTTTTATCTGATTCCAGATGCAATAGTGTTTTTAATAGCTATTAGTAACGAAGCTGCAAGAGCAAGTAACTTGTGTTAATAAATTTCAAGGGGCTGAAGAAGCTGAAAAAGATTGTAGTTTCACCCTAGAATAAGACAACAGTGGCTCGTGTAAACCCCTAAAGCTACCAAGTCCAGTTATCAAGTAATGGTATTTATTTATTTATTTATTTTTATTTATTTATTTTTTTGCTAAATGTTTTAGTGATATAATGTACGCGTACGCGGAGAATACTGTAGGAAGTTATGGTTTATGAGAAAGAAATGAGCGAGGAAGCAGGTTGTTAGAATTTTGTGAACTAGTTGCGGCGAACACACTATTTAAGAATCATGCTAGGATATACACCTGGAAACCTCCAGGGGATACAGGCAGATATCAGCTAGATTATATCATGGTAAAACAGAGATTCAGGAATCAAGTTCTGGAATGTAAAACATACCCAGCAGCAGACATAAGACTCTGACCATAATTTGATAGTAATGAAGTTCAGTCTGAAATTCAAGAGAATAAAGAAACAACACAAGCAGAACAGATTGGAAGTGAATAAACTGTAACTGTGGCTTTGTAAAAATTATTATACTGTGGTATTTTTTGTTTGTTTTGTTTTTGTTATTATATAGTGTACATATAATTTTGTTAAATGTATTAGCCACAGGCTACTTGTGAATAAATAATAATAATAATAATAATCTAACATGAGAGAAAAGTTTGCAGACGCGTTAGACGCGAGTCTAAGTAGGAACTCCGAAAACGGCTCAACCGAGGACGAACGGAATGCAATAAAGACCGATATAATGAAAGCTGGTAAAGAGACATTAGGCTTTAGGGAAAAAGACGCCCTAAAACCTTGAATTACACAAGATATTTTGGAGTTGATGGAGCAGAGGAGAAGGCACAAAAATGCTCGGAATGAAGCATGAAAAGAGCAGTACAGACAGTTTAGAAATCAAATAAACAGGAAAGAAGCAAAAGAAAGATGACTGCAAGAAAAGTGTGAAGAAGTAGGAAAGGAAATGGTCGCAGATAAAGTAGATGTGGCATATAGGAAGATCAAACAGAATTTTGGAGAAATGAAGAAAGGAGGTATAAACATTAAAGTTTCCAATGGGAAACCTCTTCTAAGTTCAGAAAATATAGCTAACCGATGGATGGAATACATGAGAAACAGTATGATGAAGATGATTTGAACAACAGTGCATTAGAAAAAGAAGTCGATGTCGACATTGACTACTTAGATGATCCTGTTTCGAGGACAGAATTTGATAGAGCTCTGAATGATTTGAAATAAAATGAGTCAGTTGGAATTGATGAGTTTCCTGCGGAACTTCCGAAATCCCCAGGAGAAAAAGTAACACAAAGATTATTTAAACTTATATCAAAACTTTATGAAACAGGGGAGATTCCCACTGATTTTAATAAAATTTCATCTTCACATTTACAAAGAAAGCATAAGCCGACAGATGTGAGAATTATCGCCCTATAAGGCTTACATCACATGCCTCAAAATTACTGATCAGAATAATATACAGAAGAAGGAAAGTGTAGTAGAATGTATAGTGGGTGAAGATCAGTTTGGGCTTAGGAAAAACCGCGGTAAAAGAGAAGCAATTCTGGCGTTAAGATTAATATTGTCGCGTTGCAACCGGGGCAGGTGTGAATTCGAAGGTTACTTGTCAATGAACACAGCACTTAAACTGAGAACAGGTTTATTGAGAACTCAAACATACACGCAGCACTGACTGCCTCTTGGGCAGAATGCTCTTCTATTTATACACAGATAGAACGTACTAGAGATTACAAGAGTAGTTAACAAATGAAATGTGTAGAAGTTACAAGTGACCTTAGGAAACATGTAGAATCTTCTGGAAATAATAAACAGAATTAAATAATTTTTGTCAGTGGGCGGGATTGAACCGGCGACCTTCGGTACCGCAATTCGTGACGCTACCCGCTGCGCCATGCTGGCAGACGGTACACTGGCGTTCATGCGGCATTGCTCCCTCTCCTGAGGAAAACAGCGTCCCGCTGTTAGATTTCTTTTGGGGCACGCTGAAGTGTCCTGGATCTTGATCTTGTCGTGGGTCCTCTGTATGGCAGTTCTGGAGGGCCCCTCCCGGTTGTACTATTATCTTCCTGTCCGACTTCCTCAGTATCCAAACCGTCCTCAGAGTCCTTGAACAAGAAGCTGGTTGTGCCTAGCTGCTCGTCAGGATTGTAGTAAGGCTTCATGCGGAGGACGTGAACAATGTCCCTTCGTTTTCGTCGTTTCGAAGACGGCTCATAATCCTCGACTTCGTATGTGACGTCTGACCGGCGGCGTATGACACGATACGGACCAAAGTACCGCTTCAGTAACTTTTCTGATAGCCCAACCTTCCGGACAGGGGTAAAAATCCATACGAGATCTCCTGGGTTGTACGCAACAGGTCGGTGCTTGCCGTCATACCGCTGACGGTCCTTCTCCTGGGTGGCCAGTGTTCGTATGCGAGCCAGCTGTCTTGCTTCTTCGACCCTGGTAATGAGCTGTTTTATATAGTCATCCTGAGTGTCGTCCGGCTGGAATGGGAACAGCGTATCCATTGTGGTCTCAGCTTCACGGCCATGGAGCAGAAAAAACGGAGTGAAGCCTGTCGTATCTTGCCTTGCTGTATTATAAGCAAATGTGACCACTGGCAGTATTGTATCCCAATCCTTCTGCTCAACATCCACATACATCGACAGCATATCGGCTAATGTCTTGTTGAAGCGTTCTGTGAGACCGTTTGTCTGAGGGTGGTATGCAGTTGTCATCCTGTGGACAACGTCGCATCTTGACATGACCTCTGATACTAGTCTTGACTGGAATACCTTTCCACGATCGGATATCATCACACGTGGTGCTCCATGCTTCAAAATAATGTCTTCTACTAGAAATTTTGCAACCTCTGGAGCTTCTGCAGTCGGCACAGGTTTGGTGACAGCGTAGCGCGTGAGGTAGTCGGTGCAGACTATTATCCATCGGTTACCGGCTGTCGACTTCGGGAACCTCCCTAAAAGGTCGATCCCAATTCGGTGGAATGGAACTGCTGCAGGCGGAATTGGTACTAGATGACCTGGAGGTAATTGCGGCACATGTTTCCGTCGCTGGCACTCTTTACAGTGACTCACATAATGCTTGACAGATCGGTAGAGACCCTTCCAGTAATACCTGCGTCGGATTCGGTCCAGGGTCTTCACAAATCCCAGATGACCGGATATTGGAGCGTCGTGGAAATACTTGAGAATAGCTGGCTGGAGATGAGCTGGAACGACCAGAAGCCACTTGGGGCCTAGTGGATCGTAGTTGTTCTTATACAATGTCCCATCTATCAATTGAAACTCTCCTTTGGCCGGTTCTCCTTTCTCCAAGGCGTCTATGGTTCTTAATAACTCTGAATCTTCCCTCTGTTCAGCTGCAACGTCACCTAATTCAGCGAGGGCTGAAATTCCATTCATGCTGTTGTGTTCTATTAAAGGATTCCTTGAAAGGCTGTCGGCATCCTTGTGTTTGCGTCCGTTTTTGAATACCACCGTGACGTCGTACTCTTGAAGTCTAAGTGCCCATCTTGCTAGTCGACCTGATGGATCCTTCAAGCTGGTTAGCCAACATAAAGAATGGTGGTCTGTCACGACGGTGAAAGGTTTGCCGAATAAATACGGACGAAACTTGTTGATAGCCCAGACAACTGCGAGGCATTCTTTCTCGGTTGTAGAGTAGTTTATCTCGGGCTTAGAGAGTACTCTTGATGCATAGGCTATCACCTTCTCAGCACCTTCCTGAATTTGCACAAGCACTGCACCGATCCCATAACCGCTGGCGTCAGTGTGAAGTTCAGTTTCTGCATTCTCGTCGTATAAGGCTAGAACTGGTGCGGAAGTTAGAGCCTCCTTAAGTGCCTGGAAAGATCTTTCTTTAGTTTCATCCCAGTAAAACTTGGCGTCTCCCTGCAAAAGTTCTTGCAGTGGACGTGCCATGTTACAGAATCCTTTTATGAAACGCCGGAAGTATGAGCACAGCCCAAGAAAGCTTCTCACATCACGAATGTGCTGAGGAGTTGGAAATTCCATGACTGCCCTTACTTTTTCTGGATCAGCGCGGACGCCATCTCCGTTGACCAGGTGCCCCAGGATTTTTATCTCTTTGGCGACGAAGAGGCACTTCTTCGGATTGAGGCGGAGTCCTGCAGTCTGAACACACTTCAGCACCGTTGACAGGCGACTCAGATGTTCTTCAAATGTTTTCGAGAAAACAACAATGTCATCTAAATAACAAAGACACGTCGTCCACTTAAGGTGTCGAAGTAAGTTGTCCATCATGCGTTCGAATGTGGCAGGAGCGTTGCATAATCCGAATGGCATTACTTTGAATTCATAGAGGCCATCAGGTGTAATAAAAGCCGTCTTTTCTCTGTCAGCTTCGTCAACCTCGATTTGCCAGTAGCCTGTCTGCATGTCCATGGTTGAGAAGTATGTAGCTCCTTTCAAGCAGTCTAAGGCGTCGTCGATGCGCGGCAGTGGGTAGACATCTTTCTTTGTGATTTTGTTCAGCCGCCGATAGTCGACACAGAATCGCCACGTACCATCCTTCTTCTTTACGAGGACCACCGGAGATGACCAAGGACTCTCCGAAGGTTGAATAATGTCATTATGCAACATCTTCTCCACTTCCTCTCGAATTATTCGCCTTTCGACTGGTGACAATCGGTACGAGCGCTGGCTAATGGGCGGATGATCCCCAGTATTGATACGATGCTTTATCGTGGGCCGTTTCGTCTGACCTTTTTATTTGCTGGGGTGTGAATACACCAGAGAATTTGCGTAGTATAGCTAACACCCGGTGGTGTTGTTCCTTGGTCAGGCCGGACCCTATTGGCAGTTCCATAGTTGTTTCCTCCAGCGTGTTGTCGGTACTAGTAACAGAGCATGGATCTTCGTTAATGACGTTGAGCTCGCCCTCCTGGACTGGTTCAGCTGTCCCTATGCACATTCCCTTGGGGATAATTTGTGACTGCTCGTGACAGTTGGTGATCCAAATGTCTCCTCGACCACCGATAATGCTTATGATAGCCGCTGGTATGTAGATTTCTTTCGTGAGCCTAATAAACTTTCTACTATCGACAAGCACTTCAAGGTTGCGGTCGTCCGTGTTTTTGACTGGGACTCTTCTCATTGCGAACGGCGGGATTGTCACGTTGTCAACGGCGAATAACTTCCCAGAAGATTCTGTGTTACGTGTACCCGTCGCAACGACTTCTTCAATTTGCAGCTCAGATGTTCCACAGTCAATGACAGCTTGGGATGCCTTAAGGAAGTCCCATCCAAGGATGACATTATGACTACATTCTGTTAAAATGACAAATTCAACTGGCTGGGTCCTGTTGTTGATGGTTATTCTCGCGACACAAGCTCCAGCTGGCTGGACGTACTTTCCATTTGCGACCTTTAGCACAGTTGCCCCCGTATCACGGAACATTGTCTTCTTTAGTGTGCGACGATAATTGTCCGACAATACGGAGAAAGAAGCTCCTGAATCAACCAGCGCCCGGACAGGTTGGCCGTCGATTATAACGTTGATGAGATTTCCCGACATCTTAGTGACTGTCATCCATGGAGGATTTTCATCTGCGGCGGCCTCACCTCCGTAGATGGTCGCCTTGCTTAGTTTTCCTGCGTGCGGCGGCTAGGGGAGCGGCTGGTAGCTCTGTCCGGCGACGATGAACGGCAGCGGCGCGTCGGGGATCGACCTCGTCTAGGGTACGGCGATGGGCTTCTTCCCGTAGGTCGACCGAACTCGTCAGCGGGTGGCTGCCTGGGGTAGAACTGTTCTGATGGCGGACGTCTTGCGGCAAAATAATCGTCAAATACTCGTCTTCTCTCTCTGCAGTATCGTACGACATGTCCAGGGCGCCCACAGTGGAAACATACTGGCGCGTTGTCTTCTGTCCTCCAGACGTCCGTTCGTCTGCGGGACGTCATAGGTGCCGGAGGATTTGGTTGTGGCCGTGTCGGCCGGTTCCTAGGCTGCCGTTTGGCAGCTGCAGCATACGTCATATCAGGGCGAGGCCATTCTTCACGTCGAGTGCGATTGGCTCGGCAGACAGGAGCTATTGTCTGAAATACCTCTTTTTCCGCCGCGTCGGCTCCTTCATGACCCACTGGGCTTACATTCATGGCCATGATCTGATGCTCACTCGGTTCAAGAGTCCCAGCTGCCATGAACTGTTGTAATTCTTCTCTCACAATTTGTCGTATGAGAGACGCAAAGTCGTGCTGGTCTTCCACAACTGCCATAGGGACTACGTTGGGAAGTCTGTCATACTTCTTTCGCCCAACCCTCCTTTGTTGCATCTCCTCAATCCGCTGGCACCACTTGATGAACTCTTCCGTCGTAGCGACGTCTTTTATCAGAAGAGCTTGGTACATGTCTTCTGCAATACCTTTCATTAGGTGCGTGATTTTGTCGGCTTCAGTCATATTCGGGTTGACTACGTTGCATAGGGCCAAAACATCCTGTATGTAAGATTGCGTCGGCTCCCCATGTTGTTGGGCCCGGTTCTTCAGTTGTTCTTCCGCCGAGCGGATTTGTCGCTGGTGGTCCCCAAACGTTTTCTTAAGTTCCGTCTGGAACATTTCCCAGTTATTCAGTTTATCTTCGTTGTTCTCGAACCACTGCTGGGCGGTTCCGTCCAGATAGAAATAAACATTTGCCAAGCACATGGTATGATCCCACCTGTTGTACTTGGCGACTCGGTCGAACCCTTTTAGCCATTTGTTAGGGTCCTGTCCAGCGTCTCCAGAGAACACCGATGGGTGTCGAATGTGCAGCTGGCTTGCCGCCATGGGTTTCCTAATGACGCGGACTTTCGGAAGGACGTACTGAGTATATCCTTTGTAGTCCGGTTCCAGTCCGTGTAGGCGGCGACTTTTACGTTGCCTAATCGGAGCCACGATGATGCAGCTGTTGCACAGGGTACCCGGCGCCTCCACCAAACTATGTCGCGTTGCAACCGGGGCAGGTGTGAATTCGAAGGTTACTTGTCAATGAACACAGCACTTAAACTGAGAACAGGTTTATTGAGAACTCAAACATACACGCAGCACTGACTGCCTCTTGGGCAGAATGCTCTTCTATTTATACACAGATAGAACGTACTAGAGATTACAAGAGTAGTTAACAAATGAAATGTGTAGAAGTTACAAGTGACCTTAGGAAACATGTAGAATCTTCTGGAAATAATAAACAGAATTAAATAATTTTTGTCAGTGGGCGGGATTGAACCGGCGACCTTCGGTACCGCAATTCGTGACGCTACCCGCTGCGCCATGCTGGCAGACGGTACACTGGCGTTCATGCGGCAATATTTGAAGTGGGGATCAAGAGAAACAAAGAAACTTTTATGGTGTTTGTTGATTTAGAAAAAGCTTTTGATAATGTTAGGTGGGACAAGATGTTCAAAATTTTAAAGAAGTCGGGTCTAAAATACCGAGATAGTAGGATACTTTATAACCTGTATAAAAATCAATTAGCTATAATAAAAGTAGAGAATCATGAGAGACATACACTAGTTAAAAAGGGTGTGAGGCAAGATTGTAGTCAATCCCCATTAATATTCAACTTGTATGTAGGAAAACCAATAAAGAAAGATTTGAATGTGGCATAATGTTCAACGAGAAAAAATCAGTATGCTACGATTTTCTGATGACATTAGCGGAACAGGTTCAGGATATTGAAACGTTTTAATATCACGAACAAAATAATGAAGGAAAATTTTGGACTAAATATAAACCAAAGAAAGACAAAAGTGATGAATGTAGCAGAAATGATACCAATACTAGTAAATTAAATATAAAAATAGGGTCAGATTCGATAGAAGTTAGTGAATTTTGCTACTTAGGAAGTAAAATTACAAGTGATGGCCGAACAGGAATGATGTTAAAAGCAAAATAGCAGTAGCAAGAAGATGCTTCATTAAAAAGGGAAACCTTTTATTTTCAAATACTGATCTACGAATTATAAAGTTTAAAACTCTGTGTGTGGAGCACAGCACTTTATGGTAGCGAAGCTTAGACTTTAGGAAAACCAGACAGAAGGAAAACTGAAGCATTTGAAATGTGGTGGTACAGAAGGATGCTAAAAATAATGTGGACGGATAAAGTACTAAACAAACAAGTTTTGGAAACTATGGTCGAGGAAAGAAGTTTGTGGAAGAAGCTTACAGAAAAAAAGAGACAAGATGGTAGGTCATATTTAGCGACATGCGGGATTGATTAATTTGTTAGTGGAGGGAACAGTCGAAGGTAAGAACTGCAGAGGAAGACAGAGATTGGAATATATGAATAAGATAACACAAGGTAGGAAGGGATGGAGGATTGCATCAAACCAGTTGAGAGACTGATGACAGAAAAAAAAAATCCCCGTAGACCCTCGAGTTTGTGCTCGTTAAAGCGCCGCCATACTTGATTCGCGGAGGTAAAATGTTCTGGTTCAGAACTCGTGACTATGTACCGACCGTCCTAATTGCCGTTTTTTAACTGGTTTTCCAAAATAATCTAGGTGAAAATAGGGTCGTATCTAATTTCCATCTTTAAAAATAAACATTTTTGATACAGATTAATACAGAACGATGTTGCTGTAAAAATAGAGTATTTAAATAAAAAAAATTATTAAAGAAAAATAAAATACCCAGCAGCGAAAAGTCACTGGAAAGACGACGATGATCTCTTCAGCATCAGTGATTTTAATTTCTGAATATGCGACAAGAAAATAATCCCTCAAAAATGTTAAAAACGGGAATACATTCAGCTATTAGACTGTGTGGTCATTACTTCGGTTGATTAAGAAATGTTGGGCCTGCCTTGTTGACTCAGTCGATTTGAGGCACTGACACGGGGTTAGCTGGTTCGAGTGGGTGGTGGAAGAAATTTTCATCACCAGGGCTCGCTTGGCAGTATAGCAGAGGCGGTGGTGCACAATTCCTTGTCACTAGACTGTGCGCCAAAGTCGGGGGTTAAACCCCAAATGTCTCCGCATTGCGTATGGAGGGTGGGCATACGACACTCTTGATGGAGATTCGTCTGTAGTATGGGGACATTAAGCTTGGTGGCTCCTCTTTCGGAAGAATAGGCCTGAATGGGTCAGCACCGGATTTTACCCTCTCCCTTCTGTCATCTCCCATCCACAACACAAACAACTCCCCACTCTGAACACACACCATCACAGTGATACACATAACACGACACTCTCACACTGAAGAAGGCACCCCTGTTCATCATCTTCCCAGGTCGTTCCCATGGAGTGGTAAACATCCCCCATGGTGCCTATACTCGGATACGGGTATGCCACTCAAAGTGGAAGAAGAAAATCTCTTGGAGCGGTTACTCATGTCATATAACTTTCTTATATCATAACCATAACATACATAAATCAATAATTGTATATCATTAATTACGTCTATACAAAGAAAATTACCACTAAGTATATAATAAGTACATAATGATAAAAACCTGCGAGAATAAGACTGAAATTACAAAACTAATAATCTTAGAACATGAACACTTTCATCGAAACTGTTTGTAACAACTACTAAACAAGTCCCAAAAATTATATTTTCGAAGAAACGCATCTCAGCACTCTCTCCTGGTAAATCGAACAGCTGACGCTTACTTTAGCAGGAAACCACAAAAATCCTTGAATTGCGCATTTCCCCACCCGTGTCAGCGCAGTGCACAAATTTAAATTCGCTTACTAGATGTAACATGAACTATCGCAGGTTATATATTTGAATCGTTTTTGAAAGATATTTAAAACGTCAACGTAGAAGGTGGTCTAATGAGCATCTGTATGTCGTGATTTTATCAAGCTACTTTGCAATATACTGTGTACCATGCTGGTATTTTGGAAAAACCCAAATCCTCTGGCACTCGTCGTGAAGAGACAAATTCAACTATGATTCATAGATTGAAATGCATGAAGCTATTTTGTCTACAGGAGGAAGAGAGAAATACGCATACATACTTTTAAAAAAACGTAACCCTTCTTTTGCTGTCAAGTATTACAAAAGTTAAATCACTTTGAAATATTGTTATCTTCGTATCACAAAGAGCCTACAGTCAGATATGGGCTGAGTTGGGAACTCCATTTACAAAGGTAGTTGAAGAAACTGTAAAATTCAGAATTAGATCAAAATATTTTTTTTATTTTTATCTTACTTTTTGTATTTATTATTATTATTTTCGTATACACTGATGGTTTTATTTTCTTCGGCAGTCCAGATGCGTTTTGATTTTCCCTTTTTCGTATGTGAAATAACTTCCCATTAGTTCACCTTCTTATTAAAAATCTCTTGATCTGTGACGTCTCCCTTAGCAATACCTGCAGACTTCAGGTCTTTCTCCACCTCCTTCATCCATGTGGTTGTTGTTTTCACTATTTTTGTGAATTCTAAAATTTGTCTTGAGATTCTTTCCTTCGGAAGTCTACTCAGATGTCCATAAAATTTCAGCCTTCTTTTCTTCATGTCTGATTCTATGTTTGATATTTTCTCTGTAGTTTTTGTAGTTTGAAGTCTGTACTGTCCAACCTTATTCACTCTGGGTCCCAGGATTTTTCTGATAATTTTTCTTTCTTGATTTGTTCTGTTGCTTTTTTTGCGTTCATTTCTAATGTTTCACTTGCGTATGTAACTGCTGTCTTAATTATCGTGTTATAATGTCTTATCTTGGTGTTATCTGAAATACATTTTTTGATGCAGTCACTAAACGGCATCTAATTTCAGCGAGTTTTGAGTGTTGACATCTGTGTGGAATCACATCAAGCTTTGCCCGAGAGTGTATTTATATTATTCAGAAAACGTAAAATGTTGCTTCTGAGGCGAAAAGCGATATCTCAATATTTGATTTCCTGACTAAGGAAAAGCGCCTAAATCAATGATTTCGGCCTCTGTGTCCGCACCGGGGTATAAACCCAGACCGATTGTATCTCCCTCAGTACGGCGTGCAGATTTTTAAAGAATATTTCTGTTAGCTAAAATGGCATCTTCTGTTAAACAAATAATAGGATTAATTTGCCATACCCGATTCTGTTACGATGCATACCGAATGCCCTGGGGACTGGGTGAAGGCAAAACTTCGTGTGGTCGTAATGACTTGCTGGCAGGATTTTTATTGGCTGCGCTATCCGTCCCTGTCGTAGCCTGCCTAAAATAACCCTCAAATTATACAGGTAAAGGGAACCTAGAGTTCAGACTGAAGTATTCTAAGTGTACTTCACATTACACAACAGTATGTGACAGAGATCAAGGTCGGCTTAAGGGCTTTCGAAAATACGATTAGAAACAGGGATTCAATCCGCAGTCCTTTCGATTTCCTGTCAGGCGTGGAAACTTGGTGTTACCCCCGTGTTTGTAAACGTTTCTGTTTGTTTGAATTACTGAGACTGTAATGCCGATGAAAGCTTAAAGCAACGAGATGAGAAATTCTCGTGCCAGCCAAATCAGGCCTGTTTTTCCGAAAGTCACCTTTTATTCGCCTAGTTTAAAGTCCCCATCTGTAGGACGAATCGTCATCAATAGTGTCCTATGATTTATCAGAATGCGTGGACTTTTGGGACTTAAAACAGGGCCAACAGTATAGAATGTGGTGATAAGGAACTGTGAACTACTACCTTTCATACTCACTTGCCCTGCAAAACCGAAATCTGGATGGCCGGATGCGGTTACCACCCGCGTTCTCTCTCATGCAATTTCCGTGCGCTACTACTCATTGGTCCCAGAAATGTTAAAATTTCTTCCATCACCATGGCTCAAACCAACTAAACTCTTAGCGAATGCCAATCATAGTCATGCTGCAGCGAAGATTTCATCCACCATTATTCAGTAACAAGTTGCTGAAGTATGTGTATTGCCACTCATGGGTTACGTCCAAGCTCAACGGTTAAGCCAGAAACCTAAATGCTTGAGTGATTGTTGGTCGGGAGATCACGAATGGCTGTTCGGCCGCTAGTGACCCTGCCTGCAAGACTGATGTCAGTTTAAGATCAAACTCGTTACTTCAGCCCTACAGGTAGCTGGACAGCGGAGTGGGAATCGTCAGCACCACAGGGCATAGTGCAAATTAGCAATCCCTGCTCAACCGGGATTCAACTTACCACGGTCTATTTGGTGAAAATTAAATCGTATTAGATGTGGTACGGGAAGAACTGCTTCAACTTTCCACACCTGGGACTGGGCAGATTTTCTGTACTGTGACTGCGGTGAGGTTTCACCAACTGAGTCGGACATTGTTCAGGATTTCCCACTCCTTGCCTTTCCTGATAGTCTGAGAAATTTAAATTTGACTGCGTGGTAGGCGGTGATCTAGTTGGAACACCTCGAAGTCATGTAATAGTGGTTATGACTGGCGATCCTGTCGTAATGGCCTTATCACATGCCAGCTGCGCGCCTTGTCCGCTCAACTATGTATATGCACTGAAGAGCCAAAGAAACTGGTGTAAACATGCGTACGCGAACACGGAGATATGTAAACTCTCAAAGTACGAAGCCTATATAAGACAACAGGTGTCTGGCGCAGGCGTTAGGTCCGTTACTGCTGCTACAGTGGCAAGTTAACAAGATTTAAGTGAGTTTTAACGTGGTGATACAGTCGGCGCACGAGAGATGGGACACAGCATCTCCGAGGTAGCGATGAGGTGGGGATTTTCCCGTACGACTATTTCACGAGTGCACCACGAATATCGGGAATCCGGTAACACATCAAATCCCCGACATCGCTGCGGCCGGAAAAAGATCCTGCAAGAACGGGACTAACAATGACTGAAGAGAATCGTTCATCATGACAGAAGTGCAACCCTTCCGCAAATTGCTGCGGATTTCAATGCTGGGCTATCAACAAGTGTCAGCATGCGAACCATTCAACGAAACATCATCGATATGGGCTTCGGAGCTGAAGGCCCACTCGTGTCTCCTTGCCGAATGCACGACACAAAGCTTACGCCTCGCCTGGGCCTGTCAACACCGACATTGGATGATTGGAAACATGTTGCCTGGTCTCACGATTCTCGGTTCCAATTGTATCGAGCGAATGGACGGGTATATCAGTAAATGATATGGTACAGGAGCTGTAATGGGATTGATTGGAATGCAGGAGGAGGATGAAGAGGGTCATGGGAATGTACAAGTCGTATATTTTTGATGAGGCATGGAAAGATATTGGTGTCCGAATTAAAAGTATTGCATGGAAGGAATAAGATGACCATGACCACAAGCTGAAATTCGATTTCAGGCAAATAGGTGTAGGAAGATTCTCTTTCTTGAGTAAGGGTATCGGGGATTTGAAAAAGTTACCAAGAGAAATGATGAATAATTTACCAAAAACGTTGAAAGATTCTAAATCTAAAATTTGCAAAGGGCAAATGTAGGAGGGTGCAGGAAAGGGAGAAGATGGGTGTGTAGGGATATTACCAGCGGGGCGTGCGCTCCATCTCAATTTAATATAATTAAAAACTATTAAATATTAAAATATTATGCCAAGGAAAATACCTCGCCTTATCACATCAAAGATCTATACAACATTTTACGCGTTTAGCAGGCGTCATATCAATTAAATATTCCACTTACTTTTTTCGGGGATCGCAGTGCTTTAATTGATGGTTCAGTACCAACGTTTCGGCGCCCAACCTGGGAGAAAACAGAAGTTATAGCACAACCCAAAGGTCTTCTAGAACGAAAAATAAGGGAATCAATAGAAATCTTAAAACATCCCAAAAATTTCAATAAAGACGGTGGCTATGGCTTAAGCGAAACGTGGAAATGTGCACTCGTGGACATTCGCAACACAAAACTTCCAACGACAAGATCTCTGGAACAGTTGACATCCGCTGCCGGTAACCACAACAGATAGCTCAGCGACGGAGTTGTGTGAAAACCACACCATTTCGAGTCTGAAAACCCTGATGAAGGCACCAGGTTGGGCGCCGAAACGTTGGTACTGAACCATCAATTAAAGCAGTGTGATACCTGAAAAAAGTAAGTGGAATATTTATTAAACATCAAAGATCTGTTTTTATTCTGGAAAATTGTTGAGATCTCATTAGTAAAGGTGACTTAGTGCGTCTTGTAGATTGCGTTCAGCTTTAAGTGAGGTCCACAGTGGGTTCCGTCCGCTGCAGGTTGAAGAGATGTTAACCTCGTCAAGGGAGCTGGAGTGACTCATACCGCCAGCCGTCGCCAGAGTGCGGAGTGGTTTGGCGTCGAGACGTGTGTTGTGTTCTCCTCAATTGGACGGCCAACCCGGGGGCCAAGTGGACGGTACAACAAGTAGAACAAGGCCTAACAGGAATGCGACAGCTCGTCTACCACGGGACGGACAGCTATAAAACGGTGCGTGCGCACCAGTCTAGAAAACAACACCAACAACCTTCAAAGCACATCAACGAGGAACAATTTCATTACAATGGAGCACACGCTCCGGTGGCGATTTCCCTACACACCCATTTTCCCCCTTTCTTATTACAACATACTTTTGCACTCTACGGATTTCGACTCCGAATTTTTTCAGCTTTTTTGGTAAATTATTCATCATTTCTCCTCGTAATTTATTCTAATCCCTGACCTTCTTTCCTATGAAAGAAAATTATTCCACACCCGCTGTGGACGCGCCCAAATAAATGAATAAAAAAAAAATCCACACCCGTATGCCTAAAATCGTCTTTCAGCTTGCATTCACGGTAATCTCCTCCCTTCTATGCATCTCTCTTAATTCTTCCACCATTATTTTTCCACGCATCATCACCAACAGGGGCGGATCCAGGATTTTGGCTTGGGGGAGGGGGGGGGGCTTGGCTTGAGTGAATTTTGGTCCAGAGTGCTTGCCTTTAGTGGATTTTAGTTTTGGGAGGGCGGGGGGGGGGGGGCCTTGAGTCGGCCATGGGGCATTCTTTATAGACTTCTAGGGCCTCGAATCCGTAGAGCTTAAAAAAAAAAGTCTCCAAAATTACAATGCCGGGTGTAGACCTAGATAATTTTGAGCGGGGGGGGGCTTGAGCCCCCTAGCCCCCCCGCCCCCTCCCGCCGTGGATCCACCCATGATCACGAATATACGCCTTGTACACTCCATGACTATCATCACCCTCCTCCTGCCTTCCAATAAATCCCATTCCAGCTCCTTTACCATATCAGTTACTGATTGTTTTCTGATTATTTTTCATAAACAAATCTAGCAGACCTTCTTTGCACCCACACCAACTCCTGTATTTGATATGTAAAATGTAGATTCCATGCTACAACACCATATTGAAACAATGGTCTGACGAAATAATCGGATACACGCCGGACTGTAAACTAATTATCATTGTTTACAAAGCACATTAGTGATAAATTTCAAGCAGTGGCCTCAAATGTGTAAAATTATTACCTTCGTCCTCGTTATCTGGAGTATACTGTGGACGTTGTGATTTATTTATATATTCGCGTCCAAGACACCACATTAATGCAATTTAATGAAATAAACTTAATACACAACAAAACAATATTACAACACACAATTACACAAACAAATTGAATACTTCTATATCGCTTATCCAGTATGAGCAGCCAGTTATATCTGGTAAGACTAGCAGTAAGCAGCAATCTTGTCATTGGCTGCGAACAGTTCGTGGAGTACGAAACATGGATTTATGGGTACGATGTCGAATGTGAAACTAAGTTCAATCGTCCGAGTGGAGGCATTCTGGATCGCCACGACCGGAAAACGCTCGACAAGTTCGGTCAAATGAGAAGGTTATGCTCACTGTGTTATTCGATTTTAGTGGCATAATGCACTATTCGTTCTTGCCACAAGGTAAAACGATCAATAAAGAATAGTACCTTCAAGTTCAACGCCGTTTGCGTGGAGCAGTCCGAAGGAAACGCTCGGATTTGTGACAAAACAATTTATGGCTTTTGCATCACGATTATGCACCTGCTCACACATCGTTGCTTGTTCGTGAATTTTTGGGAAAAAACAACCTGTAATGATGCCCCAGCCTCCATATTCGCCAGACATGGCCCCGTGTGACTTTTTTCTGTTGCCAAAAATAAATAGAACCTTGAAGGGCCGTAGTTTTACAAGCATAGATGAGATTAAAAGTGCACCGCTGAAAGAGCTCATACTATCCCAAAGATCGGGTAAGAGAAAGGATTGTGGATTGAAAGAGTATACTGTAATATCAAATGGGGACCATTTTGAAGGAGAGCATCGATGTAGACCAATAAATAAAATGATTTTTAAAAAAATCCCATTATTTATTGAAGCACCTCGTATATAGGGCTAGTCTAGCTTCTTGCAGATCAGCGGGTGTTGTGCGTCCTGCATTTCCCCTCATTCACAGAGCTCGTCCTCTCGGATGTAGCCCCAATCATACAGACTTTCTTTGTAGCAAGACGTATCGGCGAAGGTGATGAGAAGATGTACTAGGGATATAATAGCTCAATCTGAGCCTGACTCTAGTAAGATGGGATACTTTGGGACAATATTTATGCAACATAGAGCTGGGCAGGCAGAGAATATGATATGCCAATACGACTAGTGTTACAAGGTGGAAGGATGTGTCTATGTGGATCCGCTTTTGTGGCAATGATTAACACTAACTTACTATCCTTCTGGACCGATGGCTTCCCAGAGTATTGTGGAGGACTTGACGGTGAGAAAAGGGCTAGATTGTCGGTGGTTGGTCTATATATATTGGACTGGAGAGAGAGTTTGGAGGCCATTCGAGTCCTTTTTGAGATAAAACCAATAATTAGCTGATTTCCAACCACCGAGAGCCAAGATGAGTAGATAATAGTTTGATAACAGAGGAAAGTCACTGCATTGTCTTGAACTCTGTCAGGATCAAGTGTAAATAGTGGTTTAGGCTTCTGCCACTCTATAGCAGAGCGCTCGCGTCGCTCACTTCATTTGTTGCTCATCAACTCGCCAATAGGTGTTTCGGTAGTGGAAAATGTTTACATTGTACCATTTTTTTTTTTTTTTTTTTTTTTTTTTTTTTTTTTTTTTTTAAACATTCTTCTGTATATTGTCAGGTAAGCCTTCCGACCTATATATACTTTAAAATTTTAAGGCTTTAGGTTAATGTTTATCGCTAAAGTGTTTTGTCGAGACGTTTGGTTAATAAAATGTAGGCTATAGTTGTATATACCTGACCTCCTTCTATTGGATAAACAGGACCCTTTATTTTTCATCCTTAAAGTTAAATAGGGAAATGAATTCTTGAATTTTCACGGTCATCACATCTACGCTTTATTAAGCCCAATTAATGGTTGGTAAAAGAGCTAAAAAAAAGTCAAGGAAACTCAACAGCAGCACGTAATCTTGCTAGAGGACGCAAAAGCAGTCACGGCGGGGGTCATGGTTTAGCAACAGGTCCTTCTAGAGAAGGAAAAGAGCTTGTGAACAAACTCCTTAATTTTGAGAAAACTGGATCAATCAAGGGCTGTGAATGAAACGAGCGTGTCTTCTGGAACATCGTAATTGAGGTTCCTGCCACGAGTGTCCCCATCCAAAGATAATAACCCCTAGGACATGATTTCCGAGTGGAATTTTTCAGAAGAATGAGAAGGGGAACGTTGGGTGATGTGCTTTATATGTTCTCTTTGGTTCCACGTGATTACGCTGGTGCTAGAAAGGATGTGTGATTCTCAGATTTTTGTCGCTAAACAATTTAATTCCTTTACGTATTTTCTGTGACTTTCGATACCGTACATGTAGGTTACCGTTGTATATTCTTTATAACTAACACCTGTGATTGTTATATTACAATTATACCTTAAAACTATACTATGTTTCCTGTGATTCAAATTTTGTTTAGCCATATTTCAATAATTTTTATGAGGGGTACGATTTAGGCAACTATTTTTCACATCACCAAACTTTAAGGTTATTAAAAAATATTTGTTGATAATAATTTTTAAAGTAGAATGTAAGTTTTGTGATATGACAGAGTCACCCACAATGAATATAATTAAATAATTAATTTATATTCAGATTTTTTGTAATATTCAGATTTCGTTATGATATTCAATTATGTAGATCGAAAATATGGTAGATAATAGAGATATTGCATAGGTAATAATTGTATATTCAACCCAGGCAGCCAAAGTCATTATTACTATAATTTAATTTCTGTAAAACTTAGTGCTCAGTAACATTTGGTTTGGGAAGCTGAAAGCTGCCATTTTTAACGGTCTGGGGCCAGACAAAGTCGTTGAGACTTCGCGACAGTGCGACGCCTACCCCTGAACAATGCAGGCACGCGCTGGAAAACCCGTTAGGGACAGTGAACTTGCTCCCTCCTCTGACGCTGGCTCGAGGCTACGAAAAGTGCGCGAACGGCGATAGCGTATGGGGGGGGGGGCGCGATAAAAACACGTGACGACGGACTTGTTTCAATGCACCAGTCGTGAATGTCATAAGGGTCCACAGTACTAATTCTAGGGAGTTTTGTTACATGTAGAGAGACGACTTTCCGAGGAAGAAGGAAGAGGCCATCTTAAGCGACACTTGCAGTCCGGACCAGCAACCGAGCAGACGTGTTGCAGCCAACACGCTCACATCCGGCCATGAGTGACTGGATCCGGTCACATTGACTTGTACTTTCTTGCTCAGGCGAGCGGGAAATTATATGGCAAGCCTGCCATAACCTGAGGGTTATTGTGGAACGTGGCGAAACCACCATCCTGGTTTCGCAGCTGTTGTGGCATTATCTGTGTCACATTTCTTCACGTCGACGCATGGTAAAGTAACGACGCATACGGTCACACTCCGGTGGGTTTTTGATGAGACTTGCGAATCCGTAAGCGGCCCTGAGATAGACTCTACTACCGTCCTAAATCACTGAGCTAGCTGATTTCATGATTAGTTTCAATTTTAGCACCTTGCAGGTTTGTGTTAAATGCAAGACAGTGCTTCTCATTTTAAAATGGAGCCCTGGGTTTTCCCTTTCGTTGCGAACGTTAACATCAATCTGATGGCCTGTGTTGCCGTTTTGATAATATGTTCATTTGTTCTTTGTTGAAATATTTAATTCAGTTTTATGTTTTCTTTTACCTATGAATGTAACTGTCAGGTATAGCTTGTTGCCTTTGAAATACGATTAACGTAAAGTTAAATGTTACCTGGCATTGTATCATCCTTATGACCCAATAAATCAAATTTTATTTCTGGTGTAAAGTACATGGTTCTAGTTCACCTTGTAGCAACCATTAAATTAAAACCATTTTTTAATATTTAGACTTCATGTTAAAATATAAAGGTGAGAAGGTAGGGTTGGTCCAGGTGGAGATCTTCGGCATTCACCACTCCACTCCACCCTCCTCCAGCAAGAGCTCTAATACAGTTTCACATAACATTCTGAAATAAATGTTTCCTGCTTTAAAAACATTTTTTCATTAATTTGAATATAAAACAAAATGGGGTTCCAGTTTTGAAAACTTTCGTCTATCTATGTCCATTACACAAATGGTTATGCTTCTCAGGGTGGGAGAGAGAAAGGAAGATTTTAAGTAACACCTGATAAAAGTCCTAAACTAAGATTTTTTTTCCGTGAATGAGTCAGTAGAGACGGGAGAGAATGAAGCACAAGGAACGGGAACCAAATGGGTCATGTTCTTTGGACCATACCGGCATTCGCCTTGACTGGTTTTGGGGAACCGAAATGTGCTTAATTGGATGGGGAATAGCACGATTCTGCTAATGCTAACGTCGCCTTAATTCACCAGTAAATATTTGGACTTATTTAATTCCCAGTATGTGAGTACCCTCCTAATAGTCTGCTGGAAATCGCTTTGAGGGAACAAGAGGAGCGATAATTTTATTTGGCATAACTTCATTGTATCAGGCAGTGTGAATGCGGCCTGAATTGTTGGATCAATTCACTTTGCTGGCAGTGGGTCCCTCAAGGCTCATTACTGGGACCGCATTAGTGGGATGCGATAAACAGGTCACCGGGGCCAGAGTCTGCTGTTAGCGAATGACACTCCACAGCAGGGCATCTGCGTAGCGTCTGGTCGCGTGCGAACACAGTAGTCATCGTTGGGCGGCATTAAAGAAAAAGGCGGCAAAAACAGAGAGAGGTGTGTGAAACATATTGGTGAGAGCTTGCCTTCTTATTGCTCATTGGTTAGAGATAACTGTAATTTGTAAAAGCCGCATTACTGTGTATATCAGTTTGGACGTAAACAGAGCGGCGTCCGTATTTTTCTGATCTAATTAGACGAAGAAATTTTTAATAGTTTTATTTGGTCATATGAGCTACGCCAGGCCGCTCCGCGATTCGGATTCCACGTTAAACTGGAGGCCCCTGAGGAAAGGAACTGGGCGTCCTATCTCTGATACAATGGCATAGTATGCCTCCTTCTGGAGGATCCAACCTACTTTCGGTTTGTGGACTAAGTTAGTTAGTTGATCCATTTTTATGAAATACTTTGAACCTGGAGGCTGGACGTTAACTCGATATTTCGGTAGACTTCGGCAAGTCCGATGATACCCAGACACTTTAGTTACGCTGGCCGCCACCACAGCGCTGCTTGAGCAACCAGGAAATTTCGGATGAATAACTTTATTAACGCTGTGTGTTAAAAAGAAGCGTAAATTTCAAACCAATAATCGAATTTTATTTTATTTTTACTTCATCGTTAAAAGAAAGTGTAATTGAGATGCCAGATAAAATGCATTTGTCCGTTGTTGATTATGTAGCAAAGATAAACATTATAATGCAAGACAAAGATGTAAAAAAAAAACAAAAAAAAAAACCCTATAATGGGACATTCGTTTAAACTTGTATTTTGAATTTTGTTTATTTACGACGACTAGCTGGAGAAATTCATGTAAGGAGAAGATATTCCGATGATTACATTGTATTATCTGTTTATTTCTGTAACCAAATGATGACATAACCTTAGTATTTTTTTTTTTTTTTTTTTTTTTTTTTGACAGAAGATGACAAACTGGGAAATTTATTAAAACTCAGAGAAAGTTAAGACAAAACTTAGGTAATTACGAATTTTACCAATCTAATAAATAATAGTCATTCTTTTTGGAAATTTTACTTTACTTAAATACTTTTTCATAACAATAAAAATTTCCGTCATTCAAAATCAAATGCATCTCTTTAAAACATTCTAGACAAATATTCCGAGAATCTAATCAGAGAATGTTTACTCACATTACGAAACATATCAGTAAAAAGAAGAATCGTTATTAGTTTTTCTTTAGAAACCACTATAGAAAAAATTCCTATTGTCACCACCACAGATGATACCCGTCAGTTTTGACAGGCGTTTAACTATTGCTATTCTATGAGACCTAATTTTACTTTCCATACGATTGTTATTTTTCGTATATGAAGTCATTTCTCTCATATTTTATTGACAATATTTATTTATTTTCGAAAGGAAAGAATGGTGCAGATTGGTTATTTTTGATGAAAAAGATATGCATAATCATATATGAGAAATGTCTGTAAAACTCAGTATGACTTCTTTCACTACCAAAAATAATTAAATTAAAAAATTATATTTGATTGGATATAGGAATACTTTTAACATTTAAAGGAATATTTTTTTTCAAAATGGGTTTAATAGCTTACTATTAGGAGAATTTTGATGGTTTTGGGGTACACATAGTAAATTTTTTAAGTAAGCTAAAAATAATAGTGGTCCCAACATAGATACTTGAGAAAAGAATTATTTTATGCAGCTTCCTGCTGAGTTCTTTCATATTCCAGTATAGGAACAATAAATGTGCAGAAATTTTCTATAAGAGGCAGGTACACGTGACAAAAACTAACCTACAGTGTAGGCTGTATCGTCTGACTCTTTGCTGTGAGGTACATTTTGTGCGTGGCCTGCGTATCGTCACGCCTCCACTCAGGCTAATGGAGGCAGGCAGAGAAGGGCCGCTGCGAATTTCATGTCAGCCCCGTCACTGTAAACAACGGCCAAGGCCAGGCACTTCTCTCTGTATGAGATAGTGAGTTCACACTACGGTATCAGCGGCAGAGTACATAACTTACAAGTAAGGGGGCATCCATAAATTACGTGAGGTGAAATAGGGGAGGGGGGGGGGTCCGACGAAATCTCACCAGATCTCACCAAGGGGGAGGGGGGGGTCTACGGAAATCTCACGTGAGATTTTGCGAAAAATGGGGACAATAGAGCAAAAAAAAAAAAAGGTATACAATTTGCGGCAAAGTCGATTTGAGGAGGGTATTTCGGTTAGGGAGTGACCTAAAAAAAAAAAAGGGGTCTACAAAAGTTTCCAGGGCGATTTCTAGGGGGGGTTCTCACGGACCAGATCTCACCACAGGGGGAGGGGGGGTCCGGCCAGATCTCACGAAATCTCACCAGGGGGGAGGGGGGGGTCCAGAAATCCGGAAAAACACCTCACGTAATTTGTGGATGCCCCCTAACGGGTTAGGTAGTTCCTGTTCATGGAATATCTTAAGATTGTTTAAAAATTTTGATCTTAATTTATAAAACTGTCAAATTGCCTTCCCTACCAACATACACACACACACACACACACACACACACACACACACACACACATATATATATATATATATATATATATATATATATATATATAAAGAAAATTTTTGCAAATTTATTGTTCCTATATTGGAATACAAAAGAAACGAGCAGTAAACTGCATAAAATACTGCTTTCCTCAAGGATCTGTGTTGTGTCCACAATTATAACAATAAAAGCTCGGAACACACAACTCGAGGTTATCTTCTCGAAGTATTTCTCCAGATACTTCCGTCTTGTGTATCTTCCCCTTCTGCAACTGATATCTCATTGCTGTCTGTACATTTTGGAGCCAGTCAGCTTTCCGTTTCTGTACAAGTTTTTGTATTCTCGTATCTTCCATTCTTCTCGCATGGTCATCACATTCCAATAATTTTCGTTCTATATCTTCATACATTTCTTCTTTCACTTCCATTAGCTTTATTGTTTCTGTACTCCTTACTTTTTCTTTCCTTGAAATTCTTGCTGATCTTCTCCAAAAATGCAACTTATTAATATGTTTTTGATTAATTGTTCAGGTTTCCTTAACCACCAACTGCTCACAGTGATATTAATTCTATAAAATATGCTTTGTATATATTCAATTATAGTAGACTATTAATTTTTACTCAATTTTTGAAAGAATTTTGAGGTGTTAACCAAATTACAGTTTTACTATACACAATTAACAATTTAAAAAATTCAAATAACTTATTATGATGTGAATAGAACATCTGAGCAATTATTCCCTTTGTAATTACTAAAAGCAGGAGCAGTACTTAATTTTTTATTTTATTAAGAATTTGTTCCGCGATAGATAGCTCTGCTTCTTAAGATTAATTGCTTAGATACTGTAGATACACAATGTTATAAAATTCGTGTGTAGTAACATTTTCTATTTGTTATATTTTATTTTTCATCTCATGTATGCGGTTTCCGTCTATATTACCATCATTTGGCTTCAGCATGGGCTCTGACATTACTTCTTCATTTTATTTGCGGTTTACAACTCTTTTTTTTAGGTAATTCTTCCCGTGGTTTGGCGATATTCTTAGTAGCGAATAAGATACGGCACCTTTACTTCGTATGTTTTTCTACGAAAAATCCTTCGATTACTTTTTGTAGAGTGATGACGCTGTAATCCAAAGATTAACGCTTCTAGGAAATGTATTTGGCTTCTTTCCTGCAAACTGATTTAAACTGATTTGTTTATTATGCGGACAGACGTAAGAGAAATTTCCCCGCGCGGACATTCTTGATAAGAAAATCATTGCAGATGGAATTCATATCAAATAGCTTATTCTCATACATTGTGTTTATCACGAAGACTGAAAAATATAGGGCGAACTATTAACCATATATTCAATTAGGTTTTTTTTTTTTTTTTTTTTTTTTTTTTTTTTTACGCCTCGTCGACGGCTAAGGTCATTAGAGGCGGGATGGGACTGGGGACAAGGAACGGGGGATCAATTTGGACATGGCCCTTTTGTAGGAAGCATCCCGGCATTCGCCTGGAGTGATTTGGGGAAACGATGGAACGGACTGGGATTCGAACCAGCGCCCTCCCGAATGCGAGGCCAAAACCTTAATTCGATTAGTTACTTAATGCATGTGTGTACGCTCATTAGTTTGAAGGCAGGTGTAAAGCGGAAATAAAACTACGCATAGTAATTGCTCGCCGTGCATCCATGAACTTGCGACGATAAGGACCAGTAGATAACGAGAAATACGAGGAAAAGATTTATGTGAACATCGGTGTTTTATGTTAACCTAGACGACACCAAGTAGGGAATAGCAAGGATATCATTGTTGCGCATTCTGTGGACAGCAAGAAGAACTAACGGCTTTAAAGAAACTCGTAAATAGTCGTCCATCACACTATTGCACCTATCTCCTACATGTATTAGTTTGTCGCATGGAGCGAAGTGATAAATATATTTGCTACAGGGAATTCTGGTTGTATAGTGATAGTGAGCAAAAAAGGCAACAGGATGGTCGGTAAAAATCAAACATATCACCACGGACCACATTCTTAGTTAAATCATACTAAGGTCATAAGTTCCCCAAACATCGGTAACTAAGTTGGAATAAGGAAGAAGAAGGAGAATTCGGAATGATCTCATTAGGGAGTAATCTTGGAATGATGAGTAATTTGTAGTAAATTAACGTTTCTACCTGATATTGATGAATGTAGGATGGAAGATGCTTCTAAATCGTACCGCTGTAGAAAACCAGGTTACCAAGAGAAAGGAGGATGGAGAACTATTGAGAAGAACAATAACAACGACATGGTTGGATCAAATCAGACATATTGCTAAGTTGAACGTACGGCCGACTAAAATATGATGTATGAAGGAAGATGCTTCCTTGACTTAAAGATGCTTCTTTAGACCTAACAACGTGATATATGATGGAAGATGCTTCTTTGATCTGTCAACATAAGTACTAATATTATTATTATTATTACTACTACTCCGCGATTAACTAAAAGTGTGTGGCGGAGGGTGCATTGCACCAATCCGAAAGGGTAATAGTTTGGAAGGGATTTACGGGATATGGCAGGAGGCGTCCATGGGCTTATGTGAGGAACCATCCCAGGATTTGCCTGGAGTGATCCGGGAAAACCATGGAACGATGTAGGAAGATAATTCCATAACCTATCAACGTGAAGTATGAAGGCTTCTTTAACCAATCAGCGTGATGTATAAGGCACGAAGGAAGCTGCTTTCTGAGACCTGCAACGTGATGTATGAATGATGAAGGAAGATGCTTCCTTAACCTATCAACGTGAAGTTTGAAGAACGATGTTTCCTTATGCTATCAATGTGAAGCGTGAAGGATGAAGGAGCACGCTTTTTTAACAAATATCATGAAGTACGAAGGACAAAAGAAGCTGCATCCTAAGACCCACAACATGATGTATGAATGATGAACGAAGATGCTTCCAGAACCTATCAAAGTGATGTATGAACGCTGAATAAAGATGCTTCCAGAACCAGTCGACGTCAATAAACCACTCCAGCAAATCGGATAATACGATTAAAGGTTTACGAAAAACTGTTGAGTGGTAGAATATCGATGAAATGCCTGGGCCAAATCAAACACATCTTTGACAAAATCTCTTCACGTCTCATTAAGAGAAGCAGAAGATAGGGTTAAATGGAATACAATAGTGCAAGGAAACCGTTAGGACCACGAATGTTCAATAACTGAGGGAAGCGAGTTCCAAGAACAATCGCTCCAATCACAGCCATAAGACAACTAACAAGAACAGAATGCATGATAATGTTTTCACCACACTATTTCATGGAGCAACGATGACGCAGGATGCTTCCAAAATGAGGGAAATCAGTGATGGATTGTTGAGTACAGTTACGACGGATTCAGTTAGAATCGTGTCAGCCGACGTGTTTGGTATCACAAGGTGACCAGAAGCAGTGTCCACGTGCCGGCCGGTATCTCTCGGGCCGTGTTTTTTCCCGTGTTACAGCGTTGCCCAGTCAGACCTATATGGACTCCGGAGGCCTCAAGGGTTATCGCAGAGGTGCAGCCGCTCCCAGCGCGCTCTGCAGCCTCTTATAACCAGGAGAGACCACAAAGACCTGTTCAACGAGGATTATTCACCTAGTTCTCCAAACAGTCGCGAATTGATAGTCCTTAATTTTCTTCCGGTGCTAGTGCTAGTGGTTGAGCGGTAACATTCTGGCCAAGCCATTCGGAGGACACGGGTTCGAATATCCGTCTGACCATCCAAATTTGGGTTTTCCATGGTTTCTCCAAATCATTCCAGGTGGCCATTGTTGGTTCCTTGCCTCCTGTCCTTTCCTGCCTCTATTGACATCGTTGTCCATAAGGAGTAATACCATCGGGCCAAGCATTCTATAGGTTTTGGTTTGATTTCTCTTCCGACAATCCAGCTGTCGGTTTTCAATGCTTTCTCGAAATCATTCGAAGCTAACGCGGCGTCGTTGTTGTTGTGGTTCTGGTTCTTGTTGTTGTTGTTGTTGTGGTTGTTGTTGTTGTGGTTGTGGTGGTTGTTGTGGTTGTGGTTCTGGTTGTTGTTGTGGTTGTGGTTCTGGTTGTTGTTGTTCTGGTTCTGGTTGTGGTTGTGGTTGTTGGACGTGTTGTTGTTGTTGTTAATAGGTTTTTTGCCAACGTAGCGATCACGTGGTTCTTAACTCTGGTGATCTTTCTTCTTAGCCCAGTATTCCTTCATTTTTTTATGGTGGTTGTCTTTTTTTTCCCCTGGGCCCATTTCACCCCAGATCCAGGACGCAGAAAATCTGGTGTTTAATGGACATTCTGTACCTATCCCTGTTGTAAATCTCGTTGAGATCAATTTACAGGTGTTCGAAATGTTTAGCCTTGTCCACTTTGCGTTAGTCATTTTCTACATAGAGACGGTGCTGAAGATTTTGCAGGTGAATCTGTGATTGCCCATGTGATCGGTGAAGATTAATCTCCTCTTTCTCATAGCTGTTGTAATATTCTCCATTTGTTGGTATAGATCCTTATCGTGCATGAGTCTGTATTGTTTTCAGATGGTTTCCGTATAAAAGTCATGTGCAAATTCCTTTCGATTACTTTTCCAGTTCTTCTCCGCATTCTAATGAAGCCTTGTAGTTCAACCAGAGCTCTGTACAATCTTCTCTTATTTTCTCCGGGCTTTCACTTTTTATTTTGATACGTTGTCGCTGCTTTCCTCCTATGATCTATACGTCGGTTCCTTTTGAATACTATGTTTCTTACCCTATGTACCATGTCATGTTTGGAGCACAATTATCTCCTGTGTTAATTTTTTCACCTATCCCCAAATCTTGTGGTAATTTCTCTCAAAATCCTCGTTTCTTTATGTCTCCTACTTCCGTCATTGTAGATCTCCCACATCGAAAGTCAAATGCAACTGTTATTATACCTCCAAAAGTTATTTTACTTGTAGTAGCTTTAGTTATATTCAGAGCATAAAAAATTCGTTTCTTCGGTATATTCGTTCGTTAAATGGTGCGTGGTGGGTGAACGGTAACGATCTGGCCTCACATTCGGGAAAAGGCGGGCTCGAATCACCACACAGCCATTTAAATTTGGGTTTTTCATGGTTTCTCTAAATTATTCCAGGCGACTGCCGTGATTGTTCCTTCAAAAAGCCATAGGCTAATTCTTTCCAGTTTATTGCCCACCTCCCTTCCCTTCTGTAATGACCTCGACGTTGACGAAGAGTAAAAAAAAAAAAAAAAAAATTAAAATAAACAAATGTGCATAAGCAAATACCCCACTGTCAGAAGCCATAGTAATAATTCAATAACTATAAATATTACTGGGCACATAAAAGTAGATTAGATCTTCGTGTCAGGGCCTATGACGAAAGATGGTAGGGACAAATGACAATGAATAAGAACATTTTTAAGCTAAATAATAATAATTCCGTGTGGTCGTAATGACGTGGAGATAGGGTTTTTATTGGCTGCGCATTCCGCCCCTATCGTAGCCTCCTTAACCTAACCCGAGAATCCTGCCGGGTACAGGGGACCTACAGTTTAACGTGGAATCCGAACCACGGAACCGTTCTGGTGTACGTGACTTTACACAGCAAGCTGTGGCACTGGTGAAAGTCGGGTTAATCGCCTTTGAAAACCTCCGCCGAAACAGTGATTCGAACCGGGAACCTCTCGATCTCCAGTCAGACGCTTAACCGCTGAGTTACCAGACCGCTATTTCTAAGCTGAAAATAGAGATGGAAGGATTCGATGGGATCTCTCTTTAGAAGAGGTTTTCCCTTTTTTTCACTGATGGCTTTACGCATCGTCAACGTCGAGGTCATTAGAGGTGGGATGGGAATGGGAACAACGAACCGGAAGGAATTCGGTCATGGCTTTTTGAAGGAAACATCGCGGCATACCCTTGGAGTGATTTGGGGAAACCAAGGAAAAACCCAATTCTGGATGCCCAGACGGGGATTCGAACCGCCGTACTCCCGAATTCGAGGCCACAACGTTAATCACTCACCCACCACGCTCGGTGAGGTTTTCCCGTTGCCTTCCACGGTGTGTGTTCACTTTTGTTATTGTACGTGTGGATAACTGTGATAGTATGAGTGTATTTTTTTTTAACTGCTTTACGTCTCTTTTTAACATCGAGGTCTTTAGAGACGGGAAAGGATGGGTGGCAAGGAATGGGAAGGAATTCGGCCATGGCCTTTTGAAGGAAGCATCCCGGCATTTGCCTGGAGTGATTTGGGGAAACCATGGAAAACCCAAATCTGGATGCCCGGACGGGGATTCGAACTGCCGTCCTCCCGAATGCGAGGCGAGAACGCTAACCGTTACACCGCCCCGCTCGGTAGTATGAGTGTTGTAAGAATACACAGCATCTTAGTTTTTAAAGAGTTAGTAATTAATGTTTGTTTTATATCATTTCAATGGGAAGTGTTTATTGATATTCGAATCACTATTTGGTTTCTGATTAATGTAAACTGATTATATGTGTATGTTGTTAAAAGTGTTTTACATCGGGTTATTATTATTTCTTAAGTATTGTGTCAAAGAATTCCAAGCATCGTTATTACCAGATGAACAAAAGTACATGAAAATCTTTGGACAGTATAGAAAGATGATCTTTGGGCAAGGATAAGAGATGAAAGTAGTATGCAGAGAGGTACCATGGAGGTTTCCTCCATGTGAGGTACGCTGGGAAAATAACTGCGAGTTGTATCTGTACACAGATGGATGCAATTATTAATGTAAATTAAAATAAAAAACCAAGTGGATGTTTTGATGGTTATTTTATTCTTTTGGTGGAATAGAAGAGAAGTATTGGCACCTTTTATTAACAAGAAGGTTAGTAAAAAGTACAAAGATTATACGTGGCGTTCCGTGACAGACGAAATGCCATATAGTAAGTAGAAAAGAAGGAGTACAATTATTATAGTGTTCGGTATAGAAAGTTGTTTGTGTTGTATGAAATGAGAGATAAAGAAGAGAGAGGTGAAACCTGCTGCCGATCAATTCAGGCCTACTCTTCCGAAAGACACTTTTGGCCGCCTGGCTTAACGTTCCCATCTGACGGGCGGGTCATCTTCACCAATGCCATATGACCTTACTCCTTATGCACTGTGGAGAGGTTTGCAATTTAATCCAGGACTTTGATGCACAATCTGCTGATTAGGAATTGTGTACTACCACCTCTCCTATCCTGACAGCAAGATTTTCAGACACACTTTGAATGACTTATTGGTTGTGGCATGTGCCTCATTAGTAACTCAGACACGTTGTATGGTGCGAATATATTTTATTTTGTTATTTGGTCCGCTAGTCTTGAACACACCTGCTGGATGTCAATGAACTCTGCGATGTTTCTCGTGTCTTGCTTCAGTTCTACCAGCTCCGACCGCTCGCAGCTGTAGTACAGTCAGACCGTTTGTTATCGGCGTTGTGAGTTTCGTTCGTTTTTCCCGGCGCCGCACGGCCTAAGTGGCCGTGTTGCGGTGTTATTTAGAACACGTGTCGCCCGCGTGGGAGGAACGGCCATAGGTTGGTGCGCCAACGGCTTGCACGTGTCTCTACTCCTCCGCTCGCGGGAATAATGCCCGCCCACGCTTCTCGGAAACGTAAGGAATGCGACGAAACACGTGTAACTTGAAAAAATCCCGACCATATATATAGTTGTGGATACCTTTTATAAACTGCTACTTCTAACATCATTGATAATTTAGTATATACAATAAATGAACTCGTAATACCCGAGCATTGAAATACAAATGTGGGAACATAAGGAAAGTAAGAAGGGTATTCACCCCCTAAAAAATATTGTTATTATTTAAACAGTGAAACGTTTACCCGCAAATGTGTTTCAATTCGCTGAGGTGCCGCACAGTAGATCGGTGTGGTACAGCGGGACAAGGAACGAGATCAAGTCCCCTCGTACCAAATACCCTGATTGCGATTCCTAGGCGGTTTCTCGCAATCGTCTAGGCCAAGGCCGGGACAGTCTCCAGTGTCTGTTAAATATTTCACAAACAAAAATTACTGAGACCGAGCGTGGTGGGTGAACGGTTAGAGTTCTGGCCTCGCATTCGGGAGGACGCGGGTTCGAATCCCCGTCCGGTCATCCAGATTTGGGTTTTCCATGGTTTCTCCAAATCACTCCAGGCGAATGCCGGGATCCTTCCTTCAAAAATGGCATGGCCGAATTACTTCCCGTTCCTTGCCCCAATCCCATCCCGCCTCTAATGACCTCGCTGTTGACGCAGCGTAAAGCCCAAGCAAAAAAAAAGTACACTTACTGAACACACAAGTTAATTATTTCGTAAATAGATCACAACACAAGACTTTCCTCCAATAGCTTAGATACACCACGCCTAATAGGCTCGGTTATACTCCAGGAATTAACTGAATCGATCCCCAATCAGTCTCATGACACACAGTCCACCGAAAGTGTATGTGTTCGTATGTATGTATGTATGTATGTATCTATATATGTGTGTGTGTGTTTTTTTGTATGTGTGTGTGGGTGTGTGTTTGTATGTGAGTGTGTTTGTAAGCGTGTTTGTGTTTTTATGTGTGTATGTGTTTGTATGCGTGTGTTGTGTTTGTATGTTTGTATGTGTGTGTTCGTGTGTGTGTGTGTGTGTGTTTCGGCTGTGTGTGATCGTGTGTGTTTTCGTGTGTGTGTTTGTGTTTTTTTTTGCCAACTAATGCTTTATACGTCTTGAAACCAAACATTATACAACGCTAACGTTCATTTTCGCGCTGCTTCGCCCGAGCGGTCCATGTTGTGTGTGCTAATGTCTTTTCTCTTTCTTCTAGAAGCAAAGCATAGGCGCTTCTAATATGTGAGAATATCTTTACAACCCTTATAGAAAGAAATTCTACAATTTACTTATCTTTGGTCGTTTTTCGACAAGTTTAACATAGTGAAGAAATAAATTAGGAAAGTTACGTACTCAAAAACCAGTATGAACAGAATCCAAACAGAGGAATATTTATCTGCATGGTAGAGACTGATCTTTGGTTGATATATCTTAAAATAGTGTTCATGTGTGATCTGTGATATCAGTTCATTTTCGGTATGAATGAATTACCATTTCTTTCTCCGGTAACGTACAGACATCTCTGAAATTTGTGAAAACTTCAACGAAATTGATTCTGTAGTTTTGTGTGATGCCTGGTCAAAGGAACAGATTTATAATAGCATAGATTAATATCTGCTGAAATGATACTTTCAAGATTAGTATAGAGCTGCATACGGCTTGATGAATTTCCCATCGACGGGTATGCGAAGAACTTGGCATTTCCTCTATTTGTGACGTAGTGTGGACGTGAGAGATCATTTATACGAAGGGCGAATGCAGACTTCTGATAGTAATCATGGGTGTGAGCTCAAGGACAGGTTAAGGGCGTTTAAATATTCTATCTGAAACCAGAATTACCACCCTATCACAAGGCCACCAAACCGTTCTCAGAAAATTTGATTTATCGTGGAGGCAATACGAGGAGAAATTCGTCAGTTATATCAGGTAGGAATATTGCTGGTATCTAAATCTCCAAATTTCATATGGATGACGAAGTTCCATCCACCTCCAGGTAATTAAATTCCTTTTCTTGCAAACTGGAAGACATAGGCAACAGCAAAAAGGAAATTATCTTAGCATATGTATGAATTTACTCGTGGAAACCTCACTCAAATTTTAATGAAAGAACCGACTTTCAAATTTGAGATATCAAGAATACGCCTACAGTTACACTAGTAACCCTTTGAAAACTCAGTACGGTTGTTTGTTGTTCATTCTTGCGTCGACGCTGGGTGAAGCCTTTAACAACATATAGGTAGTTCGGATTTCACGTTTAACTGTAGGTTCTAGAGGATACGAACAGGCCGTTCTGCCTCTGACACGGTGGCTTAGTATGTCTTCGAAAGGATCCAACCTTCAGGTTGTGGGCTAAGTTAGTTTTTTGGCTTTGAGATGGTGCAGTGAGCGCGTGTTGGTGTTTCAGGCACTTGAAGACTAAAATTTTAATGAGAGGATCCTGTTTAAAACCTGAGTCCTCCAGAGTGGAACTGTACTTCCAGCATTACGTCTACGGTAGCAACGGTATAATGACAGAGTCATCCATTTTCGACTCTCGTGTGGAAGTCCTTGACGGTGAGTCTGTGCCCAGTGACTGTCCCGCTGTTGTGATGGCCGCCATGGAGAGCTCCAATCAGAACAGACGATGCGGGTCTCTCAATTGAGTCTCCCCCGTGGGAACAACCACTTGTGTCGCCGGGGCTCGGCAGGAGAACGAGGGTAGACAGTTCACTGTTACCAGTCACTGTTATCGCAAACCGCATGCGAATCCACTCCGCAGCATTATAACCACTCAACTGCGAATTTAGGTTCAACAGCTGTTACATAAATTCTTCGCGACTGTTTTCCATTCCAATTTCTCCGACGTGGTATTATAATAATAATAATGCGTGTTGTATTATTGGTCAGAATATTCTCGAAGTGTTCGTATGGCGTTTGACAGGGTTTCGATTTGCTGCGTATGCGCTTCTGTCATGGCTGCCTTAACCTAACCTGGTAATCCTACCGGGTAAATGGCAGCTTAACGGGGAATCCAAACCATGGAAGTGCTCTGGCATACTTAGCATTGCACAGAGAATTGTGGCAAAGCTTAAGAGCCTTTGAACATCATCGCCGAGAGAGGGGTGATTTGGCAGTATCGTCAGTTTCATGTGTTTCAGTCCCTTTGTACCTCCCAGATCCACGGTGGTGCCCCCCCCCCTTCCTTTCCCCGTGCAGCCTCACTGTTGGATCACTGAGTGTTTTTTTTTGTGTCCTCACACCTCGTTTACTTCTGGATCATCAGTAGACGTAGAGGTGGGATATGACACAAGGCAAGGAACAGGAAGGAATTTGGCAATGGCCTTTTGAAGGAACCATACCGGCATTTTCTGGAGCGATTATGAAAACCACGGAAAACCCAAATCTAACCCGTGTCCGTTTGCTAATTCACTGAGATATTTAATCTAGTCATGTGTTTGTAAATAGCCAACGATTTAGTGTTGCAAACCATTCTGTGAATTTGGGAGACCTGACGACACAACTTCATCACAGAATAACGTTACGAAGGGTTGGCCCACTACGCCCCCATTTCAGATGTTTCTACGTAGCCCTTTTTGATATGAGCAACCATTGTTACCTTCTGTTGAAACACGCAGAAATAGGCTGGTATTCTTATCGAAATTTAAAGTCTGGTTTGGGGGACCAGAAGACAAACACTGTGTAAGATGATCTCGGGATGGAGTAATCAGTATTATGGGGGTTGAGCTCGACATTTTTCGCAACGCTCACAGCTGACATCCTAACAAGTGCCATCAGCTACAGATGCTAGCAGATAGAACATGAGGGTATCTGCACTTCCCAGCCAGATTTATCGAACTACAGGACCTGTACCGCCTCAGGAAGGACCGCAGATAGTCTCAGCTCTATCTGAAGGCCACACGCATCTAAACACCACTACAGAAAAGCTACACCAACAATACTTTGGCGAGTCTAAATTAGTGCTACACGGCGAAACGAGCCACAAAGTTCAGAAATGAAGGCAAAAAAGGAAATGAACTGACTTCTAGCCTTTTTATCTTTCCATCCCCTTTTGTTCATTACTTTCGGTTCCCTTAACAAGCACTGTGAAATTATCTCTTCAGGATTACAGCGATATATCGGTCAACCGATAATATCGGACAAAAATATCGACAATTATATCAATAAACTTATATGGTCGATACGATAATATCGATATGATGCAATGAAATTTCAAAAGTTACAAACCGCTTAACACTAAAAAAAATCCTGCAAAAGAATGTATGTATGGCAGGGACCAAACTTGGGCATACCAAACACTGATTTAGCTCGATAACAAAACCGATTACGTCCTTTCCTCCGCTCCGTTTCTTGTGCGTTAATCTTTCCTCACTGATTTACGTTCATCGTTTTATTATTTGATCTGTTGCGTTGCGCTCGCGTTCGTTGGTTCTTGTTTCTCTCCAAGACGTATTATAATATTCTAAAGGGGGTCCGCATAACTGATGCAATTGCTATTTGGTCAGTGTTGATAATAGAACTTTTAATGCAGTTGATGGCAAAGGTTTTAAGTATTTAATGAAGTTTTTAGCACCGTTATACAAAGTCCCTTCTCGCGGAACTATCAAAAGAAAAATTGATAAAAAAAGATAACAAAATTTCAAAAGTTGTGAATGAAATATTGTGATGCATATTTCTATTATTACTTACATCTGGTGTAGAGTAACACTAGCTGTTTGGAGATTACGGTACATGTTTGCTGTAAAATGAATTAAAATCAATCATGATTGCTATACGAGTTGGATTAAGACATGTTCAAAATTGGAATTATTTACTCAAAGTATCCTCGTCGGAACCTTCTGAACGCCTCTTTTCAAAGGCAGGAGCCACTGTCATTCAAACTTGGAATTGTCTTCATGGGATCAGGTTAAACAAACTACTATTTTCAGGATCTGTTGACGCCGAATATTTTCAAACCTAATCTTTTTTCTTCAGTAAACTACCTTAAATTTATTACTTGATTTTGATTTACGTACTTATTTTTAATTTCTGATACAACATATACACATATCGGAAAATATCGGCTTGATTAGGCCGATATTATCGATAGCTGTCTAGCATCGACATTTATATCGATTTATTTATCGATATTGATATCAACTTACATCCCTAATTATCTCATTCCAGGCACGAGGCTACATCCAACTTCACGAGGAAGACTGAGATTATTATCTGTTAACTCAATATACAGGGTGTCCAGAAAAGGACTCCCTGATTTCAAAATTAAATATCTCGAAAACAAAGATCGATAGAGGAATGTAGTAAACGGTATGTTTATCGTGACAGCTGTAAGAAGTGTATACAGCAGTTTGAAATAATAGTTACAAAAGCTGCTAACAGATGGCGCTGTAATCGCAATACGTAATGCCTAAATAGTGATCCGAAGCTCAGGGTAGTGCCAATGGTGAACATTTTGAAAACATTGTGATGTGATTGTTTGCAAAGATTGTTTTCATACGATTATTTCACTTATGTATGCTGATATGAGCTGTACTGCGTACAGCGTACAGCGCCATCTGTTAGCAGCTTTTGTAACTATTATTTCACACTGCTGTATACACTTCTTACAGCTGTCACAATAAATATACCGTTTACTGCATTCCTCTATCGATCCTTGTTTTCGAGATATTTAATTTTGAAATCAGGGAGTCCTTTTCTGGACACCCTGTATATCACAGCCTTAACTTCTTTTATTTATTCGTTTCTTCCAGCTGAAGGCAGAAAAAAGGGTTGCTGAAGGGTCTCAGAAAACTTTCTGAGCCTGACTAAACTACGGGGAGGTAATGGGGAATGAAGTCGGCAATGGCCTTCCAAAGGAACCATCCAGAATGATATGTATGAAGGCGAATTCGCCCTTCTCTTAACGCTATCACAGTCAGTCAACCCGAAATGACAAAATGTCGTTATGCGCCTGTCAGAATTATGCACTGGGCTATCAAAATTCCACTATGGAATATCAAAATTCCGCTACAAATACATAATTATAGCAAAGAATATCAATAAAATTTTCCTGGCATGATGAAATCTCTTCTTAAACATGGGAAGTGAATTCCAAATAGAGATATTAAGTTATTGCCAGCGTGGATGTCGAATAGAGGATGACTCAATATTTACACGGTTGTCGTCGTGGTAGTAGTAATAGCAACACCAGTTGTTATCATTAACGACGTTATTTTTATTACACCAATAAATATTTCACAAACAAGACGGAATTCATTAATCGGTAAAATCACGTAAGTGCAGAAGAAAGACAATATACCGAGCGTGGTGGTGTAACGGATAGCGTTCTGGCCTCGCATTCGGGAGGACGGTGGTTCGAATCCCCGTCCGGGCATCCAGATTTGGGTTTTCCATGGTTTTCCCAATGTCGGGATGCTTCCTTCAAAAGGCCATGGCCGAATTCCTTCCCATTCCTTGCCCCCATCCTTTCCCGTCTCTAAAGACCACGTTGTTAAAAAGGTACGTTAAACTGTTACAAAAAAAAAAAAAAGAAAGACTATACTGAAGGATTAAATGGTTTCACTGTTATTTAACATTATATGTAAGTACTGTACATTATTTACTGATCATTTCAGGTAAAAGCAAAATAACAACTGCAGTTTCCAGACTTCATCAGACGAGGCAAAAATTTCAATTTCACTTACTTTAAACTGATTCATATACTTGCCAAATTTCTTGAGATGATCATTTGAGTAAGCATATGGGCGTTACATAAAGAGCGAGAATATACACTTGCAAGGATTCACAACTATTCTGCTTGCTATGATTGGTTATTCGATTGCGTAAGAGTAGGTAATGATTTATTTTGGCTTGTTTAACTGTCCGGTTAGAAAACTTAACAAAATGAATGTTGGCCCATAATAAATTAAATTTCGAAAGTTACAGCTATGAGCACGGTAAAATGTTACTAGTTTTCGACAATTTGATGTTTAACTACTCTGTCTTCTATTCATTTAATTTCTCCATGATTGGAAAACAAGGCCTGATCAAAATTGGCAAATCTGTTCACAGCTATACCTAGGTTTTTTTTTTTTTTTTTTTTTTTTTTTTTTTTTTTTTTTTTTTTTTTTTTTATTTCATTCCTCCCAGCAGAAGGCTGGGAGGCGGGCTGCTGGAGAGTCATAGAGGGGACTCTTTTCAGCCAGTCTACTACTACGGGGAGGGAAGGGGGATGGAAGGTCGGCCGTGGCCTTGTAGGGAACCATCCCAGCATTCGCCTAAGTGTCTGAGGGAAACCACGGAAAACCTCAGACAGGATGGCCGAACCGAGTTTAACCCCGGTCCTCCCGAATGATAGGTAGGAGGCCAATATTGGCCTCCTCCCATCTCGGTGAGCTATACCTAGATACTGCTTGGACTTCTATATTAAACAAAATATATTTCAACTGCGAGAAACAAATTACGTTTTGTTGACCGCAATTCCTGAAAAATAAACCTATTTCTCGGATTTTTGGACACTGTGCCAACCAGTGACCATTATAATGAGGTGTACTTCATATTCACGCTAATCGGGAAACTTAAAGAAAACAGTGTCTACACGTATGTCAGTTTGTTTCGTTGATTGCGATTCGTCCAAAAATTATTCATCGAATTTTGAAGTTTGGAACTAAGAACAGCTCATGGTCTCAGGAGTAAAGTAGAGTTTGTTTGAGTTTACTGGGGAATTAGAAAAGTATTGCCCCCATATCAGTTTTTATTTTTGGTTGAACTCGATTCACGCATACGAGTACACGGCTGGTCGTGTGTTTTGGGGTATCGATCAGTGTACAGCCGATGGTCCAAGGAATAATACAGGCTATGTTTCATTTTGATTGGCGTCGAGAACATGAGGAATCGAGAAAAAGGCGTCCCTGTAAGCAACTACAGCAGAAGCCATGACGTTATCTAAAAACACTTTGCACTATATACAGGGTGGGGCATTTAATATGTTTTCTGGAAATATTTCGGAAAGAAAGCATTTTAACAAACAATAACCTATATAAAAAATAATCGTACAGTAGGGGGCTACAATTATGTGATATTGGTTTTTTTCACAGGTGGCGCTGTTGTCGTTACAACAAGGTCAACTTAATTCTTTTAAATGGGAACCCCTATTTTTTTTTTTTTTGAAGATTCCGATTCCTCATGAAAAAATAAAAATAGTTTGTTTAACTCACTTTTCTGTTAGCCTCACAGATGGCGCTGTAATCGCGAAAAATGAATATTCGCGTTGACAGGAATTCTTCACGGGTCTTCTGCCGGATAAGATCTTATCCGGCAGAAGACCCGTGAAGAATTCCTGTCTACCATACGCCGGGAAAAATCGAATATTCGCGTTTTTTGTGTATAATTTTAATTATTGTTTAAATAATTACATGTAATTTTCATTCTGTAAACATGGAAGGTAATTTTAAAGGATAATGACGAAATTGATTTTTTAAATGCTTTTCTTACTTATTTGCAGCCATGTCTAAAGCAGGTGCTCAAAAAGGTGACCATTTACTTCCAGACATTTCTGACCCTTTGCAGAAATGATGCCTGAACAGCTCGAAGTGTGTCAGAAAATGTCTGGAAGTAAATGTTCACCTTTTTGAGCACCTGCTGTAGACATGGCTGCAAATTAGTAAGAAAAAGCATTTAAAAAATCAATTTCGTCATTATCCTTTAAAATTACCTTCCATGTTTACAGAATGAAAATTACATGTAATTATTTAAACAATAATTAAAATTATACACAAAAAACGCGAATATTCATTTTTCGCGATTACAGCGCCATCTGTGAGGCTAACAGAAAAGTGAGTTAAGCAAACTATTTTTATTTTTTCATGAGGAATCGGAATCTTCAAAAAAAAAAAAAAAAAAAAAAAAATAGGGGTTCCCATTTAAAAGAATTAAGTTGACCTTGTTGTAACGACAACAGCACCACCTGTGAAAAAACCAATATCACATAATTGTAGCCCCCTACTGTACTATTATTTTTTATATAGGTTATTGTTTGTTAAAATGCTTTCTTTCCGAAATATTTCCAGAAAACATATTAAATGCCCCACCCTGTATATATATATATATATAATGTGTGTGTGTGTGTGTGTGTGTGAGAGAGAGAGAGAGAGAGAGAGAGAGAGAGAGAAAGTCACGGGCAACAGCTAGTTGATAATATGCCCAGGAGGAGTGGTACCAATTCCTGGACTAGAGTAAAGCCCATTACACGGGCGTGCGTGGCAAGTGACAGATTTTTAAACTTCATACCATACTGATAAGGGGCGTACATTAATTACGTGTGGTAAAATAGAAAAAGGGGGGGGGGGGTTGACGGAAATCAGACGTCATCTTTTTTTAAAGTTCTTGATGGACAGTAAAGTTAAAAAAAAGGTCCACGAACGACGCGGATATAGGTTTTAGGGGTAGGTATAAACACCCTCGGAAGCAAAAAAAAAAAAAGATCCCTACGAGATCCGTCAACAGGGAGCGGGGAGGGTCTGACCGGATCTCACCAAATCTTACAAGAGAAGGGGGGTTCCGCAATTCCGGAAAACACCTCAGCGTAATTAATGGACGCCCCCTAACCACCTCGTTTTAGTTGCGATAAAAGAAATACGGTACTCTTCTGCATAGTAAAATTCCGGTCTGCCTTTCGTTTTTTCTCTATTTCTTTCACAATATGCGACGGGAATTTAACAAAGTAGACAACGACTCAAAGAGATTCGGAACAAGAAAATGAATAACGCGATTCATCCTCGCCCTTTTTTTATAATTATTTCTGCACTTCGTTTTTGTACTAATTGCAATTACCTCCACAAATCTCGCAAAATTTTATTCATATGAAAAGGTTTGCAGCGAAAGTATTATTTCAAAAACGATTACAGATGGTATATTTTATTATTCTGTAAGTTGCGCATAAACTTCCTCTGAATTTTATAAACTTCACTGTCTCTTTCCTTCTGTCAAAAAAATTCTTGGGTTATGTTGTGACCTTAGTTCTAATAACTACTACAGAGAATAGATCCTACAGATGAATTTATGGATTTAACATGTCGTAAATAAACAAATAACAACATGTGAATTCAAACGAACATCTAATTATAATCTTTTATATCTCTGTCTCACAATATACACCGAAGAGTCCAAAGAAACTGGTACACCTACCTAATATCGTGTAGGGCCCCCACGAGCTCGCAGAAGTGCCGCAACACGACGTGGCATGGACTCAACTAAAGTCTGAAGTAGTGCTGGAGGGAATTAACACCATGCATCCTGCAGGGCTGTCCTATAAATCCGTAAGAGTACGAGGGGGTGGAGATCTCTTCTGAACGATAGTTGCAAGGCATTCGACATATGCTCATAATGTTCATGTCTGGGGAGTTTGGTCGCCAGCGGAGGTGTTTAAACTCAGAAGAGTGTTCGTTGAGCCACTCCGTAACAATTCTGAACGTGTGGGGTGTCACATTTTCCTACTGGATTTGCCCAAGTCCGTCGGAAAACACAATGGACATAAATAGATGCAAGGTGATCAGCCAGGATGCGAACGTACGTATCACCTGTCAGAGTCGTATCTTGACGTATGAAGGATCCCATGCCATTCCAACTGCACACGACCCACACCATTACAGAGCCTCCACCAGCTTGAACAGTCCCCTGCTGACATGAAGGGTCCATGGACTCATGAGGTTGTGTCCATACCCGTACACGTCCATCCGCTCGATACAATTGGAAACGAGACTCGTCAGACCAGGCAACATGTTACCAATCATCAACAGTCCCATGTAGGTGTTGACGGGCCCAGGCGAGGCGTAAAGCTTTGTGCTGTGCACTCAGCAAGGGTACACGAGTGGGCCTTCGGCTCCGAAAGCCCATATCGATAATGATTCCTTGAATGGTTCGCACGCTCACACTTATTGATGGCCCAGCTTTGGATCCGCTACTATTTACGGAAGGGTTACACTTCTGTTACGTTGAACGATTCTCTTCAGCCATCGTTGATATTTTTCCGGCCGCCGCGATGTCGGAGATTTGATGTTTTAACAGATTATCTGATATTCACGGTGCACTCTTTAAATGGTCGTAAGGGAAAATCTCCACCGGAGATGCTGTGTCCCATCTCTTGTGCGAAGACTATAACACCATGTTCAAACTCACTTAAATCGTGATAACCTGGCATTGTAGCAGCAAGTAACCGATCTAACGCCTGCGCCAGACGTCCTGTTGTCTTATATAGGCGTTGCCGACCGCAGCGCCGTACTTTGAGTGTTTACATATCTCTGTGTTTGCATATAGAGGACCTATACCAGTTTCTTTAGCTCTTCAGTGTATGTTTCAGCAGGCATCGCAGCTACACTTTCTTTTAACAATGTAAGCGATAATAAAATGAAAAACTGTTATTTATTTGAAATTTACAGTTACTTTTAACAATATAAGGGCACATAAAATCAAGTGCAGTTATTTATTTGAATTTCCGGTTAGCCAAGCAGCGCTATGGTGGCAGTCAGTATAACTAACACATCGGGCGTAATCGAGACTCGCCGAAGATTGTCGACTTATTGAGGTTAGCGCAGTCTCCAAACAACACATTTCATTAAAGAGGACGGCATCTCAGCAAACGCTTAAATAACATAAATGTGCGCCCTCGATTAAAAAACACGCTCTAAGTCATCTAATGGTCCACGTAATCGTTGTTTCTTAATCAGGTTTTTACGGCTCGTTGACTTTGATGTCATTAGACCCGAGAGAGAGTTGGGGACAAAGAAAAAGAAGGAACTCTGGCATGATCAATATGAAGGAGTAATCGATGCATTCGCCAAGAGTGACTTCCGAAAATTGTCAAACGTGAAAGGAGGGTCGGGGATTGAATCCGTATTCTGTTTAATGCTTAACCGTATCTCGAAATCATCTGTCGTGCATTCTAATGACGTTTCCAAACATCGATGGCTGATTTGGCCGTAAAACCTCTCACAGTAGCTTATTCTCTCGAAATACTCTTTATCATCTCTTCATCTCCGTATCCTTTTTGTTTCTACAGAAGTCAGACTTTGGTTTTCTGCAAATATTTTAAGATCCATTAATAGAGAGTTATGGTAATGTATTTTTGGTTATTGCTGCGTTTGGCACCTTTGGGGCGTCTATTAATAATGTGAGCTTATAATAGGGGTGGGGGGGGGAGGGGGTCCGGCAAAATCTCATCACAAAGATCATTAGACCTAATAAAAAGGTCTTCAAAATTAGCAGGTCAGTCCCACGTTAGGAGGGGGGGGGGAGGTTTTTTGCTAGATCTCACCAAGGATGCCCCTTTCGTGTTTATCCTGTGTGCTCATTAAAATCCGAGGTTAAAGCACTGCTTACAAAATGTGTGATGTAAAATCCTAAGGTCTATATTAACTGTAGGTCTCACATTTTCCATGGGCTTACATCGGTATTCTAAGAAAAACCCAGTTCAAAAAATCTCACCTGGTCGTCCCACATACAAGTTTGGATATTTGTCCTAGCATACTCAGTTTCATCGATGCCTGCATCTCGTGGTATCGTGTTCACCTCAGATGCCCGTCAACTCCTTAATATTATGGTAAAAGGGCCCCTAAACAGCACACTGAGGTGGGAAATCCAGTGTTTTCAGAAATATCCTTGAGATGGTAACTTCGATCTTTGCGTCCACAATCGTTTCTCTGCTCTCATCACCTCTTCGTCGATATTCTGCAAAACTCCTCCGAATATCAGTATATTCAGTTTCTGAATTTCTTCGTTAAATAGTGTGGCTCATTCAAAATTCAAGGGAAATAGAAAATTTCATCGTCCATTTACGTACTTATATATGCTGTACCCGTTCAGAGTTATTTCGTTATTGTA
>CM061918.1:69797633-69839283 GCA_031002005.1 Vandiemenella viatica
GGGCGAAGCAGCGCGAAAATGAACGTTAGCGTTGTATAATGTGTGGTTTCAAGACGTATAAAGCATTCGTTGGCAAAAAAAATTCAAACACACACACACACACACACGAAAATACACACGATCACACACAACACACACACACACACACACACACACACACACACGAACACACACACACACACACACACAAACACACACACACACACGAACACACACATAAACACGCAAACACAAACACACATACAAACACAAACACACATACAAACACATCACACGCATACAAACACATAAACACATAAAAACACAAATACGCTTACAAACACACTCACATACAAACACACACCCACACACACATACAAAAAAACACACACACACATACAAAAAAACACACACACACATACAAAAAAACACACACACACATATATATAGATACATACATACATACGAACACATACACTTTCGGTGGACTGTGTGTCATGAGAGGGATTGGGGATCGGTTCAGTTAATGCCTGGAGTATGACCGAGCCTATTAGGCGTGGTGTATCTAAGCTATTGGAGGAAAGTCTTGTGTTGTGATCTATTTATGAAACTATTAACTTGTGTGTTGAGTAAGTGTATTTTTTTTTTTGCTTGGGCTTTACGCTTCGTCAACAGCGAGGTCATTAGAGGCGGGATGGGATTGGGGCAAGGAACGGGAAGTAATTCGGCCATGCTATTTTTGAAGGAAGGATCCCGGCATTCGCCTGGAGTGATTTGGAGAAACCATGGAAAACCCAAATCTGGATGACCGGACGGGGATTCGAACCCGCGTCCTCCCGAATGCGAGGCCAGAACTCTAACCGTTCACCCACCACGCTCGGTCTCAGTAATTTTTGTTTGTGAAATATTTAACAGACACTGGAGACTGTCCCGGCCTTGGCCTAGACGATTGCGAGAAACCGCCTAGGAATCGCAATCAGGGTATTTGGTACGAGGGGACTTGGTCTCTTTCCTTGTCCCGCTGTACCACACCGATCCACTGTGCGGCACCTCAGCGAATTGAGCCACATTTGCGGGTAAACGTTTCACTGTTTAAAAAATAATATTTTTTTGGGGGTGAATACCCTTCTTGCTTTCCTTATGATCTCACATTTGTATTTCAATGCTCGGGTATTACGAGTTCATTTATTGTATATACTAATTTATCAAAGAAGTTAGAAGTAGCAGTTTATAACAGGTATCTACAACTATATAGATGGCCGGGATTTTTCAAGTTACACGTTCTTCGTCGCATTCCGTACGTTTCCGAGAAGCGTGGGCGGGCATTATTCCCGCGAGTGGAGGAGTAGAGACACGTGCAAGCCGTTGGCGCACCAACCTTTGGCCGTTCCTCCCACGCGGGCGACACGTGTTCTAAATAACACCGCAACACCGCCACTTAGGCCGTGCGGCGCCGGGAAAAACGAACGAAACTCACAACGCCGATAACAAACGGTCGACTGTATCACAGCTGCGAGCGGTCGGAGCTGGAAGAACTGAAGCAAGACACGAGACACATCGCAGGGTTCATTGACATCCGGCAGGTGTGTTCAAGCCTAGCGGACCAAATAACAAAATAAAAGATATTCACACCATACAACGTGTCTGAGTTACTGATGAGGCACAAGCCACAACCAATAAGTCATTCAAAGTGTGTTTGAAAATCATGCTGTCAGGATAGGAGAGGTGGTAGTACACAATTCCTAATCAGCAGATTGTGCATCAAAGTCCTGGATTAAATTGCAAACATCTCCAAAGTGCATAAGGAGTAAGGTAATATGGCACTGGTGAAGATGACCCGCCGGTCAGATGGGAACGTTAAGCCTGGCGGCCAAAAGTGTCTTTCGGAAGAGTAAGCCTGAATTGACCGGCAGCAGGTTTCACCTCTCTCTTCTTTATCTCTCATTTCATACAACACAAACAACTTTCTATACCGAACACTCATACTATCACAGTTATCCACACGTACAATAACAAAAGTGAACACATACTGTGGAAGGCAACGGGAAAACCTCACCGAGCGTGGTGGGTGAGTGATTAACGTTGTGGCCTCGCATTCGGAAGTACGGCGGTTCGAATCCCCGTCTGGGCATCCAGAATTGGGTTTTTCCTTGGTTTCCCCAAATCACTGCCGCGATGTTTCCTTCAAAAAGCCATGACCAAATTCCTTCCGGTTCCTTGTTCCCATTCCTATCCCACCTCTAATGACCTCGACGTTGACGATGCGTGAAGCCATCAGTGAAAAAAAAGGGAAAACCTCTTCTAAAGAGATATCCCATCGAATCTTTCCTTCTCTATTTTCTGCTTAGAGATAGCTGTCTGGTAACTCAGCGGTTTAGCGTCTGACTGGAGATCGAAAGGTCCCCGGTTCGAATCCCTGTCTCGGCGGTGGTTTACAAAGGCGATTAACCCGACTTTCACCTGTGCCACAGCTTGCGGTGTAAAGTCACGTACACCAGAACGGTTCCGTGGTTCGGATGCCACTTTAAACTGTAGGTCCCCTGTACCCGGCAGGATTCTCGGGTTAGGTTAAGGCGGATACGATAGGGGCGGAATGCGCAGCCAATAAAAACCCTATCTCCACGTCATTAAGACCACACGGAATTATTATTATTTAGCTTAAAAATGTTCTTATTCATTGTGATTTGTCCCTACCATCGTTCGTCATAGGCCCTGACACGAAGATCTGCACTACTTCTGTGTGCCCAGTAATATTTATAGTTATTGAATTATTACAATGGCTTCTGACAGTGGGGTATTTGCTTATGCACATTTGTTTATTTTATTATTATTATTTTTTTTTTTTTTTTTTTTTTTTTACTCTTCGTCGACATCGAGGTCATTACAGGAGGGAAGGGAGGTGGGCAATAAACGGGAAAGAATTAGCCTATGTCTTTTTGAAGGAACAATCACGGCAGTCGCCTGAAATAATTTAGAGAAACCATGAAAAACCCAAATTTAAATGGCTGTGTGGGGATTTGAGCCCTCCTTTCCCCGAATGCGAGGCCAGATCATTACCGTTCACCCACCACGCTCGATTTAACGAACGAATATATCGAAGAAACGAATTATTTATGCTCTGAATATAACTAAAGCTACTACAAGTAAAACAACTTTTGGAGGTATAATAACAGTTGCATTTGACATTCGATGTGGGAGATCTACAATGACGGAAGTAGGCGACATAAAGAGACGAAGATTTTGAGAGAAATTACCACAAGATTTGAGGACAGGTGAAAAAATTATCACAGGAGATAATTGTGCTTAAAACATGACACGGTACACAGGGTAAGAAACATAGTATTCAAAAGGAACCGACGTATAGATCATAGGAGGAAAGCAGCGACAACGTATCGAAATAAAAAGTGAAAGCCCGGAGAAAATAAGAGAAGATTGTGCAGAGCTCTGGTTGAACTACAAGGCTTCATTAGAATCCGGAGAAGAACTGGAAAAGTAATCGAAAGGAATTTGCACATGACTTTTATACGGAAACCATCTGAAAACAATACAGACACATGCACGATAAGGATCTATACCAACAAATGGAGAATATTACAACAGCTATGAGAAAGAGGAGATTAATCTTCACCGATCACATGGGCAATCACAGATTCACCTGCACCATCTCTAGGTAGAAAATGACTAACGCAAAGTGGACAAGGCTAGTTTGAAAAGATTTCGAACACCTGTAAATTGATCTCAACAAGATTTACAACAGGGATAGGTACAGAATGTCGATTAAACACCAGATTTTCTGCGTCCCGGATCTGGGGTGAAATGGACCCAGGAAAAAAAATACAACCACCATAATAAAATGAAGGAATACTTGGCTAAGAAGAAAGATCACCAGAGTTAAGAACCACGTGATCGCTACGTTGGCAAAAAAAACTATTAACAACAACAACAACAGCAACAGCAACAACCACAACAACAACAACAACAACAACAACAACAACAACAACAACAACAACCATGACCACAACCAGAACAACAACAACAACAACCAGAACCACAACAACAACAACCAGAACCACAACAACAACCAGAACCACAACAACCACAACCAGAACCACAACAACCACAACCAGAACCACAACAACAACAACAACGCCGCATTAGCTTCGAATGATTTCGAGAAAGCATTGAAAACCGAAAGCTGGATTTTCGGAACAGGAATCAAACCAAAACCTGTAGAATGCTTGGCCCGATGGTATTACTCCTTATGGACATCGATGTCAATAGAGGCGGGAAAGTACAGTAGGAAATGAACCAACAATGGCCACCTGGAATGATTTGGAGAAACAATGGAAAACCCAAATTTGGATGGTCAGACGGATATTCGAACCCGTGTCCTTCCGAATACGAGAGCTTGGCCAGAATGTTACCGCTCAACCACTAGCATCGGAATAAAATGAAGGACTATCAATTCGCGACTGTTTGGAGAACTAGGTGAATAATCCTCGTTGAACAGGTCTTGGTGGTCTCTCCTGGTTATAAGAGGCTGCAGAGCGCGCTGGGAGCGGCTGCACCTCGGCGATAACCCTTGAGGCCTCCGGAGTCCATATAAGGCTGACTGGGCAACGCTGTAACACGGGAAAAAACACGGCCCGAGAGATACCGGCCGGCACGTGGACACTGCTTCTGGTCACCTTGTGATACCAAACACGTCGGCTGCCATCTCCCCTTCTGACACGGTTCTAACTGAATCCGTCGTAACTGTACTCAACAATCCATCACTGATGTCCCTCATTTTGGAAGCATCCTGCGTCATCGTTGTTCCATGAAATAGTGTGGTGAAAACATTATCATGCATTCTGTTCTTGTTAGTTGTCTTATGGCTGTGATTGTAGCGATTGTTCTTGGAACTCGCTTCCCTCAGTTATTGAACATTCGTGGTCGTAAGGGTTTCCTTGCACTATTGTACTCCATTTATGGCTATCTTCTGCTTCTCTTAATGAGATGTGAAGAGATTTTGTCTAAGATGTGTTTGATTTGACCCAGGCATTTCATCGATATTCTACCGCTGAACAGTTTTTCGTAAACCTTTAATCGTACTATCCGATTTGCTGGAGTGGTTTATTGACGTCGACTGGTTCTGGAAGCATCTTTATTCAGCGTTCATACATCACTTTGATAGGTTCTGGAAGCATCTTCGTTCATCATTCATACATCATGTTGTAGGTCTTAGGATGCAGCTTCTTTTGTCCTTCATATTTCATGATATTTGTTAAAAAAGCGTGCTCCTTCATCCTCCACACATCACAATGGCAGCCTAAGGAAACATCGTCCTTCAAACTTCACGTTGATAGGTTAAGGAAGCATCTTCCTTCAACATTCATACATCACGTTGCAGGTCTCAGAAAGCAGCTTCCTTTGTGCCTTATACATCACGCTGATTGGTTAAAGAAGCCGTCATACTTCACGTTGATAGGTTATGGAATTATCTTCCTACATCGTTCCAAGGTTTTCCCGGATCACTCCAGGCGAATCCTGGGATTGTTCCTCACATAAGTCCAAGGACGCCTCCTGCCATATCTTGTAAATCCGTTCCAAACTATTACCCTTTCGGATAGGTGCAATGCACCCTCCACCACACACTTTTAGTTAATCGCGGAGTAGTAGTAATAAAAATAATAGTACATATGTTGACAGATCAAAGAAGCATCTTCCATGATCCATCATATATCACGTTGTTAGGTCTAAAGAAGCATCTTTAAGTCAAGGAAGCATCTTCCTTCATACATCATATTTTAGTCGGCCGTACGTTCAACTTAGCAATATGTCTGATTTGATCCAACCATGTCGTTGTTATTGTTCTTCTTAATAGTTCTCTATCCTCCTTTCTCGTGGTAACCTGGATTTCTACAGCGGTAGGATTTAGAAGCATCTTACATCCTACATTCATCAATATCAGGTGAAAACGTCAATTTACTACAAATTACTCATCATTCGAAGATTACTACCTAATGAGATCATTCTCCTTCTTCTTCCTTATTCCAATTTAGTTACCGATGATTGGGGATCTTATGACCTAAGTATTAGTTAACTAAGAATGTGGTCCGTGGTGATATGTTTGATTTTTACCAACCATCCTATTGCCATTTTTGCTCACTATCACTAAACAACCAGAATTCCCTGTAGCAAATATATTTATAACTTCGCTCCATGTGACAAACTAATACATATAGGAGATAGGTGCAATAGTGTGATGGACGACTTTTTTTTTTTTTTTTTTTTTTTTTTTTTTGTAACTGCTTTACGTCTCTTTTTAACATCGAGGTCTTTAGAGACGGGAAAGGATGGGGGGCAAGGATGGGGGCAAGGAATGGGAAGGAATTCGGCCATGGCCTTTTTGAAGGAAGCATCCCGGCATTTGCCTGGAGTGATTTGGGGAAACCATGGAAAACCCAAATCTGGATGCCCGAACGGGGATTCGAACCGCCGTCCTCCCGAATGCGAGGCGAGAACGCTAACCGTTACACCGCCCCGCTCGGTGACGACTATTTAGTTTCTTTAAAACCGTTAGTTCTTCTTGCTGTCCACAGAATGCGCAACAATGATATCCTTGCTATTCCCTTCTTGGTGTCGTCTAGGTAAACATAAAACACCGATGTTCACATAAATCTTTTCCTCGTATTTCTCGTTATCTACTGGTCCTTAACGTCGCAAGTTTCATGGATGCACGGCGAGCAATTACTATGCGTAGTTTTATTTCCGCTTTACACCTGCCTTCAAACTAATGAGCGTACACACATGCATTAAGTAACTAATAGAATTAACGTTCTGGCCTCGCATTCGGGAGGACGCTGGTTCGAATCCCAGTCCGTTCCATGGTTTCCCCAAATCACTCCAGGCGAACGCCGGGATGCTTCCTACAAATGGGCCATGTCCAAATTCCTTCCCGTTCCTTGTCCCCAGTCCCATCCCGCCTTTAATAACCTTAGCCGTCGACGAGGAGTAAAGCCGAAAAAAAAAATTGAATATATGGTTAAAACTTCGCCCTATATTTTTCAGTCTTTGTGATAAATACAATGTATGAGAATAAGCTATTTGATATAAATTCCATCTGCAATGATTTTCTTATCAAGAATGTCCGCGCGGGGAAATTTCTCTTACGTCTGTCCGCATAATAAACAAGTCAGTTTGCAGGAAAGAAGCCAAACAACATTTCCTAGAAGCGTTAATCTTTGGATTACAGCGTTATCACTCTGCAAAAAGTAATCGAAGGATTTTTCGTAGAAAAACATACGAAGTAAAGGTGCCGAATCTTATTCGCTACTAAGAATATCGCCAAACCACGAGAAGAATTACCTAAAAAAAACGCAAATAAAATGAAGAAGTAATGTCAGAGCCCATGCCGAAGCCAAATGATGGTAATATAGACGGAAACCGCATACATGAGATGAAAAATAAAAAAGAACAAATAGAAAATGTTACTACACACGAATTTTATAACATTGTGTATCTACAGTATCTAAGCAATTAATCTTAAGAAGCAGAGCTATCTATCGCGGAACAAATTCTTAATAAAATAAGTACTGTTCCTGCTTTTAGAAATTACAAAGGGAATAATTGCTCAGATGATCTATTCACATCATAATAAGATATTTGAATTTTTTTTTAAATTGTTAATTGTGTATAGTAAAACTGTAATTTGGTTAACACCTCAAAAATTTTTCAAAAATTGAGTAAAAATTAATAGTCTACTATAATTGAATATATACAAAGCATATTTTACAGAATTAATATCACTGTGAGCAGTTGGTGGTTAAGGAAACCTGAACAATTAATCAAAAACATACCAATAATTTGCTTTTTTGGAGAAGATCAGCAAGAATTTCAAGGAAAGAAAAAGTAAGGAGTACAGAATCAATAAAGCTAATGTATGAAGATATAGAACGAAAATTATTGGAATGTGATGACCATGCGAGAAGAATGGAAGATACGAGAATACAAAATCTTGTACAGAAACGGAAAGCTGACTGGCTGCAAAATGTACAGACAGCAATGAGATATCAGTTGCAGAAGGGAAAGATACACAAGACGGAAGTATCTGGAGAAATACTTTGAGAAGATAACCTCGAGTTCTCTGTTCCGAGCTTTTATTGTTATAATTGTGGACACATCACAGATCCTTGAGGAAAGCAGTATTTTATGCAGTTTACTGCTCGTTTCTTTTGTATTCCAATATAGGAACAATAAATTTGCAAAAATTTTCTTTATATATATATATATATATATGTTGGTAGGGAAGGCAATTGACAGTTTGATAAATTAAGATAAAATTTTTTAAACAATCTTCAGCTTTAAGATATTCCATGAACGGGAACTACCTAACCCGTTACTCGTAAGTTATGTACTCTGCCGCTGACACCGTAGTGTGAATTCACTATCTCATACAGAGAGAAGTGCCTGGCCTCGTGTTATTGGCCTTGGCCGTTGTTTACAGTGACGGGGCTGACATGAAATTCGCAGTGGCCCTCCTCTGCCTGCCTCCATTAGCCTGAGTGGAGGCGTGACGATACGCAGGCCACGCACAAAGTGTACCTCACAGCAAACAGTCAGACGATACAACCGAAACTGTAGGTTAGTTTTTGTCACGTGTACCTGCCTCTTAAAGAAAATTTCTGCACATTTATTGTTCTATACTGGAATATGAAAGAACTCAGCTGGAAGCTGCATAAAATAATTCTTTTCTCAAGGATCTATGTTGGGTCCACTATTATTTTTAGCTTACTTAAAAAGTTTACTATGTGTACCCCAAACCCATCAAAATTCTCCTAATAGTAAACTATTAAACCAATTTTGAAAAAAAATATTCCTTTAAATGTTAAAAGTATTCCTATATCCAATCAAATATAATTTTTTAACTTAATTATTTTTGGTAGTGAAAGAAGTCATACTGAGTTTTACAGACATTTCTCATGTATGATTATGCATATCTGTTTCATCATAAATAAGCAATCTGCACCTTTCTTTCCTTTCGAAAATAAATAAATATTGTCAGTAAAATATGAGAGAAATGACTTCATATACGAAAAATAACACTCGTATGGAAAGTAAAATTAGGTCTATATAATAGCAATAGTTAAACGCCCGTCAAAACTGACGGGTATCATCTGTGGTGGTGACAATAGGAATTTTTTTATAGTGGTTTCTAAAGAAAAACTAATAACGATTATTCTTTTTACTGATATGTTTCGTAATGTGAGTAAACATTCTCTAATTAGATTCTCGGAATATTTGTCTAGAATGCTTTAAAGAGATGCATTTGATTTTGAATGACGGAAATTTTTATTGTTATGAAAAAGTATTTAAGTAAAGTAAAATTTCCAAAAAGAATGACTATTATTTATTAGATTGGTAAAATTCGTAATTACCTAAGTTTTGTCTTAACTTTCTCTGAGTTTTAATAAATTTCCCAGTTTGTCATCTACAGTAAAAAAAAAAAAAAAAAAAAAAAAAAAAAAAAAAAAAAAAAAAAAAAAAAAAAAAAAAAAACACCCAGGTTATGGCATCATTTGGTTCCAGCAATACACATATAATACAATGTAATCATCGGAATATCTTCTCCTTACATGAATTTCTCAAGCTAGTCATCGTAAATAAACAAAATTCAAAATACAAGTTTAAACGAATGTCGCATTATAGTTTGTTTGTTTCTTATTTTTTTACATCTTTGTCTCGCATTATAATTTTTATCTTTGCTACATAATCAACAACAGACAACTGCATTTAATCTGGCATCTCAATTACACTTTCTTTTAACGATGAAGTACAAATAAAATAAAATTCGATTATTGGTTTGAAATTTACACTTCTTTTTAACACACAGCGTTAATAAAGTTATTCCTCTGAAATTTCCTGGTTGGTCAAGCAGCGCTGTGGTGGCGGCCAGCGTAACTAAAGTGTCCGGGTATCATCGTTACTACCGAAACATCGAGTTAACGTCCAGCCTCCAGGTTCAAAGTATTTCATAAAAATGGATCAACTAACTAACTTAGTCCACAAACCGAAAGTAGGTTGGATCCTCCAGAAGGAGGCATACTATGCCATTGTATCAGAGATAGGACGCCCAGTTCCTTTCCTCAGGAACCACGGAGCGGCCTGGCGTAGCTCATATGATCAAAGACAACTCTTAAAAATTCCTGCGTCTAATTAGATCAGCAAAATACAGGCACCGCTGTGTTTACGTCCAAACTGATATACACAGTTATGCGGCTCTTACAAATTACAGTTATCGAATTATCCACTTAACCAATGAGCAATAAGAAGGCAAGCTCTCCCCAATATGTTTCACACACCTCTCTCTGTTTTTGCCGCCATTTTCTTTAATGCCGCCCAACGATGACTACTGTGTTCGCACGCGACCAGACGCTACGCAGATGCCCTGCTGTGGAGTGTCATTCGCTAACAGCAGACTCTGGCCCCGGTGACCTGTTTATCGCTTCCCACTAATGCGGTCCCAGTAATGAGCCTTGAGGGACCCACTGCCAGCAAAGTGAATGGATCCAACAATTCAGGCCGCATTCACACTGCTTGATACAATGAAGTTATGCAAAATAAAATTATCGCCCCTCTTGTTCCCTCAAAGCGATTTCCAGCAGACTATTAGGAGGGTGCTCACATACTGAGAATTAAATAAGTCCAAATATTTACGGGTGAATTAAGGCGACGCTAGCATTAGCAGAATCGTGTTATTCCTCATCCAATTAAGCATATTTCGGTTCCCCAAAACCAGTCAAGCCGAATGCCGGTGTGGTCCAAAGAACATGACCCATTTGGTTCCAGTTCCTTGTGCTTCATTCTCTCCCGTCTCTACTGACTCATCCATCAGCGAGCACGGAAAGTACCTCCACAAAAAAATCTTAGTTTGGGACTTTTATCAGGTGTTACTTAAATTTCTCCTTTCTCTCTCCCACCCTGAGAAGCATAACCATTTGTGTAATGGACATAGATAGACGAAAGTTTTTAAAACTGGAACCCCATTTTGTTTTATATTTTAAGAAAATTCAAATTAAAAAAAATGTTTTTAAAAGCAGGAAACATTTATTTCAGAATGTTATGTGAAACTTACATTCTACTTTAAAAAATTATTATCAACAAATATTTTTTAATAACCTTAAAGTTTGGTATTATGAAAAATAGTTGCCTAAATCATACCCCTCATAAAATTTATTGAAATATGGCTAAACAAAATTTGAATCACAGAAAACATAGTATAGTTTTAAGGTATAATTGTAATATAACAATCACAGGTGTTAGTTATAAAGAATATACAACCGTAACCTACATGTACGGTGTAGAAAGTCACAGAAAATACATAAAGGAATTAAATTGTTTAGCGACAAAAATCTGAGAATCACACATCCTTTCTAGCTCCAGCGTAATCACGTGGAACCAAAGAGAACATATAACGCACATCAACCAACGTTCCCCTTTCTCATTCTTCGGAAAAATTTCACTCGTAAATCATTCCCTAGGGGTTATTATCTTTGGATGGGGACACTCGTAGCAGGAACCTCAATTACGATGTTCCAGAAGACACGCTCGTTTCATTCACAGTCCTTGTTTGTTACACAGTTTTCTCAAAATTAACGAGTTTGTTCACAAGCTCTTTCCCTTCTCTAGAAGGACCTGTTGCTAAACCATGACCCCCGCCGTGATTGCTTTTGCGTCCTCAAGCAAGATTACGTGCTTGCTGTTGAGTTACCTTGACTTTTTTTTTAGCTCTTTTACCAACCATTAATTGGGCTTTATAAAGCGTAGATGTGATGACCGTGGAAATGCAAGAATTAATTTCCCTATTTAACTTTAAGGATGAAAAATAAAGGGTCCTGTTTATGTAATTGAAGGAGGTCCGGTATACACAACTATAGCCTACATTTTTAAACCAATAGATTTTTAACCAAACGTCTCGACAATACACTTTAGCGATGAACATTGACCTAAAGCCTTAAAATTTTAAAGTATATATAGGTCGGAAGGTTTGCCTGACAATATACAGAAGATTGTAAAAAAAAAAAAAAAAAAAAAAAAAATGGTACTATGTAAACATTTTCCACTACCGAAACACCTATTGGCGAGTTGATGAGCAACAAATGATGTGAGCGACGCGAGCGCTCTGCTATAGAGTAGCAGAAGCCTAAACTACTATTTACACTTGATCCTGCTAGAGTTCAAGACAATGCAGTGACTTTCCTCTGTTATCAAACTATTCTCTTCTCATCTTGGCTCTGGTGGTTGGAAATCAGCTAATTATTAGGTTTATCTCAAAAGGGACTCGAATAGCCTCCAAACTCTCTCTCCAGTCCAATATATATATAGACCAACCACAGACAATCTAGCCCTTTTCTCACCGTCAAGTCCTCCACAATACTCTGGGAAGCCATCGGTCCAGAAGAATAGTGAGTTAGTGTTAATCATTGCCACAAAAGCGGATCCACATAGACACATCCTTCCACCTTGTAACACTAGTCGTATTGGCATATTCTCTGCCTGCCCAGCTCTATGTTGCATAAATATTGTCCCAAAGTATCCCATCTTACTAGAGTCAGGCTCAGATTGAGCTATTATATCCCTAGTACATCTTCTCATCACCTTCGCCGATACGTCTTGCTACAAAGAAAGTCTGTATGATTGGGGCTACATCCGAGAGGACGAGCTCTGTGAATGAGGGGAAATGCAGGACACACAACACCCGCTGATCTGCAAGAAGCTAGACTAGCCCTATATACGAGGTGCTTCAATAAATAATGGGATTTTTTTAAAAATCATTTTATTTATTGGTCTACATCGATGCTATCTCCTTCAAAATGGTCCGCATTAGATATTACAGTATACTCTTTCAATCCACAATCCTTTCTCTTACCCGATCTTTGGGATAGTATGAGCTCTTTCAGCGATGCACTTTTAATCTCATCTATGCTTGTAAAACTACGGCCCTTCAAGGTTCTATTTATTTTTGGCAACAGAAAAAAGTCACAGGGGGCCATGTCTGGCGAATATGGAGGCTGGAGCATCATGACAGTGTTGTTTTTTCCCAAAAATTCACGAACAAGCAACGATGTGCGAGCAGGTTCATTATTGTGATGCAAAAGCCATAAATTGTTTTGCCACAAATCCGGGCGTTTTCTTCGGACTGCTTCACGCAAACGGCGTTGAACTTGAAGTTAGTATTCTTTATTGATCGTTTGACCTTGTGGCAAGAACGTATGGTGCATTCATCATTATCATTGGGGACCATCTCCAGTTTCCCGGGGTGGTTTATGAGCCTTGGTTGTTTTAGATGACAGTCTTCCACTGTCTCCTATCCAGAAAGGTTTCTCTGTCTGTAATATGTTCCCAGTTACAGCCTCTTCTCTCTATGTCCTCCTTCAGTTGGTCTGTCCATCTTCTTCTTGGTCTTCCCACTGGTCTTTTGCCCCATACCCTTACTTCCAAATACGTTTCTGGTATTCTTGTAGTAGTCATTCTCTTGACATGCCAAAACCATTTAAGTCTTGATTCCCTTAGCTCTAAGTTTGGTCTAATCTCATCATTCTTTATATGCCACTAAAATCAAATAACACAGTGGGCATAACCTTCTCAATTGACCGAACTTGTCGATCGTTTTCCGGTCTTGGCGGCGCAGAATGCCTCCACTGGGACGATTGAGTCTTAGTTTCGACATCATATCCATAATTACATATTTCGTACACTACTAATTGTTCGCAGCCAATGACAAGGTTGCCGTTTACTGCGCGTCTTACCAGATATAACTGGCTGCTCATCCTGGCTATGCGATATAGAAGTATTCAATTTGTTTGTGTAATTGTGTGTTGTAATATTGTTTTGTTGTGTATTAAGTTTCTTTCCTTAAATTGCATTAATGAGGTGTCTTGGACGCGAATATGTAAATAAATCACTACGTACACAGTAGTCTCCAGATAACGAGCACGAAGGTAATAATTTTACACATTTGAGGCCACTGCTCGAAATTTATCATTACTGTACTTCGTAAACGATAATAAGTAGATTTTAGTACGGCGTGTATCCGATTATTTCGTCAGACCATTGCTTGAATATGGTGGTGTAGCATGGAATCAACATATCAAATACAGGAGTTGGAAGGTTTTTTTTTTTTAACTGCTTTACGTCTCTCTAACAGCGAGGTCTTTAGAGACGGGAAAGGATGGGGGGCAAGGAATGGGAAGGAATTCGGCCATGGCCTTTTTAAGGAAGCATCCCGGCATTTGCCTGGAGTGATTTGGGAAACTATGGAAAACCCAAATCTGGATGCCCGGACGGGGATTCGAACCGCCGTCCTCCCGAATGAGTTGGAGGGGGTGCAAAGAAAGGCTGCTAGATTTGTTTGTGAAAAATACAGCAGAAAACAATCAGTAAAGGAGCTGTGATGGGATTGATTGGAAGGAAGGAGGGGGTGAAGATAGTCATGGGAGTGTACAAGGCGTATATTGGTGATGATGCGTGGAAAAATAATGGTGTAAGAATTAAGAGAGTTGTATAGATGGGAAGAGATGACTCTTACTGCAAGCTGGCACACGATTTCAGGCATAAGGGTGTGGAAAAATTCTCTTTCGTAGGAAAGAAGTTAAGGAATTGGAATAAATTGCGAAGAGAAATGATGAATAATTTACTAAAAATGCTGAAAGAATTCAAAGTTGAAATTCTTAGAGGGAAAAAGTATGCTGTACAAGAAAGGGGGGAAATGGGTGTGTAGGGAAATTGCCACCGGAGTGTGCGCTGCATCGCAAATGAAGGTTGTTGGTGTTGTTTTCTAGTCTGATGGGCACGCACCGTTTTATAGCTGTCCGTCCCGTGGTAGACGAGCTGTCGCATTCCTGTTAGGCCTTGTTCTACTTGTTGTACCGTCCACTTGGCCCCCGGGTTGGCCGTCCAATTGAGGAGAACACAACACACGTCTCGACGCCAAACCACTCCGCACTCTGGCGACGACGGTATGAGTCACTCCGGCTCCATTGACGAGGTTAACATCTCTTCAACCTGCAGCGCTCGGAACCCACTGTGGACCTCACTTAAAGCTGAACGCAATCTACAAGACGCACTAAGTCACCTTTACTAATGAGATCTCAACAATTTTCCAGAATAAAAACAGATCTTTGATGTTTATTAAATATTCCACTTACTTTTTTCAGGTATCGCACTGCTTTAATTTATGGTTCAGTACCAACGTTTCGGCGCCCAACCTGGTGCCTTCATCAGGGTTTTCAGACTCGAAATGGTGTGGTTTTCACACAACTCCGTCGCTGAGCTAACTGTTGTGGTTACCGGCAGCGGATGTCAACTGTTCCATAGATCTTGTCGTTGGTAGTTTTGTGTTGCGAATGTCTACGAGTGCACATTTCCACGTCTCGCTTAAGCCATAGCCACCGTCTTTATTGAAATTTTTGGGATGTTTGAAGATTTCTATTGATTCCCTTATTTTTCGTTCTAGAAGACCTTTGGGTTGTGCTATAACTACTGTTTTCTCCCAGGTTGGGCGCCGTAACGTTGGTACTGAACCATCAATTAAAGCAGTGCGATCCCCGAAAAAAGTAAGTGGAATATTTAATTGATATGACGCCTGCTAAAAGCGTAAAATGTTGTATAGATCTTTGATGTGACAAGGCGAGGTATTTTCCTTGGCATAAGATTTTAATTTTTAATACATTTGCCCTTTGCAAATTTTAGCTTTAGATTCTTTCAACATTTTTGGTAAATTATTCATCATTTCTCTTGGTAACTTTTTCAAATCCCCGACACCCTTACTCAAGAAAGAGAATCTTCCTAAACCTATTTGCCTGAAATCGAATGTCAGCTTGTGGTCATGGTCATCTTATTCCTTCCATGCAATACTTTTCATTCTTACACTAATAGCTTTCCATGCCTCATCAAAAATATATGACTTGTACACTCCAATGACCCTCTTCATCCTCCTCCTGCATTCCAATCAATCCCATCACTGCTCCTGTACCATATCATTTACTGATATACCCGTCCATCCGCTCGATACAATTGGAACCGAGAATCGTGAGATCAGGCAACATGTTTCCAATCATCCAATGTCGGTGTTGACGGGCCCAGGCGAGGCGTAAATCTTTGTGTCGTGCATTCGGCAAGGAGACACGAGTGGTCCTTCAGCTCCGAAGCCCATATTGATGATGTTTCGTTGAATGCTTCGCATGCTGACACTTGTTGATAGCCTAGCATTGAAATCCGCAGCAATTTGCGGAAGGGTTGCACTTCTGTCATGTTGAACGATTCTCTTCAGTCATTGTTAGTCCCGTTCTTGCAGGATCTTTTTCCGTCCGCAGTGATGTCGGGGATTTGATGTGTTACCGGATTCCCGATATTCACGGTGCACTCGTGAAATAGTCGTACGGGAAAATCCCCACCTCATCGCTACCTCGCAGATGCTGTGTCCCATCTCTCGTGCGCCGACTGTATCACCACGTTAAAACTCACTTAAATCTTGTTAACTTGCCACTGTAGCAGCAGTAACGGACCTAATGCCTGCGCCAGACACTTGTTGTCTTATATAGGCGTTGCCGACCGCAGCGTCGTACTCTGAGTGTTTACATATCTCTGTGTTTGCATATGCATGCTTATGCCTCTTTCTTTGGCTCTTCAGTGTATATACATAGTTGAGCGGACAAGGCCCGCAGCTGGCAGGTGATAAGGCCATTACGACAGGGTCGCCAGTCATAACCACTATGACATGACTTCGAGGTGCTCCAACTAGGCCACCGCCTCTCACGCAGTCAAATTTAAATTTCTCAGACTTCCAGGAAAGGCATGCAGTGGGAAATCCTGCACAATGTCAGACTCAGTTGGTGAAACCTCGCCGCAGTCACAGTACAGAAAATCTGCCCAGCCCCAGGTGTGGAGAGCTGAAGTAGTTCTTCCCGTGCCACATCTAATACGATTTAATTTTCACGAAATAGACCGTGGTAAGTTGAATCGCGGTTGAGCAGGGATTGCTAATTTGCACTATGCCCTGTGGTGTTGACGATGCCCACTCCGCTGTCCAGCTATCTGTAGGGCTGAAGGTGTTAGATGGTAGACAGAAAGCAGTCTTCCAGGTAGGACGACGTGACGCTCTGTGAATTCCGTCAAATCGAAATTTGTCACTCAGCGGCCGAACAGCCATTCACAATCTCCAGACCAACAATCACCCATGCATTTACTTTCCTGACTTGACTACTGAGCTTTGACGTAACAACCATGAGTGGCAATACACTGACTTCAACAACATGTTACTGAATAATGCATATGGTGGATGACTATGTTTGGCATTCGCTAAGGGTTTAGTTGGTTTGAGCCATAGTGCCACAGGAAATTTTAGCATTTCTGGGACGAATGAGCAGTAGCTCTCGGAAATTGCATGAGAGAGCACGCGGGTTATAAACCGCATCCAGCCATCCAGATTTCGGTTTTGCATGGCAAGTGTGTATGAAAGATGATAGTTCACGGTTCCGTATCACCAGATTCTGTACTGGATTCCTGTGTTAAGTCCCAAAAGTCCACGCATTGTGATAAATCATATGATGCTATTTATGGCGATTCGTCCTACAGATGGTGACTTTAAACTAGGCGAATAAAAGGTGTCTTTCGTAAAAGCAGGCCTGATTGGGCTGGCACCATAATTTCCCGTCTCCTTGCTTTAAGCTTTCATCCCCATTACAGTCTCAGTAATTCAAACAAACAGAAACGTTTACGAACACGGGGGAAACTCCAACTTCCCACGCCTCACATGAGATCGAATGGACCCCGGTGTAACATAACCGTTGAATGTTACGGATATTTTGAGTTGAGAGTGTGATCTGAGAGATATGTAATGTCTTTGGCGTTGGGCGATCGCCTAGCGCACGGTGGAACGGTCGGGGATTGTCGAGAGTAGAGTACGGAACAACCGGCGGGAGCTGACGGGCTACGGCCGCGTGCGTGTGTGCCGCGTATACGTTGTACTGCCGCTTAAAGTATGTTCCGTAGTAAAGGACACGGTGTGATGTGAGCTGAGGTATATGTCGGACTGTGAAAGTTGTTCAGCGAGACGTGAGTGAATATAAACTGTGTTTGGTAATCTGCTACAGACTTGCACCACGGTGATTGTTTGTTAAGTAATTGCGAGACTTGTACTCGCTGTTCATTCAGCTTTAACTGTACTTGAATCTGCAACTTTTCGGTGATGAAGGAGATTAGTTTTACAGTCTGGTGGCTTGCTTTTGGACTATGTAGTTTCAGAAGAATAAATCTGTGAAAACTAGCACGTGTGTGTGTATTTATCAGTAGTTTTACTTATCTTCTGTGACTGGAATTAAAGTAGCTGAACCAATTAGCAAAGCTTACCGACTGGCGACCGCACGGCAAACGAACCTTTAATTAAAAAAGTAATGGGTAGTAGAGTAAAGCTTTGAGCATAGTGTAAGCACACATATCTCAAGTAGTGTGTTACATGTCTTGCCGTGAGCAGGATAGAAATAAAATAAAGCAATTATACAGAAATCGTGTTACACCGGTTTTAATCTCGGTTTCGGCTGGGATTTTCAAAAGCCCCTAAGCCGACCTTCATCTATGGCACATACTGTTGTGTAATGTGAAGTATACTATAACACTTCAGTGGTTCGGATTTCACGCTAAACTATAGGGTCCCTTTACCCTGAAGGATTATCGTGTTATGTTAGGCAGGCTACGACAGGGGCGGATTGCGCGGCCAATAAAAATCCTACCAGCAAGTCATTACGACCACACGAAGCTTTGCATTCACCCAGTCCCCAGGGCATTCGGTATGCATCGTAACAGAATCGGGTATGGCAAATTCAAACAGCCTAACAACATCAACAAGGATGGTTGTTATGGTCTTAGCCAGGCTTGGAAATGTGTGTTAGATAAATAATTAACTCTGGACCCACAGCATATCTCTGTGTAATCGATATTGTCAAACAATCGACAGTAAAAATACGTAAACAACCAGCCACGCCCGTCTCCAGCAGATCCCAGTATGTAGCAGATTCGGTAGACGGCCACTGAAGAAGACCTAAGCCCTGGTCGAAACGTTGGGAAGAAGAAGAAGTAGTAGTATTCAACGCAGCATTAATCCCGAGAGCAAATTATATTATATTAGTAATTAGTAATCCTATTATTTGTTTAACAGAAGATGCCATTTTAGCTAAGAGCAATATTCTTTAAGAATCTGTACGCTGGATTGAGGGAGATACAGTTCGCTTGGGTTTATACCCCGGTGCAGACACAGAGGCCGAAATCATTGATTTAGGCACTTTTCCGTAGTCAGGAAATAAAATGTTGAGATATCACTTTTCACCTCAGAAGCAACATGCTAAGTTTACTGAATAATATAAAGATAATTTTAGACAAAGCTTGATCTGATGCCACACAGATGTCAACACTCAATACACTCGCTGAGGTTAGATGCCGTTTAATAACTACACCTAAAAAAAAAAAAAAATCTGAATTTTACAGTTTCTTCAACTTTATAAATGGAGTTCCCATATCTGACTGTAGACTCTTTGTGATACGTAGATAACAGTATTTCAAAATAATTTAACTTTTCTAATACTTGACTGAAAATGAAGGGTTATGTTTTTTTTAGAGTATGTATGCGTATTTTTCTCTTCCTCCTGTTGACTAAACGGCTTCATGCATTTCAATGTATGAATCATAGCTGATTTTTTTTTTTTTTTTTTTTTTTTTTTTTGTAACAGTTTAACGTCCCTTTTTAACAACGTGGTCTTTAGAGACGGGAAAGGATGGGGGCAAGGAATGGGAAGGAATTCGGCCATGGCCTTTTGAAGGAAGCATCCCGGCATTCACCTGGAGTGATTTGGGGAAACCATGGAAAACCCAAATCTGGATGCCCGGACGGGGATTCGAACCGCCGTCCTCCCGAATGCGAGGCCAAAACGCTATCCGTTACACCACCACGCTCGGTGCTGAATTTTTCTCTTCACCACGAGTGTCAAAGGCTTCGCGGTTTTTCCAAAATACCTGCATGGTACACAGTATATTGCAAAGTAGCACGATAAAATCACAACATACAGATACACCTTCTAGGTTGTCGTTTTAATTATGTTTGAAAGACGACTCAAATATATAACCTGCGATAGTTCATGTTACATCTAGTGAGCGAATTTAAATTTGTGCACTGCACTGACACGGGTGGGGAAATGCTGAATGCAAGGATTTTTGAGGTTTCCTGGTAAAGTAAGCGTCAGCTGTTCGCTTTACGAGGAGTGAGTACTGAGATGCATTTATTTGAAAATACAAATTTTTTTTTGGACTTGTTTGGTAATTGTTACAAACAGTTTCGTTGAAAGTGTTCATGTTCTAAGATTATTAGTTTTGTAATTTCAGTCTTATTCTCGCAGGTTTTTATCATTATGTACTTATTATATACTTAGTGGTCATTTTCTTTATATAAACGTAATTAATGATATACAATTATTGATTTATGTATGTTATGGTTATGATAAAAGAAAGTTATATGACTTGAGTAACCGCTCCAAGAGATTTTCTTCTTCCACTTTGAGTGGCATACCCGTATCCGAGTATAGGCACCATGGGGGATGTTTACCACTCCATGGGAACGACCTGGGAAGATGATGAACAGGGGTGCCTTCTTCAGTGTGAGAGTGTTCGTGTTACGTGTATCACTGTGATGGTGTGTGTTCAGAGTGGGGAGTTGTTTGTGTTGTGGATGGGAGATGACAGAAGGGAGAGGGTAAAATCCGGTGCTGACCCATTCAGGCCTATTCTTCCGAAAGAGGAGCCACCAAGCTTAATGTCCCCATACTACAGACGAATCTCCATCAAGAGTGTCGTATGCCCACCCTCCATACGCAATGCGGAGACATTTGGGGTTTAACCCCCGACTTTGGCGCACAGTCTAGTGACAAGGAATTGTGCACCACCGCCTCTGCTATACTGCCAAGCGAGCCCTGGTGATGAAAATTTCTTCCACCACCCACTCGAACCAGCTAACCCCGTGTCAGCGTCACGGTGCCTCAACCGACTGAGCCAACAAGGCAGGCCCAACATTTCTTAATCAACCGAAGAATGACCACACAGTCTAATAGCTGAATGTATTCCCGTTTTTAACATTTTTGAGGGATTATTTTCTTGTCGCATATTCAGAAATTAAAATCACTGATGCTGAAGAGATCATCGTCGTCTTTCCAGTGACTTTTCGCTGCTGGGTATTTTATTTTTCTTTAATAATTTTTTTTATTTAAATACTCTATTTTTACAGCAACATCGTTCTGTATTAATCTGTATCAAAAATGTTTATTTTTAAAGATGGAAATTAGATACGACCCTATTTTCACCTAGATTATTTTGGAAAACCAGTTAAAAACGGCAATTAGGACGGTCGGTACATAGTCACGAGTTCTGAACCAGAACATTTTACCTCCGCGAATCAAGTATGGCGGCGCTTTAACGAGCACAAACTCGAGGGTCTACGGGGATTTTTTTTTTTGCTGTCATCAGTCTCTCAACTGGTTTGATGCAATCCTCCATCCCTTCCTACCTTGTGTTATCTTATTCATATATTCCAATCTCTGTCTTCCTCTGCAGTTCTTACCTTCGACTGTTCCCTCCACTAACAAATTAATCAATCCCGCATGTCGCTAAATATGACCTACCATCTTGTCTCTTTTTTCTGTAAGCTTCTTCCACAAACTTCTTTCCTCGACCATAGTTTCCAAAACTTGTTTGTTTAGTACTTTTTCCGTCCACATTATTTTTAGCATCCTTCTGTAGCACCACATTTCAAATGCTTCAGTTTTCCTTCTGTCTGGTTTTCCTAAAGTCTAAGCTTCGCTACCATAAAGTGCTGTGCTCCACACACAGAGTTTTAAACTTTATAATTCGTAGATCAGTATTTGAAAATAAAAGGTTTCTCTTTTTAATGAAGGATCTTTTTGCTACTGCTATTTTGCTTTTAACATCATTCCTGCTTCGGCCATCACTTGTAATTTTACTTCCTAAGTTGCAAAATTCACTAACTTCTGCTATCGCATCTGACCCTATTTTTATATTTAATTTACTAGTATTGGTATCATTTCTGCTACATTACATCACTTTTGTCTTTCTTTGGTTTATATTTAGTCCAAAATTTTCCTTCAGTATTTTGTTCGTGATATTCAATAACTTCTCAATATCCTGAACCTGTTCTGCTAACAAGACAATGGCATCAGAAAATCGTAGCATACTGATTTTTTCTCGTTGAACATTTATTCCACATTCAAATCTTTCTTTATTGGTTTTCCTACATACAAGTTGAATATTAATGGGGATTTATTACAATCTTGCCTCACACCCTTTTTAACTGATGCATGTCTCTCATGATTCTCTACTTTTATTATAGCTAATTGATTTTTATAAAGGTTATAAAGTATCCTACTATCTCGGTCCCACCTAACATTATCAAAAGCTTTTTCTAAATCAACAAACACCATAAAAGTATCTTTGTTTCTCTTGATCCCCACTTCAAATATTAATCTTAACGCCAGAATTGCTTCTCTTTTACCGCGGTTTTTCCTAAGCCCAAACTGATCTTCACCCACTATACCTTCTACTACACTTTCCTTCTTCTGTATATTATTCTGATCAGTAATTTTGAGGCATGTGATGTAAGCCTTATAGGGCGATAATTCTCATATCTGTCTGCTTATGCTTTCTTTGGAAATGTGAAGATGAAATTTTATTAAAATCAGTGGGAATCTCCCCTGTTTCATAATTTTTTTATATAAGTTTGAATAATCTTTGTGTTACTTTTTCTCCTAGGGATTTCGGAAGTTCTGCAGGAAACTCATCAATTCCAAGTGACTTATTTTATTTCAAATCATTTAGAGCTCTATCAAATTCTGTCCTCGAAACAGGATCATCTAAGTCATCAATGTCGACATCGACTTCTTTTTCTAATGCACTGTTGTTCAAATCATCTTCATCATACTGTTTCTCATGTATTCCATCCATCGGTTAGCTATATTTTCTGAACTTAGAAGAGGTTTCCCATTGGCAACTTTAATGTTTATACCTCCTTTTTTCATTTCTCCAAAATTCTGTTTGATCTTCCTATATGCCACATCTACTTTATTTGCGACCATTTCCTTTCCTACTTCTTCACACTTTTCATGCAGTCATCTGTCTTTTGCTTCTTTGCATTTCCTGTTTATTTGATTTCTTAACTGTCTGTACTGCTCTTTTCATGCTTCATTCCGAGCATTTTTGTGCTTTCTCCTCTGCTCCATCAACTCCAAAATATCTTGTGTGATTCAAGGTTTTAGGGCGTCTTTTTCCTAAAGCCTAATGTCTCTTTACCAGCTTTCATTATATCGGTCTTTATTGCATTCCGTTCCTCCTCGGTTGAGCCCTTTTCGGAGTTCCTACTTAGACTCGCGTCTAACGTTTCTGCAAACTTTTCTCTCATGTTAGATTGTTTCAGTTTATTCACTTCCAATCTGTTCTGCTTGTGTTGTTTCTTTATTGTCTTGAATTTCAGATTGAACTTCATTACTATCAAATTATGGTCAGCGTCTATGTCTGCTGCTGGGTATGTTTTACATTCCAGAACTTGATTCCTGAATCTCTGTTTTACCATGATATAATCTAGCTGATATCTGCCTGTATCCCCTGGACGTTTCCAGGTGTATATCCTTGCATGATTCTTAAATAGTGTGTTCGCCGCAACTAGTTCACAAAATTCTAACAACCTGCTCATTTCTTTCTCATAAACCATAACTTCCTACAGTATTCCTACGCGTACATTATATCACTAAAACATTTAGCAAAAAAATAAAAAAATAAAAATAAATAAAAATAAATAAATACCATTACTTGATAACTGGACTTGGTAGCCACTGTTGTCTTATTCTAGGGTGAAACTACAATCTTTTTCAGCTTCGTCAGCCCCTTGAAATTTATTAACACAAGTTACTTGCTCTTGCAGCTTCGTTACTAATAGCTATTAAAAACACTATTGCATCTGGAATCAGATAAAAGAAAATTAAAAGAAACGGAATATTTCAGAGTGAAAATTATTCAGGTGCTTATTACCTTATTTTAGGTTGGTATATATATTTATCTATATAAATAAAAAATGAGAGATTTCTCTATAATTTGAAAAAATCTCTAGTAATTTTTATATAATACACTTTTGAGGCTGTGGAGTCTAAGGAGAATGAAACTCGTATCTATCTTTGTTCTTGAGTGAAATCTTTCAGAGCATTCTATCGTAAGTGTGTTGCATATGTTTAGTTTTTAGCTATAAGCTGATGGCAGAAGTAAGTAACAATAGCTCCTATATAGTAGCCAAGCGCCTCGTCATCAACTTTGCTCATAGTAAAACACGATACATAGCAGCGAGAAATTCTGCGAGGAACGTCTGCGATCGGCCTGAAAAATCTTCTGTTAACTAGTATATTTTTAAGTTTAAATGTACTTTCAATTCGCTTAACAGCTTATGAGTAAACAACTCACAACTAGGTATCGAAGTTGATGATACGTATGTTTACAGGACGCCGAAACAAAACGTATATCTAATTGTAGACCAGAACTACCTTATTATTGGTGTTTCTTAGTTACCATAATAGGAAGTGAAATATTTTTATTATAATCGTCACATGTTCGAGGCAATAATGAATGCTAGATTAATTTCCATCGGTGTCTATATTGGTAGATACAAAGTTGTAGGTTTTATTGTTAATCGATTTCGAGTCTCGTAATCTCGATTGAAACAAGTGGGAAAATATCACAAAAATGTGTCTGGAATTTATGCCGAAATTTGTAACATAGAAATATACTCGCACCAACTTAGAAAACGTTTGGAACAGAAATCAACAGTAAAGCCAAGTTTCAATCAACAAAGATTATCTGAATGAAATGATTTGGAATTGTACCACCATATAGACGCTATGTTTTATATAATTAATGGAAAGGAATCAGAATAATGGTCTTTATTTTGGTGTCTTTCTTTGCTCGAAGGTGACCAATAACAAGTTTGGACTGAGAGTGGTAGCCAATCACACGAGAGGAATGCTCGCAAGCAGGAGGAGGAAACTGATAAGGAAGAGGTGTTTTTTATGGGACAGGACTTGATAAGAGGAGGCGATGTGGGAGGCGTTATCACTGAGTTAAGTTCCTTGATAACGCAGAGAGCAAGTGCTGTCTACAAGTGACATGATGGCGGACTGGTTACCCATATGGAAGCGAGATAATCATTGCGATTTGTACAAAACGTGATTTATAGAAAATGGAAGGGTGAAACACATTCATATACTTACTGTTGTGTTTTGAAACACGTTTTTATACAGAGATTTACAGCAACAAGTTTCCAGTAAATATAAAACATGAATTCAGATGCTTGATTCCTCTAAATTAAAAAGGTTTCAACGTAAGTTTCTTATTGTATCATAAAACAATTTCGTATTGCTTCATGAAACTGTTTTGACTTGTACAGCTCAGCGTAGATGAAGTAGGAATAATTTACGAAAGCCAGTCATGGAAGGTTTTTGATCTAGTTCCTTCAATAAGTGTTAATGCTGGTTCCCATATCTTAGAGTACATCAAAAAACAAACTTGATACTCACATTAAAATATCATAAATTTAGAAATTGTTATCGGTACCCCGTCCGACGATACACTTTATGACTCAATTTTACACAGTAACGTTCTGGCCTCGCATTCGGAATGACGTATGTTTAAATCTCCGTCCGGCCATCCAGAATTGGGTTTTCCATAGTTTCCCCCGATCACTACAGACGAATACCGGGTTGGCTCCTTCAAAAGGCCATGGTCGAATTCCTTACAGTTCCTTGCTCCAATTACTTTTCCGCCTGTAATGACATCGACGTTTACGAGATGTAAAGCAAGAAAATAAAATCACTTTTAAATGGTTTCCTGGAATAAACCTACTGGAATACTGAGTGGGTCATTAAGACATATGTTCCATGTTCTTCTATGTTCTTCATTAGGGTTAACTAACCCTAGTGGGTAAGCGGTAACGTTTTGTCCTGCCGTTGGTGAGGATGGAAGTTCGATCGTCCAACTTCCAAATTTGGGATTTCAATATTTTTCCGGATTTTTTTCAGGCAAATGTCGTTGGTGGAGGCGAACGTGAGGTTTAGAGAATGTAAAACAAGTTAACAGAGTGAGCGTTCTAGTGGCTCACTTGGTTAAAGTGCGTGTCTGGTTAAAGAAAAGTCCACGTTTCGAGTCCAGCTTTAAACTCTGACCTTCTCTTCTGGCGTGACAGTTGACGAAACGTTTCTGAATGAATTTATCAGATTGTATTAACAAGTAAATCATAGCACGGTAGTAGGTTAGTTGCAGCAGCACTGCACTCACGGTTTTCGGGTTCTAGAAGTGGGAACCAGAGTGTTGGCTACTCGTGTCGGCGGGGTGTAGTCGGTATCACGTGACCAGCCGGTGCGCCCTGCGCCGCAAACTTCCTTAATTAATTCGTCGTTGTCGTGTCCAGCCGCGCTGCTCTCCGCCCCAGGACCTGACCTCCGTACGCTCCACTCCACCGCAAAGTGGTGTCAGGTGTGAGGTCCACTACCGGCGCAATCACACCGAGTCCGCACGAAGATGGTTCAGCTAACGCAGTAAATAGTCCAAGGGACGTACATATCAAGAGACTAACAAAAATCGGCAAGTCAACAGAATTATCGGAAAGTAAGGAGATAGTTACGTAATGCAAAGTGGTGTTAGGAGTGGGGTCCACCATTGGCGCAAACACACCTAGTCCTCACGGACAATATTAATTAAGAACGTAAGGAGTCAAAGGGATTAACATATTTAGAGGTTAACAAACATCGGCTGGTGAAGCAGAATAATAGGGAAATAAAGAGATAGTTACATAATAAAAAGTGGTGTCAAGTGTGGGGTATAACCCGCCACCCAGCGTCTGACATACCTAGTGCACACAGACACCATTCACTAAGAGAGCAGAAGGTGAAGACATTTACATATTAAGAGTTAGAAAATAATCGGCAATTCGGGCAAATAATAGGGAAATAAGGAGACTGTTAAGTAATGCGAAATGATGCCAGGTGTGGAGTCCTCCCCGGAGACCAGGGTCAGACACTAATCATTAATGTAGATATTACCAACTACGCGAGAGAAGAATCGAAGCGTCTTACATATTAGAATCTCAAAAGCAATCAATAAATAAAAAGATATTTCTATAATTAGTAAAATCAGAAGTTCTTTGACTACCATGCTGCCAATCATTTTCTGGCCAAAAAAGTTAATTCAAATGCTGTTAGTACTGTTATTGCTTGATATGTAGCATTCAAACTTACTTAAAGATTTCATTTAGAATAGTCTCCTAATTGCATTCCTCATATGTTGTACTTGGTCATACATCTGCTGGCAGAGTAATGTGTAGTGTATTGGCAAACTACATCGAAATATATTTGCGAGAAGACCCGTAACTCGCAAAGATGGGCATAATACGAACAATAGAGTAATGGTAACTGCCCGGCTGAGTTCCGGAATGTGACCCTGGGTGCTGAGTTGCCCTCAGTGAAGGAACACAGCGTGCCGCTAGGGTGACGTGGTGGAGATATGTAAGTGGATTGCGAGCTGTGTGGTGGGTGCGTGACCAGCCTGCAGAAAGAGATGTGCGACGACTAACGCCGGTTCGATCTGTGGTTTTTCTTGTGTTCCATGTCGTTATCAGAATGGACGTGGGTCTTCGACGGCAAGCATAAAATGGAAACATCGCGTCGGATGACCACGGGCAGCAGACTCGGCGCCTTCTGCTAAATGGTAACCCCGCTGGTATGGTGATCACCATAAATCACTATCGTATTGATCAACACAGTGTCGCCCTAGAGAAAATATTTTCTCACTGAGCTTAATCAACGGACATATAGAAAACCTTATAACTGATGTAAAATGAACCTATTCAAGATGTTTGTTTAATTGTATCATACTAAGTTTAATAACATTTGATGAAGCATAATATTGTAATAAACGTATATTAATGTCAAATGTAGGTACAACGGTATTGTTATTGTGCAAAGCAACTTCCGATCCCTCATATCAGCAGTTTCAATCATTAATAATATTTTTATTAATAATTTATGCAAACAAAAATTTAATTCTTAACAAGAGGGAGTACGCCTCAAATAGTAACATGAGAATTTTTCATTTGCAAAACCGAGGTTTGATTCCTGTACCAGCAATGCAGACTTTGTTTTTCATTGACCTCACTGAACGATTCTAGGCGGAGCACAGTGTGTTATTTTCTAAATCTAAAGGGACAAAAGTCAATTTTGACAGTAGTCTACACAGGAAAAATAGTTATTTATATTTAAAGTAGACAAACTATATTATTAGGAACAAAGGTTTATTTTCCACTACTCTGCGGTTAGCATTAGAACCGACCCACCGATCAAATGCTCCATTCAGACGTGGCATTCGACTGAGTTCGGTCGATGATTATGCTGTCTTTCTGTGTGGTATTAGTAATTAGTGTGTTGCTTTTGCTGAGTTTCAAGATAAGTTTACGCATGATTTTTCCGTAATACGTTTTAAAACTGAATCATGAGCATCATTAAAACAGAGCGAGATTGTTTTTGATAAAAAAACTACTGAGCCTTTTTCATTTTGAGTTTTAGTTCATTATACCAATCTATTCCTATATTTATTTGAAAGAACAACTTATTAACTACAAGAATTACCTTCATTTGTTTGTGCATGTTTGCGACACACATACAACTTTTCTTCATTTGAGAATGACTGCACAAATATGGCGTAGAGAATGTTTCAACATATGGTTTGCTAACGCAAACAATCAAGGATAGATGCTTTGTTACAGTTTGTATTGCAATAACTAGGTGACACATCATTTTCAGATGTCATTATAAGGAGTTTAACAGCTACTATCAGAATTGATTCTCAAAAATTGAGCAAAGATTGTCTAAAACGCGAAGACATAGAGACCGCTTCCTAAACACATATTCTAAGTGGTTAGAAGGAAAGGTTTCATTACCTGATACTGTCACCAAAACTGCGCTGCTTGAGACTAGTTTGGGCTCATATGAAAGACCACAAAAATACTTTGAGAGTTCAAGTATTAAAACAAAAAGACGGCGAATCAAGCATCTCCTTGGAACGGCAAGTCAAGAAGAAATTTCTATGGCAACCGAAGTGCAGCTTCGCAAGTCAAGAAAACGAGATTCTGTAGCAATCTTGATAGATCTTTGTCTTTATTCTCCTAGAAGAGGCACTAATACGAAGAAAGCGCGGAAGTGTTTAGAGACCTCAAAAACAGCTGGATTATCGGAGGACCAAGCTCTCGCTTTAATGGTTGATTCGGATCTCTCGACACACCAGTATAAAACAATACGCCTGCAATCAAAATGTATTAACAGGAAAATGTATCCACCTTATTATAACGTAAAAAATGGCAAAACAAACATGCTACACCAATGGTATTGATGTCACTGTAACGCACGCTGAAATTAGGCTTCAGTCTCTTCTGGATCACACGATTACACGATTGTGCAAAGTACAAGAAAAGGTCTTGAAGGCTATGACTGACATGTTGATTCTGACATTATTGTAAAATGGGGTTGTGATGGTGCTGAACAAAATAATTACAAGCAAAAATTTTCGGAAGAAAATTGTAGTGATGAAAGTTTATTCAGCATATCGAAGGCGCCCATTCAAATCTACGATGAAGATGACCAAAGCAGGAAAAAAAATGTGTGGCAAAACCCTTCAACTTCTTCGGCCAGATATTGTCGTCCCATTAAATTTGTGTTTGCCAAGGAAACCTAGGTGAATAAAGACAAAGCTCTTTCACGATTGCTGCAGAATCTCTTTTTCCTGGCTTGCAAAGCTGCACTTTGGTTGCAATCGAAATTTACTCTTGACTTTTTTATTATTATTATTATTGCATTCGGCTACTGAGGCCACACAGCCAGCTCAATGTGATTCTGATTCTTTCAGTGTATTAGTTTCTCCAGTGTACATATTTTCAAGTGTAATCACAAGGACACTACAACACAAACACGACATTCACAGACACAACACTTTAACACCCATGCCCGCGGCCGGACTCGAACCGGCGACCATCGGCGCGTGGAGCTAGCACTCTAGCCCCTACGCTACCGAGGCCGGCTACTCTTGACTTATCATTTCAAGAAGATGCTTGTTTTGATACTTGAACTCTCAAAGTATTTTTGTGGTATTCCATATGAGCCTGAACGCGTCCCAGGCAGTGTAGTTTTGGTGACAATATCACATGATGAAACGTTTCCTTCTAACCACTTAGAATATGTGTTTAGGAAGCGGTCTCTATGTCTTCCCGTTTTAGACCATCTTTGCTCAATTTTTAGAGAATCAATTCTGATAGTAGGTTTTAAACTCCTTATAATGTCATCCGAAAACGATATGTCGCCTAGTTATTGCAATACAAACTGTAACATAGCATCTATCCTTGATTGTTTTGCGTTAGCAAACCATATGTGGAAAAATTCTCTACGCGAAATTTCTGAAAATGAAGATAAGTTGTATGGGTGTCGCAAACATGCACAAACAAATGAAGGTAATTCTTGTAGTTAATAAGTTGCTCTTTCAAATATATATAGGAATAGATTGGTATAATGTGGTATAATGAACTAAAACTCAAAATGAAACTGGCTCAGTAGTTTTTTTTTTTTTTTTTTGTCAAAAACAATCTCGCTCTGTTTTAATGATACCCATGATTCAGTTTTAAAACGTAATACGGAAAAATCATGCGTAAACTTATCTTGAAACTCACCAAAACAAAAGCAACACACAAATTACTAATACCACACAGAAAGACAGCATAATCATCGACCAAACTCAGTCGAATGGCGCGGCTGAATGGAGCACTTGATCGGTGGGTCACAGGAAGCACATTGTTCAAATTATTTTTTCTGTTGTTAGGCGCAGATTCGCGTAAAATAAACCTTTGTTCCTAATATTATAGTTCGTCTACTTTAAATAGAAATAACTATTTTTCCTGTGTAGACTAGTGTCAGAATTGACTTTTGTCCCTCTAGATTTAGAAAATAACACACTAGGTGGGTTCCCTCCTTCATATATGCGTAGAGCGATTTATTGCTGTGAATCATTTACAATCCATCTCTAACGAGGTCCAATGAAAAATATTTATGGCACAGATTGATAAGAGCACTAGGTTATAGTTCCAGTTTCACGTTTTTTAATGGCAAACTAATATAACTGAACTGCTGATGACATAAAATTATCTGTTCAAAAATTTAATGTTATTGCCCCCTACTGAAATATCAGCATTAAATTTTTGAAAAAATCGCTCTTTTAATAAGCAGAGATGTTCAGTGATTTGGGACTGCCAGGTGGTTGAGCGGTATCACTCAAGCCTTACATTCGGGAGCATGTGGATTCTAATCCTGATTTCGATTTTCCATGGTTTCCCGGAATCACTCCCGGTGAACTTCAAGATGGTTCCTTCAAAAGACAATGGAAGAGTTCCTCTCCGTTCCTGGTCGCCAATCCTCTTCCCTCTTCCAATTCTAATGACCTCGATGTTGACTCGACGCTAATCTATATAAAAAAAAATCCTTGATTTTAAACTCATTCTGTCCGTCTTTCCTTTTCTAGGAGCCACGGCGCTCATGATGGATAATATCTGATAAAATCTCACTAAATGCAATGTCTCGAATACCTTTGTGACTAATGTTACATTACAGTTATCAGAAAACTCCGATTTTATAAGCAAGGACAACGTAATATTTCCAGCTAATTTACTTCTGTTATCTGAGAATTTTAAAAAATGTTTGTAGGAAAATGTAGTTAGCACTCATATTTTGAATTTTGGAGTTATTTAGCAAAATAGGAACCAGACATCTGGTAAATATTTATTATTAGTTAGTAAAAATAGCTTTGCCCATTTGTTAATGTGAAATTATTCACACGGGGGGATCATGGAAATAATTAGTGGAGAAGTTTTTACTTTGTCGTGGAATGAACATATCGAGAAGGTAATTAGGAAACCGATTTCTCGATCGAAATTTAAATCAGCGCACACTGTAAGTAAAATCGATTGCATACAAAGCACTAGTACGTCCTCACTTAGAATATTGTTGTTCCGTATGGGGACCCCATTAAAAGGGGCTAATTGAGGCATTGGAGAAGGTCAAAAGAAGAGCCACCCGACTCATACAGGGAAATCGTTAGTGCGATGTTGAAGGAGTTGGGTTGGGAAGACTTGGAAAACTGACTCTCGACAGAAGCTAATTGAAAAATTCATGACTGACTTTTTTCGGATTGACAGAAAACAAATATTACTAACAGAAACATTTATATCTAGGTATGACCGAGACAATAAGATAAGAGAAATCAGAGCCAGAACCGATTCATTTCTATACTAATTTTTTCCACGAGCGATTAGGGAATGGAATAGGAAGGATTTACCGAGAAAGAAAAATTTAAATCCGATATGAGCTGGTCTCGATAAACCGCTCCGACCATCCTAATCTGGGTTTTCCATGGTTTTTTCAGATCGCTCCAAGCAAATGCAGGGATGGTTCCTAAAAATAGCCCATGGGCGCCTCCTGGCATATGCCGTATATTCGTTTTAAACTATTACACATTCGAATAAGATAAATGCACCCTCCGCCACACACTTTTAGTGAATCGCATAGTAATAACAATAATAATACGAAATATGAATGCTACGCCTTGGAGGAGGAATCCAAAAACTGAAGCCATGAAACGAGGACTAATAAGACTTCAAATGCGAATCGTAGAAGGAGGATCTCAGTGGTGATATGTGGATAAGAAGATTCACGATAGGGCCAAGGAAACAGCTTTTGAGAAACTTTCTGGTCATGCCGTTTTAAGACGAATCATTGTTTAAGAAACTGATGATTCAGGAATACAACTGATACATAGCAAGTGGTAAGTCAGGCTTCTTATTAAATCACCAGCTAGATCGGATTGAAGTGAGCCACCTGAACTGTACTGCTGCGGAATATGCCTTTCCAGTATAGTGTAACTCATCTGATACCTATCTCATCCAGGTCTATAGTCTATTCAAAATCTACTGAAACTGAAATCCGAAATAACACTTGTTATTTCGTTACATACATAAATGATTGGGGATTCTGAATGGGCAGGCATTGGAAATAGGCAGGTCAAAGTTCAAAAACAGCGATACGAAGCCACATCAATACAAGCACTAGATATGGCTAAGTTCTGGTATTAAATAATTTGAAGAAATTAATATGCTAAATTTGTAACTGTTTGTACGTGGATGCTTCTACCAGGACGAAAATGTATGTAAAATCGTCTTGTGATAAGGTTTGATACGCCACGGTGTCGAAATCTTAGTTTTGGAAAGGCCGTTTGAATCGTGTCATCGGCTTATCCACTACAATTACGCATTTATATTACTATTGTAATATTTTAAAAAAATAAAATAAAAAAACACATTTTTCCCAAGGATCAGTATCAAGTCCTTCACTTTCTTGTAATGTAGTATAACGTTCTATTATGCACACTGATTGTTTATATGCAGTTTTATTTTTACTCTAAGCCACAATCCTCAAGAATTCCCGATTCTCGGCCGGAATAACAGCAGAACTTTTGTAAGGTTGGAGACAAACGTCTGTACGTCAACGGCTGTCTACGGGTTATCAAGCGCCAGAAAAAAATAAGACGAAGTTTTATCTATTTTTAGTTCGCAGCAGTGATTTCATTCTGAATTATGTTTTTTTTTAGGAGACCAGAAACAGGCACCTGTGACTGAAGCTAAAGAAAGAAACAGAAGGTTTTGTAGGAGGGCCCGAAGGGGTCTGCCGTCGACGGCAGTAAACCCGTCATTTTACGAGCTGCCCTGACGTCAACCTGGTCTCGCTACCTGCGAGAGGTGCTAAATCTTGGAGACAGCAAACCGGCGCCGTCTCGGAATTTCAGGGACTTCCAACCTGTGCTGTGCTGAGGTGAATTATGTATTTCCCGGACAACTCATCGTCTTGCTATTTAGAGCTCTATACCCTCTAAAACAGACATACAGCAGTAAGAAAGGACTTTGTTCATAGAAAAGATAATCACCAGTGTTGCGGTATTATCTACCAATAATAATAAGTACTTCCCCAAGGATCAGTATTATGGCCAATACTTCTTTGGTTGAGTTTTAAGAACTGGTTGACAGCTAACTTCATTACGTCATTAAAGATACTTTCCTATGTTGTAAACCCGGTAATAATTAGTCTTATGATGACTTTATTTTTGATTTCGATATTAACGCCCCTGTTGTTTCTCATGTACATCAGTGATTTGTGCGACGGAATGTAATAGGAAATAAGAATATTTGGCGATGACGCTGCTATTTATCGTGAAATAAAAACCCAGGTCGACTGTCCTTTGTTACAACCCGATTTTGGGAAAATAATATCCCAGTATAAGGACTAGCAGTTGGAGATAAACGCTAAAAGTGTGAAATCATGAATTTAAGTAAGAAGGTGACACCATTTAGTTCTGAATATGTAATTAATGACAAAGTTCTTAATACGGTTCATTCAGCTGATTACCTAGGGGTAACAGCTCATAATAGTTTGTTGTGGAATAAATAAATTGAGAGGGTAATTGGGAAAGCAAAGCATATGCTCCGTTTCTTAAGTCGTAATTTAAAACAGTGTACGCTGGAAGTTAAACAAATTGCATAAATAGCAGCAATGGGACCTTACTTGGAATATGCTTCTACTGTATGGGCCCTTATCAAAAGGGGTTAATAGAGACATTGTAGAAGAGCCGCCGAATTAGTGATAAGTTTAAGCACCTGGGGGGTAAGCTTAAGTGCGATGTTGATGGAGATGGCTTTGGAAAATCTGTAACATCGTAGGCGTTGCTCTCATAAGAAGTTAATTGGAAAATTCATCCGAGAATTAAGACACAGCAGAAGACAGAAGGGCAATGGCTCAATATGATACAGGGTCGCTGCGGATACTCGAGGCTTCCAGAGCCGACCAATCACGCCGTAGGGCTGCCATGAAACGTCAGTACAGCTCTAGTCGTCACAGAAGTATCAATGGACCTGATGATGGCGGCAGAGCTAGCCGGCGAAAGCTTGTCTTTTGTCAATTCTATCCGGCGGAGAAGACTACAGTTTGGAAAATTCATGGCAGATCTATTTCTGGATGACAGCAAACACTTTTTACTAACAACAGCTTTCACATATAGGGATCAACATACTTAGTACGACCTGACAGGCTGACCATCGTGATAGATCAACTTCTAGGTTTCACTTTTTATAATACCATATGGCATCTTTGGCTGAAGATTCCCGAGGGGATAGGTTTTGCCGCCTAGTGGCAGAGATTCGAGCGTATGGTATATCTGATCAGATTTGCGAATGGATACGCGATTTTCTAACTGGTCGGTCGCAGTATGTCGTTGTTGACGGGGAAGCCTCTTCAAAGCTAGATGTTACTTCGGGGGTTCCTCAAGGAAGTGTAATAGGGCCACTTCTTTTCTTAATTTTTATAAACGATCTCGGTGACAACGTTAATTTCAGGATGCGATTTTTTGCTGATGATGCACTTATTTATAGGGAAGTAAGGTGCTCTGACGATTGCTTAGAAATTCAGCGCGATCTGGATGTTATTTCGGAATGGTGCCGTAAATGGCAGCTTACACTTAACTGCAAAAAGTGCAAGGCAATGCAAATAAGTAATAAAAAGACCCCGTTTTCTCACGATTACAAAGTAACAATTCAGTTGTTGACACGGTAGACTCCCTGAAGTATCTAGGCGTAACAGTACAAAGCAACATGAAATGGGACTTGCACATAACTTCAGTCGTAGGTAAAGCTCATTCTAAACTACGTTTTATAGGTCGTATTTTGAGAAGTTGTAATGCTCATACAAAGGAAATAGCGTACAAAACACTAGTGCGTCCGCATTTGGAATACTGTTGTGCAATTTGGGATCCATATCGCAAAGGATTGATTGATACGTTGGAGAAGGTACAGAGGAGAGCCGCTAGATTCGTGACCGCTAGTTACAGTCCGTATGTAAGTGTCACAGAGCTGATACGTGGGTTGGGCTGGGATTGTTTGGCGGACAGACGACGTCGTTTTCGTTTGAATTTGTTGGAGAATATGCGAAAATCTTTAATTTACGAGTGCAACGAAATACTTCTTCCGCCAACCTATTTAGGTCGCAATGACAGCAGGGATAAAATTCGAGAAATAAGATGCCGTACTGATAAATTTATGTATTCTTTCTTTCCTCGTTCTGTTCGGGATTGGAATGCACTGAATTAGGATTGGTGCTTAGCACCCTCTGCCACCCACAGTAATTGTGAATTGCAGAGTATAGATGTAGATGTAGTTTTAAGTGCCCGCATCTACACTACACTAGTGGAGAAAATGAAGTTCTTTCATATGTCTGTGAAGCGTGTAACTATGTAATCTGTGTGAAAAATGTATATTTTTTGGGAAATGTGTAGATTATGAGGCAGAGATTGGAGACCGTACCTACATTCACGTTGATGATTGCGGGAAAGCGGCGAAATATCGCACGCAGGACTGCTAGTACGTGGGGCTCTGTGATCGTGCCCGAGCCCGTTGTACCTCATTGATCCAGTGAGTGGTGCCTTAGCGCAATGAGGCACCCTGGCGCGTTGGGAAACATTACAAAGAAGTCTCAACCTGCGTTGACAGGAAACCTTGCTTCAGAGAAGTAAAACTGTTTCTATAGCTCCGCAAGAAAATCTGTAGAGACAACCATGAAATGCTAACTTTCTCCGATTAGCACTATCACCATAAATCTATATATTAGTACACTAGGCGAAAATTTCGGATCCCTTTTAAAGAATATTGCGCGCACGGAGAAGTGTGAGATTTGGCATAGTTACAGTTTATATGGAGAAGAAGTGCAGAAAGCTAAAATCTATATATATTATGAGTTATAAATACATTAAATTAAATAAAATAAAAATTTGTTGTTTACATTCATTTGTGTTTTTAGTGGCAACGACACCTAGCTATTCTGTAAATGTCTTTGGTCAACAGCAAAGAAAAAAAAAATAAGCATAGTTAATACATGTTACAAATGCATTATTAAACAAAAAATAAATTCACAAACGTGTGTGTGCGTGAAATCGGATAGGAGCCAACTATCTTACGTGTATTTCTGGCATTGAGATACTCTGTGGTCTTTGGTGAAACAAAAGAGTCGCATAAAGTAGAGATTAATCTTTGAAGTTATAAAAGGAACATTTCGAAAAGGAATGTAGTGATTGTTCCCGATTATATACAGTCGTTTTTACTATTTTAAAGGTTAAACGTTGGTTAAGGATCTTTTGATTTTTTAATTTCAGTAATTTCAATTTTATTTTATTGTTTTTTATTCATCTATTTGCACCTACTTCCATTATACCTCGATATAGAAAATTGACAGATCGGAGAGAAAGAGAGACAGAATACCTATTTGCGTGAAATTCAAAATAATAATAGACCAAATTTAAATAGTGATCACACAAAATAATGAAATTATTTTGATGGATTTATTTAAATGTCATTACAAGAAATTTTTATTGTTTCGAATTTACAATGCAGGTTTTGCAATGCAAAACTTTTCGAATCAGAAGTCACTTCAGGTGAAAGGACTGTATTTGCTTAATGTTGTCATAAAGCTAAAGCAGTTTTACAGGCCCTAAGACAAAATTCAGATGAACCATCGGTAAATAGAAAGTCACAAATAATTTTGAAAACATTCATAAATACATTTCATCATTTGCTATGGTTAGTTCAGAAGTTAAAATTTAGGATAAAGTAACGCGTGGAGTGCATCATTTTAATTTTTTAAGTATTGCAGCGAATTAAGGCAAACAACACAAGCTAATAACATATTGGTAAACACCCTCAGCTAACTACATCAATGTATACTGTTTAAATAATAAATCTATTCTTGCAGCAAACGCAATAGAACAAATTCAAATAATCATAATTACTCTTTCACGAAAGAAACTGAATTATGGTCGAATTTCGACTCTTGCGCGTTCTAGTTCGTGTAATTATCTGTATCACTAAGCGGGCACTTGTAGGTGTCTGCAGCTATAATTTACAGTGAGGACTCTGAGTTGTTATTGAGGATTCTAATTTCCTGCTATTAGAGTCATACCACAGATAATTCGCACAATTATCTGCTACACTGACTGGCCAAATGTAGATGTTCGTTAAAAGACGAGGTCTGCCATAATGCTCCCGCGGGACGGAACAGGGAGCAAGAGAAACTATGTTGTCGGCGACGCAGTTCTAACCCGCTGCCAATAGAGGCGCTGCGGGCACAAGCCACATACAGACAGTGAAACAAAGGACGAACGCCAGCTCGGCCGGTAATTACACCAATCAGCGTCCGACTTCGACAGCAGTCAGGGGTGGACAAACAAGTTTTGCCACCAACCATCTAAAGAGATTATTTGGTTTGTAACACTCCTATTTTTGATGATGGATAAAATAAGCCTGCGTTGATAATATATTTAATGTAATTAAAACGTATGAATAATAATGATTATAATATTATTTTTTGAGATAAGGTATCACTCTATGAGAGAAATACAGATCAACCGAAGTAGTGTCTAAACGATGATCAGCGGACAGTTTTTAATTAACGCTAATTGATTTTAATTGAATTGCGTGGGGGTCTTAATTGATTTTAATTAATGCTAATTGATTTTAATTAATGCTAATTGATTTTAATTAATGCTAATTGATTTTAATTGATTTTAATTAATGTTAATTGATTTTAATTAAGGCTAATTGATTTTAATTAATGCTAATTGATTTTAATTGATTTTAATTGAGGCTAATTGATTTTAATTAATTTTAATTGATTTTAATTGAATTGCGGGGAGGGGGTCTGACATCTGTAACCTCAGATTGATCTTATTATTTCCTTATGTACAGCGGTCAGCGGACTGTTTTTTCCCCATGTATTCTTATGGAGGATGGAGTGAGCCCACTTTTTCCCCCATGGCGGGGAGCCTTAATTGATTTTAATTAATGCTAATTGAATTGCGGGGAGGGGGTCTGACATATGTAACCTCAGATTGATCTTATTATTTCCTTATGTACAGCGGTCAGCGGACAGTTTTTTCCCCATGTATTCTTATGGAGGATGGAGTGAGCCCACTTTTTCCCCCATGGCGGGGAGCCTTAATTGATTTTAATTAATGCTAATTGAATTGCGGGGAGGGGGGTCTCACATCTGTAACCTCAGATTGATCTTATTATTTCCTTATGTACAGCGGTCAGCGGACAGTTTTTCCCCCCATGTATTGCTTATGGACCTGTCTTTGCAGACAGTTTGGAGCGGAGGGGAGCCGAGGAACTAGGGGAGTTTAATTGAATGCGGGTTCGTAATTGAATGAGCACAGCTGCACCACACTCGAATTATCGCTCCCCTCGCAGCTGCATGATGCGGGTTCGTAATTGAATGCGCCACACCCGGAAGCCATCAATTATCGCTCCCCTCGCAGCTGCATGATGCGGGTTCGTAATTGAATGAGCACAGCTGCACCACACCCCGGAAGCCCTTAATTATCGCTCCCCTCGCAGCTGCATGATGCGGGTTCGTAATTGAATGCGCCACACCCGGAAGCCATCAATTATCGCTCCCCTCGCAGCTGCATGATGCGGGTTCGTAATTGAATGTGCACAGCTGCACCACACCCGAATTATCGCTCCCCTCGCAGCTGCATGATGCGGGTTCGTAATTGAATGCACACAGCTGCACCACACTCGAATTATCGCTCCCTCGCAGCTGCAGCCCCACCCGGCGTCAGTTTGCAGCCATGTCCCGTCTAGTGATGTTGTTCTCTTCTGTCTACCAACTCAACGCTGGTGATACCGAAACGTTTGACGATAGGGTTATCGTCCAAACACGAGTTTGAACCTGTTGTTGTTCTGGAAAAAGTGGGGCACAATAAAATTGTTTTAACATACAACGAATGGAACGTCCTGATCCATGTATTGGACGTAGTGTCCGAGTTATTCAACGCCGGCACCGACAGCATCTCGCTTGGTGAGCACACCGTCTCCTGCCGAACGATTGCCGGGGTGAAGACTGTTTGTTTCCACCTCAATGACGATCCTGCCAGCGGCGTCTTCTTCGGCCAGTCTACTTGGAGGAACTTCGTCGACGCGCAGCCGACCGTGACAAACGCCTTGACCGTCAAGCAGAAGTGGGGCTACTTGGTGGCACGATATTATACTGAATTTGTGGACATTCTAGCTAATAAAGTGCTACGAGACTTCAATATGGCTACAGTGCAAAAACTGATTGACATGCATATTAATAATGTTCGTGTAGCTCAAGTGACATACAGTTCATCATTGGATTATGCGCAATTAAGACTTGAACTCATTGCATATAAAAATTTGTTAGTATCTGATGATGTAAATAATATTGTAATAAGAATTATGAACCTGGATATGATGTTTGTGGACCTTATTAACTAAAGTGTTTAAATCGCATCAGCATACTACAAGGTGTTTGTGAGTGAATTGGCTGACAAAGTGTTGAGTGACTACTACACATGTACTGCCTCAGTGTCGAAGTTAATGGATATGCACATCAACAACGTTCATCCTATTCATGTGTCTTACAGTTCTACAATTGATTTTGGGCAATTAAGGAATGAAATAGTTGCATACAAAAAATTTGATTGTACTTAATGATGTATGCAGAATTGTAAACAGTAATGTGACGGGACGTCATTTATTATAATATCTTAATACAGAAATCATGTAAGTTTTCGAAGTTTCAATGCAGCCAGACGTCGAGTAAGCACGTCCTGTTGTTCGACTTTCTGCCGATCGACAGTTCGGATTACAAGCTACACGTGCAGTGCTGAGCATGCAAGCCAATACTTTTCCAGCAAGCTAGAATACATTGATCACTCTCACTTCTTGACTGACGATCTACAAGATAACACCTGGGCCTCGGAGATAGATATTCGCTGCACCAACCTCACCATTCTCTGTTAGTTGTGAACTGTAGGGCTAAGTTTCAATTCTAGGTTCAGTATTGCGGGTTACGGGATACCTCTTAATTTGTACATCATCGACTGTAGTTGATTTATGGTCCAGTGCAATTAAATGGGGTTTCCAGAGACATTGTTTTATTTCAAGTAGCTCATAGCTGCCCGCTCCCTCTCCTATTTACAAGTTATCCCCGATGCTCATGTTTATTTGCTAGCGCAAGAGAAGAAGAGGATAGGCTCAAGAGAGAAGAAGTCAAGAGCAGAAGATACGAAGAAAGTCGGCGCAAGTCATAGGGCATCGTAGGGTAACCATTTAGAACCCACGTGTCAGTCATCCTGGCACACTCTTTCAATAGGCATAGCACGATCCTATCTAAATACATATAGGGTCACCACACTGGTGTCAGAAGCTTTATTTGTATTTGATTAGGAGTAGGGAACAGCTCGCAGGGTTTGGTTGAGGTTGGTGTATCAGCAACAGCGAAATTTGGCAGTCAGTCTCTGCAGTCAGAGGGACCTGAGTTCGAGACCCGAAGAAGAGCAGCGGGGCGCTCCGAGATCTTCGCGGAGGCAGCCAGGCAGGCGGTAGCAGCTACGG
>CM061918.1:69840283-69866160 GCA_031002005.1 Vandiemenella viatica
AGGCATACCAAGCCATTGTGTCAGATGTAGGACGGTCAGTTCCTTTCCTCTTGGACCTACAGTCTAACGTTGAATCTGAACCACGGAACGTCCTTGCACAGCTTATCACAATAGAGTTGACCAGCGACCTTTTATTAAAATGTATCTAAGCATACGTATCGATGATATCAGAAAGAGAAGATCGATTAATCGATAGGTACATAGTTGTGCTAGTCTCGCAGGATGACAGTGGCAGTCGTGCAGTAACTGTGATAGTGAATCATTGGGTACAAGCGTTTTTATGACGATTTGCCGGGTCCACTTGGATACGCAATTCGCGTTGCCGCGTCGGAAAATGGATGCTGGCTTTCACATTCGCACTGTCATATAAGGCAGAAGACATGGAACTGTTTAAAAACGTTCTTGGAGTGTAATTAACATGTGTTTAGTGGTCGTGTGATTGTTGTGTGGAGGTTGATCATACTAGTAACTGTAACTTTCTTGAAATTCTTTCACTCGGAACGACTTGTAATTTTCGGATTAATATCATTACTTGTCGGTCGGTGGTCGGCGTGTTTATACCAATTAAACCGTTAGACTAAAAGTGTGTGTATTCGCATCCATTGACTACGTGTGTCTGTAAGGTTGCTATACCCTGTCGCGTAATGGATATTTAAACTAGTCAGTGTTCGTGTTTCAGGTAAAAACGCTTACCAATCAGCCGTGGCGACCGCATTGATAAAAAAAATTTGAAGTCTCGATACCATCCTTTAAGTGGGTCAAATATCTTTGTTAACGACAGAAATTAATTTACTATAATTAACAGTAATTCTACATGGCTTATGCCCGTGACAAAACTGAATTTACTACTGTAGAAGCCAGTAATTCTACTAGCTCATATGATCTAACTCTTAAAAATCCCTGCACCCACCGGAAATTTAACCCGGGATGGGAATAACGGACATTTGAAATCAAGCACCTTACCCCACTGAGCTAACAGATCGTTTTAATTAATTATTTGTATTTTGTAAATTGATTTGTGTATTAGAGAATTCTATAAGCTGTAGTATGTATAGTCTTTGGGGTACAAAATAAGCTAATATCGATAAGTAATATTAAGGTCTTGGGTGGTACCGACTGTAAACAGCTGAGCACGGAATGTCACGCGTCATATAGAAAGTAAGACACGCACCTGTGATGGAGTCTCTGTATTCTGGAATTTTGAATGTTTGTTTTTTGTGTTTGTAGTCAATTCAAGAAGGGTTGTAGCGAATATTTAAATGTTGATTTTCCTAACAGATTCAGCGTACAATAAATCGAGTGGTACTTTAGGAAGAGTGATTACCATTTCGCCAAAAGAATAGCTCCCATAATTTTTTACTGATCTAAATTAATTAACATTAACTTCAATGTAGAAGAGATAGTAGGTGAAGATCAGTTTGGGTTTAGGAAAAATCGCGGTACAAGGGAAGCAATTCTGTCTTTAAGATTAATACTTGAAGGGCGGATCAAGAAAAACAAAGATACTTTTATGGCATTTGTTGATTTAGAAAAAGCTTTCGATAATGTTAGGTGGGACAAGATGTTCAAAATTTTAAAGAAGTCAGGTCTAAAGTATCGAGATAGAAGAATACTCTATAAACTATATAAGAATCAAGTGGCTGTAATAAAAGTAGAGAATCACGAGAGACATGCATCGGTTAAAAAGGGTGTGAGACAAGGTTGTAGTCTATCCCCGTTAATATTCAACTTGTATGTAGAAGAAGCAATGAAGAAAGTCAAAGAAAAATTTCCATGCGGCATAAGTTATCAGGGAGAAAAAATCAGTATGCTACGATTTGCTGATGACATTGTCTTGTTAGCAGAGAGGGCTGAGGATATTGAGAAGTTGTTGAATGGCATGAACAAAATACTGAAGGAAGATTTCGGACTGAATATAAATCAAAGTAAGACAAAAGTGATGAAATGTAGCAGAAATGATACCAATAGTAGCAGATTAAATATAAAAATAGGATCGGATGCTATAGGAGAAGTGAGTGAGTTCTGTTACTTGGGAAGCAAAATTACAACCGATGGCTGAAGCAGGAATGATGTAAAAAGCAGAATAGCGCTAGCAAAAAGAGCCTTCATGAAAAAGAGAAACCTTTTAGTTTCAAATATTGATCTAGGAATTAGAAAGAACTTCTTAAAACTCTATGTGTGGAGCACAGCACTTTACGGTAGCGAAACATGGACTTTAGGAATACCGGAAAGAAAGAAACTTGAAGCATTTGAAATGTGGTGCTACAGAAGAATGCTAAAAATTAGGTGGACAGACAAAGTAAGAAATGAACGAGTTTTGGAAATGATGGGTGAGAAAAGAAGTTTATGGAAGAAGCTTACAGGAAGAAGAGACAGGCTTTTAGGTCATATTTTGAGACATGCAGGATTGGTTAATTTGTTAGTAGAGGGAACAGTCGAAGGTAAGAACTGTAGAGGTAGACAGAGATTAGAATATATGAAGCAGATAATTGAGGACGTTGGTTGTAAGGGGTATGTAGAAACGAAAAGGTTAGCACAAGATAGGAAGGGATGGAGGATTGCATCAAACCAGTCTAAAGACTGACGACAGCAAAAAAAAACTTCAATGTTTAAATGAGCAGCAGCTTGCATGTATTCGTGATGAGATGGGCCTTCGTCCACAACATGCTGTGTTTTGCTCTAGAGTGTTGTTAAACCATCTAATTCTTTGGGGGCTCACCAGGCGATTTTCGTCAGCTAATTATCCACTGTAATTAAGAAGAGCATATAGTGAAAAACCTAAAGACGCGATCGGACTGGTGCCTGAGTGGTGCAAAAATTGGCGAAGGCGACTGACTAGAGATCGAAAGGTCTCCTATTCGAGTTTATTTTTTACATCAAGACGTTGCTGAGTGTAGTTAGCGCCAGATGGGTACGCAAAATAAGTGTCACGAATACATCACCAAGCGGCAAATGAGGGAGGAAACAGGTATTCAATGTTACTTTTAACGCCATGGACATTTACTGTCCTTCAGATACCTCTTTTGTGAATAGAGAATTGTTCTGCAGTCCAACTGAGAATGCAATTAAATGACGTAATTCCTCCAAGTCCTAGTGTTTAACAGTAGCGAGGTCTAATAAAAAAATATCTTACTACAGTTTCAGCGACTCGATCCCAATTAAACCTGTACTTGAGAATGGATTACGTAAAATGTCTTTGTTGATTAATTTGCGCCATTCGATTACATATCCTGTTATCACACTACTCGATTATTTCAAAGAATGGTAACTACTACAAAAACATCTTATAATATTTGTGACAGCTAAAGACGCATGGGATAGGCACACTTATCATCGGAGATAAAAAAAAAAATAATCACAGCAGGATAGTGAAAATTTAAATTAGCTGGACAGCCTTTCCATTGGAGTAACAGTGTTCAAAGCAAAAATAAGTTGTAAGACTCGAAAATCTGTGTTATTTAGCCGAACAACCCTTTTTATAATAATAATAATAATAAAATGGGAGAAAGAACTCATGAAATGTAAGTGTTGGAAACCGATTCCCTTTGGCTTTCCCAAAAACAACCTCTATATTCCATACCTCGCTTTTGCGGATGATTTGGCGATACTAGCAGAAGATGAAAAGACTGCCATCAAACAGCTTGAGACACTCAACGAATGCGCAGAAAAAGTAGGAAAAACTGAATTCATATGTTCAAAGACAGAAATAGCAAATTTGAGAACAAAATACGGTAAAATCAACAGGGTCACATACTTTAAATACCTTGGAGAATTCATCGAACCGACAGGCCTTGAGAAAATCTCGCAGCAGAATCGCCTCAAAAATCTCTACAACAAAAAATCTATGTCAAGACAGACGAAAATTCGCCATTACAACACAGTCATAAAACCGACAGTCCTCTAAGCAAGTGAAACATTAACACTTAACAGAAAACATGACCTTGAAGAAATTAAAAAAGTAGAGAGAAAAATCATTAGAAAAATTCTAGGAGCAAGACTCACTAAAGATGGTTACAGACTACAATCAATCAAAACAACAGAAAAGTTTTCAAACATCGAAATTGACATCAAGAAAAGGCGAATGAAATTCTTTGGTCACCTTAAGAGATTACCAGAAAGTCGACTGACAAAAAAGATAGTAGATTATGTAACTTCACTTAAAAATCCAACACCTTGGCTGAATGAAATTCGGAAGAATCTTAAAAGTGCAAGCATAGGAGCAACAGACATCTTAGAAAGAGACACCTTCAGACACAAAGTAGACAAATGGGAAATTATAACTGAGCAACCAAAACAAAAACAATACAGACCAAAGTGGTCGGAAGAACGCAAAAAAGCTTTCTCGGAAAGAATGAAAGCCTATTGGAACAATAAGAAGAACTCTAAGAAAACTTGATTCGGTCATTTGCTTACCGTCTTCCATTTATTGGGAGAATTCGGCAATAATAATAATAAAATAGTATATGTAAAGTGTAACCACAAATTATCTTCTTAGTCAATTCTGGTGGTACCGCGTGATCAAAACACCACCAGAAGTTTCGGCATATTCAGTTTACGAGTATATCAAGCTGCGTGGTCGTTTAGAAGTATCGATTAGTTTATCGATCGTGATGACGTAAGGGCAAAAAGAATCACCGTATGCAGAATGATTCAAAATAGCATCGCCAACGTTTGGTATGATGTGCAGGATGGATGTTTCAGGCAGGAATCATTGGCTGTTCGCTGTGGGGCGAGTTCTTACAAATGTAATCGATATGCTCGTAGGTGCGCTTCTCGTTAGCTATCAGTGTAAGGTCGGTGGACGAAGTGCGCCTAATAACAATCCTAGCAGGTATTACGTCCATCCGTAGCCCACGATTCTCATCCTAGTGCTCATGGAGCGCATGCTGGGGTGGCAATTTCAGTAATCATGTAATTACCTCTTCCTTACTATTTCTTATTATTATCCTATACTTTGAGAGCTAATTTCTTCCACCCATCTACTTTTGCTATTTACGAATTTTAATTTTAAATTCCTTAAGCATTTTTAGTAGATTATTCATCACTTCCCTTGATAATTTATTCAAATCCCTGACATCTTTATCCACAATCGAAAATTTTCCCAATCAGTTATGTACGAAATGAAGTCCATCTTGTGCTCATAATCATCTTTTCCTTTCCATGCACTACTCCTAATTTTACGACCAAGCCCCATCACCAACATACACCTTGTGCACGCCCAGCCTCCTCCAGCCTTACAATGACTCCCAACCCAGCTCCTTTATCGTATAAGTTACTGACTGGATCCTGTGATAATTTACACAAACAAATCCAACTGAATTTGATTGCGAAAATGTGAGTCCCAAACTACACCATCATATTCTAGCAATGCTTTGACCAAAGTTTTCTTGGTGGGAATATTTTCTTCTTCCGTTCGTTTCCCTAATTTCCACTTGTCTTTATCGGCTGTGACAGTCCATCTGTAGCCAGTAACTGCCACCCAGGTTCCCAGATGTGCCCCGGACGCTTGTCCCTAGGGATCCTACCCCCGTTTCGCCGGAGGCTAGCTGCATGTACGACCCGGATTAAGGCTGCACCTATTATCAGCTCAGCTCACGCGATGTACTGTCCCACACAGCTGCTGTAGAAGCCTCACCCTCTCAACGTAATAATTACGACAATAATAACAATAACCAGAAATAATATTAAAATATATTAACATATGATCTTCTAGCTTACTTGAATAAGAAGGGCAAGAGGTTGCATTATTCACGTTATTAGCCTCTCGAATTTCGGAAAAAGCAGCAATTTTATATCTTTGGAACTTGCGTTAGCTTAACTGAACTCAGTCGATAGCCTTGATGTTTGTCGCTACAAAGCAGTCATACTAAGCTAATATGATAGTAGCCAGAAGCCTTCTAGCTTAGCGCGCCTGCGACTCTTCAATATACTAAGTAAACTTTATCTGAGGGAAAAATCAGGTTAAGGAGATGTAAACGTTTCAGTAGTAAGCAGTATTCGAGTGTAACAAATCTCTGTCTTAATAATTATTACTGTTCCTTAGCACTGAGCTTCCATGTTTTTTCTTAAAGCTGACTATAAAGATCGTACATAAATAAGTCTCTTCTGCCGCCACGCTCTTTAATAAGTCTCTTATAGCCAAGCATCCTTTTCTGCAAACTCCCTGGAGCGTATTTGGATATAGCACCAGTTTCACTATCCACTGGTGCTTCTAGCATCCATTTTGGCTTACATTTTTTGGTCAAATGACCCAGCATTGTGAAACTTTAAGGCATTTTTCTCACAGCATGTACACAAAGTGATGGTAAATTTTTATTATGCCACTCGGTTTCACTTCAGACTGATACTAGAATATGTCGACTACCAATCAGCTCAAACATTCGTCCGCAGATATTACATGATACCAATTGGTACAAAAGAAAGGGGTTGCGGGGTGAACTTTGCGATCCGGGGAAGCAGAGTATACAGAAAATAATAATTGTCTCATCCAAACCCCCTTTTTTCATCTACTTTCTTTCCTCTACTTTTTGTGAGCTGCGATAAGTTTATTACAAAATTAACAAAAATTGAAGCAAATGGTAATTTCTGAAAGAAAATAGAGCACTCGAATGTGTGAATTAACGGTTTGCTGGCTCTTTACCTTGACTATATTAAGGAAGCTTTAAAGCCCTCTACAACACGACAGCTGGTGTGAAACTTAAAATACAGGGTTAGTCAAAATGATTGCAGTGATGTCAGAAAATTACTACAGGTTTATTATTTGACATATACTTACAAAATTACGCAGATATATAAAAAAAATGTGAAAGTTTTTTTTGAGTGTCTACAGATGCTCAATTTGTGCATCTTTAGTGACTGCACACATCAAGTCTATAATCGAGTTCTTCCCATACCCGATGAAGCATGTCTCTGTCAGTGAGAGCAAATGCATTGGTGATGCGAACCCGCAGGTCTGGCAGATCAACTGGTATTGGTGGCACGAAACCCCTAAACAAAGAAGTCGCAGGGGGTTAGGTCAGGGGAACGAGGTGGCCATGACATCAGTTGACGATCAGCATCCCCAGCACGACCAATCCATCTGTTTGGAATCCTGGTGTTTAGGAAATTACGGACAACTAGATAAAAATGGGTTGGAGCACCGTCCTGATGGAAAATGAAACCTTCATTGTCAGTTTCCAGAAGTGGCATGAGCCAATTCTGCAATATTTCCCTGTGATAATCATATCATTAAAGAAAAAAGGTAAATGGTTTCTTCAGACACAGGAGGGTGACCCGTTGTTTTACCTTTACAAAGGCATCCTGTGGCTTCAAACTATTGATACCAACGTCGAATGGTGTTAGCATGCGGGGGATCCTTGCCGAACTTTGTTCTAAAGTGTCGCTGAACTGTTAACACATACTGAGTCGCATGAAATTGGAGAACAACGGACGCTTTCTCACTTTCAGCCATCTTGTTGTCTACCGATCTAGCGATCAGCGCGGGAAGCTTGCAATTACTGCAATCGAAACGTGGAGAGCCACTTGTCTTATAACAGCGAACCCCATCATCGTACCTATAATAGGACAACCAAAAGAAAAATCGTGAAATTCTTGCAATCATTTTGACTAGCCCTGTAGGTTTACCTTTTTCCGAAAAGATTTTGGGGTGGGAAAACAAACGAAATGGTAGACGGGCACTTAGTAGGTGCTTATTTTAATGTCTTATCTGTAGTGTTGCCCGTCTGTTGAGGATTTTTAGTCAATTAAGTGCGTCACTTCCATTGTTGCTATAACTCAGCAATATTCCTGTCACGGTCGCCATGCGAGTGACTGCAGTTGACATTGTTTTCTTTATTAAGCTCATAATCGCCAAGTAGTTTGATATTATAAGCTAAAAATACGAGTGACAGATCTTGGAATAGGTGGACAGAAAGAATTAACAATTAAATTCCAAAACTAGGTATCTGTAAGGAGCATTTGAGTGAGAAAGGAACTGTTATGCGTGATGTCAGCAGGCGTCGCACAGTAGTTGACGAGAGCCACCTCCGGTCGCCTTTATACACAGACTGAAAAAAAAATCCCAACACCAAGAAAAAATTATTGTAGAGTAATGAAATTTGGACAATGCATTTGTAAAGTTAACATGTTTAATTGATTAAATTTTCAAGATCACAGGTTAATTTAAGCTCAAGAAAATGCATTTCAAATGTGAAATACTGTTAAATTAATAGCCGGTGTAACCTCCAGAATTTTGAATGCAAGCCTGCAAACGTGAATGCATTGTGTCATACAGGTTTCGAATGTCACTTTGTGGTATGGAGTTCCATGCTTGTTGTACTTGTGCTGTCAATACTGGGACGGTCAGTGCTGGCTGTGGATGATGCTGGAGTTGTCGTCCAATGATATCCATACGTGTTCAATTGGAGACAGATCTGGTGATCTCGCAGGCCAAGGTAACATGTCGACACTCTGTAGAGCACGTTGCGAGACAACAGCGGTATGAGGGCGAGCGTTATCCTGTTGAAAAACTCCCCCTTGAATGCTGTTCATGAATGGCAGCACTACAGGTTGAATTACCAGACTGACGTACAAATTTGCAGTCAGTGTGTTTGGTATAACCACAAGAGTGCTCCTGCTGTCATAGGAAATTGCTCCCCAGACCATGACTCCAGGTGTAGGTCCAGTGTGTCTAGGCCGCAGACAGTTTGGTTGCAGGCGTTCCCCTGGCCTCCTTCTGACCAACACTCGGCCATCACTGGCACCAAGGCAGAACCTGCTTTCATCAGAAAACACAACAGATCTCCACTCCGTCCTCCAATGAGCTCTGGCTTGACACCACTGGAGTCGCAAACGGCGATGGCTTGTAGTCAGTGGAATGCACGCTACAGGGCGCCTAGCTCGGAGCTGTCCTTGAAGTAACCGATTTCTAACAGTTCGTTGTGTCACTGTGGTACCAACTGCAGCTCGAATTTCTGCCGCAGACGCAGTACGATGCGCCACAGCTGTACGCCGAATACGGCGGTCTTCCCTCTCAGTAGTGCCACGTGGCCTCCCGGAACCCGGTCTTCTTGAGGCAGTACCATCCCTTGACCACTGCACCCAACAATCATGCACAGTGGATACATTCCGGCCAAGTCTTTCTGCAATATCGCGAAAAGAAAATCCACCTTCTCGTAGCCCTATTACACGACCTCGTTCAAACTCGGTGAGCTGTTGATAATGGCTTCTTCGTCTTCTTAAAGGCTTTCTTGGCTAACATCAACTCACTATGTCAAATCTCAGCGGTAAATAACGTTCACAAACTTTACAGCGCGTATTTAAAGCAAACCTGATTTGCAAGCTCTGAGTAGCGCTACTAGCGCCACACTTATGCGCGAAGCGCGAAATTTGAATAGATGTCATCTTTCAGATGTATAAACACGCCTACCAAATTTCGTTTATCTAACACAAGTCTTTCTTGGTGTTGGGATTTTTTTTTCCGTCTGTGTATTTCTTTCTGGTCTCGAGCTCCCGCGCGTCCCTGGAGAGTCGTCCAAGTTTGCCACCGTCCCACCTCACCCCTCATGCCGGATATTTGTGTGTGAATGCCCCAGTAATGAACCTCACTCGGTTGAGGGGGGTGGGGTGGCTCTGGGGGATGGACGCGCCAAGGACGATTCTTCTCATTTCTTTTTTCAGTTGTCGTCGTGTGAGAATATTTTGTGCAGGTCTTTGGGGGGCGGTTGACGTATACACAGGGTGCCTCGGGGAATATGTGGTTTTGTGAATCTTGTCCAGTCCCTCGAAAACAATACGTGCCTTTCTCTCTGTAACAGATTTGTAGTCTCACATATTTATGTATATACTAGCTGAGTTACCGGCGTTCCCCGGTATAGTTGGCGTAGATTTACCCGTACGCTATTTTTATTCCCGCTGTGAGAAACATTTGTAGAAAGTTTCATAAAATTCACGCCAACACTTTTCGGAATTAAAGCATATCTAGATTAACCCGCCCCCTACCAAGAAACGGCAGGGTTGAAGTTTATTTGCACGTACACTATTTTCATTTGTCCGAAAAGATTCATGTGTGTCAGGGTTTATTCATTTGGTTACGAAATTGATTACTAAACAATGCTATATTATGTTAGAAACTCACATTTCATTCAATTGCTAAGTGAATTGATATACTTTTTGCTCGAAACGCCAGATACTTTAACTTCGCAGATTCAGCCTTTTATGCAAATATCAAAAGTGAATCCTGAATAATATTATTGTAAATATTTTTAATTTTTTTGCGGGGGGGTGAACAGAAGACTAATGCTGATGGCTAGATAGATCGTAGTTAAAGAAAATCACTGTTGTTTTTACGGCTATCTATAGCATTTAAAAATTGAATATCCCGAATTAATGGAAGGAATACTTCAAGTTACGGCTATCTATGGCGTTTAAAAATTGAATATCTCGAATTAAAGGAAAGAATACTTCAAGTTTTGTTTAGTGTGCAAAATACTTACTATTGAATAGTTATCTTATTGCTTTCATTAAAGGCTATGGTCAGAGAGATTGTAGTTGTATGTTTAGCGCGAAGTATAGAACATGTAATCCTTCTATTTTTGGGATTTTCGTCATACGTTCAGAATGTCATTTAATGCTCCTGCGTTATTTAACGTCGAAACATAACACATGCCAAATAACTGACTTGAGAGTCTAAGCTTTAAAACGATGAAAAACTCCATCGAAATCATCTCAGTAGTTCTCGAGTTTTTATAAGACAAATTTATCCGGTTTTCGGTTTATATATATAGATAGAATGGTTAAAATAAAATTAATCACCCCCACTTCAATGCGTAATTTCGGGGCTTATCTTCCTATATTTTTTAGCTGTCTGTGAGACAAAAGTTAATTTTATTCACCATAAAATAAAATTTAAGACTCCTTATCGTACGCTGAAGTGTTATAAAAACTGTTTAGAAAACAGCATCCTAGTTATTAGTAAAGAAAAAGTTTGGGGGAATTATTTTATCTCATTTTTTTATCTGCTTAACGTCTCTCAAACAGCGAGGTCTTTAGAGACGGGAAAGGATGGGGGCAAGGAATGGGAAGGAATTCGGCCATGGCCTCTTGAAGGAAGCATCCCGGCATTTGCCTGGAGTGATTTGGGAAACCATGGAAAACCTATCTCATCTCATTAACAATGAATTACATTGTTGAAACAATAAGTAATTTCATGAACCATTGAATTATGCCTCCACATTATTTAATGTGCTGAACAGAATTTCCTCTTGATTCTTACATACCACTTAAACCTATGTCCTCAATGACTGTTTCATATTTTCCAATCTCTGTCTTCCTCTACAATTCTTTCCTTCCACTATTCCCTTTATTAAAAATTTAACCAATCCGGCATGTCTTAAAATGTGACCCACCATCCTGTCTCTTCCATCTGTTAGACTTTTCAACAAACTTCTCTGCTCAACCACCATTTCCAGAACACGTGCATTTCATATTTCGTTCATGCCATTCAGTAACTTCTCAAGATTCTCAGTCTATTCTGCTGACAGGAAAACGTCATCACCAAATCGTAGCATACTGATTTTTTTTCTCCTTGAACACTTACGGCACATTCAAATTTTTATTTTACTTCCTTTATTGCTTCTTCTGCATACAAGTTGAATATTAACAGGGATATACTACAACCTTGTCTCACACCCTTTTTAACTCATGCATATCTCTCATGTTTCCCTACTTTTATTATAGTCACTTGATTCTTATATAGAGTATACAGTATTGACGTCTTGCCTGTTGATAGTGATGTGAAGAGTGGTGTCGTCAGCGTTTTGATCTAGCACTTTACCAGCGACCGCGATGTTGTTCACGTTGAATATAACTGATGACAGCGCGGCTACTGTTGGTATGTGAATGTGTTGCTGAATGTTGGTATCGACGGAAACATAAAACCTTCTTCCCGTTAAATAGTTTCCTGTCAGTTTTATTTACCGAGGATATACTGTCGTTTGTCTTCGTTAATTAAATATTAAATTCGATGTGCATACTTTGCCGAAAAAATTTTTCGATGTTGGACCCGCAAGCTCCGAATCCGCGGGAGACAACTTCCACGAACCTCAGTGGCTGGCGGGTTGCAGAAGCCTCGGATTGGGTTGCACAGGTTTGATTATTGTCTGCCTCCAGCGTTCTGGCAATCCTAGTAGTTATACTATTGATACAGAAAAGAAAAGACTTAGGGTTGTGTAGCTTCGTGGAACTGTCCGATCTTTCCACTTATTCGGGATTATGACAGTTACACTAACTTGCACCGAACTAGGACTGTTCATAATTTATTTATTTATTGTATGGCAGTTTAGACACTTTTAAGAACACTGATAAAATATATACACTGCAACTTTACAAGATACTGTTGATAATATATCAAAATATCGAAATATCGAAATATCGAAATATCGGTACATCGTAATATCGATACATCGAAATATCGATACATCGTAATATCGATAAATCGAAATATCTATATATCGATACATCGAAATATTGATATATCGATGTATTGAAATATCGATATTATTTTTTGAAAATATAGATACTTATGAGTGATATTTTTTTAGGATCATATATCAATATTTCGATACTGAAATATATATATCGGCGCCGATATTTTTTTAAATCAGTTATCATTTTTCGTTTGTTCTGGATGACACTATGTCCCTCAAATTTCAGTTACACATAGAGATCAGCAATCTTAAGCAAATACTACTGCGTTTCTATAATTAATTTGGAAGTTTATGTACCAAGTGTACTCAGATGATAACAACAGTGTAGGCAAGGCATCGCTCGCCCAGCTCAAATCCAACGCGAGCCCATTGTTTGAAATGAGCCTGCGTATTGTCCAGGGAAGTCCAACTTGAAATTAGTGTGTTAGGGAGCGTGCATAAACCACGTAGTTCCATTTTGGCCTCCTGTGTACCCCCCCCCCCCCCACGTAACACGTAGCTTTTTTCCCTTGTGATTCCATAAGACATTTTGTACTATTTTATCTTGTCAGACTATTGTAAATTACATACGGAGATAATTAACTGAGGGAAATAAATATTCACATGCTGTTGTGAGGTCTGTTCCTCATTTTAACTGTGAAAAATGTTATGAAAGGTAAGCTACGTGCCCTGGGTAGGAACCCCCCCTCCCCCCACGTAGCTCAGCGTAACATTCCAGCCAACCCCCCCCCCCCTGCACCGAGCCACGTAGTTTCTGCACGCTCCCTTAGCAGGAATAGTGTGAAGTGTAAGTAACAAATACTGGCTAATACGACAACTCAGAATAATCTATCAACATACAAAACTAAATGAAATACCACAAAAAATTCTTATGAAAAAAAATTATGTAACTTGGCCATAATGCATGCTATAATAGCTAAACTTTGCCTAAATAAATGCCTCAACTGTATTGCTTATCAATCTTTACAAAAAAAAAAAGATTTGCCTCGAATCTCTTTCGAGTTTTATAAATTTTATTAATTTTTACGAAAAATATGACACGCTTAGTGGTCATTAAAAAAATCAGCACTGATCATCACAAAAAACAAAAAAAACATTCGAAAGTGAAAACTTGATTAAGAACAATATCACGCATCTATTTATCAGCGGACGGCCTTACTTTTACGAGATTTGTTTTTATGAGACTGCATTTATGAAAGTGTCGATATATCGATACTTATTTTCGACAGCCAATATTGATACTTTTTTAAAATATTGATATATCGAAAACCTGATATTTTTAAAAATGGTAACAGCCCTACACCGAATTGGAGACTACGTATTTAATATACATCATCAATGGACTCCGAAAAACTAACTGCCTTGTAGAAACCCTAAAAGAACCTCTCACAAGTTAACAGACACACTCACATCTACATGGAGTGTACATAGACAGTTAACAGACGTATGTAATCCAAGATCCCAAGGGTAAGAAATCTGAGACTCAAAACTTCGTGGACACAAGACAGATGTAAAGCACAGAGACAAAGGAAGTGGAGGTTCTTGAAACGTAATTAGATTAAGAAAGACAATAAAAAAAATGGTTTCACGCGCTCCTTTGAGTGATAAAAGGCAATATGATAACAATTACATACAATGAAGTACGTCCTAAGTACGTATCATCAATCTGTATGAAGTAGTTTGCCGATCCTATTTAAGTGGACTTTTACATCTCTTCACTGCGCGAGAGATGCACACCTTATAGCCGTTATGCGAGTGTTTACGTACAACGCTGTTCGACCCGTTCCATATGCCTGCTGCTTTACTTTTTATTTTTTACCATTTCGAATGACGATGGCTGAATGATTAACCAACCACGTTCTGCCCCTTAGCGTCGATTTCGAGCCCCTATTTCACATATTACATCTACAATAGAAGTACTTGTGAAGGCGCGGTATCACTTTCAATCAAATTGGAAACACCGATTCCTCATTTTAAAGAAACGTTGTCAGATGTAGATTAACGTCTGTGTTGGAATTTGTTGGCACGAAATGAAGTCTACTACCAAGATCCTGCTAAGATGCAACCTACTCCGACACAAGTCAAGTCACCCGACGACTACATTTAGCAGATCAGTTTCAGATGCTTCTTAGAGGTTCCTTAATGTCACCGGTCACGAATTCTACACTAACATTATTTAATTTAATTGCAGTGGAGCATCAGAGATCTGTTAGTAAAAATTAGCGTCCGATAGCAACACAACCAAAGAAACTTCTTTTTTATTTACTTATATTTCTTTACACCTCGTCGAAAACGAGATCATTAGGGGCTGGAAAGGACAGGGAGCAAGGAACGGGAAGGAAATAAGCCATGGCCTTTTTGAAGGAACGATCCCGGCATTAACCTGGACTGATATGCAGAAACCGTGGAAAACCCAAATCTGAATTGCCAGACGGGGATTCGAACCCGCATTCTCCCGAACGCGAGGCCAGAGCGTTAACATTCACCCACCACGGTCGCTACCGAAGAAACATTAACTTGGTAAAATGTAAAAACGACAGCGTTACTGCTTTAAAAGTCGAAATGTTGTGACCTAAGGCAGGTAGTAACATTGCCACAGCTTGTCATGTTCTCAGTGTTCTCATTGTTACACAATACAACAAAATTCTGAGTCCAGTTAGCATGTATATACTCCGTTAAGGGAAAGAATAAATCAGAAACAAAGTAACAGATGAAAAAAAGAAGAGGTGAGCCCATATAGAATGTGAGGAATAGAGACAAAATAGAACTTTCGTTGATATTAGGTTTGTAGTTCACAATGATCTATACGTTCAGGTCTAGAACATTCGCATTTCCCATCTGGGAAACGTTCTTTATGCATCTTCTTCCCAGCATCGGTTGGGATCTGCTGCCTCACATGAGTTTTACTGATCATTGGCCCGCCCTCGCTGACGCCAAGTTTTTTTATAATTATTGCCGGGTCATACTAAGTACCAATGATGAAAGTCAAGTGTTGTCATGTGTCTGTGAAACGTGTAACTATATTCAGCGTATGATAAATGTTTTGTTTTTTGTTCTGTGACATACATAGTTTATGAGGCGGAAACTGAGGTCTGTCCCTGCAATCGCCTTTTTGGCTACGACAAAACCGCTTAAAAACCGCAGCCAGGACGATCGGTATGGGGGACTGGACTCCTGCCTGGTTCGTTGTTCCTTTCCGATCTATACTGGCGGGTGTATTTAGTACTTCTGACTCACTTTAAACAAGGCAGGAATACTTCGAATTTTTCAGAGCGAACACTCATGGTCACTCAGAGGTCAATTTCGTAATTCACTCAGTTCAGGTCAGGTGACCATGACCTTTGACCTTTCAGTGTATAACGCGCAGTCTCCGTCCGCTCAGAATGTCTTTACTACTTCCAAGTACTTTTAAACTAAACGGAGATTCTTCAAATTTACCCGAGTGAAACCATAAGTGGATATATAGGTATAGTTCGTATTTCAAGGAAGTCAACCAAAAATCTAATTACTTGTCAATGTAAACTTATTTTTTTTTCTCCGCAAAAAGTTGTTTTCAGTCACTTTTAAACAATTGCAAACGATTTTAGGGTGAGAGGGGATCTTCTCCACCACCCCAAAACTGGTACTGACCTGTTGAAATTTGGATTAACTACTTCCTTACAATGTCCTCTTCACGTTTTGCACTCTCCTTTTTCGGAAAAGTGGACACGAATTAAATTAAAAATGCTGAAATATGACATTGCAGCGCAGCTAGTAGATGCCGCCGCGCTGCGAAATCAGTGATAATCTCTTGAAATGTTGGTTTAATCCTCTGTTGTAATATTTTCTTGCCGTTTTAGCTTCACTCCATTGTAAAACGTCTCATAAAATTAACAGATACAAAATTTTACCAGAAATGCAGTACAACAAGGATCGCCATCTTAGAATCGATACAAGCAGTAATCGATTGTTTCCGTGGTAAACAAATGAACCATTTACGAGATCGGTGACGCAGAACGTATTTCCCGTGAATTTTTTACTCTTGGACCATACCGAATTCCAACCTAACCACGATCACTATGACAAAACAAACCTGTTTAGGTTGATATGATCCCTGTACCTATAACTTTTATGCCATTTTTGCAGTACTGCTATTAGCGGTGACGGGAAGTCGCGAGCTCATTGATTTACTCCTGTTCACACATCGCATAATAGAGGTTTTCACTTAGAAAAAAGAGAGAGAAAAGAAGAAGAAGAAACATTTTACATTGAACACACACACATTCACAGCCATCCACACCTACACGAAGGAAGGCAACGTGAGACCATCCCTGTTCACCTTAACAAGAGCGTTATGGGAATACTTCCTTCAAAAGGCCATGGCCAAATTCCTTCTCATTTCTTGACCTTAATCCTTTCTTACCTCTAATGACCTCAACGTCAACAAGGCATACAATCATAAGCAAAAAAAAAAAAAAAAAAAAGAAGCATTCTCCATGGTTAAAACCCTACGAATAGAATGCGAAGTAGTTTGATACAAAATTAGTGACCTGGGAACTGTTCTATATGCGTGACTGTTCCCAAAAACACGGTCACACCCAGTTATTTATATTAAAAGGAATAAAGCAATGATCAGTTTTCAAGAAACGTGATCACTCGGGCGGCTTTTTGCCGCCTCGTAGTCTCGCTTACCCTGATATTACCGGCCGTAATCCAGTTTGCCGCTCCCATTTTTCGCGTCGCCGTCTTTCTCGGCGCGTAATCTCTCGCGCGGCGCCGTATTATGCCTCGGCCGCACCTTAACAAGCAGCCGGCCCCCAGTTTTACTTAACTCCCATCTAATTTTATTCCGCTTAATCTTTTACCTTAATGAAGGCCTCCCGGTCTGGTCATAACACATTTTCACCGTCGTCCCTAGGGCCGACACCTTGGCAAACTACTTTGCGAAAGAGGCAAGTGGAAAAAAAAATTAAGTTATCTCTCCATTATTTTAACAAAGTTAGGGAGGCGCCAGTCGTCTTTATTTCGCTTACGCCGCATTAAAAATGCGGGGTTGGAGGAGGGTGGATGGTGGTCTAACGAGCGGGTGGCAAAAGAATCTGCAGGTCGGAAGCGGACCTCGGGAGAGAAGCTAATATTTCAGCCTGCTCCTCGGCGGACGAGGAAATGAAGTTTTAGAGTTCTTAATTTTTCTCATAAGCGATCCTTTATCGCACTAATTTTCATTGTTGCCTGCGAGGGAAGGAAATGAGAAATAGGTCTGGAGGGGCGAAATTAGTAATTGGTCGTTATCCTCTGCTTAAGACTGGGGAAAATAGATTTACTTCAATGGGTGAGCTCATTTTTATTTTTCATTATTTTTCTAGAAAAAGACTGATCTCAGAACTGTTTTCACCTTTTGCTATTTGATTAAGTACTGGTGTTACAGATAATCTCACGCTTGTATTATTATTTCTTGGAATGTATTTACGTTCTGGCTTCAAATTTTGGACGCCTCGGGTTCGAATCCACGTCCGGCCAGACATATTTCGTTTTTTATGGCTTCCCCAAATAATTCCAGGCGAATATGAGGATGGTTCCTTGAAAGGCCACGACTAAATTCCTTCCCGTTCCTTTCCCTCAGTCCTTTTCCATCTATAATGACTTCGACGTCGACGAGGCATATAGCCAGGTAAAAAAAAATCCTAAATCAAAGTATTATGGGTTATGTATTACCCATTTACAATCACAAATTACCAAAAAAAATCTTTGTTAATATTCTTCTGTTTCCCATCCTCATCTTCCTATTATTATTATTATTATTATTATTATTATTATTATTATTATTATTATTATTATAACTGTTATTATTATGTTCATTTCAGATGATGTGATTACAAAACTCCGTTTCCGAAGGTATTTTGTTTTTCGCCATTCTTCTTGTCCTTGTTCCCTATCTTTTCCCTTCATCTTGGGATCGGCTGTTTTCAATAAGTTTTACTCATCGTTGGCATGGTCATATTTGGGTCTATGGTTGACGCCAAGCATTTTATACCTACTTTCATGCCGTACTAAGTACTGATGGGTGAAGTGAAGTGTTGTCATCTGTCTTTGAAATTTGTAACTATATTCAGCATGTGATAAGTATATTTTTTATTTGTGAAATGTGTAGCTTATGAGGCGGAAATTGGGGTCCATCCCTGTATTGGCAATGGCTGTTGCGGAATACTGTCTAAAAAATGGCAATTTTTTGTCATTACTTCTTTACTCTTTGGTGGAACGTGTACCCAGGTGTTGGTGATCTGGGGTTCGGTACCCCGATCGTACGGATCGCCTCCTGAAGACTTCTCGACCTGCTGTCCAATGAGTACGGGGGTCGAAACTCCTCGGGGAGGTAAAGACAACTGAGGTGCGGGCCTGAACGTATCACCTAGTCTCATCGTGCCGCATGTCAGGTCGGGAATACATAGCTCTACCTCCGCGAATTCATTGCTCTGTCTCCGGGTCCTATACTGTCTGTACTTGATACTTTAATCTTTCATTCATTAAATGAATCAGGATAGTTCTTCTACAAGAATATTCCTCTTGCCCTCTTCGGCACAGACCCTCATACTCCGAGATCATTCCAAATCTCTTTCCGTTTACTATGTCTTTCATCCTGATCCACATTTTTTGTTTTTGTTTGTTTTTGACGAACATTCTTTACCGATGTCAGTTGTGCTTTTTTCCCCTCGACGATTTGTGCATGTATTGTTTTAAGATATCTATGGAGGGTACTATTAACATTGTTGACGAGTGTGATATACATCTGGCCTCACATTCAGGAGGACGCCGGTTCGAATCCCCATCCGGGCATCCAGAGTTGGGTTTTCCATGGTTTCCCCAAATCACTCGAGGCGAATTTCAGGATGGATCATTCAAAAGCCCATGGCCGAATTACCTCCCATTCCTTGTCCCCAGTCCATTCCCTCCTCTAATCACCTCGATGTTGACGAGTCGTAAAACTATAAGCAAAATAAAACTACTTGCGTTTTTTTAGCATTTTTACATTAAATTCTTTCTGTGTTTGAGGTAACTTGTTCAGGATACCCATTACATAACTTTTTCCATTCTCTAAGTTCCTTACCCAAATCAAGTGCTCTGTTCACTTCCGCATACTGCAAAACGATACCGAACACAGGGAAAGACAAACAGTAAAATCAGGCTATAACGATTCGGAATATCTTCATCCTTATCACTAATTAATTAATATTAGAATCTTTCCGTAATGCTTTTCGTGCTTCCTAAAAACAGATTAGTGTATCTATGCAGGTTTAGCAGTAGCAATATTAAAATATTTCATTGTGAATTGAATATTCTCATTTTATAACACAGTAAAAGAAGTTTCCAATAAAGTGCAACGAGGTTTTGATAACACGTATTATATTTCCTTCAGTAAATTCACAAGGTTATTTAGTCGTCAAGCCGTTTCGAAACTTAAACATTTAGCCTATATATATCGCATCAGATTTAACATTTCTACGGGACGCTCTAGCTGTTTTATAGTTACTTAATTTGTCTGACAGAAAATAAATTGTTTGTGTAAGCGATAAGCATACTTCGATTGAGACCAAATATCGGATAAGCTGGTTAGCTGCATTTATTTTGGATTCCTTGATAGTATAGGATGACATGAAAATATGTTCGTAACTACGTAAAAAAATAAGTGTGTCTTTTATAAGGTTCGTCATAATACTAATGTTGTTAGTAAACTGATTACATCATATCATAAAAGCTAAATGTAAGAAATAAGTACGCGTATAACTGCAGTAATCAAAAGAAATAAACAGATAAATGATCATTATTGTACTTTATATTTATACAATCAAATTTTTCAAAGTAAATGTCTCCTAAGTATGTGGTGGGTTGCACTTACAGCTATATACCTACCCAATAGGCACGGCACTACAAATATGATGACGTAGCGAACAGGAATACTCGTATAGAAGATCGTAGCTTCTTTTTACTCGCATTGTGCGATACTAAATGGTTATTCGTTTGCTTGTAACAAGCTTAACCGAAATGACTAGACAGACATTCTAAAGAAAGAATTAGTATTTACTTCACTCCTAACATCATATATACTCCACGTGTGATATACACTGGAACAAAAAATTTGTTTTGTCAGTGTTTTAGTGTTTACTGTCATTGTGAAATGTGATAACCAATTTTAGCAAACTTCATTATTAGCCTCAAAACGTTTGTTATTGGGAAGGGCTGCTTTCTTAATACCAATCCTGGTGCTTGGGCCTCACATTAGATAGAGAAAACGTGGGCTAAAATCATCATACGGGCAACCAGGATTCAGTTTTACATAGATTCTTCAAAAAAAAAAAAATAAATAAATAAACGCAACCGACGAGGCGTAAAGTACGGAGAATAAACTACATATATATTAATTGAGCTTCCTTGAGTTGTCTTGTACTCTACATGTGCCATCACATTTTCTTTTCCTTTCATGGTTCGTCGATCTGATGAGGTTTTGACCTTCATACCCCAATTTTAAAGTTAATCACCCAGGGTGTTTTCCTAGAACTTTTATTTGCTCATTATAATACAGGGTGTCGGACATATACGAAGATTCCTGATAACACACGTGAAAGAAAAATGGCTAGTCACAAACTGTTCTAATTAACAATCCAGTGGTAGTGGTATTCTGAAATTTCTTTTATATGCTTGTTCTCGATAATGTATCATTCCGGATTTTTTTCGAGAATAGCTCACAGATTTGTTATTTACGAAATTCACGCTACATTGGATAGGAAGTTAATAGCTCGTTATTACTATAATTTTACACAGGTCGTAGACACATTTGTCTCCAATGAGCGTGTTTGCTGTGGACCTGCATACAAAATGGTTTTCATAGGAAACGTTTCAAATATTTCTCGAAACAGTCAATAATAAATAAATAGTTAATGATAAACATTCAACAGGAAGAAAAAAGGAAATAAGGTTATGGAGGAAACATAAATTTTAGCCACTTGGTGAGTATTCTTATGATACATAAAGAACGTTTCAACTTCCTGAGAACTAAATTCTAACGTGGTTAGTTAATGTCAGACGTTTTATATTAATGAGATCAGAAATATTGACGCTAAAAAACCTGACAAAATCAACAGTTTCGTGGAAAAACGTTTGCTACAGTAAAGTAGAACTATATGGTAAGATATATGAACCCAGAACCACTGACTTCAAAACATAATAAACGTAAAACGAGCTTTTCAGTTCAGTCTAGGACTGTTGATAATATATCGATATATCGAAATATCGATATTATTTTTTGAAAATATCGATATTTATGAGTGATATTTTTTAGGACGATATATCGATATTTCGATACTGAAATCTGGATATCGGCTTCAATATTTAAAAAAATAAGTTATCATTTTTCGTTTGCTCTGAATGACACTATGTCCCTCAAATTTCTGTTACTCATAGAGATCAGCAAGCATAAGTAAATCTTACTACGTTTCTATAGTTAATTTGAAAGTACCAAGTCTACTCAGATGATAACAGTGTAGACAACAGTGTAGGCAAGGCATTGCTCGCCCAGTACGAAAAGAACGCGAGCCCATTGTTTGAAATGAGCGTGTAGATTGTCCAGGGTAGTCCAACTTGAAATTAGTGTGTTAGCAGGAATAGTGGGAAGTGTAAATAACAAAGAGTTGATAATTCGAGAGCAAGAAAAATAAGACAACTCAGAATAAGCTATCAACATACAAAACTAAATGAAATACCACTAAAAAATTTATGAAAAAAAGTTATGTAACTTGGCCATAATGCCTGCTATGATAGCTAAACTTCTATCTAAATAAATACCTCAACTGTACTACTTATCACTCTTAAAAATACACAAAATAAGATTTTCCTCGAACCTCTTTCGAGTTTTATAGATTTTATTAATTTTTATGAAACTTAATGGTCAATTTTTTTTTAAAAAAAAATCGACAATTGTCATCATCATCAAAATCACTCGTCTATTTATCACTGGTCAGCCTTACTTTTGCAAAGTTTGACTTTGTGAAATTGTATTTATGAAAGTATCGATACTTTTTTCCGATATATCGACAGCCGATATTAATACTTTTTAAAATATCGATATATCGAATATCCGGTATTTTTAAAAATATCAACAGCCTTAGTTCAGTCTCTTAATGATATGTATTTAATTTTCAATTATAAAAAAAGAGAAACTGAACGACTTGTACCTTAAGATGAAAAAATAACTGTCAAACATTAGCCACCTAGTAAGACTTCAATAATTTAAACGTTCAATAAATTCAACGGGAGCTGCTTAAAGGTATATTTTAAGTCTTAGACATTTAGACTACGAGAAGAAACCTAAGTTTCGTTGACCGCTATTTACACACACACAAATTCTACAGATTTACACTACGTAGCCTAGTATCTTAGTACGAAATTTCATCCAGATATATATAGCCGCTTAAGGCTTATTAGTACCTCAAACTTCAATGAGATAGCTACATATATCAACTTTATATAAAAAAATTTTTCTTTGTAAAATCGCGTTTTTTAGATAAACTTTAAAACCAAAACGTTATCTAGACATTTCATCCAAATTTTTAGAGTCGGTTTCGGAGATACCAGTGTGTATATACTAGTATACATGAGTTGCTCGTTTAATGTTATAAGATATCGTATATGCAAAAACAAGAACAGGTTTTTAAATGGTATTAAAAATATTGGTGTTGTAACGTGTGGGTCTGGGTGCCTTGTTAATTTAAAAAACATATGAATTTAATTTTTAATCTCAGGTAAAATTTTATTAAAGTTATTTTAATTGAGAAAGGGTTCATAATCAATTAAAATGCATGACATCATGATTCAGCAATAAAACTTTCATAACCTGGACATTTATTCAGGCATTAACATTTACACATGAAGTGAACATATCATTTCTGTCAGCACTCACATATTTACGACATTTAAACAAGTTGACTAATCAAAAAGACAAAAGCACGTAATTCATTTTGTTTTAAACAAGAAGTTATTGCTCCGGCTAAAACTCATTACAGTTCGGCAGACTGAAACTATTATCTTCAGGTTTCCTCGCCAAGGTCGCTATTTGGGTGAGAGAGCGCCTTCGAATTTTGGTACACTTTCATAACGTGGGTTTTTACCGTGACTAAGCACAGGGAATTGCATTTTATCGGCACTTCTCTGGCTTTCATTGTTCGTGTGAGAAAATGCCAACACGCCGCGTCTGCATATCGCTACGGCCTGTCTCCATAAATCCGCGCAAATTTTAAATTCTCACAACTGCTGTGAGTTGAGGGTAAGCAAATGAAAATCTGCGACACAGTTACTTTTGTTGCTTTAATTTATTTTGTGCAAGACGCGTTTCGGGAATTTATTCCCATATTCAAACGCAAAATAAGTAGGTTTAAATGTTTTTATTTATAGAAATATGAGGAGTCGTTGTGTTTGTTTCTGCTAGACGTTTGTACAGTTTTCATGTGATTTCTGGAAAAGAATTTTGGGATGCTGTACTATGGTATAAAGACTATGTAATAAAACATGGATGGAAACATTTTTCATTATCACTTACGTTTTTTGAAGGCTTCTGACGAAAATGGCAACACAGAAACACACACAAATAGATCCTTAAATTACACAAACGTTATTGAATGACGTACACAGATTGAAAGTTTGTGTATTGTACACAAGGCAAAGATGATTTAAAGAATTAACATTTATACAGTTCAAAGATGATATGCTTGAAGCCTAGACATAATAAAGGATATTATTATTATATAAAAGAGATTTTGTATATTATTTAGAAATGTGCTTAATATTAATAATTACATATTTAGCGGATGATACATAATTTATAATAAGGCGTCAAAACATTTAAAGAAGGTTACAGATTCACTTTCTAACTTTTCATTTAATATTGTATCCTTAGATGATTTATGATGTAAATAAATTTCGAATTCTTCCTTTAAGTCCATATGGTGGCTTTTATTTATGTGGTGGAGTACCTTCAAATCATTGTTAATGTCATTGAAAGGGTGGCTGGTGTTGTGTATATGTGTGGCTATTGCTGATTTTGTGTGTTGTCCCTTTTTGAAGGCATTGATATGCTCTAAGTATCTTGTATGGAAATTTCTGCCAGTTTGACCTATATAGAATTTTGAGCATAGGTTACATGTTATTTTGTAAATGCCTGATTCTAGCATTGGGTCTGCGTTAGTGTTAATATTGTGTCTTAATTTTTGCTGTAATTTGTTTTTGGTTCTGAAACCTATTTTAATTTTGTGTGATTTAAGCACATTAGCAATTGTTTGGGATATTTTGCCTACATGAGGGATGCTGGAAACAAATTTTTCTGGTTGTTTTGCATCTTTAATGAAATTGGTATTATTATTTTTGTTTATTTTCATTTCAATTTTGTCTATCATCTGGCTAGGGTATTTATTAGCTACAGCAATTTGTTTTATTATATCAAGCTCGTAATCATGGTTGGATTTAGGGGGATATTATTGGTCCTGTGCACCATGTGAGTGTTGGAGCCACATACATATCCCGCTCTGAGAGACAGGTCTCTGTTGGGTGACATATGACGAGGATCTGTCCTCTTGTTAGGGGCAAAATACCGCGCTGGTCTTCCTGGAAGCTGGCTGAGTGTCTTTGACCGCTGGGCCACCCGTGAGTAGTGGGATAAGGGGCGTCGGCGCCATCAAAGGGATTCTAGGCCCCTAATTACCATAAATCATCAACCCCTGTCATCAAGCTGTCAAAAAGGCCATTAATCATCGGGACCACCCACGTCGCAGCGGACGCAGGTGTGTGCGCTCTAGTCTTAATGGGAATAATATGCTAATGAGGCTACGTGGCACTTCTTATGGGAGGGGGAGTGAGCTCAGATCATAAATCGTATTCTAATGGGAATAATATGTAAATAAGGCCACGTGCCACACAGGTGTGAGCCCAGGACCACCCACGTCGCAGCGGACGCAGGTGTGCGCTCAAGTCGCCGTGCACGTGTGCTGCAGACTGGTTATGTTAATTAGTTTTCAGCCCCTCCCGGCCGACCCGGCGTCAGTTTGCAGCCATGTCTCGTCTAGTGATGTTGTTCTCCTCTGTGTACCAACTCAACGCTGGTGACTCGAAACGTTTAACGATAGGGTTATCGTCCAAACACGAGTTTGAACCTGTTGTTGTTCTGGAGAAAGTGGGACACAATAAAATTGTTTTAACATACAACGAATGGAACGTCCTGATCCAGGAATTGGACGTAGTGTCCGAGTTCTTCAACGCCGGCACCGACAGCATCTCGCTTGGTGAGCACACCGTCTCCTGCCGAACAATTGCCGGGGTGAAGACTGTTTGTTTCCACCTTAATGACGATCCTGGCAGCGGCGTCTTCTTCGGCCAGTCTACTTGGAGGAACTT
>CM061918.1:69867160-70192924 GCA_031002005.1 Vandiemenella viatica
TTTTTCGCGTCGCCGTCTTTCTCGGCGCGTAATCTCTCGCGCGGCGCCGTATTATGCCTCGGCCGCACCTTAACAAGCAGCCGGCCCCCAGTTTTACTTAACTCCCATCTAATTTTATTCCGCTTAATCTTTTACCTTAATGAAGGCCTCCCGGTCTGGTCATAACACATTTTCACCGTCGTCCCTAGGGCCGACACCTTGGCAAACTACTTTGCGAAAGAGGCAAGTGGAAAAAAAAATTAAGTTATCTCTCCATTATTTTAACAAAGTTAGGGAGGCGCCAGTCGTCTTTATTTCGCTTACGCCGCATTAAAAATGCGGGGTTGGAGGAGGGTGGATGGTGGTCTAACGAGCGGGTGGCAAAAGAATCTGCAGGTTAGAAGCGGACCTCGGGAGAGAAGCTAATATTTCAGCCTGCTCCTCGGCGGACGAGGAAATGAAGTTTTAGAGTTCTTAATTTTTCTCATAAGCGATCCTTTATCGCACTAATTTTCATTGTTGCCTGCGAGGGAAGGAAATGAGAAATAGGTCTGGAGGGGCGAAATTAGTAATTGGTCGTTATCCTCTGCTTAAGACTGGGGAAAATAGATTTACTTCATTGGGGGAGCTCATTTTTATTTTTCATTATTTTTCTAGAAAAAGACTGATCTCAGAACTGTTTTCACCTTTTGCTATTTCATTAAGTACTGGTGTTACAGATAATCTCACGCTTGTATTATTATTTCTTGGAATGTATTTACGTTCTTGCTTCAAATTTGGGACGCCTCGGGTTCGAATCCACGTCCGGCCAGACATATTTCATTTTTTATGGCTTCCCCAAATAATTCCAGGCGAATATCAGGATGGTTCCTTGAAAGGCCACGACTAAATTCCTTCCCGTTCCTTTCCCTCAGTCCTTTTCCATCTATAATGACTTCGACGTCGACGAGGCATATAGCCAGATAAAAAAAATCCTAAATCAAAGTACAGGGCGTTCGCCGGGAAACGCTACCCTCCCAGTCTGTTGCCGTCGGCAACTTGCTCGGTCAGTGGGGCCAGCAAATCCCGCCACACGGCACCAAGAATCACCGCACTGTTTAACACCTCCGCTGCCCCAACAGTGCAGTGACGCAGTATAATGGGACCCTTACATTGTTAAGAACGGTTTCTTTGCATTGTAGCTAGTTTGTGACTTCAGTCTCTTATTAATCAGTGTTGTGAATAAACGTTTCTTTGCGGTTTGGCTGGTTTGGGGCTTCATACTCTTACTAATCTGTACCGTGTTTGAGTGTGAGTAAAATTATGGTACGTTACAGTTTGCAACAAAGAATATTTCTCTACGATACATATGTGAAGAAGAAGTCGTTTAAAAAGTGTCGCAGTAAATTTCGTCGCGAATTTCCTGGCGCTTTACTGCCAGCTAAATCAACAATTCTGCGTCTGGTTAAAAAAGTAAGAGAAACGGGTTCATTTTTTTAACAAAAAGAGACTGTCGGTCAACCGTATTCTCACAGAGGAGAAAATTGACGATATCGCTTTTCGACTAGAACAGTCACCCAAACAATCATTAAGTCAGTTTGGGCAGCGTGTGTCTCGAAATATGTTCAGAAGATGTGAAATGTGCATTACACAAGAGGGTCAACACTTCCAGCATCTTTTATAAGGCAAGCTAATGAATTACGTCACATTTAAATGTTTAGCACATACAAATTTATGAAGTTTATGAAGCGTAATTATTATGAAATAGTCCGCGGCCGACGGTCGAACAATGCCGGAAGCTGACCGCTCTCTCGCCGGGAGCAGTTTCTTCCTTGTAGCGGTAACAGTGGGTTGCGTTTCCCGGCGAACGCCCTGTATTCTGGGTTAGGTATTACCCATTTACAATCACAAATTACCAAAAAAAATCTTTGTTAATATTCCTATTATTATTATTATAACTATAACCGTTATTATTATGTTCATTTCAGATGATGCGATTACAAAACTCCGTTTCCGAAGGTATTTTGTTTTTCGCCATTCTTCTTCTCCTTGTTCCCTATCTTTTCCCTTCATCTTGGGATCGGCTGTTTTCAATAAGTTTTACTCATCGTTGGCATGGTCAAATTTGGGTCTATGGTTGACGCCAAGCATTTCATACCTACTTTCATGCCGTACTAAGTACTGATGGGTGAAGTGCTGCCATCTGTCTTTGAAATTTGTAACTATATTCAGCATGTGATAAGTATATTTTTTATTTGTGAAATGTGTAGCTTATGAGACGGAAATTGGGGTCCATCCCTGTATTGGTATTGGATGTTGCGGAAAACTGTCTAAAAAATGGAAATTTTTTTGGCATTACTTCTTTACTCTTTGGTGGAACGTGTACCCAGGTGTTGGTGATCTGGGGTTCGGTACCCCGATCGTACGGATCACCTCCTCAAGACTTCTCGACCTGCTGTCCAATTAGTACGGGGGTCGAAACTCCTCGGGGAGGTAAAGACAACTGAGGTGCGGGCCTGAACGTATCACCTAGTCTCAACGTGCCGCATGTCAGGTCGGGAATACATAGCTCTACCTCCGCGAATTCATTGCCCTGTCTCCGGGTCCTATACTGTCTGTACTTGATACTTTAATCTTTCATTCATTAAATGAATCGGATCAGTTTCCTTCTAAGAATATTCCTCTTGCCCTCTTCGGCACAGACCCTCATACTCCGAGATCATTCCAAATCTCTTTCCGTTTACTATGTCTTTCATCCTGATCCACATTTTTTGTTTTTGTTTGTTTTTGACGAACATTCTTTACCGATGTCAGTTGTGCTTTTTTCTCCTCGACGATTTGTGCATGCATTGTTTTAAGATATCTTCAGAGGATACTATTAACATTGTTGACGAGTGTGATATACATCTGGCCTCACATTCGGGAGGACGCCGGTTCGAATCCCCATCCGGGCATCCAGAGTTGGGTTTTCCATGATTTCCCCAAATCACTCGAGGCGAATTTCAGGATGGATCATTCAATAGCCCATGGCCGAATTACCTCCCATTCCTTGTCCCCAGTCCATTCCCTCCTCTAATCACCTCGATGTTGACGAGTCGTAAAGCCATAAGCAATATAAACCTACTTGAGTTTTTATAGCATTTTTACATTAAATCCTTTCTGTGTTTGAGGTAACTTGTTCAGGATACCCCTACATAACTTTTTCCAATCTGTAAGTTACTTACCCAAATCAAGTGCTCTGTTCACTTCCACATACTGAAAAACGATACCGAACACAGGGAAAGACAAACAGTAAAATCAGGCTACAACGATTCGGAATATCTTCATCCTTATAACTAATTACTTAATTCTAGAATATTTCTGTGATGCTTTTCGTGCTTCCTAAAAACAGATTAGTGTATCTATGCAGGTTTAGCAGTAGCAATATTAAAATATTTCATTGTGAATTCAATATTCTCATTTTATAACACAGTAAAAGAAGTTTCCAATAAAGTGCAAAGAGGTTTTGATACCACGTATTATATTTCCTTCAGTAAATTCACAAGGTTATTTAGGCGTCAAGCCGTTTCGAAACTTAAATATATATGTATATATCGCATCAGATTTAACATTTCTACGGGACGCTCTAGCTGTTTTATAGTTACTTAATTGGTCTGACAGAAAATAAATTGTTTGTGTAAGCAATAAGCATACTTCGATTGAGACCAAGTATCGGATAAGCAGGTTAACTGCATTTATTTTGGATTCCTTGATAATGTAGGATGACATGAAAATATGTTCCTAACTACGTAAAAGAAAAAGTGTGTCTTTTATAAGGTTCGTCATAATACTAAAGTTGTTAGTAAACTGATTACATCATATCATAAAAGCTAAATGTAAGAAATAGGTACGCGTTGAACTGCAGTAATCAAAAGAAATAAACAGATAAATGATCATTATTGTACTTTATATTTATACAATCAAATTTTCTACTTATTTTTCAAAGTAAATGTCTTCTAAATATGTGGTGAGTTGCACTTACAGCTATAAACCTACCCAATAGGCACGGCACTACAAATACGATGACATAGCGAACAGGAAGACTCGTATAGAAGATCGTAGCTTCCTTTTACTTGCATTGTGCGATTCTAAATGGTTATTCCTTTGCTTGCTTATAACAAGCTTAACCGAAATGACTGGACAAACAATCCAAAGAAAGAATTCGTTTTTACTTCACTCGTCAAATCATATATACTCCACGTCTCTGATATACACTGGAACAAAAAATTTGTTTTTCTCACTGTTTACTGTCATTATGAAATGAGATAACCAGTTTAAAGCAAACTTCATTATTAGCATCAAAACTTTCTTAATACCAATCCTGGTGCTTGGGCCTCACATTACATAGAGAAAACGTGGGCTAAAATCTTCATACGGGCAACCAGATTTCAGTTTTAAATAATTTCTTTAAAAAAAAGCCTCCGACGAGGCGTAAAGTACGGAGAATAAACTACGTTTATATTAATTGAGCTTCCTTGAGTTGTCTTGTACTCTACGTGTGCCATCACATTTTCTTTTCCTATCATGGTTCGTCGATGATGTTTTGACCTCCATACCTAGAACTTTTATTTGCACATTATAATACAGGGTGACGGACATAGACGAAGATTCCCGATAACACACGCGAAGAAAAAATGGCTAGTCGCAAACTGTTCTAATTAACATTCCAGGGGTAGTTGTATTCTGAAATTTCTTTTATATGCTTGTTCTCGATAATGTATCATCCCGGATTTTTTTCGAGAATAGCTCACAGATTTGTTATTTACGAAATTCACGCTATATTGGATAGGAAGTTAATAGCTCGTTATTACTATAGTTTTACACAGGTCGTAGACACATTTGTCTCCAATGAGCGTGTTTGCTGTGGACCTGCATACAAAATGGTTTTCATAGGAAACGTTTCAAATATTTCTCGAAACAGTCAATAATAAATAAATAGTTAATGATAAACATTCAACAGGAAGAAAAAAGGAAATAAGGTTGTGGAGGAAACATCAATTTTAGCCACTTGGTGAGTATTCTTATGATACATAAAGAACGTTTCAACTTCCTGAGAAGTAAATTCTAACGTGGTTAGTTAATGTCAGACGTTTTATATTAATGAAACATCAGAAATATTGACGCTAAAAAACCTGACAAAATCAACAGTTTCGTGGAAAAACGTTTGCTACAGTAAAGTAGAACTATATGGTAAGATATATGAACCCAGAACCACTGACTTCAAAACATGATAAACGTAAAACGAGCTTTTCAGTTCAGTCTAGAACTGTTGATAAAATATCGATATATCGAAATATCGATATTATTTTTTGAAAATATCGATATTTATGAGTGATATTTTTTAGGACGATATATCGATATTTCGATACTGAAATCTGGATATCGGCTTCAATATTTAAAAAAATAAGTTATCATTTTTCGTTTGCTCTGAATGACACTATGTCCCTCAAATTTCTGTTACTCATAGAGATCAGCAAGCATAAGTAAATCTTACTACGTTTCTATAGTTAATTTGAAAGTACCAAGTCTACTCAGATGATAACAGTGTAGACAAGGCATCGCTCACCCAGCACGAAAAGAACGCGAGCCCATTGTTTGGAATGAGCGTGTAGATTGTCCAGGGTAGTCCAACTTGAAATTAGTGTGTTAGCAGGAATAGTGGGAATAAATAACAAAGAGTTGATAATTCGAGAGCAAGAAAAATAAGACAACTCTAAGCTATCAACATACAAAACTAAATGAAATACCACTAAAAAATCTTATGAAAAAAAGTTATGTAACTTGGCCATAATGCATGCGATGATAGCTAAACTTCTATCTAAATAAATACCTCAACTGTATTACTTATCACTCTTAAAAATACACAAAATAAGATTTTCCTCGAACCTCTTTCGAGTTTTATAGATTTTATTAATTTTTATGAAACTTAATGGTCAATTTTTTTTAAAAAAAATCGACAATTGTCATCATCAACAAAATCACTCGTCTATTTATCACTGGTCAGCCTTATTTTTGCAAAGTTTGACTTTGTGAAATTGTATTTATGAAAGTATGGATATATCGATACTTTTTTCCGATATATCGACAGCCGATATTGATACTTTTTAAAAGATCGATATATCGAATATCCGATATTTTTAAAAATATCAACAGCCCTAGTTCAGTCTCTTAATGATATCTATTTAATTTTCAATTATAAAAAAAGAGAAACTGAATGACTTGTACCTTAAGATGAAAAAATAACTGTTAAACATTAGCCACCTAGTAAGACTTCAACAATTTAAACGTTCAATAAATTCAATGGGAGCTGCTTAAAGGTATATTTTAAGTCTTAGACATTTAGACTACGAGAAGAAACCTAAGTTTCGTTGACCGCTATTTACACACACACACACACAAATTCTACAGATTTACACTACGTAGCCTAGTATCTTAATACGAAATTTCATCCAGATATATATAGCCGTTTAAGGCTTATTAGTACCTCAAACTTCAATGAGATAGCTACATAAATCAACTTTATATAAAAAAAATTTATTTGTAAAATCTCGTTTTTTAGATAAACTTTAAAACCAAAACTTTATCTAGACATTTCATCCAAATTTTTAGAGTCGGTTTCGTAGATACCAGTGTGTATATACTAGTATACATGAGTTGCTCGTTTAATGTTATAAGATATCGTATATGCAAAAACAAGAACAGGTTTTTAAATGGTATTAAAAATATTGGTGTTGTAACGTGTGGGTCTGGGTGCCTTGTTAATTTAAAAAACATATGAATTTAATTTTTAATCTCAGGTAAAATTTTATTAAAGTTATTTTAATTGAGAAAGGGTTCTTAATCAATTAAAATGCATGACATCATGATTCAGCAATAAAACTTCCATTAATTTTTAATCTCAGGTAAAATTTTATTAAAGTTATTTTAATTGAGAAAGGGTTCATAATCAATTAAAATGCATGACATCATGATTCAGCAATAAAACTTCCATAACCTGGACAGTTATTCAGGCATTAACATTTACACATGAAGTGAACATATCATTTCTGTCAGCACTCACATATTTGCGACATTTAAACAAGTTGACTAATCAAAAAGACAAAAGCACGTAATTCATTTTGTTTTAAACAAGAAGTTATTGCTCCGGCTAAAACTCATTACAGTTCGGCAGACTGAAACTATTATCTTCGGTTTCCTCGCCAAGGTCGCTATTTGGATGAGAGAGCGCCTTCGAATTTTGGTACACTTTCATAACGTGGGTTTTTACCGTGACTAAGCACAGGGAATTGCATTTTATCGGCACTTCTCTGGCTTTCATTGTTCGTGAGAAAATGCCAACACGCCGCGTCTGCATATCGCTACGGCCTGTCTCCATAAATCCGCGCAAATTTTAAATTCTCACAACTGCTGTGAGTTGAGGGTAAGCAAATGAAAATCTGCGACACAGTTACTTTTGTTGCTTTAATTTATTTTGTGCATGACGCGTTTCGGGAATTTATTCCCATTTTCAAACGCACTATAAGTAGGTTTAAATGTTTTTATTTATAGAAATATGAGGAGTCGTTGTGTTTGTTTCTGCTGGACGTTTGTACAGTTTTCATGTGATTTCTGGAAAAGAATTTTGGGATGCTGTACTATGGTATAAAGACTATGTAATAAAACATGGATGGAAACATTTTTCTTATCACTTACGGTTTTTGAAGGTTTCTGACGAAAATTGCACCACAGAAAAAGAAACACACACAAATACATCCTTAAATTACACAAGCGTTATTGAATGATGTACACAGATTGAAAGTTTGTGTATTGTACACAAGGCAAAGATCATTTAAAGAATTAACATTTATACAGTTCAAAGATGCTTGAAGCCTAGACATAATAAAGGATATTATTATTATATAAAAGAGATTTTGTATATTATTTAGAAATGTGCTTAATATTAATAATTACTTATTTAGCGGATGATACATAATTTATAATAAGGCGTCAAAACATTTAAAGAAGGTTACAGATTCACTTTCTAACTTTTCATTTAATATTGTATCCTTAGATGATTTATGATGTATATAAATTTCGAATTCTTCCCTTAAGTCCATATGGTGGCTTTTATTTATGTGGTGGAGTACCTTCAAATCTTTGTTAATGTCATTGAAAGGGTGGCTGGTGTTGTGTATATGTGTGGCTATTGCTGATTTTGTGTGTTGTCCCTTTTTGAAGGCATTGATATGCTCTAAGTATCTTGTATGGAAATTTCTGCCAATTTGACCTATATAGAATTTTGAGCATAGGTTACATGTTATTTTGTAAATGCCTGATTCTACCATTGGGTCTGCGTTAGTGTTAATATTGTGTCTTAATTTTTGCTGTAATTTGTTTTTGGTTCTGAAACCTATTTTAATTTTGTGTGATTTACGCACATTAGCAATTGTTTGGGATATTTTGCCTACATGAGGGATGCTGGAAACAAATTTTTCTGGTTGTTTTGCATCTTTAATGAAATTGGTATTATTATTTTTGTTTATTTTCATTTCAATTTTGTCTATCATCTGGCTAGGGTATTCATTAGCTACAGCAATTTGTTTTATCATATCAAGCTCGTAATCATGGTTGGCTTTGTTTAGGGGGATACTATTGGTCCTGTGCACCATGTGAGTGTTGGAGCCACATAAATATCCCGCTCTGAGAGACAGGTCTCTGTTGGGTGACATATGACGAGGATCTGTCCTCTTGTTAGGGGCAAAATACCGTGCTGGTCTTCCTGGAAGCTGGCTGAGTGTCTTTGACCGCTGGGCCACCCGTGAGTAGTGGCATAAGGGGCGTCGGCGCCATCAAAGGGATTCTAGGCCCCTAATTACCATAAATCATCAACCCCTGTCATCAAGCTGTCAAAAAGGCCATTAATCATCGGGACCACCCACGTCGCAGCGGACGCAGGTGTGTGCGCTCTAGTCTTAATGGAAATAATATGCTAATGAGGCTACGCGGCACTTCTTATGGGAGGGGGAGTGAGCTCAGATCATAAATCGTATTATAATGGGAATAATATGTAAATAAGGCCACGTGCCACGCAGGTGTGCGCCTCTGCCACGTGCCACGCAGGTGTGAGCCCAGGACCACCCACGTCGCAGCGGACGCAGGTGTACGCTCAAGTCGCCGTGCACGTGTGCTGCAGACTGGTTATGTTAATTAGTTTTCAGCCCCTCCCGGCCGACCCGGCGTCAGTTTGCAGCCATGTCTCATCTAGTGATGTTGTTCTCCTCTGTGTACCAACTCAACGCTGGTGACTCGAAAGTTTGACGATAGGGTTATCGTCAAAACACGAGTTTGAACCTGTTGTTGTTCTGGAAAAAGATGGACACAATAAAATTGTTTTAACATACAACGAATGGAACGTCCTGATCCAGGAATTGGACGTAGTGTCCGAGTTCTTCAACGCCGGCACCGACAGCATCTCGCTTGGTGAGCACACCGTCTCCTGCCGAACAATTGCCGGGGTGAAGACTGTTTGTTTCCACCTTAATGACGATCCTGGCAGCGGCGTCTTCTTCGGCCAGTCTACTTGGAGGAACTTCGTCGACGCGCAGCCGGCCGTGACCAACGCCTTGACCGCCAAGCAGAAGTGGGGCTACTTGGTGGCACGATATTATACTGAATTTGTGGACATTCTAGCTAATAAAGTGCTACGAGGCTTCAATATGGCTACAGTGCAAAAACTGATTGACATGCACATTAATAATGTTCGTGTAGCTCAAGTGACACCCAGTTCATCATTGGATTATGCGCAATTAAGACTTGAACTCATTGCGTATAAAAATTTGTTAGTATCTGATTATGTAAATAATATTGTAATTAAGAATTATGAACCTGGATATGATGTTTGTGGTCCTTATTAACTACATGTATGTGAAAGTGTTTAAATAAATAACACATTTTTTATTTTATTTCTTATTTTTATTTCACCCACCATTGGGCAATTAAAAATACATTTTCTACAGCGCATATAGCGTTACAAAATAAATGTCCTTTATAAAGTTTTATCAAATTATTTTTCTTGAGTTCATATAGAGGCGGGCATCCTAAATCTTCTATATTGTAGCAGACTTTCTTGCGAATAATCTTCTGAAACCAACGAGCCTTCTCCCGTCGTTTAAAGTAAATAATGGAGTCATCTTCATTTGTGATTGCATGTAGAATAGTACAGGGCGTTCGCCGGAAAACGCGACCCTCCCAGTCTGTTGCCGTCGGCAACTTGCTCGGTCAGTCGAGGCCAGCAGCTCCCGGCAAACGGCACCGTGAATCACCGCACTGTTTAACACCTCCGCTGACCCAACAGTGCAGTGACGCAGTGTAATGGGACCCTTATATTGTTAAGAACGGTTTCTTTGCATTGTAGATAGTTTGTGACTTCAGTCTCTTATTAATCAGTATTGTGAATAAACGTTTCTTTGCGGTTTGGCTGCTTTGGGGCTTCATACTCTTACTAATCTGTACCGTGTTTGAGTGTGAGTAAAATTATGGTACGTTACAGTTTGCAACAAACAATATTTCTCTACGATACATATGTGAAGAAGAAGTCGTTTAAAAAGTGTCGCAGTAAATTTCGTCGCGAATTTCCTGGCGCTTTACTGCCAGCTAAATCAACAATTCTGCGTCTGGTTAAAAAAGTAAGAGAAACGGGTTCATTTTTTAACAAAAAGAGACTGTCGGTCAACCATATGCTCACAGAGGAGAAAATTGACGATATCGCTTTTCGACTAGAACAGTCACCCAAAAAATCATTAAGTCAGTTAGGGCAGCGTGTGTCTCGAAATATGTTCAGAAGATGTGAAATGTGCATTACACAAGAGGGTCAGCATCTTTTATAAGGTAAGCTAATGAATTACGTCACATTTAAATGAATCGCTAATTGCAGAAAGGGAACATGTCCATTTCGTAAAAAAAAACTTTTTTTCCGGAAAAGGCGTCTTTCAACTTAGCCCTTTCGTTCTCTGCAGAAAGTCACTTAAAAAAACATATAAATAATATGCTTCTCATCCCAAACAAACACAAAATGTAATACTGAGTAGCCTACCGTACGAACGTAATACAGTTTTTTGTCATGTCCCTAAAACTTATCAAACTGGACATGTTCCCTTTCTGCATTTAGCGATTCAAATGCTTAGAACATACAAGTTTATGAAGCGTAATTATTATGAAATAGTCCGCGGCCGACGGTCGAACAATGCCCGAAGCTGACCGCTCGCTCGCCGGGAGCAGTTTCTTCCTTGTAGCGCTAACAGTGGGTTGCGTTTCCCGGCGAACGCCCTGTACATAGTTTGCTAAAGGTTATACCAGCAGCAGTCCAAGGTATTCCATGGTAATTATTTGTCAGCCATTTAACCGTTGACTTATTACCTCCATGTGATGGCGAATTTACAGAGATGCAATGTGTGGCGATAATGTTGTCTGATTGCATTACACACACGGCAACTTCTTTGAAGATAAACAATCCTTCTCTCGTCTTGAATCCTTGAGCGTCCAGGAAGATGGTCGGCATGATAATGGGTGGCAATGATGGGCGCTATCTGGTTTTATGCGAGCTTATGCACAACACTTGTTAGCGGTACGTATTCCACAACACGGTCGTGAAGGATTAGACAGTATGCGGCGGTGTAGGCTGGAAAATTGTCAGTGCTATCAAACTCCATACGAATATCTACAGGTCCCGTTTTTACCGACTCATTTTGATGTGAACAGTCGATTACGGCGATAGGAGCAGTAGCGACAAAATCTTCACTGTTTAGTAGCGGCGAAGGATGCTCCCGTTCGTAGTAAGTTTGTTGGAATCTTGCATACATATCGTACAATAGTGTGGTTCGATTTTTCTTAAAGTCCAAATTCATGTTCTCGTAGGGGTACGCCACATCATTCAGAAACACTTTGACGTTGGCAAGATTGCAGTGGTCAAATATAGCCGCACTTAATGCTTCATTTCGTTTCCTGTTTGTTTGAAATCCCAAAACAACGAACCTAGGTTTCTCCAGCTGTGTTGATGTTTTCAAAGACCAAATTTGAGTTTTGCTTATAGGAAGTAGCGGGTACTCCAGCAAATCCCAGCTTCTGAAATTAATTCTAAGTGGCTTCCCACTGTCCACAATCTTAAGCAACGCGAGTTTTTCTCTCTCACTTACTTGTAAATGAGGCACCACCCATGCTAGTTTACTGATGGCGAATTTACTTTCCTGGGGGTTTGGATTGGCTTGTACATATGAATTTGTATCGTCCCTAGATCGAATAAGTATTAGTTCTTGTTTTACATTTGCAAGTATCCTTTTAAAGTCTTCACAAAAACCCAAGAGCATACTCAGCGGAATACATACATCAAAGTAACCATTTCCAGGATCGCGTTGCCCCCATCCTGAGTTTTCCAACAGACCAATTTGTTGAGGACCAGCGGAAATAAGAGTCTTTATTGTGCTTGTGACACCTACATTTCTATTTCGGTCTATTTCAACTCCCTTAATTTCTAACCGGATTTCCTCAAATAGGAACGCAAACGCATTGGATGTAACAATTGAATTTGTAGCCCCAGTTCCATCTGACTTGAGAAATCTTCCTTCAATATGCAAGAAACTTTCCCCTGGCAGTGTATATGTATCCTGGTTCTGAATAGGTATCCGAATTTCATCATTATTATTAAATGTTGTGGGCGTATGTGGTTGGTGACTCAAAAACTGTTTACGCGTCACCGATTCATCAAATTCCACACTGAAAGTTATATCAAGCACTTCATCCATGATTTTTAACTGTATAGCCTAACGACTGTAGGAAGAGCACGTTAGCAGGAGTTAACCGTTTCACTGTAGGTTCAGCAGGTGTTACCCGTTTCACGGTCGGTTCACTACTGACAATTGTTTGAGTCCGCCTCTTCTTATAACGAGCGCCCATTCTTTATATGTAGCCTCAGAGTAATAGTTTCTACTCTGAAATCCACTAAATTGCCGTCCTGATCGACAACTCTAATGTGAATGCTGTTGAGCGTTTTCGCCGTGATGGGAAGATAGATGACGTTTGCAGGTACTTCTACAATCTTGTACCCTGGCGGTACTGTTGGAAAAAACTCGTGTAGTGTATGTCCCAGCTTATCGTTGACGTAATTTCCCGTATATATGCTGCACTCTATCCTTATCGCATTAACTTTGAAGATCTGCACAGTGTAGTCTGAGGTATGAAATCCCGGTTTTAACACACGTTTAGAAAATCCAAGCAGTGAGCCAATTGAGTTTGGTTTCGTGAAATCTATTTCCACAGGTGTTTTTATTTCACACTTGAGTGAATTGTTGTTTGCTTTAATAACCAGTTTCTCGTTATTTGTAAGCCGAGCCAAATAACTGGCCAAGACGTCAATATCAAACGGTCCTGTAGGAATATCTATCACTTTATTCTTCGAGTAATGAAATTTGCAATTTGACTTATCAATGTTCGGAATCGAGTTGTATGTTTGAAAATCTACTAAGCCGATCGTATACTCGCCTTGACTCAAATCTATCGGTGGAAAGTAATCACAGCTCAAGACTGAACTGTTACCGGACAAGCAGAGTGTCACAGACATGTGTTACCCCGACTAAGGTTCATGCAAGACTGATGATGCAGGAATTTTGAACATAAATTTCCGCATATGTGCGTACCAAATTCCTGGTGTCGTTGCACATTGTACTGTATTCTGTTACCTGCAAAGTATCGCTGCAATTCCAATGGCGGAGGTAAGTCACCAAAACTATCGAAATATTTCACTACACCATCCTTGTACTTGATGTACGCAACCCAGTGCGTCCCAGCATTTTCAGCACTGTCCAAGTTCACAATTCCAGATTCACGTTCACTAATTTTTTGAGGGAATGCATCGCGCATGAAGACACCACGAAAATGAGGTATACGCAAACGCTTTACATGTCTACATATATCGTCATCGGTAAACGCCTGATCGGCCTTTTTTTTTAATCCAGATCCATCTTCCCGGTATGGTTTTAAATACAGACCTTTACCCCTCATTGCAATTGCCTCCATGGTTTCATTGTGTCGTTTCTGTTCAGTCAACTGCTTTTTTGTTTCTTTAGCAGCTTTGACGGCTCTGGCGATGGCTGAGTCTCCGCCAGCAAGAGCTCCAGCAGCCGACAATCCGGCAAAAATAAGAATTAAGGGTAGGATTCCACCCTTCTTCGTCTTCTTCTTTTTCTTTTTAATCCCTGGACCCAACTTAAGCTTGGCGCGCATAGCCCGTTAACTACTAACGCGGCCGTCCGTTCACCGAACTTTGAATGTTTGGCTTTCATTCTGACTGAAGCCTTCTCCGCGAGTATGCGGTCTGCATTACGCCTGTCAGCACCCTGTGCATACGCAATTTCATGAATTATTAATTAATATTTGAGGTATTATACCCGGCACATTACGACGATTTATGACTTGAGGTCACACCTGCGTCCATGAAAAGGGACCGAAAATCATTATCATATTATTTATGACCCATAACTTGGGTTAAGAAGTGGCACGTGGCCTCATTTGAATATTATTCACATTTACGACCCCATTTAGACGATTTATGATCCGGGGGTCACACCTGCGTCCATGAAAAGGGACCGACACTCATTAGTATACAATTCACGACCAGTAACTTGGGTTAAGAAGTGCCGCGTAGCCTCATTAGCATATTATTCACATTAGTATACAATTTACGACCTGTAACTTGTGTTAAGAAGTGGCACGTGCCCCAGATTATTAATGGTTTTATGATAATAATATGATAATTAGGGGCCTAGAATCCCTTTGATGGCGCCGCCACCCCTTATCCCATTACTGTTGCGTATCTGAAGATTATTCTTAGGAATTTTAATTGTATTATCTATGTATATTGTGTACCTAGTCGTCGGTTCTTTTGTCAAATTTAACTTTACAAACTATGTATGTTGCAATTAATGTATACCAAGAAGATTGTACTTATTATACATAAGATGGCTGTATGGTCTTTGCTACCGAAAGCATATATAAATAAATAAAACTGTCTAGGTGGCAGTGAGTGTATTATGAACTTTTAAATACTGTCTAGATGGCAGTGAGTGCATTATGAACCTTTTATATACTATCTAGCAGGCAGTGAGTATATTATGATTCTGTTAAATACTGTCTAGGTGGCAGTGAATGTATTAAGAATCTTTTAAATTCTGTCTAGATGACAGTGAGTGCATTATGAACCTTTTATAAACTATCTAGCAGGCGGTGAGTGTATTATGAATCTGTTAAATACTGTCTAGGTGGCGGTGAATGTGTTTTCTGTCCTTTAAATACTTTCTTGCAGGCAGAGTTTGTGATTTGAGCGTTTGAAATACTAAGTAGGCGGCAGTGTGTGAATTATGAGACTTTCAAAAAACATGTGGATGAAAGAGACTATATTCTGCATCTCTTCCTATGAAGTTTAGTCTCTTCACAAACTATCCTATTAGTCATGGATATGACATACCACCTTTTTGAGAAATGATATTGACTGCCAGAGTTACATTACGTTATTTTAATAGAGCACCACGCCTCCAAAATATACTAGTAATTTATCATTAAAAGTAACTAGTAAATAAAGCACAGATAAGCTTGGATATGTTATTCGTATATTTTCAATTCCAATTTCAGTACAAATTCAATTCAAACATTTATCAAGCGCGATCGCAGTGCAGCCCGGCGTTAGTGTTGCTGTGCCGTGTTGAGCCGCAGTGGAGCTGCTCGGAGTGCAGATCCGCCGTCCCCAGCCACGATCACTGAAACTTTAAAGTCAGAGGGTCAGGATAAACCTGGGTCAGTAGTCGTTAGCCTGTGCCGTCCAATAACTAGACGAATCCCTATCACTGGATCAGGCACGAGGAGGCAGAACCATCGCCACGCTATACGCCGCACAGCGCGAGACAGGACAGTCACTCCTAGTGCCCCCGGCACAACCCGTCCCACCCATGGCTGTCCGTAGAGCCTCGTTCTATCCGACGTAATGCACTCCGTCACTACCCCTGCCAGCACCCCCCTGCACTGCGAGGGTACAGGTATCTGCAGAGATACCCGTAACCTCATGATTCGGATGGAGACGTCAGATGGCAGTGAACGAGTGACAGACAACTCCCTCGGGATCTCGCCACGACCAGTCGTGCTGGCCGCCGAGTCCCCGGCGACAGAAGCCTGTGCAGTAGCAATACCCCTGCCTGTCCCGCCCTTCACACAGAAATCGAGAACCTGCTGGATAATGAACCACACGACACGCCAACTACTGACCTGGTGCTGCACGGCGCTCCTCGCTGCTCTGTCCCGGAGTCGACTGCGCTCTGAGGCCGTAGAGGACCTCCTTTTATACCCTGCCAACAATTGCGCGGACTATTTCCTAGGCAACGCGCCGTGACGTCACGGACACTTAATTGTTTCCTTGGAAACGCAGTGGCAGGGCGCTTCAAATCTTGGTAACTTTCTTTTCGCAGTATTAACATTAAACAACGATGTGAAATGAGTCGCATGAAAAGTAATTCTGGACACAGCACGACTCACGATACCAGCAGTTGTAGCAATGTGACCTCATTGTCTTTGATCTAGGCGCAGGTTTTCTACTACGAATCTCCTGTAATTCTCCAGTTAAGGTACGTGTTTTCATGTAAACATACTGATGTGTGACACTACAAGATCGTCGGACTCGTGCAGCCACAGCAGCGATAATACCGTCAACATGTAAGTAAATAGTATTAGCACAACTTCAGACCACTCAAATGACGGAACTACTAACATGTGGCTGGATAATGATGCTGGTAATTTGTCGCTCATGAAAGCATTGTAAATTAAAATTAAATACCGAAATCTCGGGGATTCTACGATAACAGTGGCGCCGCAATTTGATGATGGTTTGTTATGTAAATCAAAGAAACAAATTGAAAGTAAAGAATTTTTTTAATATCTCTGTTACTTATTGAGGTATTGTATCTCAAAAGTGGCGTGGTTAGGGTGAGATCTCGACTGGCCCAGGAAAAAAAAAAAAAAAAATCAACAAAACCACTACAGCTATCTACAAGGTGGCAATGCACTATAGGTGTTTTATTTTCTTCCTTACTGGTTGTTGTTAGGTTGAAATACGGCCTGGACCAGAAGAAACGTCACGAAAAGCACAAGGAACTATCCCTATAACTGATTTTTAAAATGCTATATCTTGGAAATCAAGTGAAACACCAAAAACTTTTATTCTTTATTTTCGATTTTTTTCGTCGAGTTCTACAAGAATTCATCATCAGATTGTGACGCCACGGTAATGATAGAATTGCCGAAATCCCCGTACCATGTCCTACAGTGGAATGACAACATTTCTGGTATAGAATGCATGTCCAGGAAACATGTCGAACTATGTTCATCGGCATTCCGGCAGCAACAACATGGCGCTCATGACAACTTCAAGATTTAAACAACTGTATTCCTGTACTGTACCTTACTGCGGAATGACAACTATAATTATGCTTCAGGCTGCATGAATCACGAAAGTTGGCAAGCTGTATTCATGCGCATTACGTTTACAAAATGGTCCTAATGAAAGAAACATAATTAAATATTATCGCGTGTCACACTGTACCAAGAAACGTCAGTTATCGTTCAACTATCGAATTTGTTATAATTTCACCAAAAAAGTGCACAAATGCAACCACAAAAAATATCTAATTTCAAAAATCCAAGATGCCTCAGCCGTTGCTATGTTTTGGCGCCTTTTGCGATTGACGGCTGTAGCGTAGTGGAATCGATATGCGCTACCGATTAAACGATTTCATTTGTTCGATACTGTGCTATACCTGGAGAGTTAAGATGAACGAGGCAAAAGGGATTGTGTGTGGTTAGAGGAGGGAACAGTCGCAAGAAAGAACTGTCAAAGAAGATCAAGATTACAATATATGATGCAAATAATTTTGAGCGTAGATTGTAAGCAGTATGAGCAGAAATCTGGGGTTCTATCACCGCTTAAACAGGGAATAGTGTTCGTTTACAAATAATTCCAGTTGATTTGTTATCCGGACCAGTAACTTTCATTCTGCAGTTACACAAAATGAATAACCACGTCTAGTATCTGGTAGTTGCAAAATGTTTTTTTGGTTACATCTTGGCGTTAAGTACCATTCTTTTACCATCGCAGCTTTTCATGCAAAGCCAATTAGAAGCTCTTTTTCTAAAAAAAGTATTATGTGAATTTTTTTATTTTGTTTTATCTTACCAAAACAGTTAATAGGGATTGCAAGACATTTCCACCCACCATGAAGTGGCACCGCTAGCCTAAAAATGTTTATTCTTCACGTTCCCTGCTCACATTTTGCGAAGAACTCTACACAAATTAAATTAAAAATGCCTAAAGTAAAAAAAAATGAAAAAATGTTTGTCAATTTCTTTGATGTAATGTGTTCTTGGCATTTCAGCTACTATCCGATGTAAAAAGTTGCATGAACTTTGCGAGAGCAAAATATTTGCCACGGGGTAGTAACAGAGCGTCCTACCATGTTGAATCGGTGAAGGAAGTCGATTGTTTTCGCTGTGTGTAAATATTGTGATTCAAGAAATTAGTCACAGAGAGATTTTTCGCTGTGGCTTTTACGGAAATTTTCTGATCCCGCCCGCATTTACAGACGCTAAAATTTTTTACAGATGGGACATACAGGTATCGTCGTCACTCAGCATTGACTGCCTTTCTGAAGTTCCAGGCAGGTTGTGGTGAAGGTTGTTGTCCGAAGACATTTCCTTCAAACTTCATACGTCTCCGTCACTTTTCTTGCGGTATGTCTTCTCTGGTGCTGCTTTTTTATTATTATTATTATTCTTGTTCAAAAATGGAGAGTGGTCTTCTGTGACGGTCGAAGTATGTGCCGTACGTGCTCAGTGGTGCTATGAGTGGGTTCTACGATCTTTGGGCCGTCCTATAGAAGGATGTGGCCAGCTGTCGTATCCTATCTCGCAGTAGTGCTATTCCTGCGGCTGCGTGCAGGTCTCCAACTGGAATCTTTTTGTTACATGGAGAGCTCTTCGAAGGGCTCTGTTCTGCAAAGTTTGTAGTCTTGCAATGTTTTTCTTGCCCGCATTCCACCACACTGGGCACGCGTACTCAAGCAGTGGACGTACCAGACTGCAATAAATAGTTACTACTGTGGTCGCAGTCAGTGAACTAGTCATGTTAAGTAGTGGGTACAGTTCCTGTAACCTGATTAGGACTTTCTTCCGTAGGTCCTCAATATGTCTCTTCCAGGTTAGCCGTCTGTCTAACGTCACTCCTAGATATTTAGCTGTGGAGTTCCACGGAATGTCTTTACCGAAGAGGTGCGATTTTGGTGCAGGTGCGTTTGCCGAGTTTCCGGGATAGCATCACGGCTTGGGTTTTCGTAGTGTTGATGGTGATACGCCACTTTCTTGCCCACTGCTCAGTCTCTTGCAGTACTTCTTGCAGCTTTCTTGTTGCTACTGCCCTGTTCCGGTGATGGGCGAAGAATGCCGTATCGTCGGCATACAGAGCAGTGTGTACGCTGGCTGCTGCTGGAATGTTCCGCAGTGTACAAGCTGTACAATACAGGCCCCAGCACCGAACCTTGAGGAACTCCGGCATGTATTCGGCGGCGAGAAGATAGAGCGTTGCCGACTCGTACGCAAAAAGTTCTACCGACCAGATAGCTTCGAATTATCTTCACCATCTGGCTGGGAATCCCATGATGATACAACTTTAGTAGAAGACTGTTGTGCCCTACAGAGTCGAAGGCTCTTGCAACATCCATGTTAATTACTGGACAGTATTCTTTGCTGTTAAAGGAGGCGGTAGCAGTTTCTACCACACGCATTATCTGCTGTGTGGCAGAGTGACCTCTTCTGAAGCCCAGCTGGAAATAGGATATGATTCCATTTTCTCTGATCTTTTTGGGATAAATACCTCTGTAATGGCCAGAAAAAATCCTTATTATTTGACATGTAATAACGCTATTTTAAAATTATAAATTGTGTTACCTGTTATAAAATATTGAACCAAGGACTCCAGAAGCGAATATTACACCACATTTTGAGCGTAATCACATGAATTAGCGTTTAATTAATATTTGAGGTATTATACCAGGCACATTACGACGATTTATGACTTGAGGTCACACCTGCGTCCATGAAAAGGGACCGAAAATCATTATCATATTATTTATGACCCATAACTTGGGTTAAGAAGTGGCACGTGGCCTCATTTGAATATTATTCCCATTTACGACCCCATTTAGACGATTTATGATCCGGGGGTCACACCTGCGTCCATGAAAAGGGACCGACACTAATTAGTATACAATTCACGACCCGTAACTTGGGTTAAGAAGTGCCGCGTAGCCTCATTAGCATATTATTCACATTAGTATACAATTTACGACCTGTAACTTAGGTTAAGAAGTGGCATGTGCCCCAGATTATTAATGGCTTTATGATTATAATATGGTAATTAGGGGCCTAGAATCCCTTTGATGGCGCCGCCGCCCCTTATCCCACTACTCCCGTGTGACGGCAGTTTTTGCAGGCACAAACAATAATTATTACCTGCTGCATAACCACACTAAACAAATAATGTAATTGTAATGTTGTCACTCTATTACAGTGTATTGTTCAAATCTTAATTATTTTTAAATTGTGTACCGTAAACAATATCGTGTCTAGTACAGTGTCCGCAATAAATACGTGCATGAAATTGATTACAGAGCATCAAGTTAGTACTGCACAGGAACATACTTTGATAGGCACAAATCTCACTTAACAAAAATTTAAAACTAATGTAAATGCAATAGACACCTAAACATGGATCTACAGGTGGGTGCGCAGACTTTCGCGGTCGTTGTCAATGTAATCTTGGTTGTCCGGGTTGAACCGCGTCAATTTGTTGAAACCTAACGTTTCGGCCATCATTTTGTGGCCTTCTTCAGAGTACTGTCACGGCTGGAACTGCTGCCGCCTATATATAGCTCCCGAAGAACGCGCTAGCCGTTTGGAGTGACGTCACTCAAACTACCGCCGCCAGCGTGGCCGGTCCGATGGGGGCCTGCGGGACGGCCACGCTGGGGGCGGTGTGACGTCACTCCAAATGGCTAGCGCGTTCTTCGGGAGCTATATATAGGCGGCAGCAGTTCCAGCCGTGACAGTACTCTGAAGAAGGCCACAAAATGATGGCCGAAACGTTAGGTTTCAACAAATTGACGCGGTTCAACCGGACAACCAAGATTACATGGATCTACAGGGTCCGAAATGCAATAAATATTTGCATTGACGTGACTGAAGGCTTTTATCTAAAGACTGATTTACCTGTAATTACTTTTAAACATTGTGCTCGATGTTGTGTGTTATCGGGTCTGCAGATCTTCATCATTAGATTAACTTACTTCTGGGAGTTATCATCGCATTCGATTTCTCACTGCATCTGGGAATGTTTTGATTAGTCTTCGACTGCAAATAACGATGCCAATCGTCCGAGAAAATAATTATTAAAAACATATGAACGAAGTAAAGGAGCATTATCAAATACGGTACCAGACTAACGCATTGTACTTCAATCACATGTTTTCCATTATAAACACACAAAGAAAAGAAAAAAAAGGAAAAAAAAGTATCGTTTGACCATTCCCCAGAAGAAAAATTTATTTAGTCATTACATACAGTAAAACACAAGATCTAATTTATTTTTTGCTTCTGGCTTTACGCCTCGTCGACGTTGAGGTCATTAGTGGAGGGAAAGGAGTGGGGGCAAAGAACGGAAAGGAATGTGGCCATGGCCTTTTGAAAGAACCATCCCGGCATTTGCTAAAGTAATTTGGCGTCCCAGCTCTTTTTGGCTTTTATGTCACTTTTTGAAAAAATGATTCGTTAACACCCCGCTTAGGTGAAGTGTATGATATATATATAGAAAAACGAGGACATATTTCTAAAATTATCTCCTTAAAAGATATGAATACTATTGCTGCATTAATCAATTTTTTTTAAATTAACAGATACATATTTACTAAAACATATTATTGTTTTAGATGGCTGAGCTTGGTGTAAAGACACTTATTTTTCGATATTTGGTGCTTTATGTGTCGACAACAATCTTAAATCGCGTTTTACTGTTGAAAATCTTTTCTGTTCCTAACTAATAAATTTCTGTACACATACAATCATCGAAATGTTACTAAAACTACTTTGATGCAGCCCTTCAAGCCATATAATAATACTGGAAAATAGGAAAAAGGGGAGGTCAGTGGCTGGTCCTCAACGCCCCCCCCCCCCCAAAGAATTGTTGAACCACAAACGCACAATTTAAACTTTTAAACGCCCCCGTTGTGAACCGCTGATTTAAATGTTAATTTTGTTAACAGATTCATGATAAATAAATTGAGCTTTTCTTTTGAAAACAGTGATTATCAATTCGTCACAACAATAGATACCATCATTTTTGGAGTATCTAAATTTATTAACAGCATTTTAACTAAAAAAATAAATGGGAAGCAGCTTGCATGTGCTCGTGATGAAACGGGCCTTCTCGTCGATAAGGCGTGTATTTTTCCGTAGAGTGTAAATGCTGTTAAACCGTCTAATTCTTCGGGAGCCGACCTGGTGATTGTCTTCAGGTAACTAATCACTAGGGTTCAAATCTTTATGACCAAAAACATAGAGATATATGCAAGCAAATATGACTTTAAAAATGGGTAAATATTGAAATGGTCAACCATTTTAATATTTAAAGAGCATTTAATTTATATTTGCAATGAAATGGTCAGCCACTTTAATATTTAAAGAGCATTTAATTTTATATTTGAAACAAATGAAAATAAACATAAATCACAGTATTATACCTTAAAATTCTTTTGACATTATTTAATTAATAAAGAAAACTCAATGTATTCGTAGATATAAGCAATTATTTCTGTCTTTTTTATATGAAATAGAGTCCACAGCTCGTTCTCATTTAAGTCTATTGGCAGAGAAAGTCAGTCACTATATTATGAGGTACATTACCATTGCTGACGACGGCTTCTCTGATGGGATTAACACAAATACAACATTGATAGCATCCCACCTTCAAAAAAGAATTTTCAGCTCTCAAAAAAAAAGTTCAACTCGAACATCCATTCATTTCTTCCACGTCCAGAGAGATGTATCGTCTTTTGTTATGTATACCTTCTCTGGCGTCCGGAGAAACACATTCACGGCCTTCTAAAATAAACATGTGATGAAGCACTGAGATCATCACAATATGACATAAAAATGACAAAATATGACCAAACATTTAAATTTACTATACATCAAAACATGCTCAGTTATACATCATTTATTTGATCTAGTAGTGTCACTTTCATGTAGAGCTTCCGTGCACTCGCTGCACCATTGGGAAATTAAATAGTTTTGTTGAAGTCACTTTCATTCCAGATAATTTACGGAATAGAATTCTTTCATCCGTACTAAAATACTCCTATCTAAATTCCCTTACGTGACTTCACACTTTCAGAAAATTTTATTTTCGGGATGGGAGAGGGTTCTACTCTCTGATTCACTGCAAATTTAACGATGACTGAAGATATTTCATTGAGATATTGATTGACGCGTATCGACACAGGCTGCTTCCGCAGCATTTGCCGAGTCTAAATGGCGGGCTGAACATTACGTTTACAGAGTGACAATAATGTATTACTTAATTCTTGACTGGTGAATTCTGACCACAGTGAAAATTAGTTTTTTACCCACCTGTATAGCAGAAGTACAGTTCTGTGAATAATTATTTTAATTCTTCTCATGTATGCCTAGTGAATTCCCGATACTATTAAAAAAAAAACTGCCAGATTTGTCCTCAAAATATGACTATATAACCTTGAGTATTATCGTAATATGACCAAAACTAGGAAAATTGTTTAAATATGCATTTATATGCTATATAAAATACATTTAAATACAATCAGAAACGTTGAATCAGAGTTTAATTCAGCATTTCAGCTCAAAAAGAAGGCAGGAAAAAATATGATTTGTCCTAAAGATCCGAACTCTACTCATCACACAAATTAATATACATACGGCCGTTTATTGGAGGCCTGAAAGCCTAAATCGTACTCATCAGTGTAAATGGCGGAGTTACGTATAATGACGTTGCTGATAGCGTGTAGGAGAGGGGAACTTTGGACGTGGAGGCCTGCTTGTTACAAGATCAGCCGGAGAGAGGTTGCTCAGCTTTCATAGCGGCCCTTCATTTTTACGGCAATGGAAAGGGGTGGCTTTTTCCCCTCGCCTCCTCATTCTTCCCACCTGACGCTTGTATACGGCCTTATAATAGGTAATAAGGCGTTTTAATGTTTTTAACACGCCCTGTTCCCCCGCGGAGAGGGCTGGGAAGGAGGGAGCGGGTCCGGACGGTGCTGCCGACTGGTGGCCGTTTCTGAAGCAGACCACCGGCGCTTGCCGTTGACTCGTATGGGCGCCGCGATCAAAAGTCGGCGTCGAAGATTGTACAATTCTTTAGTCTTATCTACCCTGTGTTGTTTCCACTTATCTTCTGAATAATCACTGTGTTATTATTACTGTGTTTACTATTATTCTTACATGTAAACATAGATACTATAATAATAATGATAGGGCGCTAATAACCACGATGCTAACGGGCCCTAAAACCCGAAAAACATAACAACAATAATGATGATATTAAACTCACATTGTAAAGAAATATATAACACTAAAAATGAAATATAAAAAATATTTTGTAAAAGTCCGATGAAAATCGCGGGCCGGAAAAATGTTCAAGGCGGTCCGCGGTTTGGTCAGCCCTGTCTAGATCCTCTTTACCCGGTAGGATTACTGGGACAGGTTAGATGAGAATAAAAGGAACTGCCGTCGTACCTATAAAACCAAGCTAATTCTTGGCTGTCCTGGTGTCGCCGCGTCATAATTCGTGTAGCTGACGTTTCGACCATCCTTCAGTGATCTTCTTCTGGAAGAAGACCACGAATCATGATGCGGCGTCACCCGGACACCCAAGAATCAACTGGCTGTGGCCGCGGAAGCCTACGATTACAGGCTTAGTATGCCTCCTTGGGAAGGGTCCATCCAACCTTCGGAACTAAAAAACTGAGCTCGAGTGACATGCTTAGCATTTTAGTTCTTATTCTAGTACAGTCTTGCTAAACGGTTAACTGAGTGGAGGTTGTGTTTATAAGGGTTTCGTACATTTTGAATGAAAGGCGGTACCAGTACGGAATCGTTAGCTTGTTTATCGGTCTGTCGGGTTGTCACGGCTATTAACTTCTGAACCATTAAACTTAAAAACTTACATCTGCGCTTTATTTGACTTGTTACTATGGTTAAAACTATTGTAACATAAAACATGGGAAAATATTGGAAGAAACATATTGTAGCACTTTTAGTGGAGGACCTTAAGAACAAAGAATTTCAGGTATACATATATCAAATTAAAGTATCCAATCGACTGTCGATGTAAATTTGATTTTTTTATTGTTTCAGGATTTGATAGTATTTTCTTTGTGTGAATTGCCACCAAAAAATATAGCTTCCTTTCATTTACCAAAAATAATGCTCCGGAAAATATTTCACATTTTATAATTATATTTAGCTTCATGAAGATTATAATAAAAACATAACGATCATTCTCGGGTTCATGGTTTTCGGAAAATAAATGAATGAGTAATCTTTTTTTTTTTTATTAAAAAAATACTCATTACGTAAGAAAGGGATATATATATCGTCCGATAAAAGATTTCATGAACTAGATAGTAAATATGTAGTGAAAATATTCTTTTTGTAAATTTTTCTATGTTGTTTTAAGGCTCAATTCATTTTTTTAATTCAAATTTTTGGGCGTTTAATTCATACACTGACCAGCCAGAACATTATGACTACCTACCTACTATCAATATAAACCCGTCCAGGGGATGGCAGCGTTACCTGACGAGGAATGACTGCTAGTCGGACACACGCACGGTGCATGTGGTATCAGTGAGCGTGCTATCTGTGTTTAGAATGTGGAAGAAGCACAAACCATCTGAGTTTGACCAAGGACAGATTGTGATGACCCGGAAGCTCAGCACGAGCATTTCGGAAACTGTACGACTTGTCAGTTGTTCGAGGAGAACTGTGGTGAGTGTCTTCAAAAAGCGACAAAACCAAGGTGGAAACACGTCGAAACGTCGAGGGGTTCGGCGGCCACCCCTCATTACAGATGTCGGACGTCGTAGGCTGCGCAGACTGCTAAAACAGGACAGGTTGCGAACTGTGGCGGAACTATCATCAGACTTTAACGCTGGGCAGAGTACAAGTGTGCCTGAACACACAGTGCACCGAACACTCCTAACGATGGTACTACGCAGTCGACGACCCATGCATGTGCCAATGTTAATACCACATCAGCAAATACAACTGAAATTGGCACGTGAACATCATCACTGGACGTTGGTGCAGCGGCAGAGCGTTGCATGGTCTGATGAATCCCAATACCTTCTTCATCATGCTGATGGGAGTGTGCGAATCTGTCGTTTTCCTGGAGAACAGCTTCTTGACACCTGTACTGCGGGACGGAGACAAGCTGGCGGTGGCTCAATTATGCTCTGGGGAACATTCACGTGGGCAGCCATGGGTCCCATGGAGCTCGGGCAAGGCAACATGACGGCTAATTAGTATCGTACACTGGTTGCAGACCACGTACACCCCTGCATGATGACCATGTTCCCCAACGGCAGTGACATTTTTCATCAAGATAATGTGCCATGTCGAAAGACCAGGAGTGTGACGGAGTGATTCGAGGAACACAGTGGCGAGTTGCAATTGATGTGCTGACCCCTCAACTCGCCAGATCTGAACCCGATCTAACACAACTGGGATGTGATTGAACGTGGCGTCAGAGCTCATCGCCTCCTTCCCGGAATTTAGGAATTAGGTGATTTGTGTGTGCATAAATGGTGCCTACTCCCTCCAGCGACCTACCAAGGCCTCATTGCTTCCATGCAAAGACGCGTCACCGCTGTTATCCATGCCAAAGGCGGACAAACCGGCTATTAGGTAGGTGGTCATAATGTTCTGGCTGATAAGTGTAAACGCCATTTGACGGACAAATCCCCAAGCAAATACTAAATTTGACTTAGAATTAGTTGTGTCCAATTTTTTAGAAATGTATTTACGAAATATATTTTTTATGAATTCGATTTAATGTTTGTACGGAATTGTCTGGGCGGTACAGTATCTCGCACTTCACGGGTCATTCAGTGCTGACAGATTCGAGGTATTGACACATAACATCACAACTACCAGCTTTGATACTATCAGGCTCGTCTGGGAAACACTCCATTTGGCCCAACGCCATCAATACCGCGTTGCCGAAAGTTCACTGTTCACGTCAATTTGTGGTTAATTGTATGTCTCATAATCTCTTCAACTTATTATGAGTTGTAAGACCGTAGCTGAGGTGAGTTCACTGCGATTGGCAATTTAATAGGTTAACTTTATCAAGAAAACAAGGAAGCAGACATGAAAAATGATGAGTTATATCAGAATATCCTTCCGTACTGTGTAAATAGCATTACTAGCCGAGTTTGTTGAAAAACAAATTCGTAATATAATTGGAGAAAAGTGTAATTTCATTTTGTACATAAAGACAAAACATCATTTATTTTCAGACCGTGCTACTGATATCTTTTGTTGTATTTCTGATGGAACTTATCTTCATATAGTTGGATCAATTATCACACAACTTTTGAATTTTTAAGTTCTGGTGGGGTTAAAAACAAAAGGGAAACATTACAGTTGAAGATGGAATGTGGCCAAAAAAATTTACCGATCCTTACTTTGCTATGTGTGTAAATACCCCAATAAAATTTAAAAATCAGCCACTACTTAATACCAGCCCAACAGGAATATTTACGATACATCTTACCTCATAACAGGGCAAATACAAAATAACTACAATATTTCTTTTCGAAACTTCAATGTCATTTCAGTGTTTATTTGTCCGTTTGGAAGGAAAGGATGCTCTAGTTTCTTTCATTGCTGGTTGTTCGTTGACTCCATGACTTATCCTAACAAACCATCCGATGCAAATTGGCAAGGATGAAGCATTGACGCCAGCGTGAAGCTATGCACGTTTTATGGTCTTGTGTTTGCTGGCTAACCTAACCTGACGAACAGGCCCAAGATTTACGCGAAAATTTTACTAACAGCAACCAAAAATTTTCGCCGCTGTAAAAATAAGTCACCCAGCTTCTAGTTATCTCATGTAAATAACAACACCAGATGCGATGTCTCCATTTTTTGCCATTATCCTTGTTCCGGACTCTAAGACTACCAGTATGATACTGCGAAGCTGTGCAAGAATAATCATTTCCTTCAAATGTCCTTTTTCAGTGATTTTAATACTTGTCGTGTAGCTACAGAATCTTTTTAAGTGCTTAACGTCTCTTAACAGTAAGGTCTTTACAGACGGGAAAGGATGGGGGGCAAGGAATGGGAAGGAAATCGGCCATGGTTTTTTGAAGGAAGCATCCCGGCATTCACCTGGAGTGATTTGGGGATACCATGTTCAGAATCTTGCTGAGGCCTGTTACCGGATAGTATGGATTATAAATACACAGATGTAGCGTCGTGAAGATACGAAAGATTAATTGTGTATTGAGTGAAGTATTTCGTTTGTAAAAATGACAAAGCTAATCCGAAAAAGACAAATTATGAAACTGAAGACAATTTTTGGTCCGACGAAGCGAAAACAACCCCTAAGGAAAATAGCTGAAAGTGTTGTCTACAGTGTTTTCGAGCTAACCTTGCACAGTGAGTCCAAGTACCAGAAATTGTCTAGGCTTTATACGTATCCTGTTGTTAGATACTTAGTGGGTGGACTATTTCGCGTCCTCACAGTAGAAAGAAAAGAAAAGTGACGGCAGTTTTTCGACGAATTAAACACAGACTAGTCGTGTTCCTAGTTACCTCAGAACTGATGTCTCCATTTCTGCCGGCGGGGAACATAAATTTGTAGATACACGTGTAACATCTCATTATGGGACGGTGCGTTATTAACTCTGCTCGGAAGTCATATGACTCTGCCTGCTGTAGCCTGGCGCCAGTCCTAATTGCCAGCAACATAAATCGGGGACAATGCGCGCACATCAAAAGCGACCCCGCTATGCTTTACAACCGCCGAGAATGATATTACGAGAAACAGATGTAAGGGGCCGTCCGGGTTAAATGGGTTGCCTTTAATTCAACATTATTAGGGATTCCCTTTCGTAACTTTCTCCGTCCCGCCTCGCCGGCGGCTCGAATTAACATTTTAAGCAGTTTCGTCTCCGTCGCCGAGAGGGCAAAGGTGCATCGCAGAGCTCTCGCGTTTGAATTAAAACGTTGATTGCCTGCGCCCACCGCAGACAAGGTTGGTTGCCGCGTTGCAGGGGCCGTGTTTTCTCAGCAAATTTTCTCTCCGGGGCGGTGTTTAACCGGGAACAGTCTTCTACGCAAATTAGGTAGGAAACCTTTGCCGTGTCGGACAGCGCCGAACGCGGATTAATGTAAATTAATGTAGATGGCGCGCGAGTGCTGTGTTTACTCGTTTATTCGGTGATTCCGAGAGGCAATTCTGCGACGGTAAGCGTTGTTCCCTTTTTATCCGCTGAACTGAGTAGGGCAAACGAAATATTGCATTCCCGGGAGGAGGGGGGGGGGGTTCCCTGCTTGCCTCCAGGTGTTTGACTTCGCCAGTTGACTCAGATGGGTAGGGGACTTTACCTCGAGACAACAGCGTTCGGGAATAGCAGTTCGAAGTGCCATTTGCCGTAAGAAACTTTGAAGGTACTAGATTTTCAAGTTAGAAGCATATAAAATTTATATAAGCCAGCAAGGAGGTTAAAGATGTATTCATGAAAAAATAACAAGTGTGTTCAAAAAAATAACTAGAATTTAAAAAAAAAAAAAGAATTTTATTTTTTAGAAATTTATATAAGCAAGCAATGAAACTAAAGATGTCGTATTCATGATGAATAATACAAGGAGTGTTAAAAAATAACAGGAAATTTAATTTTTTAAAAAGAATTTTATTTATTCGTTTGTATCTATGTTATCTCCTTCAAAACAGTCCCCATTATATATTATACACTTATTCCAGCGCTTCTTCTAATCCCAAAACACTTCTGGAACTCGATCTTTGGGATACTTTCAGTGACGCACTTTTAATCTCATCTATGCTTGTAAGCCGACGGCCCTTCAAGATTTCTTTATTTTGGGAACATGCGAATATGTAGTACGGAACATCATTATAGTGTGTTTTATTGCCAAACATTCACAGACAAGCAACGATGTGTGAGCAGGTGCATTATCGTGATGCAAAAGCCATTAATTATTTTGCCACGAATCCGGGCGTTTTCTTCGGACTGCTTCACACAAACGGCATGAACTTGAAGGTAATATTCCTTATTCATCGTTTGAACTTGTGGCAAGAACGTTATACACATGAAAAATCTCGGACTGTATCGAAACACGTGTTATTCTTTTAACAGCTGACAAGAGACTAAACATTCAGTAAATCTCAAAATGTATGGATATTTTTAAGACAAGTTTGCAAACACAACAACGAAAAAAGACGTGCTAGTTGGACTAATATAACCCGAGATATCTCAAAATTCTCGTTACTTTTTGAACGCACCTCGTTCGTATATAAAACGCAAACCGATGCTAATTTCATGAGTTATAAAGGAAATCTTCTTTTCAGTACAGTAAAATCACGATGTTGATTGATACAAAACACTTACTACCTGCCCTTGTTAGGTAGTAACGTTCAGAAAGACTATTATGAACAGCTATGAGGAACTTGCATAGTATATCTAGTTGGCCAGTCAACATGTAAAAAAAAAAAACTATCACTCACTCACACACACACACACATACACACACACAAACATACACACACACAAACATACACACACACAAACATACACACACACAAACATACACAGACACACACACAGTGAAATAATGTTTTTGTATGATTATACATTAGATGAAAAAAAAATGTTAATTCCTTAGCAACTCGTATGATAATAATCTTATTTAGTCAGATTGGGGACATTGGAAGTCCTATCACTAATTAGAGATGTTGATGAGCAATGTAAGACAACTGTGTTGGTCAGAACCTCGCTTAAGTATGATGATGCAGCATGGGATCCTTTCTATGGGTATCAAATACAGAATTTTGAGGGGGGAGATGTTGCAAAGGAAGACTGCTAGATTTGTTTTAGGATACGATCGACGAGTCGTATGCTGAAGAAGCTGGGTTGGCAATCATCGGAAGGTTAGGGTGGGGTCAGTGAAGAGAGTTTTGGGAGTATATTTGGGGCCACGTCGACAATGAGGACTGTATAGGTATTCAGCTATGAATTCGGACTTTAATCAGGAATAGCAGATGTTATTAAATATTCGTTGAAACTCCGGTAAAGAGAGTAGGAAAGTTTTCTTATATAGGCAGGAGGATTGAAGGATTTGTTTCAGGAAGCGACTGCATTTTTTTTTTAACTTATATCTTTACCCCTCGTTGATGTCGAGGTACTTAGAGGTGGGATGGGTCTGGGGACAAGGAACTGGAAGGAATTTGGCCATGGCCTTTTGAAGGAAGCATCCAGCATTCGTCTGTAGTGATTTGGGAAAACCATGGATAACCAAAATCTGGATGCCCCGATGGGGATTCGAACAACCGTCCCCCCGAATGCGAGGCCAGAGCGTTAACCACACCCCCACTAAACTCCGTGACTGCAATGGAAGCAAAAATTGGTGCAGTACACGAATAAGCTCCATTGCGATTGCTGAAAACCACGCCTTCACAACAGCAACCTGTTGCTTTCCTGATAGATTCTGAACGTCCAGGTTCGCTCCAGAGACAGCTGAGCGACCTGTATGCTCCATTTGGTAATAGCTGCTGTATCTTCAGTGTCATGAAGACCTGGCCGTCTGATGCGCGTCTCGACGCCCCGCAGACCAGCTGTCGACGCCACAAAGGCGTCTCACGTGCCCCGGCGTGGCACGCGCCCGTACGGTACATACTGAGTGACTGCAGGGGAGAATAAAAGGCCTGCCAGATCGATAGGGCGGCAGCTGTGGTCCAGGTAAGGGGAGAGCACAACTACTGTGCAATATGGCCTCGCTCGGCATCATAAGGTACTCGGAATACCACCGACATTAGGCGAAATAAATAAATAACCAGCAGCAAATGCTGACACAATTTTCAGTCTGAGACCACATTACCATATTGTGTAACAACACCAAGTGGACCAAAGACTGGAAACTGTATTCAGACTTACACGGAGACAATGATACCAAATGTTCGCAGAACAAGAGAACACCTCAAAACAATTCATTATTGCAATAGCTAGGCTTAAATTTAATCGCGAATTATGTAAGAATATATACACCTAGAGCATGGTTCGTCTTCAGCAATATGTCTACAACCGTTAAGAAATACGAGGCAGGCAAATTTTTCTTAGAGATAATTAAAAGGCAATAATGAGCACTAGTAGTTTTCTGGCAACAAATGACGCAGAAGTGCTTATCTTTATCTAAATACTAGCAGAGTTCCCGGCGTTGCCCGGTATGATCTAGATTGATTTACACCCACACAGTGAATATTGAAGTTCATAAAAGAGGTAAGTTTTTTGGGGATTCTACGATAACCGTGGAGCTGCAAAATCCTATGTAACTCGATAAGTAAAATTGAAAGTAAAGATTTTTTTATTTTTGTTGATATCCCGCTCAGTTCTCGAGATATCGTATTTCAAAATTGACGTGGTTAGGTTGAAATGCAGCCTGGACCAGAATAAAAAGTTCGCCTTAGCCAAATTTAATAATAATTTCGTATGTAACTTGGTGAGACGAATCGAAAATAAAGTATAAATGTTTTTGATACCTCGCTTAGTTCGCGAGATATTGCATCATCAAACCACTATATCTACAAGGTGGAAAAGCACTATAGGTGTTTTATTTTCTTCCTAGTGGTTGTTGTTTGGTTGAAATATAGCTTGGACCAGAAGAAACGTCACCAAAAGCATAAGGAACTATAACTGATTTTTGACATGTTAAATCTTGAAAACCAAGTGAGATATCAAGAAATGTTATTCTTTATTTTAGATTTTTTTCGCCGAGTTCTATAAGAATTTATCATCAGATTTTGGCGTCACGATAATGATAGAACTGCCAGTGTTTTGCATTTGTGAATTTCATGTCAGTCGCTTCTTCTATATGTATTTAAACGGCTAACCCCCTGTGTAGCAGGAAAGAGATGGGGTTGGGGTTGATTTATTCCTGAAATATTTTTAGCCATGATATCAGGAACATGTGTACTAAGTTTTATCATAATAACCACAACAATTCGTGGAGCAATAGAAACAGGTTTTTTTTTTTTTTTTTTTTTTTTTTTTTTTTTTTTTTTTTTTTTTTTCAGGAAATGTAGTAAAGACAGAATCGCTCATCAATAAATTACAAAAAAAATTACCACTATGTCAACACTAAAGGTTTTAAACAGTTCTATTTCATGTTGAAAGCCGTGCATTACTTACTATTAACAGCGAGAATTTAATTTGTATCCAGAGACAGTAATTTCAAAAGCAACAAATTTCTCGGATGGTTCTTCACTAAAGGTTTTAAACAGCTCAATTTCATGTTCAAAACCGTCAAATATGCATTACTTAATACACACATTAAAATTTCACAACGTCAGAGATTGTAGCAGTGCGGCATCAAGAAACAAAGAAAATATCGAAAGATTATTTTCATTGTATTATTAAAATTAATTTCAATATTTTCCACTTTACGCAATTTCCTCTTCGCATTCGATATAACTAAGTATGGGGTTTAAAGACTAAAAACCAAAATTTAATAAAGTAAACGTTACATCCGATAACATGGCTATTATTTTTTTTACGATGTATGACGTAAGCATTGTATTTCTTTTATTTTTTGCTTCGGGCTGTACGTTAAGATTTTCATTAACCACACCTGCGTTATGTTACGTTGGAGCATAAGACATTCCAAAAACTTCACTTGAGATTCTAAGCTTTAAAACGGTGAAAACCCCATCAAATTCTGCTGCGTAGATTCCGAGTTTTTATACGACCAATATTTCCGGTTTTCGTTTTATAGATATAGATAAAGCTGAATAATAAATGACGTAATTTAAATCGTGCCATTGTGTAACTAAATGAATTTTTTATTAGACTAATACATAACAGATAATTCTCTTCCATGATTAATAAAGTGGAATTTGTAGATTCCTGCAAGTATCTGTTCTAAATTCTAATAAAAAAAATTTCTCCATGACTAGACAATACGTATCCCATTGATTTCTCCGTAAACGATAGTATACTATATTTCTGACTCATGGATCATCTAACACAGTATTAAACAACAAATTTGGTTAGACCAGTGAGCTTAGTTAATGCTTCGGCTTTAAATTTCGGAGGATGTGCGTTTAATCGCCAGTGGGAACATCCAAATTCCCAGGTGAATGCTGAAATTGTTCAATCAAAAGGCCATGGCCAAATTCCTTCCCGATCCTTATCGCCAATACTCCCTCCACTCCATTGGCCGTAAATTCCTAGATGTGTTTTCAATCATTATCTGCGCCCTTCAGTTTCTAGTCGTGATTGTAGGCGGTCGAAATACATTTATCCTTTTCATCAACACAAAAGTTGTTCCGGCTGTTGCAAGATTTCTTACAATTACTCAGGTGGTTACTTTAAGACGACATTAAGACTGAATTCCTTCCCGTCCCTTCTTCCAATTCTCTTCCAACTTTTAATATAGATGTGGACGAGGTATAATAATTAATTGAATATGTGAATTATCAGTATCTAGAGTTAAAAGATAATAGTGTGATATCTTTCAGTTTTGATTGAGGCTTTATTAACGATTACCACATTTCAATTGTAATTTTGTCCGGCGCTGTATTACTGGTTGATCACGTGGTATATGATACACGTCTCTCCTCTTATAATGCCCATAGAAGTGAAGCAAATTCTCTGGATGCCCGGCCGAGGATTCGAACTGGCGTGTTCCCGAATACGAGGCCACAACGTTAATCGTTCACCCACCACGCTCTGTCTTTCTTCCAGATCTAGGCTCGAACTCCTGTCCTTCCAAACGCCCCTACCATTACGTCTAACGCACAGGGTCTGCATCCTAAACGTGAACGTTACTCCAGTAAAATGAGGTACTACCGGCTTCGATTTCCGGCTTTCCATGCAGATCTCTGTTTTTCTATTACCGAAATCACTCCAGTCTAGTGCCTGTTTAGTTACGTCATATAAGGCATACTCAAATTCCTGGCCCACAATCTTCTCTCGGTTCCACTGACCTCATAGTAAACGAACCGTAAATAAGAAACATATTCGATCTGTAATCGTAGGTTTTCCCGGCGAATGTGATGCTTGAAGATCTCTAGGGCATCCGGCCGAATCAATTGATCGTAGTTCAACGAAGTTTCGACGGCACAACGTGCCATCATCTTCAAGATGCGTCCTGGACTAAGCTCCGACGCCGGTCAGCAGACGTAACCTGAAGATAAAGATGGCATGTTACGCCGTGAAAATTCGTTAAACCATGATCAATTGATCCGGCAGCATGCCCGAGAGATCTTCTGTGCTGGTATCATAGAGGCAGGAGCTTGATACCGACTGTTCCATTTCCACGTTTGTTCCAAAATCGGGGAAGGCAACCCATGTTCCTGCCTCCTCGGTGCTCTCCGTGATCTAAACACTTTGCTGTATTACTTACTTCGGATCCAAATCTCTGGTCCAAGGAAAATAAAAAGACCGTACGTGGGGGTTGACAACTCACTCAAGCCACTACTGCCGGGTGGTCCTGTAGATGAGTTCTTAAAGACCGGAACCGCCGGTCCGGAAATCGCCCCGTGGGGAAGCCAGGTCGGTCTTTTGTGAGGCAGCAGAGTGGAAAGCAGTCTGTGGCGGCGGACTCAATCGGCCAGGTAAACAGGCTCACCCCGGGTTAATAGGCCACCCGGCCACGTGGGGAGGCAGACAACCACACATGCGATACCCACCCTCCCGTGTCTTTAATTCCAGCCCGGATTTTTCTGAACTATTAGATCAATTGGTCTCCGAGGACAAAATATGAATTCACCAGACTTTTTTTTTTAATTGTGGCTTTGCGCACAATTGACGTCGAGGTCATTAGAGGCGGGATGGACCTGAGGACAAGGAACGGGAAGGAATTCTGCCATGGCCTTTTGTAGGAAGCATCCCGGCTTTAACCTGGAGTGATCTGGGGAAACCACGGAAAACCCGGACGGAGATACGAATCGCCATCCTCCCGAATACGAGGCCAAAGCGTTAACCACTCACCCACCACGCTCGGTCACCAGACGTGCCAGTGTTAGTGTTATTATTTGGGTTCGGATATTTATGACAACTCACAATTTTTTTTCTAAGGAATTCTGTGAAATGATTGTATCCGCCAACATCCTACTTAATAAAGTAAACAATGAACATTTCAAACCCTTCTTGGAGAAATATTTGGTCATATTTTGTCATTTTTAGATTATATTTACGCATTTTTAAGGTCATATTTTCATGCATACTTCTCTTCTTTTTCTTTTGACATAAGGATCCGAACTCTAGTTATTATAAATGACCGAAGCGATTTCACAAATTTACTATGTCTATATTATTTGACATATTGTCACAAAACTTTACAGTCGTATATAAGAATTTTGCATCTGTGTTTCAAATTTCTGCCACGAGAGCGCAGTCGTGAGTCGTCGGTCAAGATGGCGGCAGGACACGTGTTTCTGGACATGTTGGAAAATTAGTTCATGCCACAGCTGGAGATTTCGTCAACCAACAGGATGGTGCTCCACCCAACTTCCAAACTTCCATATCAGGATGTTCCTGAATCCTCAAACAGGAGATTGAGAAACCGATAGATTAATCATGGTGGGTATGATGATCAACAATTCTTAACAAGGCCTCCGCGCTCTCACGACTTAACCCATATATGGGCAACCCCCGGCCCCCGGGCCGGATCCGGCCCTCCGCCAGCTTCAATCCGGCCCGCGAGAGATTCAGAAATTTAAAATAACGCTTCAAACTCAAGTATTTCATTAATTTTCATTTGATTTTTCTATCTGTTTTTGTTAATTTGCTTTTTGTATGTTTGATTATGCTATTGTAATTCTAATAAATAAAAAAATGTGTGAATTTTTATCGCCTTTTTATTCACTACTACCTACTAATTTCTTACCTAAGGCCCGCGATTTCTTACCTACGGCCCGCGGCCTGATTAAGTCCCGAAATTACGCCCTCAGCTAAGCAAAGGTTGCCCATACCTTACTTAACCGTATGCGATATTTTTTTTTTGTATTGGTGTTTGTGAAAAATCCAGTGTCTAAGCCTCCTTAACCCAACTGCGAGTTGACATTAAAAATGTTTTGAACAGATTGATAGGACATGCTACAAAGAGTGTGGCAAGAATTTAATTATCAACTTGATATCTGCAGAATCGCGAAGGAGACATATGTAGAGCATAAGTAATATCTCAAAAAGCTTTTTTAGTTTTTCTATATTCCTGTACAGTTTTGTGACAATATGTCAGATAATATACGTAGCAAATTTGTAAAATCACTTTAGTCATATATAATAACCCTGTGTTTGTATCAATCAGTACTATTACCTATGCCTTTTTATCATTGTCTCCTTCATTTTCGTGATAAAGAGATCTTAGTACTAGGCCACTTCGTCCCCGTCTTTTGCTGAAAATATACATCTCTTGGCTGAAATCATGGCGATTCTTGTTCTCGGAATCCTCACTCCACACTAGAATTTTGCCATTTGTCTAGCATGTAGAACATACGGCATATCGACTAGCGGCCAGATAATTGCTCTCTTATGTTTCCTTGATCCATGTATCGCTTGATCGTCATAAAAGGTTCTTTTTTTTTTTGAGTTTTAAACTGTACATTTTACTTTGCATCGTTCATTCGGCCATCTTTTTTCTTTGTCCATTACAATGGAGTTTCCACCAATCTATTCTAACCCACAATCATAACTCATTATCTAATTTTCTCACGTGCTGATTTCTCAACTTGTACAGTCAAATCGCTCCAACCCCACCACTCAGAAATTTTCATCTCTATAACATGGAGGGCATTAATATTCACTTCCTTCATCGCACATATTTATGAACCAAGTTGCCAAGTATAATGTTCTAAAAATAATGCCTTTGCACCTGTGTGTCCCATCGCAAGTAACGCATCTCAAAATTTGAAGAATTATTATGCCTTTCTGAATCTTTTATTTATTTCCTTCCTGTAGTTACCTTTCTCTTATGTTTTATGGCTTTTCGCACCTTTCACGTCGAGGACATTAGAGACGGGAAAGGACGGGGTAAGGTACGAGAAGGAATTCAGCCATGGCTTTTAAACGAACCATCCCGGCGTTGCCCGGAGTGATTTGGAGAAACCATTGAAAAACCCAAAACTGGATGGCCGGAACAGGATTCGAACCAACTTCCTCCGAATGCGAGGCCATAGTGTCATCACTGACTCACTATACCCGGTTTTTTATCTTGTCAACATACTTCTCGACTGTTTGAATTCCTCTAAAACCTTTAGTTTTTCACTTTTAAGACAGGAAAATAAGTGAAATTATGGACAGCTTTTATCACTGTAGTACGGTTGGCGGAACGGTTTGAACTCTGCTTCGCAGCTTAAAATTTCAGAAGACCACAGAAATGAGACTTGATTGTGTCCTTTGAAGCTACGATACGCTCATCAACCTAGCAGAGGATTGGTTGAGGACGGCCAACGCACTTCTGAAATTGATACTCGAGAAGGAAAAATACTATAGACTGTTTTCCAGTTTATTGTTTTGTAAACCACTCTTAATCCTCAATCGAAACAACCACTACTTCGGCTCCTAGATTAAAATTCGTATCACCCTACCACTTTAAATATAAATATCGCTCTGCCTCAACACATAGAGCAAACCTTATGGGGTTACCAGTATTTAGAATGTCCAAATATCAATATAGTTCGCAAATGTCTATAGGATGTTAAATACCAGCACTCTGATCCAAAGATATAATCAAGTGTCTGTGTTTGGTTGTCCGACACCTACGATTACGCCGGATGGTGGCGCCAGGGATCCCCGCCCTATATTTAAACTTTTATATTTCAGAGTTGTCAAACGGGACGGGATTGATTAAGCTGTGGCCAGCGTCGGTCGACGGGGACGGATGGTCGGCCATACTGCTGCCAGGGTAAACAGCGTATAAATAATGCCAGCGCACCGATAGCGCGGGACCCGAAATACACCCGTGGGGCACGGAGTCCTGGAATCGTGTTTCTGGTCGCTGGCGGTCCATGAACCAGGAAGTATTACTTGTAAGTGTGCAGAAATGAGGGATCCAGAATAGATCCTTGGAGTAACGTCTGTAACATAACTACGTATCCAGTGTTAACTACGACACTTGGGAGAGAAAAATGTCTAGGCAGTGACACTAATTTATGTTTTACACCACACTGCACGTGAATCAAGTGCCTCTGCTGCTTTTCAGTTGTTCCGTTATTAATTTTTCTATACCGCAATTAGATTTTTTTTTTCCTTTCATAGATGTTATTTGTTTCAATAAATGTGAAGTAGAGTTTACAACTGGAAAAAAAAATTATTTCTCACACTGAAACTTCATGTTTTTAACACTTCAAATGATATACTTGTACAAATATCTTGCCAAGAGGTATTACTTGTAAGTGTGCAAAAATGAGGAACCCAAAAATGGATACTTGCGGTAACAATGCCTATGACGTACTGTATGTAATTGGGGGGGGGGGGTTAACTATGACGATGGGAGTAGGTTATTGGTAAAAATAAATATCAGATTGGAACAACTATCACCCAGTAACACTATTTCATGTGTTTTACACCACACTGCGCTGGAATCAAGTACGTCTGTTACTTTTCAATCGTTCCTTTACTTCATTTTTCTCTACCACTCTTAGAGTTTTTGAAGTGAAGTTTTATTTCTCTTGTTTCCTCAAATATGGAGTGGAGTCTAAAATTGGTAAAAATATTTTCCTTTCACACTGAAACATATTTTGGACATTTCAAACTATATACTTGTGCAAATATCGTGTTAAATTTTTATACAAATATCTTTGCGTAATCAGTTTCCTCAATTTTACAATTATACATTTTGAGTTTTATACCACTATATTACTATGTTTTAACCATTTCTGGGCACTATGTGTAGAAACGAAAGACCAAACATAGATCCTTGGGGATATTACTTACTGTAACATGCTGTGCGTGTGCGTGCAGAAGAATAACTTCAATAGCGTTGATGAAGAATGCATGCATATAAACATCAAACCGGAATAATTATAGCCGTTAAAGCAGTGTTATGGAAACGTTTAAACTATTTATCATATTGTGCTTGGTTCAAGTAGGTCTGTAGCTTATACATTATTCCTTGATATTATCTCCATCCCATCACTGATAGAGAGATTCTGATCACTGACTTTTATACATATTACCTGTTCCTTAAAATTCACTAGGAAACTTACGAACAGCGAAAACATTTATTTTCCCCATGTGAATATCACTTTTCATATTTCAAACGATGTAACTAATAACCTGTTGATTTTTTGACCTATGCCTTCCAAAGATGTAACTAACAACCTGTTTATAACTGTACGCGTTTGGGTTTTGTCTATATTAGTTTATATAAGTGATCACTGAGAGGTCAGAAACGACGGGGACAAAATAGATCCTTGTGGAAATCACTATCTGTACGTGTTCACGAAACTTAAACAGAGATTGTACGCTAGGGTTACAGTTAACTGGAACCATTATTAGATCATTGAAAGAATATCAGGACAACAGACTAATCAGAAATTGAACAAGTCGTTCATCCGTGATTGATGCAAGCTGGTTTTATTGTATGTTAACTATTATTTTGTTTATTATGTAGTTTTTTGGAGGCGAAAGTCAGGGGCAACCCCAGCATCCACCTGGGATATGATGAAAAGATGCCCTAAGTGGCAATTATTGTCCATAAAAATTATTTAATATCTGCATATTTTGAGTTTTTAGTAACAGAAGGTAATAAAGATCATCGGTATGCCGGCAAAATAATTTATCTATGAGCTTTGCTTGCCTTCGTAAAAGTCAGTATCGCTGTCTGGAACACACTGAGGCAAAGTTTTAAGTTGGTGCATTCTGATTGTATTGGTTCCCGACGTCATTGGATGTGGATACCGGGATGGTTTCTTCAAAAGGTCATGGCCGAATTTCTTTCAGTTCCTTGTCCCCAATCCTCTGTCGGTTGTATTTACCTCGACGTGGACGAGACATAAAGTCTTAGTTAAAAAAAATGGTGCTTAGTCGGTTCGATTTTTCTATAATTCCTAAGTTAAGCTAAGCGTTGTCCTCAGTCCGGAGGTTGGTTCAACCCGTCCGAAGGAAATAAGCCTAGTATCAGAGGTAGGATGGCCAGTTCTGTTGTCCCTAGCTCGGTAGTCCTACCAACGTCCACAAAATCGTTCTGTCGTATTTCACAGAGGTGAACAGGGGACCTTTCAAACGCTTTTAATAAATGGAGGAAAATCATTTGATTGAGAATTAAGGCAGAGAAGGTCGCCTTCGAAACGTCCCGCAAATGTGACATCTTAACACGGCTGGAAGCCCGAGAAAAATATATTAAAATGTATCTCTGTTTACATTTCGTCCAAACATAATCTTCCAATTATCGATTCAGAATTAGCTATTTAAAAGACGCAATGAAGCTTTGCAGATCATTTGGGATTCATCGTAGAATGCAATCAAGTCGTTTGGTACAGCGCTCCACGCTGTGGCGGGCGACCACAAGACTGGGAAGCCAAAAGAAAAGTTTGTAATCACTTGGGTCATTAACGAAACACACCGCTCCTCCGTAACGCTATACGTCTCGCCGAGTTTACCCCGTCATCAAGCAAGTTAACGCCGCGAAAAAAGGGGAGATTCGGCTAAGGAGCAACAGAAAAAAAAAAACCTCGTCTCTTTGCCGACCAGAAACTTTATGTACATAATTTCCTGCTCCCCACGCTAGCAAGTGCTTCAAACCGTGAACAAGCTAACTTTTCCACGAGCAGACACCGCGGCGGAAAAATTATACACCGCCAGTGGTGGGAGGGAAAATGGTAATAATAAACCCCGCTCCGGGCTGATGGCAACAGTAATTGAATCCTCGACAAGTGGTCCTGCGCGCCGCTTCCACTACTTTCCACTAATTACGGCACAAATTCAGAAGCAAGCCACTTAAGACGGAGCGGCATCCACGAGAAGTTCGCAGATAGCGGGCGCAACTCGTCTTCCGGAAGGCACAAGTTTTCCTCGAAGAGCACTTGTAAGATGTTTTACGATACCGGAGATCTCTTTAACGCTCCGGAAAAAAAAAAAAAAAAAATATATGGATCGACTGTGAAACGTGAGAAATACTTGTCTCATGCGCAAACTGTTTTGGATTTACCACCTCCTTCAGAACATTGAGTGAATCGCCAACGTCATAGGCAAGGCTCTGTAGATAGAAGGACTGGTATTAGCAACTTCTTGCTTACATACAACAAAGACGACAGTACGCTTGTAATTCCAGAACCACTAATCACAATTTATTTTTGGTTCCACTAGTAAATGGAGTGTCCACAAACAACGTGGTCCATTTTGGCCTGTTTTCAACCTCCACTCGCCCCAATGTAGTGACCTTTCCAATTATACCTATAATAGAAACAAATCGATATCTCGATAGCTATTGGCTAGAGAACGGTGACGTCATGCACTGGCCTCGGCACGTAAATTTGCAGCGTCCAGAGATGTTACTAGAAATTCGAGGTTATGTCACAATTTAATAGCTAAGCAACTGCGATTAAATGAGTTTCCAGAATACAATAATTAAGTTTGTTTTACGTAGCATTTCGTTCTTAGCAAAAATATGGTAAAACTTTTGTGCTGATAAAACGCGAATCGTTGTAATGAAAATCTTTCTGTCGTTACCATTTTTCAGTCGCTATTGTCACGCTGGTCGGCCATCATAATTACATCAAAAATCGGAATTCAGTTACATCAGACTTGATGTTAATGCTATTAAATGTAAAAACGTAGGTGATATTTTATTGCGTTTTCTTTGCTTTTTTACAATGTGTTCCCACGGCGCGTCCCTTGGCGCATGGTTGGGAACGCCATTCATCTTTGCTGCATATGCTAGCAGAGACGGCGCGCCTCGACCCACCGCCAGGCGGTAAAAGATGAAAGGTGCGTACTGCCCACCACGCGTCGTAGTAACGCGCCTTTAGAAAGACAACTCATTAAAAATGTCCCGGAGACAGAATTTGTATGTCTTTAGTGATGTAGGAAGCTATCGATGTTAAGCCACGAAAAATGATAGAATCATCAACTGCAGCCTTGGTCTCAGCTGTGTTCCCAGCAGGGCTGGCAACCTCACGACTGCGAAGCGCCCCTATGTACTTAGATCAGATAACACAGGGCAAGAGATAGAAGTTGTAAGAGCAGAGATTATTAAAAGTTAAACACGAGGGGGGTGCGGAGGGGGGAGCAGAGAAAGGGCAGCAGTGCCGGTAACTTGATAGCGAAGTTCAGGTGCCTTCGTACTGTCCACCGCTAATGAGCGACCGGGGCAAAATTCGTCCGGAAAGTTGGCAGCAGCTCGCCAGACTTGGACCCGGCGCCCGGTTTTCTATTTCCCCGCTGTTGCTTCTTCTTCTGGAAAATTTATCTCGTTTAAAGTGGAAACGCGAGATGGATCGCGAAGTATTTTAGGGAAAGGGGTGCTCCTCGTCTCGTAATAGCAATTATAAACTTTGCTCTCTTCCCGGCTACTTGCTTATTAGGACCTCTCTCTCCCTCTCTCTGATGCTCTTGTGAGTAAATCGAATTCACCAAATGGGATTCCAGCCGACTTGAGTGAGTTTAGCTCTAAAGATGGTGTGTGAGCGCGAGGGTTTACGCTAAACATACGAACGGCTCATCTCACGTGTTCATCGCAGTATCAATCCTTCGATGCGTTATATCAAACGGTCGGGAGGCTCAGTGGTTAAGGTATCTGATTGGAGATCGGAATGTCCGCGGTTTGAGTCCCTGTCTCGGTGGGAATTTTTCATATGCCCTGACCTGACCTTCATCTCTTGCACAGCTAGCTGTATAATGTGTAGTATGCCAGAACGCTTCCGTGGCTCGGATTCCACCTTAAAATGTAAGTTCCCTATACACTGCTCGATTATCGGGTTAGGAAGAAAGGAACTGACTACCCTACCTCCAGCCAGCCAAGCCAAGTGTATCTTCTTAGGGAGGTTACAACCAATCTATGGGTTCAATACCAACTTAAAAAAAAAAGCAGTTACACCGCAAGTATATCTTCCATTCTTGTTTCTTTTCTTCATTCTAGATATAGAGTACGTCAACGAATAGGTCATTAAAGCCGGGAGAGCATTTTGGACAAGCAACGTGAAGGAAAAGCGGCCGTTGCTTATATGAATGACTTATTGCAGCAGTGATTTTGGAAGAAAATGGAAAACCAAAACGATGAAAATCGGACAGGGAGTCAAAGTTGCGTTGTCTTGAACGCCAAACAGTAACATTCCATCTCAGTCACCATTTATTTATTTTCACATAAATGTTAAAAAAAAAAAAAAATCCAGTTCTTCTATTCATTTGCCTATCATCATTAGCATTTATAGTGACTCAGTGCTTCAGGTGTCTGACTGGAGAGTGAAAGGTCCCCGGTTCTAATCCCAGTCTCGGCGGGTATTTTCAAAGGCCCTTAACCAGACCTTTACCTCTGGCACAGTTTGCTGTGTAATGTGAAGTACGCTAGAACACTTCCGTGGTTCGGATTCCACGTTAAACTGTAAGTTCCCTGTACCTGGTAGGATAGTCGGATTACGTTAAGGCGGCTACGACAGGGGCGGAATGCGCAGCCAATAGAAACCCTCTCACCAGGTCATTCCAACCACACTGAATTATTATTATTATCATTTGTGAGTCCTGGTCGATTGAAATGATAATAAAACGGCTATGCTAAAAATGTGCATGATTCCTCAGCTTATGCCCTCATTAATTATTGAATTAGTATGTTGGTTCTTGTGTCATTTTTATGATGTATTTATTAATTAGTCATACACTCGCTCAGCGTCATGTACCAAACATATTATGCGGGGAATTCGAGGAAGACATCCAAAAGATCAAGTTGATTGACTTTTAAGATAGCTCCCCCAATCGCTAAAGAAAATTCGATAACCTTTAACCGAAATTTCTGAAATTCCAAGTTAGCCGACTATCATAGCACCGTAACTATAACCATTTGTAGGCCTCATATATAAGTATTATTATAGTGCTATTGTAACTAATGTTATCAGCAACTTCGTACGCTTGGAATTAGAATTTTATAGCTAGAATTAAATAAAATTCACATCTAAAATACATAATAAACTGTGTCTATACGTGAAATTTATCAACATATCATAGCCAAACTGACTGAGAGAAACAAAGCGTGAGCAACCGATATAACATTACAGAGACTTACGCACTTTATGACAAAACATGTTATTTACCTATAAAAAACATTATCCTATATACATTCTCATAGTATATTTCATTAAGGTCAGTTCAGGCATTTCGTGGTGTAAACATAACAAACAGTGAGATGGATTTACTTTCGCATTTATATCAGTGTAAAGTTAGATACCCGCTAGATATATTAAATATCAAAATAATCTGCTGAAAAACCTACTAAAACCAGGAGTTATCTCATGTGAGGCTAACTGTCTTACACCGAAAAGTAGGGTGAGAATTCATGGTGATTCCTGGGCATCCGTTAATGTAACTATCTAGAGGCAACAGGGCGCTAATGACGCGTACAAAGACGGACTCTGATAGTCTTACTGCAAGTCGTTTACCGCAGCGTCTCCTACACGGCTCATCTCCGCCCCTGCATTCGTGGTAGGTGAAGCGATGTAAAACATACGGAGAAAGACTTGCTTATGGCTCCCGTAACTTGCAGCCACTTTGCATTTCAGAAGCCGACGGAGGATATTTTTTTTTTTTTTTTTTTGGTATTGTTCTGAAATTTTCTGACTGTACTTTGAATGTAATAAATGTAGTTAGTAATTAAATGTCGATTTTAATGAATTAGCTAATTTCACTACACATATTTCATATAGAACTGAGGTAATTAAAAATGATTATTTATTATTATAAATGCGAAAGTAAGTCTGCCTTTTTGTCTGTTTGTTACGTTTTCACGACTAAACGGCTAAACTGTTATTGATGAAATTTAACAAAGAAAAACTATGTATCATTAGTAAGGACATAGGATAATTTTTCGGGATAAATAACATTTTTTTCATGATATTTTGAAAACTAACTGAACGGTGACAGACAGATGGATAGCAAGTGTAAGTCTCTGTAATCTTGTATTGATGGCTCAGGCTTTGTTTCTCTCGCAGTCAGTTTGTGTGTGATCTGTTTATAAATTTCATGTACAGACACAACTTACTTTAGACGCGAAAGTAACTTAGTATCTCTGCCTGTATGTTATGTTTTCACGAAAAAACGGCTAAACTAATCTTAATTAAATTTGGCTACCACATACTATGTATCATTGGGAAGGACACAGGATACTTTTTTCGGGATGATTAACATATTTTGTAATAAAATTTTGAATAATAATCGAACGTTGACAGACAGACGGATAATATGTATAAGTATTTGTAAAGTTATATCGGTCTCTCAGGCGTTGATTTTTTCGTAGTCAGTTTACAAATTTCATGTACAGACACAACACCAACCCTCAAAGGCTAAATATATATCTTAGTAAAGGACAGCAAAACCAAACATATTGTGTACAAGATGGTATTGATATAAAATATCCACAGAGGAAAATATAATCTTAAACCAAAAACAGAAATCTGACGGAGGAACTGTGGTATGTACGAGTAGTCTCCAACAGTTAACCCCCCCCCCCATTTCCTTAGTTTGTTGCTATTTTTAAACATATTGCAAATTTATTCTCTTGATGAAACAGGCTTGCCTTCCGCGTCATATTAACTTGACTCTCCATGCTTTTTCTCCACGCGTATGAAGTAGCGGCTTAAGCTAGTGTTAGGTAGACTTTGGGTGGTAATTTACTTGTATCAGTTCGGGTCTGATCCTCGGCACAGTGGATTCTGACGAGTGTATGCCAGCGGTGGAGTTGAACCTAGGTGAGCGGGCACCGCCGGTTGGTCGTTATTGCGACCTTCCTGCCCCCACCTGGTGCCCGCCTGAACAGCCGGATGGAGGCAATTCGGACTCCAAGGTAGGCGGACAAACACACGTGGTCTGCGACCCACGTGTGTCGCACGACCAACATTCCACCCCATTGCCGCGTCCGCTAAGCGCTACTCCAACAATGCTGACGTGGACCTACATACACTGATCAGCCAAAACATTATGACCACCTACTTAATAGCATATTGGTCCATATTTCGAACGCAATACAGCAGTGATTCGGCGTTCCATGTATTCTACAAGTCCTTGGCAGGCTTCTAGATGTTTCTGCCACCAGAGGTATCAGACACCACGTACAAGTCACGGAATTCCGTTTAATTACAGACCAGCGATTTGTGTGACTGATTCGTTAAGTCAACCGTACTAAAAACCCTTGACTATACCACGGCAGACAGATTTTTTTTATTTTTATTTTTTAAATACATGGCCTTCGGCTTTTATTGTCATTTAGCCAGCTTCACAACATTTCATTATTAAATCTACTAATGTACAATGATTCTTTAAGTCTACGTCATTTTTGTGACTGAACGTGTATTATTTCTCAAATGTTTTTACTAACAATAATGAGGATAACACATGACGGACACAACATTTAATTAAAATCACCCATGCCCGAGGCCGGACTCGAAGCGGCGACCCCAGCAACTCGAGGTCAACACGCTAGCCGTTACGCTGCCAGGGTCGGCAACGGCCGACAGTTGAGTCAACATGACAAACGGATTTTTTTTTTTTTAATCATAAAGATGTGAAAAACCTTTCCGCTTTATGTAACTGGTGACTAAACGCCATGTACCGTTAGTGTCATGGGTGTTGTGGTTGAGTCATAGATTGGGAAACCTTAAATAAATAGATAACTATATTTTTTTTTTACTTACGGCTTTACGCCTCGTCGACGGCTAAGGCGGGGTGGGATTGTGGACAAGGAACGAGAAGAAATTCAGCCATGGCCTTTTTTTGAAGGAAGCATCCCGGCATTCACCTGGAGTGATTTGGGGAAACCATGGAAAACCCAAATCTGGATGCCCGGACGGGGATTCGAACCCGCGTCCTCCCTGTTGCGAGGCCAGAACGTTAACCTTTCACCCACCACGCTCGGTGATAACTAGAAAGAAACCTGGATGGGTGTACCGGTAATTGAAGACAAGACCTCTTGAATGGCATTCTATCGGTCATAAACTATACAGTCTGATATTCCAGTCTTTGTAATACAATTTGATACTACCGCCCAGTATGCCTACCTGCTTACTTACAGCTTAGAAGACACTCGAAACTTTCGCCAACCTAGAGACAAGAAGAATAAGACCTACATAATAGTTTATTGATATAATAGCCATTACAATTTCAATGAAATTGCTTTATGGACAGCCAGGACGAAGCTCAGCAAGGAGTGTTTCTCTGAAGATGAATGTATCATGTTTCCGAAACGTTGAGATAAGTATCAGTGTAAGGCAACATGACAGCCTGAAAAGCAATTTCATTTAGACTAAAATTTTCTACTGGTAGGGCTTTCTTTATCCTGTGGATCATTGGATAGAATGGTTGATTATGTTATTTACAGGTGGTTTCAAGCATAATCTTGACAAATACCAGAAGCATCAATGGTATATTAATCAGTAGTCGCGTGATAGAAACCATAAGAGAGCGCTGTAAGTAATGCATGGAAAAAGCAGATAAAAAGGAAACGGAGGCTGTGTGTGGAACAACAGTCGATGAAATTATAGCCAAAAGTGTGAAGGAGATCAGCTATGGAATGGTATGACTTAGTAGCGTGCCGTTTGAGGCCCTACAGGTGCCCTAACTCCACTGAGGAAATAAAAAACGTGGAGGACATGCCCTGATCCAAGGTTCCAATCTACAACCATTGACATTTAGGGACTACTGGGTTGTAACGACATATCGATGGGAGGAAAGGAAGGGGGAAAGACCTGAGTGACATAAGAACTAAGCTCTGGAGCCAGACTATAAAAAATTGTCCTTGAGTCTAGAGTTTGAGGTCAATATCTGGAGGAGGAACTTGAACGAACAGCACTAATATCGCGGTGGATTGCTTTACTCGCGCCTCACTGGAAGCGTTGACCGTACGGACTGATCCCCGTCGACTAGGGAGAAGCCAGGTGTTATACGTGAAAGCCAGCGAGCACCCCGGCCCCCTGCCGTGAGACTAAAGCGGACCGGTCTGCGACTCGATGAAAAAGAGGGGGGGCCGGGGGTACGGCGATGGGGTACGCCAGATTTATCCCGGCGTGCGGACGCCGGCTCAATGGGAGCAACGGACGGTGAAACGCGCTTGGGAAACGTTTGGCCAGACCGACAGAGAACGGTTTATCAGATTAACGGCGCCAGCGATGACGGAAAGTGGGCAGCACCAGTTGGCACCACTGGGGGATGATCGCGCGAGTGGGCAGCGTCTTCACTAAGCACAGTGACGCTGCATCTACCAATGACTTCAACCGGTAATAATCTGCAGTATGTCAGGTTTCCAGTCAGTTAGTATGCATTAATTAGCTGCCAACAGTCACAAGACAGCTCTCGAAGAAACACATTGATTAATAGCACTTCACACCAATTCGGAGTACAGAATGTTATGGACGAGAGAGGCCCAATCTCGTCTCGAACACATGCAAGCTGCAGCTCAATTTTGTTTTAATTTAAGTGTAGTTAGTAATTCATAACCATCCAAAAAAAGATGGGTATTTTTTTTAATTTTAGAAATGATATTCAAATTTCCGAAAGAAATATGCTTGATTTACTTAGCTCAGTTTTATTGAAATCAACATTTAAGCACCCGTGCTGCATTTTAACAAGCTACTATATACTTAACATTCGTATTACTGTGGGTCCAAAATACGCGCCATATGTTATTGGCAGACCGCGCGCCAACCATGCACTGTGAAGTTCAGCTGTTGCTGGCCAGTTCCATTTTGGCACCCTGTGAACCCCCCCCCTTCCCCCACCCCCTCCCCCTCCCATCCACGGAGCACGTATTTTTTTCGCCTATTATTTCCAAAAGAAATTTTTTACTGTTTTCTCCTGTCAGACTATCGTCAATTGCACACGGAGATAATTAAATGACGGAAATTAATATTCACATGCTGTTGTGTGTTCTGTACCTGATTTTAAGTGTGAAAAATAACATGTATGGAAAGCTACGTGGCCTGGCTAGAACCCCCCCCCCCCCAACCCCCTCACCCACGTAGCCCAGCGTAGTTTTCCAGCCAACTCCTCCCCCCTTTTTTTTACACCGAGCCATGTAGCTTATGAACGATCCCTAACGATAATAAACTTACGCCACCCAAAGATCATACAAACTACAGCTTGTGAAACCCTACAAATAAATTTATAATCGAGATCATCCAGAAAGAAGAATTATCAGGATAAGTATTGGACCAACCAAAACGGAAGAAGGCTACAGACTAAAGTCAAACAAAACAGTGTAGTCCCACTCAAACATAGGCAACGACATCAGAAACCGCAGACTAAAATTCTACAGTCACATCTATAGGATGTCAGGTCACGGAATAACTAAGCAGATATTCGACCACATACAACCATTAAAAACGCCTAACAGCTGGTTCGATAAAGTAAGACAAGACCTGGAAAAAGCAAATATCAAGACATCAGAAATCCTAGTTCGGAAAATCTTCAGACAAAAAATACACAACTGGGTAGTCATGTCAGAAATCTAACCCAGGAAGACCGGCGCAACATGGACAGAGGAGAAAAAAACTTGCCTTCAGTAAACGGATTCGAGAATACTGGAATGGCAAAAGAAACTCATACAGAAAATGATTAAGTTTTTCGTGGTCTTTATTAGTCTTTCTGCATAAAAGAATAATAAATATTAATACTATCATACATTACACTTATAAACAATTAAAAATATTGTAATAATAATAATGATGATTGGAAGGATGAGAGATTGTCACAAGTATTAGGCCTAAGCTTTGAAAGAATGGCTCACACAGTCTTAGGGTCAAAGATACTGCTGTTACTACCGAATTCTGAAGGTTATTTTTACTATGATTTTACACCTTGTCAACATCGGGTCATTAGAGGTGTGAAAGGACTTCGGGCAAGGAAGGGGAACTAATTCGGCTATGGTATTTTGAAAGTGGTACCTCTTCATTCGCCTGGAGCGATTTGGGGAAAACATGGAATACCCAAACCTAGATGGCCGAACAGGGATTCGAGCCCACATCATCGCGAATGCGAGGCCAGAGCGTTACGATTCATAAGTACCTTGAGCGATTTGGTGGTTCAGTGGCTAAGGCGTCTGCCTGGGAATCGATTTTGAAAGACCGAGCGTGGTGGTGTAAAGGTTAGCGTTCTGGCCTCGCATTCAGGAGGACGGCGGTTCGAATTCCCGTGCGGGCATCCAGATTTGGGTTTTCCATGGTTTCCCAAATCACTCCAGGCAAATGCCGGGATGCTTCCTTCAAAAGGCCATGGCCAAATTCCTTCCCATTCCTTGCCCCCCCATCCTTTCCCATCTCTAAAGACCTCGCTGTTGAGAGACGTAAAGCAGTTAAAAAAAAAAAAAAAGATTTTGAAAGGCCATTCCTCAGTTATGCCAAAGTTTGCTTTCTGTAAGTACGCCAGGACGCTTCCGTGATTCGGATCCTACCTATATCGTCTAAGATTATCCGGTTACAGCAACATTTATATCTAGGACCGACAGATTCTCTTCTATACTAATTTTATACACTGGCGATTGAGTAATGGAACAGGAAGAATTAACCGAGCGAGTAAACTTAGAACCACTCCAGCCATAGGGAACTGGGTTATCCATTGTTTTCCTGTAGGTATCTCATTAGACGAATGCCGGGATAGTTCTTCAAAATAACCCACGGTCTCCTCTTGCCATATCCAGTATATGCCTTCCGATGCATAAGGTATTGAACATTAGTATAGGTGCAGCGCATATTCCACCACCAATTTTAGTGAATCGCGGAGTGATGGTAATAGTAATCTTCATGGTCAAAATTTATAATAGTTGGTGTAATTAGCAACGAATAAATCATACGATCAAAGTAGAAAAATGGAAAGTGGGGATAGCAGAGAATATATAGACTTATATATATAAAAGTAAAAAGATAATTAATACAATGAAAAAAGCTGAGCAGCTTTCCATGGTCATCTGGAAAGAGTGGAAACGAAAAGACACCAAAGAGCATTTTATCTGACGTAGATAAAACGTTGGATCCACCTTTCTCATGTGGACGAAGTAAAGCATGAGGAAACGTTCTATTTCTTTTTCTATTCAGAAGTGTGAAACGACAAAATCACTGTAGCCATTGCGTTCGACTGTCTGGTGGGGTGTCTACGAGCTCATTTTATTGTTTACTAGCGGAGTGCCCGCGTTGCCCGGTATAGTGTTGACATTGCTTTTTCCGTATACTATTTTTTTTTATCCAATGAGAAATTTGTGTACCAAGTTACATTAAATTCCACCAGTCATTTCTGGAATTGAAGCAAAGCTAGATTCACCCGTATCCTACACAGAAAGGGGATGGTTGAAATTGATTTACCCCTACACTATTTTTATTCGTCGGAAAAAATTCATGTGTGCCAAGCTTGATTAATTTGGTACCAGTCATTTCCATTGATTTACACGTACATTTCCAGGAATGTGGTGGGTTGGATGCTTTGATAAGGAATGTTAATATTCATTTTGGTCCAGGTTACATTTCAACCTAATTACAACAGCAGCTGTTGTTGCTGCTCGAAAATGTACATGGACCGTACGCGCATTATTACATACCACATACATAAATATGTATCTAGAATGTGTCCGTTTGTTCCGGCATCACGCAGAAAATACATATTTTGAATGAATTTTCAGAATTTGAAAGTCAAAGTTAAAATTTGACGTATGTCTTAAGACGTTACAACAAATTTATTGTACGGATAATCTAGCATTACCTAAAAAAAGATGAATCTATTTTGACTGAGTTTTCACAGTATCAAAGATTAGACGTGTCTCAATATGCTGCATCATCTGCCGCTCGAGCTGAAAATTTTCTCATTATGCTACTTTATCTGGCGCTGGAGCTCAAAATTAAAATCTATTCCTTACCTGTACAGTTGAATATCAAGTATTCAGAATTATTTGCATTTATTTATGACACGAAAAGTTTATTACTATGTAAAAAACCGTAGTTACGCATATCTTCCGTTAGTAGTCATAGATTGTAGCTTCGTTGCCTGACATAATTCCGACGGCAACGATATTCTCTGGAGTTTACTTGGTAATTATTAATTTACCTATTTTCTTCTTTCCGTAGTTTCCTCTTCGCATTCAGTACTGAAATATATACAGTTTAAAGAATGAAAAACCTAAATTTAAGAAAGAACCCTGAAGATGTGGTAATACGATTACTATTTTGTATGACGAATTCAACATCTAGATGGTAATGGATCTTTGGTGTATTACGCTATACCTTCAGAATTTTATTTACTGCTCCGACGTTATGTAACGTTGAAACATAAGACATGTCAAACGATTCAATTCTGATCTTAAGCTTTAAAACGGCGGAAACCCGATAGAAATTTACTAAGCAGTTTATGAGTTTTTTCTGGAACATGTATAAACGATTTTCGTCTTGTGTATATAGGTTATGGCGCGAATAGCGAAGCTATTAAAAACGCTGCCTAAACGAAGAACTACAACAGCAAGAAAACTGTGGACGAAAAATGTATCGCTTTGGAAGCAGTGTCTGGAGGTTGAACATGGGACCAGCGTATTAACCGATATTTGATTTGCGATTAGCCCCGTGCCTCGCCCCCCGCCGAGCTAGTCTGGTCGCCGTTTAAAGCGCATAAGCGGCGCTCCACGCACAAAGCGCTTTGTTGCGATACAATAGTTTTTAACCCCGGCGGCTGGGCTCACCTAACGGGGAGACGAGGTGAGGGTCCGACGCACGTGTACGTGAAAAAACTACCAGACACCGCGCCGTCGGGAACTAAAAAATGAGCGAGACGACCCGTAAGCTCAAAATTCATTTACAGTCATTCCGCCTAAAACACATTCAGCAAAGAGACTGGTGCCTATAGTCGGCGCATGAAATTAGGCCTGCCAAGGTCACGTAGTCTCCACTGCCTCCCCTGCCCGCACCAACCCTCTGTCCCTTGGTTGGGCCGGTGACATTGCCATATTAGCTTTTGCCGGTCGTCCATGCGTATCTTTGCATGCGGTCGCTTTATTTCCTTAGTTTAAGGCCTATTCGAGTAATGTTAACGGTGGTGATGTTCAGGAACATAATCATGCAATTAGTGTATTAACAGACAGAAGTAATATTCGCGAACCTGCAGGTCACCTGGGCATTGGAAACCTAATTAAAATCATGTAACAGATATTTTAAAATATTTTTTTAAGGAATATTACCAATAACTAATACGAAATAAAAAATACTTTGATAAATTACAAACACTGACATGTAGGTATTTGTGTCAGTCATTTCAATGTATAATCGGTCCCTTATATTTGAAAAATTAATTTTCGTTTTGTCTTTGCTTTTGAAGTTTTCTCGCGAAATTTTTCATGTATGGTCCATTGTGTGCAATGACAGTAATAATTCTTACAGAAACCGAAAATCGCTTTTCTGTGGAGGACAGGAAATATGTTTCTCAGTCGTAAACGAACCGACCGACCAGCCGGCACTGGAGCATGCGCTGCGCGCAATCATTCGCGCAAATACAGGGCGTTCGCCGGGAAACGCAACCCACTGTTAGCGCTACAAGGAAGAAACTGCTCCCGGCGAGCGAGCGGTCAGTTTCCGGCATTGTTCGACCATCGGCCGCGGAGACTATTTCATAATAATTACGCTTCATAAACTTGTGTGCTAAGCATTTAAATGTGACGTAATTCATTAGCTTACCTTATAAAAGATGCTGGAAGTGTTGACCCTCTTGTGTAATGCACATTTCACATCTTCTGAACATATTTCGAGACACACGCTGCCCTAACTGACTTAATGATTTTTTGGGTGACTGTTCTAGTCGAAAAGCGATATCGTCAATTTTCTCCTCTGTGAGAATACGGTTGACCGACAGTCTCTTTTTGTTAAAAAATGAACCCGTTTCTCTTACTTTTTTAACCAGACGCAGAATTGTTGATTTAGCTGGCAGTAAAGCGCCAGGAAATTCGCGACGAAATTTACTGCGACACTTTTTAAACGACTTCTTCTTCACATATGTATCGTAGAGAAATATTCTTTGTTGCAAACTGTAACGTACCATAATTTTACTCACACTCAAACACGGTACAGATTAATAAGAGTATGAAGCCCCAAACCAGTCAAACTGCAAAGAAACGTTTATTCACAACACTGATTAATAAGAGACTGAAGTCACAAACTATCTACAATGCAAATAAACCGTTCTTAACAATGTAAGGGTCACTGCACTGCACTGTTGGGGCAGCGGAGGTGTTAAACAGTGCGGTGATTCACGGTGTCGTGTGGCGGAAACTGCTGGCGCGACTGACCGAGCAAGTTGCCGACGGCAACAGACTGGGAGGGTAGCGTTTTCCGGCGAACGCCCTGTATAAAATGTGAAACAATCCAAAAGGGGTTGTCTGAAGAGGCTTTGCCTTCTACCAGAATTAATTTCAGTATTTTCTTAGAAACTTTCTCGCTGGAAGTTTTTACGTAAACTAATAAAACGGAAGTTAGTCAGCGACAACATTTTCCATTACTCAGCCGAAACAACTAAGCGCTTCGTGTAACATTATTTTTTTTTCACATGTTTCCCTATTTAATGAATAGAATGTATTCGGTATGAGTCTGTTAACTTTCAGGAAGGCGCATAATTTTTTTTGAGTTATTTCTTATTATTTTTTATTGCTTTTTCTGTCGGTTGAAGTGAAAAAGTAATTTGATTTCTAATTTTCATGGAAACAAATTACTATTTTTTTAAAAACAGTCACAAAAATGTTTGGAATTTTAAAGCACATCACCTTGTTCCGCATGTTAAGTATTACGTTTTAGAAATTTTTTCGCACTCATTACTGAAAATTGATTTTTTTCTGATTTGCAACACTGTTCGGTTACTCCGTGACCTTCACAGGACTAATTTCGTGACTGCTACTATAGTACTCGCGGAACCTGGTACCAGCCAGTGTGGTTCAGTGCGCTGATACGCCGTACCCTGGACGGGGAGCTACTGTACGTCCCAGGTCCCCACGTACTGGCGTCTTATCTGTAGTTTATAGGCTTTATTCCGCAGCCAACAAGATGAATGCTGGGACGGTACTCAATCTCTGCCTCATAAAATACACATTTCAGAAAGAAGAAAAAATACACCTATCACACGTTGAACATAGTTACAAGAATCACGGACAGATGGCAACACTTCACTTACCCCATTTATTTATTTTATTTCGTATGGCAGAAGAAATACAAACACAGTAACTACATTAAATTACAATAAATATAACTACTAATACAGACTGATGTCCAACCATTGCAGCCATTCAATTGCTTCTGTGGTTGCTTCGTGAATATGATGCATTGTGCGACTGAATCTCCTAAGAGGATATTCCATGGCGATGTGGTGAATGGTTTGCTCGTAGTTACCGCAGTCACAAGAATGATTATCTGTCATTCCCCACTTGTACATCCAGTAGTTGCATCAACCGTGGCCTGTTCTCACTCGGTTCAGTGCCGTCCAGGTTTTCCTAGGAAGGTTGAATCCAGGAGTCTGTCGTGTAGGGTCTTGGATTAGCGCCTGTTTGTCGGGGTTTGAATTTGTCCACTCAGCGCACCATGCTTCGCCTATATTGGAATTATTTTGGACCAGCTCTTGACCAAACTTCCATGTTGAATATCTAGGTTTTAGTCTATTTGGAGCTTTGTGTGTGCAGTCCTGATGAATTGGAAGGTGTGGATATCTTTAGCATTTCTGCCACTCCTTTTTTAATGCCACTTGTCTTCGGGGACTTGTTGGGGGGATGTTAGAGAGTAAATGCAGCCAGTCTGTAGGTGTAGATTTAACAGTTCCAGATATTGTTCTCATTGTGTCATTTAGTTGAAAGTCGATCTTTTTTTTTTTTGTGACTGCTATTTAGCCATAATGGGCTGCAGTATTCGGCAGTTGAGTATACCAGAGCAAGAGCTGTGGCATTGCTCCCCAACCCGTTCCTGAAAGTTTGTGAAAGATGTTATTTCGAGTTTTACTTTTGCCGCTGTTTTATGGATATGCTCCTTATATGTCAATGACCGGTCAAGAACCACACCTAGATATTTAGGATGTGGATTGTACCCCATTAGTATCTATTTAGTTCGATCTGGCAATCTCCAAAAGAGAAGTGGCTGCAAACAAGGAGAGGACGAAAGTAGAACGGGAAAGCGCCCATCCACTGCATGGCCATACACCACCAGCCAAGAGACTCAAGTCCAGAAAAACCTTCCTAAGAACATCGAAGGAACATGATTTATGAAGGAGAAAAATACCTAGCTTTACCCTTCCTGAATCTGAAACAACACGGAAGCGTAACTAATAATTCCACATCTACATACGTCTTTACTGAACGAAGACGGAATTGCTTTAGCTCCATTTTTAATGATATACACTATTTCGGGAAAGCGTTGGATGCTAAACAAACTTCGGTTGTGATGTTCCAATCCTTATTTACTTTTAATACCCATCTTAGCTTAGCTTTTTTTATGTAGAGCTGAATGAGAACATTTGTAGACAATTTGACTGGAAGAGTTATTAAATGGTTTTCATGAAATTTGTGACAGAAATTTCTAGTCACTAGTTTCTAATCACTTTTGGGGGCAGCGTTTGTGCAGTTGGTTGACGTAAGGGTCACACGACACGCGGAAGAAATAAGGACAAGGATTTGGTGGGGATTCAGGGTTGTTCCTTAGAAGGAACCATTTTGGCAATCACATCGAGCGATTCTGGGGAAACAGAGAAACCGAAATCATGATGGCCGCGCTGGGGATCAAACTCGCGTCGTCTTGAATGCTTACCTTGTTACTTTTTGTTTGTTTCCGTTGTTCTGTTAGTTGAACGTCGATCTTTTTTTGTGCCATAATGGGCTGCAGTATTCGGCAGTTGAGTATACCAGAGCAAGAGCAAGTACTATTCATTACAAAAGAGGTGTTTCCATAATATTAACACATATCAACATTATCTGGTTGTTGTTATTGTCATCACCAATAACAGCTTACAGATTGGCTAAAGTGAGGCCATTAGACTGGAGACATTGTTCTATTCACGGAGGTGATAGGAAGTCCGAAATGTCCTTTTGAAAGGACTGATCCAAAATTATCCGATTGCGGGAAAGCATGGAAAACTGAAATGTTGTTAGCATAATCTTCAAGTTTTCCCACATCAGGTTTCAGGTTTAAAAAAAAAAAAAAAAAAAACCCAGCAAGAACAACAACACTACCAATAGTTATCCAGCTGCAATGCTTGCGGCTTGCGGCTTGCGGCTTGCGGCTTGTGGCATTATATAAGGTTAAATGAGCAAATAAAGTCTTCAGTTGGTTCATGAAAGAATGTCGAAAAAAAACAAACCAGATATTTTGAGATGTGCGAGTTCTGACGGATCAGTTTGGGATCTTACCACAGCGTGCCAAAATTCGAAGCATTCTGTAAACAACTTGACGAAGATACGTTCATATGCTTAGTTTACAAGGGACTCAGTTGTGAATTACTGGTTCTGATTTCAAGGGGTCATATTGCTGATTAGCCGTTAGATATTTTAGGATGACATCTTGATTGTAACTACCAGAATTCGTAGTGGTTAAGTCAATCAAAAAAGAGACGAACTGAAGAGGAATAACGAAAAGACAGGGTGTAAAATAATAATATTTTCAGTGTGGTCGTAATGACCTGGTGACAGGGTTTGTACTGGCTGCGCATTCCGCCCCTGTTGTAGCCGCCTATTCTAACCCGGAAATCCTACCGGGTACAAGGGACCTACAACTTAACGTAGAATCCGAACTACGGAAGCGTTCTGACGCACTTCACATTACACAGCAATCTGTGCCAGAGGTGAAAGTCGGGTTAAGAGTCTATGAAGATCCCCACCGATGCAGGGATTCGAACCGGGGACCTATGGATCCCCAGTCAGACATTTTAACCACTGAGCCACCAGACCACTCGAAATGGGATATGGGATCAGATGGTTGAGAAGTAGTTTGCAGTGGATGAGTAGGGATCAGCACAAGAAGCGGAGGACGTAGTGAAACCAGTTGAGAGACTAAATGCTTGGAGTTAGTTTTGTGAGCACCGTGTGCGCGCTGACAAGGTGTGCGCACAATGAGCCGGGGGCCCAAGGTATACACTGCGGGTGGCATTGTTAGAAGCCCCCCATTGTGTCCGGGGCACGCGCGGGACCCCCACGGCACGAGCGCGGGACATAAAGGACTCGCGCGTCCTGCGGGCTGCCTCCGGGGCACGACCTGTCCCGGAGGAGTGGCCAAAACACTGAAACTTACCCGCTTCCCTCGCTAACTAGCTCTATCAAGTAAACCTTCCTTAGTGATATGCAAAAATATCCGCGCAAGACTACGGCGTACTTATCTGAGCAGATATCGAAAACTGACCCATCGTAAGAAACTTTATTAACTACTCCGTTAATTTTGTCTCTCTATTGGTGGACAATCTAGATAACCAGATGATGGTAAAGTAGAGGGAGACGGCTTTGTACAGCAATTCCAAATACGTCTTCTACATCCAAAATTAAGTCACTCGAGAGTTAAAAGGTTAATACAACGTGCTTCGGCCGAGTGGAGACGGGAAGCGCGTCGCGTCCGGAAATATCTACTCCTGAATTTTACGAACGAGAGTTGGAATTATAGCAGCATCGTACAGTATAACCAACCTTTAAACAGAAAACATACGCTAGGTATTATATCACACAATATCTAAGACAAGACTCGTTAACGACGAAGCCACGTTATCTAAAAATAACCGGAGCATACAGATGGATCAACACATAAAATTCATTTTTTATGAGAATTTATACAACTATGGTCTTTGAGAAAAAAAGTCTAATATCCACGAATAATAAAATCAATTTAAAAAAAAAAAAAATCAAGGATCCGATAAGCTTTAATGTATTTGTCAATGATCATAGTCTCGAAGAAGTTAATCATTTGAAGTACTTGGGAAAATCGAATCGTACAACTATGAGAAATGCATAAAGAGAGTGATTCGGAAATTTTCAAGCATATGTACTGTACATAAGTTAAAGTTAATAGGTACCTGAGAGGAAGAGGGGGGAAACGGGAGATTAGACGGTACAGAACGCTTGATTGAAGCTTTTGAAAATAAGGGAAGATCCCCTCCTAGTTTTCGGAATAGTATCATGGCTCGTCAATAAGTAAAAAATGTCATTAGTAAGGGACAAGAAAAAATGATCACAGCGCCTAAGTAGAATGAACGAGTAAAGGATAACCAGAAAATTAATTTTTTTAACTGCTTTACGCCTCTTTTTAACATCGAGGTCTTTAGAGACGGGAAAGGATGGGGGGCAAGGATGGGGGCAAGGAATGGGAAGGAATTCGGCGATGGCCTTTTGAAGGAAGCATCCCGGCATTTGCCTGGAGTGATTTGGGGAAACCATGGAAAACCCAAATCTGGATGCCCGGACGGGGATTCGAACCGCCGTCCTCCCGATTGCGAGGCGAGAACGCTAACCGTTACGCCGCCCCGCTCGGTCAGAAAATTAAGAAGAAGATATAAACGGATACGTAACTGAAGTATAGGAAGACGGAGGAAAAGCTCGTTCGTGTAGAAGGGCAATAAACCTAAAAAAAAAAAAGGAGACGAGGAAGAAGAAAGAAGCAGGTGTAGAATATTTACTCTCCGTAATTCAAAGACAAAGTATGATACGATTTAAAAAAAAAGTGAAGATGACAGTCATTTGAAATATTAATGAGACTATACGTTCAGTATTATGTCGGTATATTCAATCCGTTTCACGCAAGAACGATGGTAAAAATCATTCAACAACCGACGTTTTGGGACTGAATGTCACAAGTCATACATAAATATCTGATTTCACAGGTACATCAAACAGGGTTGATCTGGCAATATAAAGCAAAACTTTTATCGTTAGTTTACATTCAAGGCCGACACAATTTTATTTATCTTTTGCCATCATACCCATGCTGCAAAGATAAGAAGCTGATATGAAAAGATAGGAAAATAAAATGGAACTTTTCCAACCTGTTATTTGAAATAATGGATAAAAGTACCTAATTCCTTAATATCAATTAAAAATTCTGACCCAGACATTAGCGTAGATGATACTTCTTCCGCAGGATATTCCAAGTTCTTTGACGCTCGATCCTTGCTGATGTGCATATTTAGTACGCGAAAATATGAAATATGTTAAAGACAAAATACTCACGTACCGTTAATTTTTATTTATGGTACAGCATCCCAACAATTTTACACGCGGAAAACCAAGACGATGTAAATGGATTACTAGAACAAGACGCTTCAATGGCTTCGCAAATGGCGGCTGAATTAGATTCAAGATCCCTCATGATCAATCCAAACAACAATATCATATACTACTGTACAAAGTTTAACGTAATATCAGTACCAGAGTAATTCCTAAATCGATCTGAAACTGCGGTAGGGTGAAAACATGCCGAGCAGGTCGCCGTGCAGGTGGCGGTGGCGGTCGCGCTGTATGTCGATGTCGCCGTAGATGGGTAAAAACATGCCGCGCAGCTCGCGCTGGAGGGTAAGCTAGATGTCGAGGTACTGCTGCTAGTGTTTACCAGTGTTTTTAAAATCCTTGTAGGTGCCAAACGTTGTAAATCGTTTGTGTTTAATGCGAGTATCATTTACTTTATTTGATCTCCAATTATTTGTGGAAGCGATAACGATAGAGATGATGATGGTCTGTCAGTAGCCACAAAGTGGTGGCTACTTTCTACGGCTGGTATCGGAAAGTTCAGTTAACAGCAAATAAATGAACGTAGACAAACGCTTGGTGAATTTCACCATTTAAATCAGGATCTAAAAAATCATCCAGACTAATTCCATGCCCACCTACGCAACACACCACAAACTTAACGGTAAAATCCTGGACAAACTGAAGTCAAATGTTTATAACAGTTACCACAACAATCCAATACATGCTGAGTGAAAACTCGTCGTGACTATAAATTAATGTTAATTATTGTAAATAAAGTAATGTACCGTATAACAAAACATTTTCGAGTCAAATCTAAAATTTATCAATCCAAAATCAGAATTTCTATTTTAAAATCAGAATTTTCCATTTCAAATTCAGTCAACAGTTTATTTTAAACAATAATTAACACGAATTTTTTTTTTTACTTTCTTTAAATTTATAATGATTGTTGGACTGAATTGTCTGATGTTCCATATTCGTCGGTATATGATGTGTAATAATTTCTGAATAGTCAATCAAGCCATCAACTATAGATAATTATTTCAATTAGGGCAAATGTAGATGGGAGCAGGAAAGGAGGAAAGCTGGGTGTATAGGAAAATTGCCACCGGAGCGTGCGCTCCATTGCAAATAATTTAATATTATTATTATCATAAAATTTGTTGGAATTTATCTGCCGCTGACTTGCTTGAAACATTCACTTTTCCGTAGTTGTATAATTTATAAAAATCTCTACTTATTATTTCATCAGTAATTTATTTAAAACAGAATGTAGCATTGTCAATTTCAGTACTCTGTTAATTTATATCTGCAGTTGTGTAAAACTAAATGAGATCCATTAAATAAAATAATATTTAGAACAAGACAAAATTAAACAACGCCACTCTGTATAATACGAAAGCCGAACTGCGTAATCAATTGTAGAAGCTGGATCGCGTGGCCTTGACATAGCTCAGCCAATCAGAGCCAAGCAGACCTCCAGCGGCGCGCTAGGCCGCGAGGTGAAAACAAAATACTTTGTTCTGGCATCGACCTCCAGCTGAGTGGCGAGCAGCGACGGCGACCGCGAGCGCCTCGGCGTGTGCTGACTCGTTGCTAACAATGGTTTTGTTTCACGTGGATGAAACATCTACCGCGACCGCACGCGCGACCTGCACGGCGACCTGCTCGGCATGTTTTCACCCGTATAGTCTTACATGGTTTCCAGCCGGATTGTGTCATAGAAAGACGTTTCGACGACGTTCTATGTTGTCTTCATCATGTATTCGTTTCCGAGAACTCCAAGTGTGCTGCTGCATTTGTCACAAGCAGATAACTGATGAAGATAACATAGAACGTTGCCGACTGCAAACCAGGGATGACTGTATTGCATTTGGGGGCGTCCATAACTTACGTGAGGTGAAATAGGGGGGGGGAGGGAGTCCGGCGAAATCTCACCAAGGGGGAGGGAGGGTTCAACGGAAATCTCACGTGAGGTTTTGGAAATTATTGTTGGGCTGTAGAGCTAAAAGAAAACAGGGTCTGCAAATTACGCGAAAATCGATTTTAGGGGGGTATTTCGTCGAAAACTGTGGGTGTAACCGGCTTTCGGTGAGACCTAAAAAAAGATCTAAAAAAAGTTGTGAGGGTGATTTCTAGGGAAGGGGAGGGGGGTCTCACGGACCAGATCTCACCAGAGGGTGGGGGGGGGGGGTCGAACCAGATCTCACGAAGTCTCACCAGAGGGGGGCGGGGGGCGGGGGGTCAGGAAATCCGGAAAAACACCTCACGTAATTTATGGATGCCCCTTTACACGCCGAGAAATTGCCAGTTCAGACACCAATCTGAAAGTTTCTGTTTTCATGCTATGAGGTCGAGGAATATCTTGAATTGTGCTAGCGATATGAATGTGAAGTGCGTAGAGCAGATGGCACTAAACAGAGTTGTCCATGCGGTGGAACAATGACCAGCCTGGAGCGTTGTGCATTGTGCCCAGGTGGATTACAAGTCCGGTCGAGTGTGGGGTTGTTCCAATAGCCGCAGGCGATCTGATTGTTCCTGTCCATATCGCCGGGTTCAGCTGGCCATACGGTAGTGCAGACGTACCAGCAGCATCGGCCATCTCCTTTGATAGAGCCATCAACTGCAAGATTCGATTAGTCGATACTAGTGTCAAAGGTTAAAATTCAACTATTCTGTCAACACCGAGCGTGGTAGTTGAGCGGTAACGTTCTGGCGTCGCATTCGGGAGGACAGGGTTAGAATCCCCGTCTGGCCACCCAGATTTGGGTTTTCCATGGTTTCTCCAAATCACTCCAGGCAAAAATCGGGATCGTTGCTGTAAAAGGCCATAGCAGAATTCCTACCCGTTCCTAGTCCCCACTCATTTCCCACCTCTAATGACTTTGACGTCGACGAGGCATAAAGCCCGATTCATAATAATATTAAAAAATCTGTTATGCACTATTTTACATCGACATCTACACAACTATTGGAACGCTTTCCAAATATAGGCAAAAGAAACTGCAAGTTACCATTCGGTTCAAAACATTGTTTCAGTGAAGCGGTGACAGTGCTGAGTCCTGGAATAGCGCAGAACATTTGATCGATGAGTTGTTTCACATTAGAGCTCAGTTTTATGAAGAAATGGGTAACCGACATTGCACTACGGCCAATCCTTCGCGAGATTTCGCCATATGATGCATCGATTTCAAACACGCCAATTCTTCGATCTCTCACATTTAGACATTCAGATGAAGGGGGTCGTCACTGTTTGCATTGGCATATCTGGTCAACAAGAACTTGTAAACAAAAAGGATTTATCTTACACTACTCTGTTTACCATATAATCAGTTTTGCATAATAACTGGTTCCGTAATTTTCTTATTACTACATGCAAAACTTTCAATTTTTAATCAGTTAGTACTCTTCATATGGGGATACTTGGGACTAAATTTGATTCATTTATAACATTTATCTTTTGCAGCTACTATCTTCTGGCAAGGAAGTGTGAGCTATATAAAAATAGGGTAAGGAAGACAGATTGGCTGAAACAAAGGAATGCACTAAAACAAGGAAGTGCGTTATCACCACTACTCTTCATTGTAATCATGGATGAAATAATGCAGAAGGTGGCAGTGAGGATGGGAGAGGAAAACATGAAGGTGATGGCTCTTGCGGACGATTTGATGATCTGGGTGGGTGATGAAGAGGATGTGCAGTGGCAGTTGGATGTAAGGACAGACAGCGTGAAGGAATATTGCCTGAAATTTAATGTAAAGAAATGTGAGTTTATGGTAACAACCAGAAACAAGAATAGGTTAACCCAGGGAATTGTGATGGCAGATGATCTACTAAAGAAGGTATACAGGTTCAAGCGCTTGGAGAGTGTATTAGAGGAAGACAAGCAGAGGCGTTTCTAAGGAGCATTAGAAGCCTGATGTGGAATAAAGATTTGCCACAGAGAAGCAAGAGAGTATTCTATCACACATACTATGTGCCTATCTTGACTTATGCTGCTAAAACATGGAAAAAGTGGGACATCAGCAGAGTACAAGCAAGCGAAATGTAGTTTTTAATAGGTAAAATGGGAGTTACTAAAATGGACAGAGTAAGGAATGAAGTGATTAGATGCACCATAAAAGAGGAACCACTACAGAAAAGGGTAGAAATGACCAGACTGAGATGGTATGGACTTGTAAAGAGAATGGAGGTTCAGAGAATCCCAAGAAAAATCAACTGTTAAGATGCATGGTAAACGACCCAGAGGAAGACCAAGAGATGGATGGCTGAAAGTAGTGGAGGAGTGTGTATGGAAGAGAGGAGAGGACTGGAACAAGATGGTGACAGAGAGGTGGTGGGAAGAAAGAAGGAAATGGAGAGACTTGTGCATGAATCAAACCTGGCCAGAGGCTGGAAACTATTGAGGATGATGATGATAATGATCTTGCAATTCAGGTTCTGATGTTCTCCTGAATCATTTATTCTTCCATGAAGTTTTTTTCCATATTATTATTTCACACATTCTTTCATCCGTTGTTGTTAGGTATCTCTGTGAATAGTGTGAGTTATGAGTCGAGTATATATGTTTTGAGAAGAAACACCGTCAAAGCATTTATCTGGATGATTAAGGAAAAAAATCGGGATAAGGGTGATCTTTACGTCAGAATTGAGGTTTGTACGTCACCAAATTCACTGTACCAAAAGCTTTTGTCTGGATGATTACGGAAAAAAATCGCGATAAGGCTGATCTTTACGTCAGAATTGAGGTTTGTACGTCACCAAATTCACTGTACCACTGTATAACGCTATCATCAATGCTGGTAAGTGGCAGTAAGAAACGGTAGGTTCCTCTTCCAGTCTTTGAATCCCTGTTATCAGATGGTATGGTTGGTCACGCGCGTCCCAGACCGCTAAGACTGTAATCTCATTTGAGCCCGGCCCGGCGAAGCGACTACCTCGTCCGGCTGTGAATGGAGCAAGGTAGCAGGCAGATTCACGGCAGATTTGGCACGGCTGGAAGGGGACGGATTGTGCCGCCGTGTCAAAATCCCCCGCAAGAGGGGGCGCCAGCACGGGGAAACTGGTCGAGTGACACCTGGGCACAAGACCAGAGCCCAACATTCACAACGTCACACAAAATACCTTCTCTTATAAAGCAGAGAACACTAAAACGTTATCAAGGTCAAATCTACCATGAGCCGTAATCTTCTGTCTTCTACTGTCTGTGGTGCAGTATTTGCTGTATGCTACATCCAAGCCACTATTCTTGCCGCAGTTGTCTTGTGACCGTGGTATGTTGCACTACACGTTCACATGTTCTCTGGAGTCTTTGACAATGTCGCTCCCCCCCCCCCCCCAGCAATATTATTATTTGTTTCAATTAACTGTACGAGGCGAGATCAGAAACTAAGTTTACAAAGTCTGCAGTGAAATGAACACATATTACAAACGTTACATTATTTTTCGATGTAGCCTCCATATCGGTTTAGGCACTTATCGCTTCGTGGGATGAGTTTGAATATTCTCTTCACGTAAAAATCCTGTCCTAGCGTTTTCAGCACCGTTGGCGCGAAGTATTTCTCCTCCCAGTCTGAAGCGAATCTTCGGCCTGCTAGGTGCTCTTTCAAGTGAGGAAAATTGTGAAAGTCGTTTGGAACCAGGTATTGGCTGTAGGGAGGGTGGTTGGTGATCTTCGTCGGTGACGTTTTTTCTACCGGCCGCAAACATGCGACACCATTCTATGACATGCTGAAGAGACATTACAGTCTCTCAGTAAACCTTTACCAGCTGTCGGCGAATTTCAGCCGCCGTTACATGTTTCACCCACAGAGATAGAACAATTGAGCCGATTTCTTAGCGAGACCAATTTTCCAAACCATTCACCATTTCTGTTTATGTATAACTGGCGCTGTAGATGGCGGGTGGCTGAAACTCTGCAGTTGTTTGCTGAATGTCTTAGAATTACCACATACTACCAATTTCTCTATAACGTCGACAGTCCAAGAATATACGCCTGTAATCTTAGTTTCCGATAACCTCTGATATGTATTTATAAAATACTGTAGGTACTCGTGTATGTATTCTCAGTTTCTCTATTGTCAGTAGAGTGTTTATTCTTTATGGGCAGTTTAATTTGGTAGCAGTAAGCAGTATTAAGATCTTTGGTTGTTGAGGGAAGGTTGTCGTAAAGTACAGACGACTCAGGCCGTGTTTATTGCCGTATTAGTAGTATTGTATTTGTGGCGATTTTAGAGGTTGTAACCGCGTTGCAATCTATTATTGTTAATGATTATTATTAAGTGATTTTGTCAAGTGAAGTAAATAAAGCGGAAATTTAATTTTGTTGACTCACTTTTTACGCAATGAAGTGAATGTTTCTAATTAATCGTTGACAATTGCTCCTTCATTTGAGTTTATATCTTGACTAACTATGTTTTATGTACTGGTTTAAGTGAGAGGCAGCTTATATGTATTCCTGACGCATTTGACCAGACGTCCATAACATTGGTGCTATTTACTTTGGAGTGAAAAATATTGAAATACGATCACTAGCAGTTATTCGTTGTGAGCTGATATACTATTTAAACATCACTGCAAATTAAGTAAACAAAACAAACTCTTCTCGGGCTTCCAGCCGCGTAAAAATGTCACCTTTGTGGGACGTTTCGAAGGCGTCTATCTCAGCCTTCATTTTCAATCAAATGTCAATAATTGGTTGAAAATGAGGGCTGAGATAGACGCCTTCGAAATGTCCCCCAAGGGTGACATCTTAACGCGGATGGAAGCCCGAGAAGAGTTTATTTATATACAACGCCGTGAAAAACTTCGATTTTACATCACTGCAAATTCTGGAGGACGCGGGTTCGAATCCCCGTCCGGGCATCCAGATTTTGGTTTTCCATGGTTTCGCAAATCACTACAGGCGAATGCTTCCTTCAAAAAGGCCATGGCGAAATTCCTTCCCGTTCCTTGTCCCCTGTCGAATCCGTCTCTAATGACCTTAGCCGTCAATAAGGCGTAAAGCTGTGAGTAAAAATAAATAAATAAAAAACATTCCAAGAGCAACCCTTACAGTCAACTTCTTTCAATAGGTCCCGAATATGATATTCATTTTGCCTACTGGCATTTGCTTGTAACTTTGCCCGTGGGGACCTGAGAGACTGAGGAGAATTTTTTCCTGTCAGAAGAGATGGGCAAATATTTTCAGACAGTGAAAATTCCATTGAAATGTCTCAAATTAAGAATAGCACGGGAAGAAAACCAGATTATTCAGTGTCACAACTAATAATTTGGCAAAGCCCCGTTCACAGTTCCCGGACGTAAAGTGAAGTCGTAGCTTCGTATACGGTTTTTAAATGCAAAAAAAAAAAAAAAAAAAAGATAGCGTTACGATTTTCTTATCACGAGTGTAGGTGATCTCATTCTACATGGCATAACGAAATTCTTATGCCATGTAAAGCACAACCGCATCGTGAATTGTGTAAAGCAATTCTGGCCAGGAATGCTAAAATTCGTGAAGTCCTGCCTTGTCCGAAATAAACTCTTTTCGAATGTCGCGGATCAGATTTTTAGTCAAATCCCTAACTTTATAGGCATTTTTCGGATTCTTATCTTTCATGGTGTAAACGATTTTTGGCTGGTATTGTATCGATAATCTTTGGCGCATGTCTGTGTGGGTTTCGAACAACTTATATAATCTTGCTTTGTCCTACCGATCACGCAGAATAATAGGATACTACGCAAATTGTAAGTAATACCACTAGCGTTCAACCTGTGAAAACCATATCCAAATTGGCTAGGTAGGTTTTAACCTGAAGTCGGTTCAAAGAAATCGATAGACGTTGCCTGCTTTCCGATCTAAATACGTATAAATAATATAATCCGTTCTGGAAAACATGTAAATTAATTTTAATAATATAATGAAAAAATCTTTCGTTAACTTCTTTGTTTCTTGAAGTTACTATGTGAGGCCGCACTTTTACGATCTCTGATGTTTGTGAAATTTCATTCGCTGTTGATATGTTTGATGAGTATGAACATGAAGTTACGGTCTCTGGCCGCACAGCTACAATTTCTGATGTTTGGAAGTGAATTAAATTCGCTGTTAATAGTAAGTAATGAAATTGAACTGTTTAAAATCATTAGTGTTGTTATTTTTTATAATTTGTTGATGAGCGATTCTGTCTTTACCACATTTCCCAAAAAAAAAAAAAAAAAAAAAAAAAAATCATTTTTCTATTGCCGCATGAATCGCTGTGGTTATTATGATGAAACTTAGTACACATGTTCCTGATATCATGGCTAAAAATATTGCGGGAATAAATCAACCCCAAACACATCTCTTTTCTGCTACGCCGGGGCGTTAGCCGTTTAAATACGTATAGAAAAATGGAGCGACTGACATGAAATTTAATTCACAAATGCAAAAAACTGATCTCTTTTATGAGCTTCAATATTTACTGCGTGTGCAAATCAACCTATATCGTACGGGGCAACGCCGGGATCACTGCTACGCCTTATTCTCGTCACATGTATTTATGCGCTATGTTCTTGCAGGCATTTTTACCACTGTTACTTATTTAAATGAATTGTCAATTAACTACTGCTAATATACTAATTTTACATCAATGGTAATATTCGAGCACCATAAATGACGAATATGTGTTGAAAAATATTCAATGTTTTGGAAGTTGAGTTAAATCATTATTGTCGTAAGTCTAAAATTGTACAATTTGATGGGAGGTGAAATGTATACGACAATAAATCAATTTAAGACAGTATGTTACTATGTTGGCGGTTAATTAGTTGCGATTCATTTATGATTTTAACTTTTGTTATTTCCTACATTTCAGGTTAAAAATAGTAATTCTCATAATAGTAAAGTAGGGATGGCGATTCTTTCTGAAAAAGATCGATTCTCAAATCGATTCGAATCGAAATTTGATAAATCGATTCACAAAAAAATCGAAGTCTAAGAGATCGATTTTCTAAAAATCGATCTTTTTTAGATTTGGTTTTCGTGTTCGTATTTTCAATGTAATTCCAATTATTGAAAATAAAAAGGTCACCATAATAATCGATCTTTTATCATTTTTAAAATAATTAAAGTTTTTTTTACAATTAAATCAAAGTATCAGGTATACAATAAGACATTTACTTCACAAATTTGTTGGGTACATTAAATAGCTTGAAATGATATAGCTTACAGTTCCCAGTGCTTAGTGTTCAAGCTTTTCAGAAACAACAGTCTGTCCAGTCTACTGGCATCCAAGTGGTTCCGCTCATCGGTTACGATGTTGCCGGCAATAAAAAAAGGCGCTCGCAAGGTGATGATCCCACTATACAGATATACTTCTTGGCTGCTGAGTAAACGTGATTATAAATTGATTTTTTTTGTTCTTACCAATAAAGTATAGGATCATCCTTTAGGTGCATAACTGCTTGCAGTAAATAATGTTTCAATTTTTCATTTAAACCCTGACATTCATGTGCAAGTGCATTACATGTAGAAAGTGCTTTTTCACATTCGATTTTCACGGATGAAATATCGATTCACTGGATCGATTCAGTACTATAAATCGATTTCTAAAATCAATTTTTGGGTCCAAAATATCGATTCTTCGATTAATCGATCTCAGATCGCCATCCCTATAGTAAAGGCGTGTACTAAAAAACAGATAGCCTATACAGCGTAACCTCACATCCCTTTTTGTGTGTGTGAAAGTTGTATTTCTGAAGTGGCCCAAACGGCGGAATAAATTGCTTATAAGAAGCTGCCAGAAGAATTTATTTTATTTTATTATATTTTAATTTTGCTTCTGACTTCATGCTGTGAACTACGAACAGGAGTGAAATCGGCATGGAATTTATTTGGAGTGATTGCTCTAAATGTAAAAAAATATAAATATGCTTACTACTTCGGGATGCAAATTTAGCAAGTCTGACGATGCAAACCGTAAGGTCGCCTGTTTGAGTCCGGCGACGGTAACGGATAGATTTAAGTAAGTTTTGTGTTCGACTTTTGCCATCCATACTATGCAGAAACAAAAACACACGAAAAACTTCTGGAAACGCATGCAACAACACATAGTGTTTCATGTTTGACAATATAGCCGGAAACATTTTTTCTTAAAAATATACAGTAGCTCTGTAACAAAGCACTAAAGCAACACAAACTAATAAGTAAATTGTAGAGTATGAGAAAAATCACAATATCTTAGATTGATAAGCATGTAGGCCCTATCCAAATTAGTTTTATTCGAAAACTAGACATGAAATCAAATCGCAGTCTTCCTTTTTTTAAATTAAGCGTCAAGAGCGCACGTGTCGCCATGTTCTGCGTACTTAAAAACAATATAGCTTAAATCCCATCTCTGAAGATCACGTTACGATGTCAGAGGGTATCTTTATATCCGGAAGAGCCGCTATAATTTCACATTGATACATGCACCAGTATTTTAGTTGTGTATTTGCTTATTAGTTGCTTTTTGTATTATTTATGTTCGTCCGATGTAGATCGTTTCATTATATTGTCTGATCAATGTTATAGTAAGAAAAGAAATATGGACTCACGTTTATTCGATACAATGAATGTATGCGATAAAAACTTTGATATTCATGCAGGAATATTAGCATTATTGTTTTCAACAGACGCTATGAGCCACCGAGGGTGGTGGGTGAACGGTTATCGCTCTGGTCTCGCATGCGGGAAAACGCGGGTTCGAATCCCGGTCCGGGCATCCAGATTTGCGTTTTCCATGCGTTCCTCAAATCACTCCAGGCAAATACGGGGATGCTTCCTTCAAAAGGCCATGGCCGAATTCCTGCCTGTTCCTTGTCCCCACTCCTTTTCCGCCTCTAATGACCTCTGTGTCAACGAGGCGGAAAGCCAGAAGTAAAAAAAAAAAAAAAAAAAAGTCTGATCATTTAAGCTTGTGAAAATTATTTCAGTTATGAGACAAAAATTTGCGTTAAACCCGTGATATTTCACTGGCTTGGAAACTAATTATTGAGTAAAACTGATTTTAAGAACGGTTAACAGATAACTTTGTCAGAGTTATTCTTCACTATATAAAAGCTACGAACGCAAAATATAGACTGAGGCTCCACGCAGTACTTAATAGTTTACATTTGTTTACAATATTTTTGTTTACTTATGGCTTTACGCCCCGTCAACGTCATTAGAGGTGGGATGGGTTTGGGGACAAGTAACGGGAAGGAATTCGGCCATTGCCTTTTAAGGAAGCATCCTGGCATTCGCCTGGAGTGATTTTGGGAAACTATGGAAAACCCAAATCTGGATGGATCTGGATCTGGTGTTTCGAACCGCCGTCCTCCCGAATGCGAGGCCAGAGTGTTAACCACTCACCCACCATCTCGGTACTATGTTTACGATTATAACTTGAATAAACTTCTTATTTACAGTACAAATGCAGTGAAGATAGTATCGTTCGCCCACTCAAATGCGAAAGAAACATCAAAAAATACACAGAAAGAAGTACAAGGAAAAATACACAGAAAAATAGATAGAAGTTACACTTCTCGCGCGCGTCTATTCTGATACATAGACAGTTGAGATGAAAAGTTTATCGGTAAGATTGCGGAAGGATGGTAGTTTAAAAATAGCGGTAGCATTGAGCCGTGAGGAAGGTGGATGCACAGGTATGTTGTGGGTGCCAGTGTCTTAGTCATTTGTTACGGCCAGTGGGGGCGTGGCGGGGCGGCTGCTTCTGACACACCCCGCTCCGAGACGCCCACAACACCTGCCGTGAAGGAGCAGAAGGGCGGGGGTGGCCCTTGAGGGTGCTTCCTGCGGCAGGTAGCTCCAGACAACAGGAGGCCAAATACCAGCGTGCAGGTAAGTACATTACTATTGACGTGTCAGCAAGATGTAATGAGCCAGAAAAGTTATCAAATTCCAACAGTTTTGAATAAATTTATAAATAAATAAAGGTATTAAAAAGAAAGAAGAAAAGACAAAAGTAACAATGAACTAAAAGATTTAATAGTCATTTGGAGAGTAACATTACAAAAGTAATAATTAATATCACTGGCAGAAAGATTAAAAACTCGTACAGAGCATGAATGGGTGGATTCAAAGTAAAGATACTGAACGAAATGAGCACTTATCATGGAATGGATGAGAACAGGATAGAAGTATCCGAGTGCTGGACATCACTTTTCGTTCTTCTGCCATTTTCAGTAATGAAACACAAGAAGGTTCGCTCCTGATCTCATGTATCACACTCAAGCGTATCATTTTAAGTAAGTAATTAATGGTGGATAAGAGAGCAAAGTTCTGTTCTTTGAGGATTGAGGAGAACTGGAAAGAGATGCTCCACAACTTTTCTGTCTGTTTGAAAAGCTAAGGCTTACTATGCCATACTTCCAGTCTTTGTCTCCATAAAGTGAAAAAAAAACCTTGTTCAATCCATTGACAGTCTGTCGGTCCAGGAGTTGATCCTTGAGGAAACAAAACAAGTCTAGTTCGCATTTAATAATCGCTGTCGGTCGGGTGGGTCAGTTGGTTAAGTCACGTGGTTGGGTGACTGAGGAGCAGAAGACATCCAGTTCGAATCCCGATATCGGCTGGGATTTTTATGAGATTTAAAACTGACCTTCCCCACTGGCAGAGCTTTTTTGATGTGAAGATTTTAGGAAGCTCCATGGTCCCAGTTTCATGTTTAATTGTATGCCCCCAATGCCTAATAGGATTACCAAGTTAGGTTAGGAGGCTGAAATAGAGGCATAGGGCAACTGCGCTGCCGCGGGTAAGACTCTGTCTTTGAGAGCACACATTGTTGGATGCTGTCCACTAAGACGAAGAACTCCATGGTAGCTTAGGAATTACGTTGATCATCCATTTTGCGCCAGGGTTAGAGCTATACAACTCTCGCACGACGAGGAAGATTATGGAAAGGAAACGTATTGTAAATCGACCGATACCTTTGTAAAGGAACAATCCCGGCTGGAGATATATCGAAAAGAAGAAATGCAAAGGCTAAATCTGGAAGGGTATATCTGGATCAAGGATGAATGAGGCCACGTTCCCCGAGATTTTTGGAAAAAGAAGAGAAGATATTCGAAAACGAATGGCAAGTAAATCGACCATTACTTCCATGAAGAATTCTACCTGATTGAGATATTTATATAAAAAAACATGAAACATCGACACCTGGTTATCTGGATCAACGATAAAGTCATGTCTTTCGAGTCAAAAGAAGAATTTTGGAAAAGGAATAGAAGATTTTGGAAAAGGAATGGAATGTAAACCGACTATGACCTTTATAAAGCAAACGTCCCGCTTGAAGATATTTCGGAGGAAAAAAAGTCATGGCACACTGAAATCTGGATTGCTGGACCACGGATGACAGCACTTTTCCTGAGCGAAGAGAAGATTTTGGAAAAGAAAAATTCTTTAAATGGTATGAGACGTAAATTGACCAAGTCCTTTACAAAGAAACCACCCCACCTGGAGATATTTAGAGAGAAAAAAATCATTGGACACAGAAATCTGGATCGAAGATGATCCCACGTACTCCGAAGATTTTGTTATAGGAAGAAAAGATTTTGAAAAGGGTATTAGATGTGAATTGACCATAACCTTTATAAAGAAATAGTTTTTACTTGGAAAGATTTTTGAATGAAACATCGAACATCAAAATCTGGACAGATGGACCAAGGGTTAGACCCCTCCCTCTGAGCTAAGAAGAGATTTTTGGAAAAGGAAAACAAGATTTTGGAAGAGAAAATTGAATGTAAATCAACCATGATCTTTATAAAGGGACCATCCCGCCTGGAGATATTTTGTAAAAAAAAATTGTAACATTAATCCGGTAAATAGACTCTTCGAATAAAGATAATATTTTGGAAAAGTTAGAGAAAAGTTTTGCAAGGGTATGGGATGAAAATCGACAGTTACTTTATGAACTAACGGTCCCGTCTGGAGATATTTAGGAAAAGATATGAAACACCGAAATATGGATAGATGGACAGAGGATGAATCCAAGTCATCCGAACCAAAAGAAGATTTTTGGTAAATTGATCGAAGATTTTGAAAAACGAATGGGATATAAATTGACTATAACCTTTGTAAATAAATTATACCTCCTGAAGATATTTCGGATAAAAATATGGAACACCGAAATTTGGATTAAGGATGAACCACGTTCCCGGAGAGAGAGAAGATTTTTCGAAAAGGAAGAGAAGATTTTAGAAAAGCAGTAGGATGTATACTGACCATGATTTTTATAAAGGGACCAGTCTGTCTGGAGATATTTCGAAAAAAACATGGAACACCGAAATGTAGACAGCTGGACAAAGGATCAGTTTACGTCCACTGAGTCAAGAGAAGATTTTTGGAAAAGAAACAGAAAATTTTGGAAAAGTAATTAATGTAAATTGACGTTGACATTTAGAAAGGAATCATTCTGCACCGAGATATTTCGAAAAAGAAAAACTGGCATTCTATGGGGACTGCTGACAGAAGTGAAAATTTAAAACTGTGAATATCATACTCGCAACACGTCATACTTATAGATACAGATATACTGTCAACATTAGCATGTCGGTGACGCGAAATCATAAGATTTAACCCATAAAAAATCGCTCAAAGTGCCTAAAGAAGTTTTTATTTCAAATAAAGTTTCTTCGATTGTGGATACGATCCCGTAACCTTACATTCTACGGCACAGTGCTTTACCACTTCGTCCACGGAAGCTGCCAATTACTGTGAACTTACAAGCTCTAATTCGAACGATTGATTATATTTATTTATTGATTCTTTTTACAAAAAAGTTCCTGCGGTTGCGGATACGATTCAGTAACCTTCCATTCGACGATACAGCGCTTTAACAATTGACACGAGGGGACCGCGAATAGCTGCAAATTTATAAGAAATGATTATAACGGCTAATGTCAGATATACGTATTACTAAATATTAATTAAATTTAATTAAATTGCAATGGAGCGTATACACGGGTGGCAATTTCCATACACACCCACCTTCCTCCTTTTCTGCATCCACCTACATTTACCCTTTACACATTTATACTTTAAATTCTTTCAACGTTTTTGGAAAATTATTCGTCATTTCTCTTGGCAACTTATTCCAATCCCTGACACCCTTAAGTAAAAAAAAGAAATCTTCTTACACTATTGTGCCTAAAATCGAGTGCCAGCTTGTGGTCATAGTCATCTTTCCCCTTCCATGCATTACTATCAATTCTTACACCAATATCTTTCCATGCCTGATCACCAATATACGCCTTGTACACTCCCATGATCCTCTTCATCCTCCTTCTGTCTTCCAATGAGTCCCATTCCAACTCTTTTATCATATCTGTTACTGATTGCGTTCTGCGATAATTTCCATAAACAAATCTAGCAGCCCTTCTTTGCACCTTCTCCAACTCCTGTATTTGATACTCAAAATGTGGGTCCCATACTACACTACCATATTCAAGCAATGGCATGACCAAAGTTTTGAAACTAAATTATCTCGTACATCCCCTCATCACGCTCTCCAACAAAGGCAGAATTTTGAAACCTTTTCCTACTACCTATCCAATGTGATCTGTCCAGTTAATCTTGTTATCAAATGTAATGCCAAGATATTTACATTTCAAGTCTTCAGTAAGCAATTCTTTCCCAACCTTATAATCATAATCAACCTTTAGTATTTTATTTGTGTATATAATAAGATGACTCTTCTTTGCATTTATCTTCATCCCATGTTTACCAACCCAACTAGATATCCTATCCAGATCACCCTGCAACTGTTAACAATCCTCAACAGTTTTGATCCTTTTATATAGCATTACGTCATCTGCAAACAATCTAATTTCTGATAGTAAACAATCAACACAATTATTCATTAGAATAATAAGTAGCAATGGTCCCAATACACTACCCTATGCACTCCCATTTTTACTTCCACTTCTTTTGATACCCTCTTTCCTCCCCTAACTTGCTGTATTCCACCATTCAAAAATTCTTCTTTCCAGCAAATCACTTTCTGATTCACTCCAATAGATTTTATCTTATTTGCTACCATTTTATAGTCTGATAGTCTAAAAACTATAGTTGGATACGATATTATAGGTATAATGTATAATCTTCCACGAGAACTGAGGACGCGTGATAATAAGGTATACACATCCTACAGTCAGGTATACACAATGTATTTGTGTATACAGGGTGTTACAAAAAGGTACGGCCAAACTTTCAGGAATCATTCCTCACACACAAACAAAGAAAATATGTTATGTGGACATGTGTCCGGAAACGCTTACTTTCCATGTTAGAGCTCATTTTATTACTTCTCTTCAAATCACATTAAACATGGAATGGAAACACACAGCAACAGAACGTACCAGCGTGACTTCAAACACTTTGTTACAGGAAATGTTCAAAATGTCCTCCGTTAGCGAGGATACATGCATCCACCCTCCGTCGCGTTGAATCCCTGATGCGCTGATGCAGCCGTGGAGAATGGCGTATTGTATCACAGCCGTCCACAATATGAGCTCTAACATGGAAAGTAAGCGTTTCCGGACACATGTCCACATAACATATTTTCTTTGTTTGTGTGTGAGGAATGTTTCCTGAAAGTTTGGCCGTACCTTTTTGTAACACCCTGTATATATTACATACAAGTATCATCTTGTATGAAATGCTCACGGGTGACTAGCCGAGTCAAGAATGCGTTGTCACACGAAATTTGAGCTACTAAAACCATTGTCGCCATCTTCTGGTGAAGACTTCACCAGAAGATGGCGACAATGATTTTGGTCGCCGAAATATGGTGTGGCAACGCATTCTTGACTCGGCTAGTCACCCGAGAGCATTTCATACATTCTCAACCCCGAGAAAGACTTCGTTCTTAAGTATAAGCTTTACTTTCGCTGCTGTCCAGTATATCGTTACAGTTATACTGCTATTACAGCGTGTTGGTGACGCCAACTCATAAGATTTTATTCATCCAAAAATCGTCCAATGCGCATCATACCCGCAACACATCATGGCATATCGATGACGCGAACTTATAAGATTTTACCCATCAAAAATTCGCCTAATATAATCAAAGAAAACTCCTATAAATTCCTACTCACCACTGGATTTGAGAGAGAAAATTTCGGAAGTAGGCGCCTTAACCGCAAAGCTACTAGACCGCAATCTTTTGAAGTTCACGTGTGCTAAGTAGTATCAAAATCGGATAGAAACTGTACGTTTGTATGAACAACGTTGACAAAATTTAAGGTGAGGGGGAAAGGAGGTGAGGGTTTAGGTTTTAGTAAATCAAACGTAAACAGTATTTTTCTCAATTTTTTATGAATAATTTTCACGCCATCACGTCAATGCAATTGAATATGTTGTTTTTATTTTCCGAACGCGTTTCACTTCATTCTCTGAAGCATCTTCAGCAGTTCTGAACTGTTAATTAAATTTGTTCTGAGTTACAATTTAACTATGAAAATCATGATATATACAGATATAAGCTTTACACATGCAAATTAATAATATTAATAATTATTATTAATTTTCATGTGTAAATCTTATATCTGTATATATCATAATATCCGTATGTAAAATTGTAACACAGAAAACAAATTAATTAATTAACAGTCAGAACCGCTGATGATGCTTCAGAGAATGAAGTGAAACGCGTACGAAAAATAAAAACAACATATTCAATCACATTAGCGTGAAAATTATTAAAAAAAAAAAAACATATTCCATTACATTGGCGTGAAAATTATTTTTTTAAAAAATTGATCCTACAGCAATTGAGGAAATGGCTCACAATATCCAGATGTTAAGTATTTTTCTGTTTGTTTTAAAGTATATATATACAAAGTTCTATGAAAATCTGATAAAAACTATGTCTTTGTATAAAGATTTTGCAAGAAGCGTCCAACGCGCATATCATACGCGCAACAGGTGGTGTGATGGTGACGCGCTCAACAGGTGGCGTGATGATGATGTGACGTCACGAGCTCACAGATTTACGCCCCGTCCAAACAAAGCGCCTGTAGAAGTTTTTACTTAAAAAAAAAACAATGGAACACCCAAATACGGACAGCTGGACCAAAGATAGAGCTTACGTGCTCCTGATAGTTATCCGTGAGCCCATAAGGCTCTCTGTGAGCTGTAGAGGTGGACGCATCCTTCCCTTGCCGCGTGTTAGAGCACACAGTACAGCTCCCTGGTATGTAGAGCCTGGTCATCGGGAACCCTAAAGCTTTCGCTTATTTGATCCGTCGCAAAACTGCCCCATTTATCCAACATTCAACTGCCGCCACCCGCCTCAGGATGCTTTTCCAAACTACCCGCCATTACAGCAGGGATGGTGAGGTAGGCGCGTTTCACCACCCTTAAAAGTGCCCACGGGGAGGCGTGCGGAGCCAGCGCCCGCTCCGGACCAGGCCGAAGACCCTTCTAAAACCATGGAGGAAGGAAATATATGGAGGAGAAGTGACGTTAAATTGGTGAAGCAGGCTCGCGCATGCGCAGTGGCGGCAGCGGCGATATTGCGCTTCCAAACAATTGCGATTTTCCCAGTATATCCCGAAAACTAAGCAAGATATCGAAACATTTTATTCTTTATTTTCGATTTGTCTCGTCGTGTTACATAAGAATCGATCATTAAATTTGACTTTTGCGAAATTTTTCTTCTCCATTTCAACTCAAGACACCTCACTTTTGATACAGTATATCTCTAGAACTAGGTGAGATATCGAAATTTTTTATTCTTTATTTTTCATTTGTCTCGTCTTTTTAAATAAGAATCCATCATCAAATTTGACTTTAACCAATTTTTTCTTCTGAATTTCAACCAAAACCATTTCACATTTGGGACAAAATATCTCGAAAACTAAGCAGGATATCCAAAAATTTTATTCTTCATTTTTATTTGTCATATCGAGTTACATAATAATCCATCACCAGATATCGGCGTCACCTTTATCCACCTTTTGTACATATTCCCCGTGTCTGTATGGAAGCGGCCAATGCCCCCTCCACTCCGGCCATGCCCCCCCACTCCTCCACCACCCTGCTTCACTTCAATGCGTGGTGAAGGTCTCTTGCGTCGTCTCCATATATTTCCTTCCTCCATGTCCAAAACCTGGCCGTATAGCGAAAAACCTCTCTGTGTAACCCGCGCTACACCCACCATCACAATTTCGGCGGCTAAGCGTAGCGCAAGTACGTCTGTACGTGCATGCAGCCTCTTGGACAGGGACGTGTGGTAGAGCGCACAGTGAGTAGTGCCAAGGTCGCGAGGCGCTTCCAATTAGGCGCGACGCACGTGACGACTCGGCGCGCTGGCAGGTAAGGAGAGCTCGCCGTCGACGGAGGCAGCGCCTGCTATCTGTCATAGCTGCGCGCAGGAAGTCGCTCAATTAGTGACTCACATCCCGGCCGGTTTCCGGCGCGGCCAGGCGGTAATTAACTGCTCGCTACCACTTATCGCAAGTTCGTAAGGAATTTATTGCCTCGCGCGAGCGGAAAACGGCCTTAGCGGCCGCTTCTTCATTGATGCACTGAGCAAAAGGCGGACCTGCTCAATGAAGTCAGTGTTCTTTGTAATTTCCCGTTACACAACAGTACTACACACGCAGTATACTTCTCGAATACAATGTATTTGTTCATAAAATGAGTTATTCCGCTGGATAATCCGGTGCCTAGGAATCCAGCACCGAGCATGGTGGCTGAGCGGTAAAGCTCTGTCCTCGCATTCTGGTGGACGCGGGTTCGAATCCCGTCCGGCCAAATAGAGCTGGGGCTTCCATGGTTTCCCCAGATCACTCCAGACGAATACTGAGTGGCTCCTTCAAAAGCACATGGCAGAATACCTTTTCGTTCTTTGCCCCTAGTCCTTTGTCGCCTCTAATGACCTCTACATCTACATATATACTCTGCAATTAACAAAATTGTGGGTGGCAGAGGGTGCTCAGCACCAAAGCTAATCTGTTTGTTGTGCATTCCAATCCCTAATGGTACGAGGGAAATAAGAATCATTGCGGCACCTTATTTCTGTAATCATATCTTTCCTGTCATTCCGGCTCAAATAGGTTGGTGGACGAAATATTTCACTACACTCGTAAGTGAAAGTGGGAGTACACATGTTTACCAGTAAGTTTAAACGAAACGTGCGTCGTCTATCTACCAGAGACTCCCAGCCTAGTCTTCTATTCAGTTCTGTGACCTCAACGTCCACGAGGCATAAAATATGAAGCAATTTATAATAATGCACAGAAGGGCAGAAATTTTTTCTTCTACTGTAGTTTGAGTCAGATAACCTCGTTTCAAATGGGAGGCATTGCTTTATCCGCCCTGGTCATGTGTTGCTTTACAGATTCGGAAAGACCATTCTGCGTTAATTCTCATTTATGGCATCATCAATACATTCAAAATGATTGGAAAGTATCCGTGTATGAACAAGATATTTATTTAAAGAAGGAATAAATACGAAGTAGGCTACTAATGATGAAAAAGCTAAAACCATAATTTTGGATTATTTTTCTGTCATCCTAAAACTAATGACCGGATTTCTACGAAGCTTATAAATGACATAGTAATATCTTAATGTCATTAATTAACATATAGGATACCTTTTAATCCGATTCGTTAAATTTTCACATAGAAATCGTGAGAAATATTCACCTAGCTTTAAACAGTGTGTGGTTTTTAACAACATTCATAACAGTGATACTTTATAGACGCACTAAAAATTTCCTAACAGTGACCATTACAAAATCTGTTCAAGCAAACAAAGACAGAAATTTGCTTTTGCCATTGTATTGGTAATTACTTTCATATATGAATCAGTTGTTTTTTTTAAATGGCGTAACCAAATGTAAAGTAAAATAAAAGAATAAAAATAAAAAAAGAAGACATCCACAAGCCTTATTAGACATTTTCGTTTAGCTTTATATGGTATTTTAATTTGAAATTTGTTACTTTAACATGTCCCATTATGCCTTTTCAAAAGAAACTAATAGCTATATTTTCAAGGAGCAAACAACTCCAGAGAAGCAAAATGTGAAAAATGTCTATTATGCTTTTTCAAAAAAACGCTGATTCATTTACCAAAATAGAGCACGTAGTTGTCAATAGAAGATAGCAGCAGTATTTTATACGAGGTTGTAGAATGTACTGACTGTATTTGATTACATTGTGATTCAATTAAAATTTAAAAAAACCGTAATGCTGATTTTTATCTTTATATATATGTAGGTCTACGTTTAGTTGTCTTATTCCATGTTTAACTAATTATAATAGGGACAGGACCACTTAATATTTGTTCGCAGAGATGTACCAGCGGGTCAATGACAGTGATAAGATTTTCTTTCAAAACAAAGGAGTCGGGAAATGGAATAAATTACCAAGTGATGGATAATTTACCAAAATGCAGAGGAATTTCAAATTAAAATTCGTAGAGGGCAAAAGTAGACGGATACAAGAAAAAAGAAAAAATGGGTGTAGGGATATTGCCACTGGAATATGCGCTCGATTGATATTAAATTAAATTTTCCGAAACAATGATGGTTTCAAAGGAAGACAAAAACCAATGACGGGGAAAAGTATGTTTAAGACATTTATGCATAACCTAATCCTAGAAAGAAAGATAATCAAGAAAGAGAATAAGTATAGAGATGACACTGATTTTTCGCGGTACCTACCTAGCCGATTTCTCTTTCATAATTCATCAGTGAATTAACAGCATAAATGTTTCTCAATAATTCATTAAGATTGGTTGGAAATGTTTTCTGTAGTCAATTAGTTCAAATTTATGTGAAACGTCGCTACTGCATATGAATGATATAGCGCTCTTTATATGTATATCCACTAGCTGTTACCGGCTGACTTCGAATGCGTGGACATAGAATTTTATTGCTACAATTGGATATAGATAGCTATAAGTTACGTAAAACGTGTTCCACAAAGCACGAAGTAGTGATAATATGACGGGGAAGTCATCATCATACCGTTCTACCATTGAAAGAATATCTTACACATTTCCTTGACACATTGTATCAAGATTGGTTTATCCGTTTAGTCTGTAATGTGTCGCTTGGTGACGGGAAATTTATGCGTGTGAATTCCACGTTTCTTTGGCATCGGCGAGAGCCAGGTGACTCATACCTGCGCTGAAAGACCCAACGGTTTATGGCAGTCCGTAAAGTTAAAAGCTTTACGCATTCAATGAAATTCAAAGGACAGTATAGGGACTGTGCCGAAATGAGGATTTCCTGGTACAGTATAAAACTAGAGAAACGATGCTTCGGAGAAAAAGTCAGGATGCGGAACACCTCTGTTGGGAACCAGCTAATCAAACAGTGTGTTACGAACTTTTAGAAACCATAAGTTTTTTATGTTGCATGAAAAGCGCCAATGGAGATCGTGGACGACCCGCCAAACGCTGCGACTCGCTGAAATTTCCCGCGTCTGCTAAAACTCCGGAGCCTGAAAGTTTTCAACGGGGCCAACAAGCGGGGAAGAAGACATTCTGTTTCTGGCCAGCAAATAATCCGCACCGACGCACCACGGGAGATTGCCGGAGTGGTCACTACCTGCGGGGAGCTATCTCGCCAAGTGACCTTGCGCCCAGCTGAACAACAGGGTCCGTGAAACTCTGTTTTATCCGCATGTCATCTGCCACGGTAAAGAACGCCGGCGATGTATAGACACTCTTGCGTCATTCAACCCTAGGCAACGCTCTGAGATGTGAATCATGCTCTTAATTGTTCAAAAGAAACTTTTAATATTCAGTTCTGTTCAATAAACCAATCAATTTTATATTCAAAGAAAATAATAGGTGTTGTAAACCCTGCTTTCAATAACTTCCTTTCCAATCAATCAGTATATCATTTGAATAGATGAAGATTTGAGTTTTTTAATGGTATTTTAAAAGTACAATTGCTTTGAATAAAAGTATTTCAGAATTGGAATGTCGCTTCTCTCGGATAGAGAACACTTCCATTCTTGGCGCCTACCCGGGATTAATTTTGCAAATTAATTTATTAATTAATGCATCTTATCTTTTTATTATAATTTTAATAACTAAAAACTAGACGCTTCAAGTCGTAACAAAAATACAGAGAGACAAAGTTACTTTCGCATTTATAATATTATAGTAGATTATATACAAACTGACTGCGAGAGAAACAAAGCCTGAACGACTGATATAACGTTACAGAGACTTAAACACGCTTTACGTCTGTCTGTCACTGCTTGTTTAGTTTTCAAAATTTCATTACAGAAGACGTTATTTATCAAAAATAAGTATTTTAAGGTCCTTCCTAATGATACACAGTATTTCCTCGTCAAATTTCATCATGATCGGTATAAGCTGTTAGTCATGAAAACGTAATAAACAGTCAGAGAAATGGAGTTACTTTTGTACTTATAATATTAGTGTAGATATACATATCTTCCTTTTTCGTTTATTTCTATCCTTTTTGTTATTTTCTTCAATCATGTTTCCTAAGTTTTTGAAACAGTTAAACCGAGCCATTCTGAAATCACTCTAGGTGAATGCCGGGATGATTCTTGCATAAAGGCATTAGTCTATTCACTTGCCGTTACTTGCTCGAATACACATCCTACTGTAATAAATACTATAATAAACTCAATGTCGAAGAACAAACATCCCCTCCCCCCCCTAAAAAAAAAAAAAAGTTTTGGTGTTAGAGCATTTATATGAACCAGAGGCGTACCACATAAATGTGAATCGAATAAATCCAGTTTTAACCAATCTTGATGAATGATTTAGAAACATATGTGCTGATAATTCACTGATGAATTAAAAAAAAACTTGGCTAGGTAGTTATCGCGAAAAACCGGAGGACAACTATTTATTTTTCCTCCTCTTTTCCTTCTGGAATCAGGATATAAAAAATGTTTAAAATATAGTTTTCCACGTCATTTGCATCTGTCTACGTTTGATTCCGCTACTGTTTAGTAAAATTTTTATAACAGTGGATAACAAAGCGTTTCTGCGAACAGTATATTAAGTGGTATTGCGCTTGTTGTAACCCGTTATCTACATCTATAAAACGAAACTCGTATATAGCTGTTTCAGAAAAACTGTAGAAGTACTGAGCAGATTTCAGTGGGGTTTTCATCTTTTTGAAGCATAGGATCAGAATTCAATCGTTTGGTATGACTTATGTTTCAACGTTACGTAACGCCAGAGCAGAAAATGAAATTCTGATGGTATAGCGTAAAACACCACAGATCCAATGCCAACTAAATGTTCATACGTGATACTTCGTAAAAATAAAAGCCAAATTTCCGAATCTTCCGGTTCCTTTCTTAAATTTAGGTTATGAATTATTTAAAACTGCATAGATGGTCGTACTGAATACGAAGAGGAACTACATAAAGAATAAAATACATAAAATAATTAACGTTAATGATAAACGTTGGAGAATATCGGTGCCGTCGAGGTTATCTCAACCATCAACAAAGCTACACTCTCTGAATACTAACAGTAACCTATGCGCAACTATAGCTTTTTACGTGAAAGTGAGCCTTTCGTGCTATCAGTAAAAGCAATTTTGGAAAATCTGAATACTTGATATTAAACCGTACAAATGTAGAACAGATTTTAATTTTGTGCTCCAGCGCCAGATGAAGTAGCATAATGAGAAAATTTTCATCTCCAACGGCAGATGAGCAGATTAATGAGACGCACCTAATGTTTGATACTGTGAAAACAGAGTGAAAATCGATTCAGCAGTTTTAAGGTAATGATAGATTATTCGAAAGATAAAAGTGCCGCAAAGCCTTATGACATGTATTAAATTTTAACTTACCCCAGCTTTTAAATTCTGAAAATCCATTCAAAATCTGTATTTTCTGCGTGATGCTGGAACAAACAGGCACATTCCGGATACATTTTTATGTATGTGGTATATGTTAATGCGCGTACGGTACATGTTTCGATTTTCGAGCGGCAACATTAGCTAATGTTAAAATGAGGTTGAAATGTAGACTACACTAAAATGAAAAAAGATATTCTTTATCATAGCATTATACCCAACCAATTCTCGCAACTGTACTGTTTAATTAACTTTTAGTTTAGTACCGGAAATTAATGAAGCTTGGTACACTTGAATCTCTTCGGAGGAATAAAAATTGTGAACGCGTAAATCAATTCCAACCCACCATTTTCTGAGTAAGGTGCGTTGAATCTAGGTTTTCTTCAATTCTGGAAATGGCTAGCTCGAATTTAATGAAACCTAGTACACCTGTTTCTCGTAAAAAAGGTATACATGTAAATCAACCCCTACTATACGGTACAACGTCGGGCACTCTGCTAGTACAGGGTGTCCGGAAAAGGACTCCCTGATTTCAAAATTAAATATCTCGAAAACAAAGATCGATAGAGGAATGCAGTAAACGGTATGTTTATTGTGACAGCTGTAAGAAGTGTATACAGCAGTGTGAAATAATAGTTACAAAAGCTGCTAACAGATGGCGCTGTACGCTGTACGCTGTACAGCTCATATCGGCATACATAAGTGAAATAATCGTATGAAAACAATCTTTGCAAACAATCACATCACAATTTTTTTCAAAATGTTCACCATTGGCACTACCCTGAGCTTCGGATCACTATTTAGGCATTACGTATGGCGACTACAGCGCCATCTGTTAGCAGCTTTTGTAACTATTATTTCACACTGCTGTATACACTTCTTACAGCTGTCACGATAAACATACCGTTTACTGCATTCCTCTATCGATCTTTGTTTTCGAGATATTTAATTTTGAAATCGGGGAGTCCTTTTCTGGACACCCTGTATATAAGACTAGTGTAAGCCCGTGAACGTTTTTTTCGTATCGTCACGGGTCTACAATAGTTACAGTTTTCAAGGTAAACGACCATAACAAATTGATGTGATCTTTCCAAATACCCTTAGGGTATATAAAATCTCTTTAACCTGAAGAACTCAGAAGTATTAATAGACGTATTAAACCTGGACAGGGACGATCGCACTATCATATAATGTTTCAAAGGTAGTGTTGGTACACTCGAACTTGCAGAAATAAAAACTTGTATATGACCCCAAAAGTTCAATCTGAAAAGAAGAATTTCTGTTTAAATGGAGTGCGTAATTGCTTTGAAAGCATCACGTCTTTTTTTTATTGAGACTGGGGAAACATTCATAATGTATTCTTTGGTCATAGTGTTTGTAACGGCCAGAGAACTTAATACAGACTCCAGATTATTAAATAGTTTAGCAACTCCGAAGTAATGAATTGCCAGAATACTCGATTAAGTAGCATATTTTATTCGATATCAACTATAAATAACCTAATATTTCGCATAGAGCGGATATGAATAAAGACCATTAACGAAAATGGTCTGTAAAATACGTAAGAAGCAAATAACCCGTAATGTGTGAACTTTGGTCAAGCAGCAATATCAGCGAAAGTTTTGATTAAACTGAAATTTTACCTAGGCTGAAATGACAGTTAGCATTCGTGATTAAAATAGAGAACATAAGTAATTTCAGTTTCTTAAAGTTCTTTTATGTTGCTTTCATTAGCACAAGTTTCTAAAAAAAAAAAAAAAAAAGCAGTTCCACGTTATTTCTGCCGTAGAATTTATAGATATTTTTTTAACTATAAAATGCTACTAAAAAAAATCAAATTGAATGAATGTATTATTGGTAACAGTTGCTTAGCCATTAATTTCTTCAAATGATATCTCTAGTCGCTGTTAATTTACGAACGGCGCCTGGCACGCGACGCCACTGTTTTCCAGCCAATAGCTATCGAGGTGAGTGAGCTTAGGAAATTATTTAGTAGATAAAACAACTATACGTACAAATACATCGGTAAAAATCACCATTAGGTTGGACAATTGAGAAGAAGCATATCTTCGTGTGTACGTGCTTTGTCGCTTGCAGTGGAAGCCACCTTACTCTTGGTGCTGTGTAGGACTCTGTATTCCCGGCATGCAGCAGGTAACAAGGGGGCGGGCCATTAGCACCCGCTAAATAACCCCATTATCGGAGTCGTGCTCGGTGGTAACGAGGCGGCGGCCTGATAAATTAGCCAACCAAACACTAGTTAAGTTTCCCGCCCTGATGAATGGCGGCATGGGGGGAGATTTCCGTTTTTTCCAAAACTCTTCCCGGCGCCCGGTAGTCCTAAATAATGCGCCCCGCAGCTTTATTAAGTCCAAACGGGCTAGCGGTCGGTTAATTGCTACGGGCGCTTCTGTCTTTGAAGGTTTTTCGCCCTTTGTTACTTTTCAGGTCCCAATATGCCGCCGCGGGGAAGGCGGCAGGTAGATTTATTTCCTGCACAGAAGTACGAGCCTGGGGAAAGGCTTCCGTCATTGATAAATGGCGGTGTATTTGTTGTATTAAGTGGCTTATAGGGGAGAGGGAGGGAGCTGATGTTTCTTGGCGTTTAGCATTACTGTGGTTGCCGAGGTAACTTTTTCATACCGACTGTTCTATAAGTCACTGCAACCGTGTTATTCCTCCAGATGTGACACAGAAAATACAGTACACTTTTGGATGGATCGGTGAAATACTACCGGCATATAACTTTAGTCAATTGGAGATGTGTTACTTCAGTAGGGGTGGGAAGTGTTGGGATACTCTCACTGAATGCCGACCATGGTGCATTCATTTATAATCACATGTACACTGAAACAGCCATAGCGAATAAAGGGAAATCGTAAAGGTGTTAAATTGGTTCACAATACAAAGCAATGGTTTCGGTTTTCCATGGTTTCCCCAAATCTCTCCAGGTGAATGGTGGCGTGATTCCTTCAAAAGACAATGGTCGAATACCTCCCCTATCCAAGGCTCCAGATCTTTCCATTTTTTTAAAAAAAAAAACGATAACAAAAAATTCAGGAAAACTGAAAACTTAAAACTATGAATACATACTCGCAACGCGTCATGCTTATAGCTAGAGATATATTAAAAAACCATAATTCCATGTGGTGGTAGTGAATGTGTTACAGGGTTTCTATTGGCTGCGCTTTCCGCCCTTGTCTTAGCCGTCTTAACTTAACCCGGCAATGCTACCAAGTACAGTTTAATGTAGAATCAGAACCACGGAAGCGTTCTGGCGTACTTCACATTACATAGCAACCTATGCCAGAGGTGAAGATGAGGTTAATGGTCTATTAGAATCCCCACCAAGATTGGGATTCGAACCGGCAACCTTTCGTTCGCCAGTGACACCTTGACCACTGAGCCACGAGATCACAACGGATATATTATTAACATTAGCATGTCGGTAATGCGAACTAATAAGATTTTACCCATTCAAAAATCTGCCAACGCGCCTAAAGAAATTTGCACTTCAGAAACTAAAATTGTGACTTATTCCACAACCCGACAGTTCGTCGAATCTTCCCGGAGGAGATGTACTAAGCTGGAGGCTAGAAGGTTAATTCCTTTATTCAGGGTCCTGCAGTTTATCGTGGAATCAGAACCACGATACCTCCCGGCGTAGCTCATATAATTAAATACAACTCCTAAAAATTCCTACTCACCGTAGGATCTCAACCCGCCACTGGAGAGAAAACTTTTGGAAGTAAACGCCTTAATCGCTGAGATACCAGATCACTTTCGCTTGAATTATACGTGTGATAACTACTAACGAAATCTGATATAAATTGTGAGTTTGTATGAACAACGTTGACAGAAATTAAAGTGAGAGCAGAAAGGAGGAGAGGGGTTAGGTTTCTGTAAAACAAACGTAAACAGTGTTTTTCTATTTGTTTTAAAGAACATATATGCAAAGTTCCATCAAAATCCGATAAAAACTGTGTGTCTGTATAAAGATTTTCCGAAAAGCGTCCAATGCGCATATCATAAACGCAACATTTGGCGTGATGGTGACGTCACGAACTCACAGATTTACCCCCGTTGAAACATCACGTAACGCGGCTTTAGAAGTTATCACTTCAAAAAAGTACTTAACTGCACTTGAATCGGTGGATGGCTTTGTAATATCTGATTAGTTTCATACTCTTTTGTTAGGGTGAGGGATGCTGGATCGATAGGTATGATCATCGATTACGTTGATTCGGGACCTGGTTCCGAAAGTACAGACAGTATGGTTGCTCTGTTTCGGGCTACTGACTAACCTCGGGCGTATTATGAGTCATTGGCAGTTCACTCAACCCGACTCCACTCATTCTGCAACGCTTGCAGTTCTGTCTGCTACCGCAGCCAAAGATAAAACTCGAAAAAAGCCAAACACGACTGCGCACTTGGTTGTGTAACGGCCTAATTAGTTTGGAGGCACAGCTGCACTGCGCCTTACGAGGTTACCGACACTTCGAGGCTAAAGTTTTTCTTCAACTTGGTGACAGCCCTTTCCTTTGTTCAGTACTCGCTTCCTGTATTGACCAACCACTTCTTTTTCCTCGCCGTGATATATTGCATTGGAATCTACTCCACAAATCACCTGTTTCTGATGACTTCATACGTTTCTTCCAACATCGTGATCTTGTACTATGTAAGCCCCGTTGGTTCAGTTGGTTGAGACTCCGTGATGGTATCTGGCACTGATCCAGATCAGCTGATTCGAGTCTTGGTAGTGTAAGAAAACGCATTGGAAATATTAGAATACATTGTGGTGGTACGGTAAACCAAAATCTTAACTCCTATCACCGTTAATGCAAGTAATCCGGCATGTCTTGAAAAGCAACCATCAATTTCGGTTCTTCTTCCTTTGGGATTTTTCCAAAAACTTGTTCCCTTGCTATTGATTTCCCAAATTGCCTTAATTAGGCAACTTTCAAATATTTCTTCTTTCTGGTATAGCTCAACTACAAGCTTCGCTCGCATGAAACTCTGTGTTCCACACATTTGGTTTCAAACATTTCTTGCTGAGTTCTGTGTCAATGTTCCAAAATAGAAGAGGATCAATGCAATCTTGCTACAGTGCTACAGTGCTGTGCTGTTGCTTCATTGTTGATAAACAGTGCAAATTTAACTACTTTTCTTTATGAATACATTGCCGTACAAGTTCTATGAGTTTTTCCTTTCTTTTATGATTTTACTACTCGTCTACGTGTCATTAGATGAGATTAAGGACTGCGGTCAAGGAACGGGAAGGAATTAGGCCTAATCATTTTGAAGGTACCATCCCATCATTTGCCTGGAATTGTCGATGACATTGTTGGCTGTGATATCCACGAAAGGTTTGGTTACCAAGTGACATAGTTTCGATTGGCCGCGCATTCCACCTCTATCGTGGTTGGACCTACAGTTTAAAGTGGAGACCAATCCATGGAGCGTCCTGGTGCACCCATATGAACAAAACCCCGGTCAAAATTCTCAACTGCACTGGGAATAGAACCCGCGATCCTTTACACTGAAGGTGTATTCGTTAACCACTGCATTACCAGCATTGTCTGCGACGAATAGGTGTTGAGATTAATACACAGTTTTACAGCTATGTATTAATTTTGATGGAAGATAAAAGTCTACGATTTGATAACATTTAATATTTGGTTTGGTGTCAGTAGGTTTGCTATTTGGCCACTTCTTTTTTTTTCAAATTTAGATCACTCAATTAAAGTCGAACTAGTTTAAGGTAATAGACTGCGCATACTTGCTGTCCGTTTCTTTGTTGTTGTCATATTTTCTGTTTTTGTCATGAGTGACGTGGCAATGCTAATTTTGAAAGCACTTAACTGGGTAATTAATGTTCAGCATGATACGTTTCAGTTTATGAGTGGAAAAACATTAAGCTTTACGAAAAAAAGAGTCCAGAAAACTTTGCATCACATTGAAATTTTTGGAGTTGATGGGTCAGAGGAGAAGACACAAAAATTCTCGGGGATAAAGCAGGAACAGAGCAGTACAAAAAATTTTCAAATCAAATAAACGGGTAATACAAGAGAGCAAAAGAAAAAAAGTGTCCGCAAAAATTGTGCCATGAGGTAGAAAAGGAAATGGTCGTAGATAATATACCTAGGTGTGTCCTATTGGAAGATCAAATAGAATTTTGAGAAATGGAAAAATATGTATTAACATTATAATTGAATCGGCTAATGTAAAACCTCTTTTAATTTGTCAAAATAGAGCTGAGCGATGATTGAATACATAGAGAAACAGTATGATGGAGACGATTTGAACAATAATGTACTGAAGAAAGAAGAAAGTTGACGTTGATAACCTCGGAGATCCTGCTTTAAGGGACCGAGCTTGGTGGTGTAACGGTTAGCGTTATGGCCTTCGCATTCGGGAGGATGGTGGTTCGAATCCCCATCCGGGCATCCAGATTTGGGTTTTCCATGGTTTCCCCAAATCACTCCAGGTGAATGCCGGGATGCTTCCTTCAAAAAGGCCATGGCTGAATTATTTCCCATTCCTTGCCCCCATCGTTTCCAGTCTCTAAAGACCTCGCTGTTAAGAGACGTTAAGCAGTTAAAAAAAGCTGTTTTAAGGACGGAATCTGATAGAGCTTTGAAAAAATTTAAATAAAAAATGGCAGTTGGAATTGATTAGATTCCTGCAGATTCTCTGAAATCCTTAGGAGAAGAAAGAATCAAAAACTTATTCAAACTGATATGAAACAGGAGATATTGCAACTGATTTTTTTTAATAAACGTTTCATCTTCACACTTCCCTAGAAAGTAAAAGCTGACAAATGTGAGAACTATCGCACCATAAGTCCAACATAGCTTGCTTTAAAATTGCTGGCCAGGATAATACACAGAATGTTAGAAAGGATAGCAGAGGAGATAATATGTGAAGATCACTTTGGGTATAACTATTTATTTCCCATTACTACACGTCGACAGCTTTCGCCTTCCTTTTTAACCAAACGAAGTTTGTACCCTTTTATAATTGCATCTATTTCACGCTTCAATTTTGGCTACTAATTTAATAGATCATCTAATATCCATAAGAACTGCATTGTGATCATTAGGGTTCGGATCTCTAGGACAAGTAATATTTTTTTTCCTGCCGTCTTTCTGGGCTGAAATTCTGAATTTAACAGTGATTCAACGTTTCTGATTGTATTTAAATGTATTTTATATGGCGCTATAAATACATATTCAGGCCATTTTCCTAGTTTTTGTCATATTTTGAAAATATGTATGGTCATATTTCAGGAAAAATCTGGTAGTTTTTTTAATAGTACCGGGAATTCACTAGATATAGATGAGAAGAAATTAAGATAATTATTCACAGAACTGTACTTCAGCTATGCAGGTGGGGGGGAGGGGGGAAACTAATTTTCACTGCGGTCAAAAATCACGTCAAGAATTAAGTTATACATTATTATCACTCTCAAAACGTAATGTTCAGCTCACCTTTTAATCTCGACAATCCAGCAGAAGCATGCCTGTGTGGAACCACGTCAATCAATATTTCAATCAAATATCCTCAGTCATCGTTATATCTGCAATGGATCACTGATTAGACCTACCGCCATGCCGAAGATAAAATTTCCTGAAAGTGCTAAGTTACGTAAGGGAATTAAGAGACGAGTATTTTAGTACAAATGAAAGAATTCTAGTCTGTAAATTATCAGAAATTAAAGTAACTTCAACAAATCAATTTCAAAATTTAATTTCCCAACGGTGCAGCGAGTTCACGCAAGCAAAATATGCTGTCTACATGAAAGAGACACTACTAGATAAGATAAATGATGTATAATTCAGCATCTTTAAATGTTTGGTCATATTTTGTCATTTTTAGGTCATATTTACCCATTTTAAGGAAATATTTGCGTGCATATTTCTCTATGTTTTTGGTTATAAAGATCCGAACCCTAGTGATCAGCTATTCTTTCTGTTACTTCAAATCCCACAAGACTTTTATCAGGTTTTATTAGAAAGATACCCAACATGTTTGAGGCCCTTGTGTCCTGCTCAAAGACTTGTGTAAAGCCTCCTTCACAGAGCTAAAGCAGTGTAATGCTACCGTTGTATAAAAATCGATCGTGTTAGCTTCACGGAAGAAGAATCGCTCGGTATGATGGACTTGGATTGTGACACGGAAGTTACGTTGGAGTGGGTCTGGGTTGGATAAGGAGAATGTGCCTTGACCTCCTCGAGAAAAGATCACCCCTGGAGTGCCGAAAGTTTTGTGTGGCCGCGATCAAAACAAGTTGGTCGAGCGGAACGCATTGTCCGGCTGGACAAGTTTGGCAATATCCGAAGAGGGCGGACGCCAAGTTGTCTCGGGGGCAGTAAAAGGACAGCTGCTGCCACCTGGTGGCTAACAGCTGCTCCGAAAAGGGGTTAAGCCCTCGCGAGGCTCCCCGTATAATCGGAATCAGTGTGTGGGGAAGGGAACACGAAACATCCCCACCTACGCTACTTGGTAGGGTAGTTTTACCGTCCAAATAAGAAAAGACGTGGTGGCCTCTGGAAATAATACAAGGTAATGTGGTCAGCATCACAATCTTAGCAATTCGAATGGGCATCGGGTGACGTGGGTAGTGGGTTTTCTTTTTTGATTATGGCCTTAAGCCTCGTCGACGTCGAGGTCATTAGAGGCGGGAAGGGAGTGGTAGCAAGGAACTGGAAGTATTTCTGCCATGGCTATTTGAAGGAAGCATCCCGGCATTCGCCTGGAGTGATTTTGGGAAACCATAGAAAATCCAAACCTGGTTGGCTGTACAGGGATTCGAACCCGCGTCCTCCCAAATGTGAGGCCAGAACCTTACCGCGACTCCCACCCCTCGGTGGGAGAGGGGTTATAAACTTGTTAATTACATTTAAACCCATTAGTATAATTAATTTCCACTGTTAACTGAAAATACATATCATCCCATGTTAGTTACTATATATAAATGTGGTTTCCAGGTAATGTAATTGCTGCATTTGTAAACGTTTTCAACACACAAAAAAACATACATATACTTTGTCACCTTCGCATTCTATAAACCTAACATAGAGTTTTTCTTGAGCGGTTAAGGTGTCTGAAGATATCCGGTTCGAATATTTGTCTCGGCGGGTATTTTCACATATGGCACAGTTCGCTGTGTAATTTAAAGTTCGGAGTCCACGTTAAACTGTAGGTTCCCTATACCCGGTGGGATTACCGGGTCAGGTTAAAGTGGCTACGACAGGTGCGGAATTTGCAGCCAACAGAAACCCTGTCACCAGACCGTTATGAGTACATAGAGTCACTATTATTATTTATAGTATTTTCTCAGTCATGTTAGTTACCAAATTCCAAGAATAAAACTCATTCACAGAGGAAAATGGGTTCTAGAGCAAAACTCTTTCATCAAATGTTCGCTCTGTGATACAGTGTCGACAGCTTGCTGACAATCCAAAAACATTCCATCCACTTGCGATCCTGCATCAGTAGTTTTCATTAACTCATGTGAAAATAGGAACAGCTTTTTCTAACACAATCTGTTCTTCCGAAATATGTGTTGGTTCGGTATAAGCAATTCGTTTGCCGTTTGCGTCTAAAAACTTCACAATGTTTGATCATATAACATGCTTCAGACCTCTGTTGCAGACAGATGTTAGAGATTAGGGTTGATAGTTCCTAAATTTCTTCTATTTCGTTTCTTGAAAATTAGTACTAGCTGCGCAATTTTCTGGTCGAAAGATATTATATCTGGATGTTGTGGATCATTTTTTCCTCAATTGCTGATAATATTAATAAATAAATTACGCCAAAGCAATTGACTTTTTTGTATTTATTGGTCTCCCGTACGCGTTTCACTTCTTTTGCAGAAGCACCTTCAGCGGGTTTTTTCTGTTAATTATGTACATAAGTTGTAAGTAGGTTATGTTTGTGGTTGGTACAGTGGAATGAATTATTATCTAACTTATAATCTACTTACATTTTGTGGTCTATTGTATTTCTTTTAACTCCATTCTCAGCATCAGTGCTCTTGCATTTTTGGTGGGAAGTGTCTTCATTTTTCAGTTTCACAACACTATACTTTATTGCACTGCACTATGTGTTTGTTATTACTTGCAAATGGCCGTTCTGTTTTGTGTAGTTATGCGGTGCTGTCACCACTGAAATCATTTATATTTGAAAAAAAAAACATCAAACAATGGAAGACTGAAAAAACAAAACAGCACCGCATAACTACACAAAACTCGATGATTAGTAAACAAAACAGAACGGCCATTTGCAAGTAATAACAAACACAAAGTGCAGTGCAATAAAGTGTAGTGTTGTGAAACTGAAAAATGAAGACACTTCCCACCAAAAATGCAAGAGCACTGATGCTGAGAATGGAGTTAAAAGAAATACAATAGACCACAAAATGTAAGTAGATTATAAGTTAGATAATAATTCATTCCACTGTACCAACCACAAACATAACCTACTTACAACTTATGTACATAATTAACAGAAAAAACCCGCTGAAGGTGCTTCTGCAAAAGAAGTGAAACGCGTACGGGAGACCAATAAATACAAAAAAAGTCAATTGCTTTGGCGTAATTTATTTATTAATATGACGCAGTATTGTTCGTATATCTTTTTATGCAACGCAGATCTCTATAATCGTGTTGGAGGCAGTATCAACATTATCACTATCCTCTCAACCATTTTTATTATTAATTTACTATTATTATTAATACTGGATTATGTAACATTTATTAATTATAGGTATCATGAATAACTGTATTAATTTTTGTAACTTGATTTGTAACATTGTTGGTTTTCCACATGATGTTAGTTTGTTTAGTAAACGGTATAAAATAGCTTTGTTATCTTTTCGTAACAGTCTTTGACATTGACTGGCACAGCTGTGCTGGAAGTGATTGTTGATTGGGCGCCTGCATTGTAGCATAGCAGGACGTGAGGCAGTGTGTGTGTCGTGCCGCTTGGAGGAGGTTGTATGGCGCAAGCACAGCCCTTTCCTTCACAACCTAAAATAGTTTGTTAAACGTATGGGAAACTTGTTTGAATGTAACATAAGCGTTTTAAAAGTTGTGTCAGTGAATGATATCAATCAAAATCAATAATATCTTGACAAGAACAGAGTTTAACCGAGCTAACAGGTTGCATGTGTTGATGGAGGAGCATTTGGGTCGATCTTCTCTAAATAACATGCCGTCATCAAAAAGAGAGGATAGCTTACGGATACTCATCGGTACATCCTTTACTCCAACGAGAGCAGAATCATAACATTGGCAGCCACTCCTGTCATTCCTCGTTCAGACTTGGTTAATAGTCGTCGGGTGGCCATTATCACGTTAACAACCGTTTAACAGGAAACGAAATTATCTGTCATCAGTCACTCCCGTCTGCTCGACGTGGTACGTGTTCAGACTTGCAACCTACGCAAAAGGATTTGGTCCGTTGAGCAATCAAGTTATTTAGTTATGCCCTGTTTGTTTGATTTTGAGTACTTTGCCTTAGTTTACTTACTTTTCGTCTTACTATTTGAGCGTACTTTTTTCTGTAACTGATCCAAAATTTACCAACAATATACTTTTACTTCTGTTACTATTAATACATTAACTAGAATAAGCCTTTCTGATTCAAGTGTAGTTCCGAATATACTTTCTTCTATAAATCTTACAAAATGAATGGCACTCATACTGCCCCGAACTACATTTTTTTTTCCCTAACACAGAAATAAGCTAAATTCTCATTTTCTGCACCACTATACAGTTTATCCATCATATCATTTCAATACATTTACAGTGAGCTTTATGCATGTAACATAAAACGACAATTCTTCATCCACTTTAATAAAATGCATAGAACCTGGAGATAACCTCGGCACATGGAAAACCTTCGGCTAGTCCGATGGCACCCGAACTGTTAGTTACACTAGCGGCCAACAGGGCGCTGCTTGTCTAACCGGGAAATTTTAAATAAATAACTGCATTAATTTTATTTGCGCTTATATTATTAAAAGGCAGTATAAATTTGAAATAAATACCTGAATTTTATTTTATTTGCATGTATAGCGTTAAAAGAAAATGTAACCGCTAAAAGATAATTGTCTGTTATCGAAGTTACTGCACAGTTATACTAAGGCCAGAGATAAAAAATTATAATGAGAGGCAGAGATATAAAACTTATAGTGCGTGGTTGGTTTAAATTTATAAGTTCCTTTTAGTTTATTTACGACTATTAGATGAATAAATTCAAGTAAGGAGAAGAGTATCCGATATGTACAATCTGTTTTCTGAATCAGGTCTCAATATAACTTTTTTTTTTTTTTTTTTTGACAGACGATAAGAAACATGGAAGTTAAAAACTCGGCGAAAGTTTACGCGAAACGTATGTAATCACGAAGTATATCAATCTAATAAATTATAGTTATTCGTTTTTGAAGTTATTCTTTACTTAGAAGCTTTAATTTAATTGCAATGGAGCACAGGCTCCGGTGGCAATTTCCCTACACACCCATCTTCCCCCTATTCTGCACCTACCTACATTGGCCTCTACAAATTTTATCTTTCAATTCTTTCAAACTTTTTGGTAAATTGTTCATCATTTCTCTTGGTAACTCATTCCAGTCCCTGACACCCTTACCTAAAAAAGAGAATCTTCCTACACCCTTGTGCCTGAAATCGAGTGCCAGCTTGTGGTCATGGTCATCTTTTCCCTTCCATGCACTACTTTTCATACCTATTGCAATATCTTTCCATGCCTCATCACCAGTATATGCCCTGTACACTCCCACGACCCTCCTCATCCTCCTCCTGTCTTGCAATGAGTCCCATTCCAGCTCCTTTATCATATCCGTCACTGATTGCATTCTGCGATAATTACCAGAAACAAATCTAGCAGTCCTTTTTTGCACCCTCTCCAACTACCTGTATTTGATACGTAAAATGAGGGTCCCATACTACACTACCATATTCGAGCAATGGTCTGACCAAAGTTTTGTAACCCAATTCCTCGACTTCTCTCGTACATCCCCTCATCACTCTCTCCAACAAGTGCAGAACTTTGAAACCTTTTCCTACCACCTGTCCTATGTGTCCTGCCCAGTTAAGCTTATTATCAAAAGTAATGCCAAGATATTTACATTTCAAGTCTTCAGCAAGCAATTCTTTCCCCACCATATATTCATAATTAACCTTTTGTTTTTTATTTGTGTATCTAATAAGCTGACTCTTCTTTGCATTTATCTTCATTCCATGTTTTGGCACAACTATAGAACTTTCCGTTATTTTGGACGGGCGTTTAACATAGTAAAATATATTTAAACAATCTCATTCTGTCCGGTAATTCTCCACTCATCACGTACACCATAGATGTTTTGCGTCGACAAACGATTATAACTTTAAGCTATTACAACTGTGAGCTCAACGTAAAGAATAATAAGAATAATTAGGGTGAGCACCGCTCGCCCTTACACTAGGCAACGGATTGTGCACACCTAGTGGTACACATTTTGGAAAAATTGCAGCACCTAAAGACGTGAAATTGAACATACTAATTCAAAGTGAATTTTAGAAGTGTCATCAATCATTATTTTTGCAAAAAATAATGATAATAATAATAATTATTATTATTTGTGCATGCGGGCAAGGAGAGGTCTTCAGTTTGGAAATCGTTAAATCGTTATCGTAGAACGAACAAGTCTGGTAAATTGTTCGTCAACTGTGGTTTCTCGCCCTAAAGCAGTTTTGTCTGGTGGACCTCCGTTTAAGAGAAATCTGGGATTAAAAAGTATAAAAATTGTGCCTAAATGAGTTATACCGCTACGGAAGATCACTTGTTAACAACGTCGGTTTAGCTGTACATGTGGAGGCGGTTGGTTGATGAGCGGGGAGTCCTCAGTTCAATCCCACCACAAGTGAAACGTTCTTTATGTTTATATATTTTTTTAAATTGCTATTTGATTTTGTAGCATTTCAAATTTGTTTTTACGCAAAGTCTCCAAATTACGCAAATGTCTGGATGATATAGAACACTTGAAACAAAAATACGTGCACCTCAAGAACATTTTATGATTGATATCTTTCCACAGTCACATGCAGTAATTATTATTGATGTAAGAAAGCATTAATAATAATAAAAGCAAAAACAAAAAACCTCAATTGTATTCTTTAAATAAAAAAGACAGCTTCCATCTATCACTCCTAATGTTGCTAACTCAAGGTTTTCATCATATCAACGTGTATTGCATTGCAGCAGAGATATTCACCGTTCTGGGAAAGCAAGTAGTTTTCCTTAAGAGTTACTCCACCTAACCTGCAACGTGACCCAAATAACACTTGGTTGCTCCATCGAGGATGAGGTCAGTTTGAGAGGTTACGCTCGCATCTGCACTGAGGTTAATGCTCCGACAATAACGCTGCACCATCAAAATAGTTGTCTTTCCTTCCCAGCTCTATGACACTAGATGCCGCCTATCACTCACCGTTGCGCCACGTTGCTCAACCGACGCTGTTTTTGCGCTGCTAACCTCTCGCCCATCTGTGTCAGGAGATTCAGATAGCAAGCAGCCAGCCAGCAGCAAAAACATCTCTTCGAACCACGTACAGCAGCAACCTGATACTCTCACCGTACGCTCGTATTCACTCTCCCAACAAAAGTGAATTTGTGCTTATTATCTAATATTAATAATAATATTTAATTAAATTGCAATGGAGCGCACGCTCCGTTGGCAATTTTACTATACACCCATCTTCTCCCTTTCCTGTACCCACCTACATTTGCCCTCTACAAATTTCAACTTTAAATTCTTTCGACGTTTTTGGTATTATTCATCGTTTACCTTGGTAACTTATTCCAATCCCTGACACCATTACCTAAAAAAGAGAATCTTCCTACACCCATGTGCCTGAAATCGAGTGCCAGCTTGTGGTCATGGTCATCTTTTCTCTTCCATGCAATACTAGCAGTATATGATCGTGTTTATAATCTTCCTGCAACCACTCATGTGATACTGTCCGAGTCTTTTTATTTTCTACAGCACTAATATAATCTACTACACAAATAAATACATTTTTTTGTAGAACTTAGAAACATGTTTCAGTTCAATATTGTTACCTCGCGTGTAATACTACCCGCGCCACATTTGGCCCGCAATGTTACGGAATTCCCAGTGAGCCGCGAGTCGGGAAATCATGACCAATAAATCCGTAGACCATAAACACAACAATTTAAGCGCGGCTAGCTAGCTGAACGACAATCTGGAACTGGTGTGCCTGTGTTCGAGCTTCGACAAGTAAAGGTTCGCGCAAATCTTCAGCGAACTTACTCGCGCAGAAATGTGTGTGTGTATGTGTGTGTGGGAAGATAATGGTATCAAAGATCGTCGTTTTGACACTAGCCCATAGCATGGGTAGTTTTAAGGCGGTATTGCTTTGTCATAGTGTGTTGAACGCAGAAGAGTACTTGATATTGTTGCAACCACCGTTTAGACTGATACGGCTCGAGGCGCCGAGAAAGATGGAAAAACAGAAAATTCTACCTCATTTTGAAAGTCGATAATCAAAATTAACCACCATATAACTGGGATCCAGATCTTGCTCATTGTAGTAATAGTTTAACGGACTTATACCAATTGTTGGAACAGAACAACGTTGTCACATTTCTTTCCCATTTTGAGGATATTGAAAAAATTTCTGTTTGTGAGCTGCAACTGAATAAGAAAGGGTTTATAAATAATTTCGATGTCGGTTAGACAAGGTTCTTGACAAGGAATTGTTTTTATTCTTGGTTTCTCAAGTTTCGTCGAGATTTTGTCAATATATATTTTTTTTTTTTTTTTTTTTTTTTGCTGTCGTCAGTCTTTAGACTGGTTTGATGCAATCCTCCATCCCTTCCTATCCTGTGCTAACCTCTTCATTTCTACATACCCCTTACAATCCACGTCCTCAATTATCTGCTTCATATATTCTAATCTCTGTCTACCTCTGCAGTTCTTACCTTCAACTGTTCCCTCCACTAACAAATTAACCAATCCAGCATGTCTCAAAATATGACCTACCAGCCTGTCTCTTCTACCTGTAAGCTTCTTCCATAAACTTCTTTTCTCACCCATCATTTCTAAAACTCGTTCATTTCTTACTTTGTCTGTCCACCTAATTTTCAGCATTCTTCTGTAGCACCACATTTCAAATGCTTCAAGTTTCTTTCTTTCCGGTTTTCCTAAAGTCCATGTTTCGCTACCGTAAAGTGCTGTGCTCCACACATAGAGTTTTAAGAAGTTCTTTCTAATTCCTAGATCAATATTTGAAACTAAAAGGTTTCTCTTTTTCATGAAGGCACTTTTTGCTAGTGCTATTCTGCTTTTAACATCATTCCTGCTTCGGCCATCGGTTGTAATTTTGCTTCCCAAGTAACAGAACTCACTCACTTCTCCTATTGCATCAGATCCTATTTTTATATTTAATCTGCTAGTATTGGTGTAATTTCTGCTACATTTCATCACTTTTGTTTTACTTTGATTTATATTCAGTCCAAAATCTTCCTTCAGTATTTTGTTCATGCCATTCAATAACTTCTCAATATCCTCAGCCCTCTCTGCTAATAATGTCGTCAGCAAATCGTAGCATACTGATTTTTTCTCCCTGAAAACTTATGCCACATGGAAATTTTTCTTTGACTTTCGTCATTGCTTCTTCTACATACAAGTTGAATATTAACGGGGATAGACTACAACCTTGTCTCACACCCTTTTTAACTGATGCATGTCTCTCGTGATTCTCTACTTTTATCACAGCCACTTGATTCTTATATAGTTTATAGAGGATTCTTCTATCTCGATACTTTAGACCTGACTTCTTTAGAATTTTGAACATCTTGTCCCACCTAACATTATCAAAAGCTTTTTCTAAATCAACAAATGCCATAAAAGAATCTTTGTTTTTCTTGATCCGCCCTTCAAGTATTAATCTTAAAGACAGAATTGCTTCCCTTGTACCGCGATTTTTCCTAAACCCAAACTGATCTTCACCTACTATCTCTTCTACTACCCTTTCCATCCTTCTGTATATTATTCCGGTCAGCAATTTTGAAGCATGTGATGTTAGACTAATTGTGCGATAATTCTCACATTTGTCAGCTTGTGCTTTCTTTGGAAGTGTGAAGATGATATTTTTATTAAAATCAGTTGGAATTTCTCCTGTTTCATAACTTTTTGATATCAGCTTGAATAATCTTTCGATTCCTTCCTCTCCTAAAGATTTAAGAAGTTCTGCAGGGATCTCATCAATTCCAACTGCCTTATTTGCTTTCAATTCATTCAGAGCTTTATTAAATTCTATCCTCAAAACAGGATCTCCTAAGTCATCCATGTCGACATCGCCTTCCTTTTCCAATACACTATTGCTCAAGTCGTCCCCAACATACAGTTTCTCAATGTATTCCTTCCATCTGTTAGCTCTATCTTCTGAGCTTAAAAGAGGTTTCCCATCGGCAGCTTTAATGTTCATACCTCTTTTCTTCATTTCTCCAAAATTCTGTTTGATCTTTCTATATGCAACATCTACTTTTCCTGCAACCATTTCCTTTTCTACTTCTATATATATATATATATATATATATATTAATTTCATTTACTTACCGTTGCGAGGGACTCAGTTCTATAAAGCAGGAGTTCAAGACAAAATTTTAACTATTTGTCATGGCCGTTCCAGGAATAACAATTTATCTGATTTTACCCTTTCGCTTCTGCACATCTAGTTCATTTTTGGTTCATGTTGATGGTGCGCAATTTTTTCCATGGTGAAAGTTAGAGAGTGGAATGTTTGATTTTAGTTGTCTCTCTCTCTACATATATATATAGGAAGTCAATGTTTCCCACTAAATAAGCTTTGGATTGGCAGAGTTCAATTTTGTCAAGAGTATTATGTTTTCGAGGTGCAGTTTCTCCAGGGAAACTTGAGATAATACATGTTCTTGAGTCATTACGAATCATTTATCAGTCTGACTCATTTGTAATATTGCTTCTACCTCTCGAATCGACATCTACAATCATCAATAATCGATAATGCGTTTAGTTAGCAGTATAGATCTGGTGAATTCAGAACACTGATTTTCTCATCGTCCGATTACATAGAAATCTTGGCGGTAATATCACCGAATTTTGATTTCTACGTACAACTTTTTGACCTCTTCCTCTGGTCTAGGTGGCAGTTAGATTGCAGAGTGTCGGAATACACAGATCACCTTCACCTGAAGATCACTCTAGAGCAACGGTCCCCAAAGTGGTCGATATAGACCCCTTGGGGTCAATAACAATTTTCCAGGGGTAAATAAATTCACGGGGGTCGAAAGGGGGTCTATTAATATTAAAGAGACTGTCTAGGGTTTAATAGGAATGTTCCTATAAAAATCAGGTCAGTAAATAAAATTAAATTTCATCCTCTCAATTCCAGTCTGTATGTGATGATGAAGCTTTCAACCAATTACTTTTGTACGCTGAGGTAAGGTGGTTGTCGAGAGGTTTGCAGACGCTCGGCTAAAGAGTTTCTTAGGAAGGTGGATCCATGACAGCGCAAGAACCATCTTTTCTATTTGGCAGACCTTTATTCGAAATTTATTCCATCTATCCATAATTTTCTTATTATTTTTTGAGATTGCTATAACAATGGAAAATATCTCCTTTTCCTGTTAATGTTATTGGCTGGACTTTGTAAAATATGGAAACTGTAAATTTTTTCGTTGAGTTGTTATGCAGGTCTCCATATTGCTTTGTATTACAAATGTCAAAAATCATTTAATGTTTTTATTAAATACATAATCTGGGGGTCAATAAGAAGGTAAATATCTTATGAAGGAGTCGACGGGATAAAAAGTTTGGGGACCCCTGCTCTAGAGGAAGCCGTTGAAATGCAGTACTTATAAACAAAACGGGCAGGTATACCCGCGAAGATTTCAGTGTGGATCTAGTAATATTTATGCAACACTTCGTCACAAAAGTCGTTATTATATCCTCCATCGTTGGTTTATTTTCAGAAATTTCTTTAGCCCTCTACAACCAGCTGTATTCATAATTGTAATCGGCAAAATTTTGATGAATGTTTTCCGTATTTGCATATGGTAGCGGTGTGTTGGCAGCCCTGGGTCCACCTCTCACTATCTTCTGTTCCTCTGACGTCAATGGTAGCCCTGGACATTGCACAAGACAACATCCCACACCGCTGCTGAAGCCGTGTGTCTACGCACGTGATGTCGGAAAAATACGCAACGATACGATACAGCCAAGTCATCAGCGCCAATCAATGGATTCGCTGTCTGTTTACAACCGCTTGACTTGATTTCTCGTCTCAATTGGTCTACTCCATCGTGCCTACAGTACTTCACAACAGAACATCACCTCTTGACAGTATGCTTATCACTTTTTGAGTGAGTCTCGGGGTTATGTGGAAATAAACTTTGTTTATTACATCGCACCACAACACACCGGCACGCATCCTAGTTGATGAGCAGCTACGTTTGGGCGTGCCATCTGAGGGGCCGAGGGTTCAGTCCTCAGTCCGGGTATCCACAGTTCAGTTTTCCATGGTTTCCAGGAATCACAGGTCATGTCGATTTCATAGCCCTCTCGCAGCTATAATTACCTTGACATCGACGAGCCGTAAAGCCAGTTTTCTTTATTTGGTTTATCCATCTCCTTTTACGACACCCAACTGACCTTCTTCTTTGCCCTTTCGTATTCCATTTCTGCCTCGGTATTCAAGACTCCACAAGGCCAAACCACTGTAACTTGGGTTGGTAAGTCTTCCCTTCATTTCCAGATCCATTTTCAAATCTCTCCTTATATCTTCATTTTTTATGTTGTCCCTTCTCGTTTTCCATACATCTGATCTCAAAAACTTCGTTTCACAGACCTGTAACTTGCTTACTTCTGTTCTGTTCAGTACGCATCTCTCTAAAATATATGTCGTGACTGACACGAGATATGATTGTAAATTGTCTGTTTAGCTCTTAAAGGAATTCCTTTATCCCAAATCGGAATAATCACCTGCTGGAACAAATTAAATTATTTCAATAAACTGTTCTGAATTTGTAGCCGCGTTCTGCAGTTAGTTTTTTGATAGCCGTAAAATATATTTGAAGACATAATTTATTATTTATCATTATTAATAGGTATTTTTTATTTATTTATTTTAATGGCGTTTAGCCTTATTGGCCATACGGCCAACCTTTTGCAAAAGTTTCTATTTGTGTGTGCAATAGCGTACTCAAGTAATTATCAGATTAACATTATGCGTTATAATGGTACGAGTAAGAAACTTATGGACTGACTTTCAACCAGTCATGTGTTAAAATTTATCATTATGCAATTGAAATGGATACGCATACAGATAGATATAACCGTGCGTTAAAATAAACAGAACACAGTGCAAAAGAATGTACATGCGTGAAAAGAGAAGCTACTTAAACGAATCAGCTTTAAAAAACGTACAGAATAGGTCCTATATAATATACAAAATATATAGAATTGTTAAATGTATATTCAAAAAATAAAAATACACAATACATATGAAAATTACGAAAAAAACGGTATCATTCCTCTATAATCAATAAACTTTGTTATTTTAACAATTATTACGACTAAAATGGTGATACTTGTGATTATTTTAACTGTAGAACCTCGAACTTTGCGTCTGAACGTCTGCGAGTCTCTTGCGCACGGGCTGTTTATTTATATTTATTTATTTAAATCTTGGGTAAAGTACTTGGTATGTGAAGTCTATTTTATCATGAATTTAGTGTACCTCCTACCAGCTATGCTGTGCCACGAGGTAGTCGTGTATAGAGCGAAGCATAATCGAAAGGCGAGTGGTCCGCGAATCCTGTCCCCGACTGTACCAGGAAGACTCAGATTAATATAGTTCTAACCTAGAAATAGGAAATTAAGTTCCTGTAAACGTTTTGTTCTTAGACGATAGCAAAATAGTCGCGTTGGTTGGAAAATGTAAATTAAGGTTTTTTAATTCTATCAGCATTTTGTCTTGCGGCAATCTATACTTTCGGCAGGAAAAAATAATGTGGTTTACGTCGTGCATTGCTGGTTCTATGCTTTAGCAATGGGGACTTTCTCTAAGGCGCATTCGTTTTAAGTGAGTAAGGAAGTTACCATGATGGAATAGGCTTCAGGTAACGCGCGTGATGTAGCGCCTGCTAAAGTTTCAGTTATGGTTGTATGGATCACAGCACTTTATGGTAGCGAAGCATGGACTGTAGGAATACCTGAAAGAATGAAAATTGAAGCATTTGAAATGTGGTGCTACAGAAGAATGCTGAAAATTAAGTGGACAGACAAAGTAAGAAATGAACGAGTTTTGGAAATGATGGGTGAGGAAAGAAGTTTGTGGAAGAAGCTTACAGAAAGAAGAGACAGGCTGGTAGGTCATATTATGAGGCATGCTGGATTGGTTAATTTGCTGGTGGAGGGAACAGTTGAAGGTAAGAACTGTAGAGGAAGACGGAGATTAGAATATGTGAAGCAGATAACTGAGGACGTGGGTTGTAAGGGGTATGTACAGACGAAGAGGTTTGCACGAGATAGGAAGGGATGGAGGACTGCATCAAACCAGTTGAAAGACTGAAGCTAGAAAAAAAAGAGTGGTACCAAGAATTATGTAATACGGCAAGTAAAATCTTCCTGACGTCACTCCTCGTGTTCTCCACAGCGATTCACAATCTGAGGAGATATCAACGTTAGTATGCCGAAAGCAACCCACTCTGGTGTGTGGTTGGGTGTCCTCGTGTTGTGTTGAGTCCTTTTCTTGCCGCCCTGGCACGGGACCAAAGATGACAGCATGCTAATCAGCGACTGCTCGCAGACAAATTGCTGCACACATTAGTGTCTGCGCTCCCCTGGTCTAATTTTACGTCAGTCCTCAGCGAGTCCCGCCGACGGGTTTCTAATTACTGGCACTCCATCTGCAGCCGTCTTATCACCGAGTCGCTTCTTCACAAGCCGATGGCATTTCGACTCAATCAGACGCCTGCTGACAGACCCGTGTCACTCACATATAGAACCAACAACTGTTCCTTCCAGCATGAATGCTCTTCACGTGGAAAAAGTAACCAGTCTTTACTTCATTTAAGAATTGGTCGCGTTAGACAACGAATGCGTTTAGTGTGGTGTAATCTAAATAGCGGTGTCAATTACTACTTACTTTTGGGAGTTCAGGTGTGCATTACGTTGAAATCACTAAAATATAGTCAAAACATTTTAAAAAAAAAAATCAAATGAAATTAATTTTCAAACAGAGCTCTTTACATCTTTTGCTTTTTTTACTTGTGGCTTTACGCCTGGTCAACGTCGAAGTCATTAGTATTGGGAGTGTCGTAGGGACAAGGAATGGAAAGAAATTCGGACACGGCCTTTTGAAGGAAGCATCCCGGCATTCGTCTGGTGTGATTTTTGGGAAAACTGTGAAAAACCGAAATCTGCACGCCTCGACCAGGATTCGGACCCGCGTCCTCCAGAATGCAGTGCCAGAGCGTTACCGCTCACCCATCTCGCTCGGTATCTATTGCTAATATACAAATCAAATGCAAATACATATGAGCAGGATAACAAATATTTTGAAAATTTTTAAAGAAATTTTTTTTTGTGACTTACGTCTTATATGATACATTAAGTTCTCAATCGAAAGATACATATCAATTATGTCGAAAAAAATATCTATTTAAGTATCAGATTGATCAGAATCTCTTATGTAGTTAGTATAAGAAAACTATAAACTCCATAATTATCGCTGTAGTTTTCCTGTAAAATTCAGCCTGGCAATATATATATAAAATAGGATCAGCAGTTTCGAGAAATTTGAGGTGAATAGTATTTTTTATGATTATTATCGTGTGATAAAAAGTAAAATCAAACATTTAAATAGATTTTTATTCCTCAGATTCGTTTCGTCCTTATGGTGTTGGGCATCATCAGTGGAGGTATAGTTATAATCTTCACTTGGTGGTCTGGTACAGCACTTTATGCACTTTTATAGTCCTCTTCATACAAGAAGCACTATTTAGCACTTTTACAGATTTGTGTTTTCGATTTTTTAGTTGATTATTCTGCTAAGTGTTTTATTTACAAGCCTTTACTTGCTGCTGCAAATGTGTGCTAAACCCAGAATTTTCACCTAAGCATTTAAATAATCGACTTCTTCCAAGCTTTCATTTTATGCCAACGTTGAAATTTTTTTTCCACCCCTCCTCTCCACTGTAAAACCAATATCCCAAAATTTAATTTAACCCCAATGATCCTTCGAATTTTTATATTATAATCCTGTTAAGAACTGAGGTAGTCCAGAATTACAAATTTCAAAATAAAGGGTTCACGAGCTATTAGGATATGACAGACGGAGAAATGAGCTAATCCATAACGGTTCAATTTTTCACTCGGAGGTTGTGTATGTTGCAGATTTGTCTGTATTTTGAGAAAAATGTATTCTTTTCCTTTATAGAAATCTATATCATGCTTTACGTATACAAATAGTCTATAAAACGATTTTTTTTTTTTCCCTGCCAGCGTGTTTCTTATTCCCCACTTCACACTTTAACAGCAGGAGAGTACATTCTTAGAGGTACGTAGTACTTTTCCGCCATTATTCACTTCGTGGCGATATTATTTTAGCCCTATCTTGTCGCAATAACTAATTTGTGCAATCTCAGACTATTTCCTTATAGCAGTTGCGTCGCCTTCTTTATCCCGTACACATCCACACTATCTTTCTTTCCTGTGGAATTATTTCCAGGCGTTGCTTGGCAGATCCCAAATAAACACACCAGGAATAAATGTTTGTGACACGTGACACACATTGCCTCCGGAACTGTTTAACGGGATTAAGTTCTCAATAAATTCTAAAAGCAACGAATGAAGATATGCTGGTGACGTTTTTTTTTTTTTTTTTTTTTTTAAATGGCATTTGGCTTCCTTAGGTCATACAGCCAGCTTATGTATGTGTTTATTTCATCCATTGTTTTTCAGTTTTCTCTACGTGTATAGATATCTTTCAAGTAATTCTAGACACACCACAGGACGGACACGACAAGCACACTAACACACAACACTTAAACATCCATGCTCTCAGCCGGACTTAAACCGGCGACCTTCGGTACGTGGGGCCAGTAGTCTAGCCCCTACGCTACCGAGGCCGGCGGCTGGTGATGTGTAGAAATGTTGTGTCATGTAGGTAGCGTCGAAACCTAGCTTTTTGGTCAGAGATCTTTGATTGTAGAAGATGAAGCCTCTATAATTCTGAATGTCGATCCGAAGGTAGAGTATTAGAGATACTCCTTTCTCAGTTCTTATACATCATCTTTGTAATAATTTTAGGAGCAGATTTAACGTTATTTGTTGATGGAACAGTACTGGCTACCCGCTATGAGTAACATCGAGCAGTCTGCGATAAGACAATCGCCTAATATAATAAGATCTGTCATAACTTGGATTTCCCCATCCACGACGACATGGAAACCAAATTCCAGAGACTTAAATCAAGAAGGCCAAGCATAAAAACTGCAAAACAGATTATATCTAATAATTTTAATTGGAGAGAAGCATGGGGATTGGAGTGGATAGACTCAGCCCCACCAGAACGACACTCTCTGGTTGACAATCAACAGGCACTAAAGGGGCTCGACCTACCCCGCAAGGCTTGGGCTACTCTCAATAGATTTAGGTCTGACCGTGACAGATCTGCTTTATCTCTTTATACATGGGGAATGAGAGATCCACCAAATGGTGACTGCAGTGTGGAAGAACAAACCATCTGTCACGTGACATTTGAGTGCCCACTTCGAGTCTTCAGGGGGATCATCGAAAAACTTCATAGATATTTCAAATGAAGCTTTACATTGGTTATATTAAGTCGATTTTGAAAACTATAATTTAATGTTACATTTTATTAGTGTGAAACAATTGTATATAATTGTATTATTGATTATGTGCTATGGTCGTATGATAAATAAATAAATGGAACAGTTATCGGTACGGAAGTAAAGACATTTGCTGCTTGTTATGAAGTCTAACGTGATAGTTACGTTTTTTCAGTGTGAGTGAAAAATGAAAATAAAAAAAAAAAAAAATTGAAAAAAATAACAAGGTAACGTGTCCAATCAAAAAGAAGAATCTCTCTTTCATGAATAGAAAGTAAGCAATACAAATGATGAAAAGGTGAAAAGGTTTAGTTTCCTCAGTATTTTGGCGTGACAGAACGGTATCATCAAATGAGTGCGAATCGGGGGTTGAATTTTGAAGAACTGCAACTTATCTGTGCAGGAAACGGCGTATAAAACACCTGAGCGTCCTTATATAGTGTACTGTAGTACTATATGGGGTGCGCATCACAACTGACTGATTCTTGAACTTTTAACGACTAGAGCCTTACATAACATTCACTTCATTGTAACAGCAGGATGATTTTAAATACAAAATAATTCTCTCCACTTTGTAATAGAATTCGTATAACAGTGAGGTTGAATTAACTTCTTAGTGAGCTATTTATTTCTCCGAAATATCACACCACCTTCAAATACGTTTAAATATTGTTTCACATTTAGAACTAAAGGTATATATTGCAGTATGAAGAAGCTTTACCGACCTTCCATCGCATAAGATAGGTGTTATGTATTTGAAAATGACCCTTTAATATCTGTTCCAGTACACTGACATTTGCCCGATAAGAATTTGTGCTTTCAGCGGCAAACACTTAACCTCGGTCAACGTTGACGCAGCACGAAACGAAAATAACGGGATGAGAGATCAGAAAGTAATATGTTCTCAGGAGATGTTTCACAATGTTTGTGCGGTTAGACGAGCCAGAGAGGACAGTTTATAAATAAGTTAGTATGTTCTAACGAGAAACTACCAACGGAAAGATGGAGGAAACATTTTGGCAGATAATAAGGAACAGTCGACAAATCTATCATCAGATAAAGGATGTAATCTGGAGATGGAATATAGGGAAGGAAGCTTAAATCTTATTCTATGAAGTCCAATCGTCACTGATCTATGGTTCTGAAATCTGGACTTGGAAAGAAGAGATATTAGCAGATTACGACTGACAGACATGTTTCTGAGAGGGATAGACACATCAAACGAAAGGATAAAATCAGAAATTAAAACATCAGAGGAATTAAAAATCGAAGCATTGAAAGAGATATTAACACAGAAAAGGTTGTGGTGGCTGGGAGGGCAGAATGAACAGTTTGAAGGGAAGGAGACCAATCGGGAGACCACGGGTAAGGCTGATGGACCGTATGAAGTAAGACGTAGAGCAAAGTGAGTTATTCGAATACAGGTGGTGAAGGAAAAATCATTGAGTAACTGTCAGGCTTGGAAGAAGATATGTTAAACGACCTGCAGAAGCGAAGATTTTAAGTAAATGATATCACGAAACTCCATCTACACACCGAGCGTAGTGGGTGAGCATTCTGGAGGACGCCGCGCCGGTTCGAATCCCCGTCCGGGCAGCCAGATTTGGGTTTTCCATGGTTTCCCAAATCACTCCAGGCGAATACCGGGATGCTTCCTTCAAAAAGGCCATGGCCGAAATCCTTCCCATTCCTTGCCCCCAGTCTATCCCACCTCTAATAACATCAACGAGGCATAAAGCTATAAGTAAAAAAGTAACAAACTTTTCTTCTACTCTAAGACTTACCGTGTTAGTAACTACTTCTCAAAGGTAGAATCAAGGTACCTCTACAAGTGACATTATATTGGTAACGTACACTAGCAACAGAAAATAACTTCTCGACAAATCTCGCATTCGATGGCAGCAGAAGTACAAATTATGATTCGATTCTCAGCAGTTGTACTGCCATATAGCAAATGTTGATCTCAGTGCGGATGAGGCACAGTCGTGATCTCATTTGACTATGAATGGCTGAGGCTGGTGATAAGACCTAATTCGTTGACCAGCGGCCAGCAGGTTACGTAACCAAGCGAATCGTGGTACTACGTCCACTGTGTATACTCCATCACAAACTTTCGGATTTGACTTGAAATCTGCACTCGTAATATTTTTCCGTATCTAATTATTTTTTTTCTTTGTCTTAACTGCTTTTAAGAAGCTTTATTACATACTAGGTATCAAATCCTAAACCAATTTTCTTCTCTACACCGATACTGTGACGTGTCATGCCTTTTTTGCGTGTTTGTTGTGATAAAAAAGGTTTCTTCATCCCGTCTTTTAAAAACACTTTGTTTGCCGGTTTCATCTATGCAAATTGTTATTTTTCTCTTTACGGTGGAGGTGAAATGAGTGATGAAAATTTTAAAGATACTACATTAAAAACTTCATATTGAATCATAGCCAAAGTTTCAGCTTTGAATGTTCTTTTAAAATAAGAGTAAAATCTTTCTTATCCATGGAATTTGATATTTTGTTGTATTTTTGTTGTGTTTTTGTTTCTTTTTTCTTTTGGCTTCGCCTCGTCGACGTCGAGGTCATTAGAGGCGTGAAAGGACTGGGGACAGGGAACGGGAAGAAATTCGGCCTTGAATTTATGCAGGAAAACATGCCGGCATTCGCCTGGAGTGATTTGGGAAAACCATGAAAAAACCAATCTGGATGCCCAGACGGGGATTCGAAATGGCGTCCTCCCTAATGCGAGGCAAGAGCGTTACCGCTCACCCACCACGCTCGGTGAATTCGATCAGAATATTGTGTGAAAACCCCATATTTACTCCGTCAATTATATGAAAAAAATATGTTAATCCTATCTTAGTTAATTTGTTAATCTTGTTCAACTAAATTACGTTAAAAAATAAGTAAATCGGAAGTGAAACCTTTCATTAATCTGTAGGAACGCCCGAAATAACAAAGTGGCTGTAATAAAGAAAAACATCTTAAGCAAGATTTAGGATTTTTTCCTTCTTGGGATTAATATTTGCTAATAGAAAATGAAAAACCTTTATGAACATGGATTAATCCACAAGCCTAGGGGAGTGCACATAGAACTGTCGGTTAATGCTAGTTTTGTTATATAATAGTGATTTATATAATAGATATACCACGATTTCAACTCCCCCTCTGTTACTTTTCCCAACCATTATACTGTGAACTGCAGACGATAGATAAAATTTTACATCATGTACCAGAACTGTTCATTTTCAGGCCTGTTTCGTATGTTGCATAGTTTCCTTCCCGTTTTTTGCACAGTTGGCCTCTTCTTATTTCAGGTACTGATCATTACATTTCATCAAGTAACTCTGGAAGATTATTTTTTTTATTACTTTCTTGAGCAAATTAAACATACTCTTGGTGTAGTATGGGAAAGTTGTGTCGCGATTCAGACTTCTGACAAATATTTGAGTTTATTGGGGAGGACTGAGAATATGTGTAATGTATTGCTTCACCAAAAAAACACAGAACAAAATCAAAATAGAATCATTTCCGGCGAAGTGAGAAGGTATTAAAAATGTGCTTCGCAAACCCTCTGATGCTCATTAGATTCTGTGTTGGAGCGTCCATAAACTAGTACCTGGCTCAGTGTAGGGAGGGATGGTTTGGGTAGAAAACAGCGCTGAGCTATATGCTAGGGGATGGGGGCAGGCTTCGGAACCAAGTCACGTAGATTCTCATTCATAATATTTGCTACAGTTAAAATAAGATTTGGAAGACAAAACAGGATGCGAATATTTATTTCCGTCGTTTAATTTTCTCCGTATGTAATTTACGAGCCACGCGTTCGGGCGGCGGGGGGGGGGGGGGGAGTAGTAAAGGCAAGAGCTACGTCAGGCTAGGTGAGGGGAGGGGGGAAGGGTGGGTTCAGAGGTGGCCAAAATGGAGCTACGTAGTTTATGGACGCTCCCTGTAATTACGCAAAAGACCTTTTCATTAACCTGTTCCGCAACATTTTAATATTACTTACAGCGCTGGCAAAATGACAGCAGAACTCCTTCTGGAAAGGGGTTTTCAAGTAAAATTTCCTGATACACAATTGTGAGATATATGTACCCGCAGTTTTCTATTTGATACATAATGAGGATCAGTTGGAGTGTATCTGTTACGTGAGCAAACTGTTCAGCACGCAACAAGATGTCTATAACCGATTAACGTTTGAATCACTCTGGTGCGTACGTACTGTGAGAGGCCTTGATGAGCCCTTTCTCCACCGACGCTGTTCACGGATGTAAAGCGAGGAGGAAGCGATAAGCAGCGGAGTGCCAGAGGTCACCCGTGATACCAACTGACCATGCAGACGCGGCTACGCGCTCCAGGAGTCAGAAAAATACATTTCACTGCCTTTCTGGGAAAACCCTTGAGATATTAACAAAGAGCGGTCTGTAAGTGATCTTACGCAACAAACATCCGCGGTATACTGACGCTTGTCAAGTATGACTGTTTTTTCATACACCGAAGAGTCAAAGAAACTTGTATAGACATAAGTATGCAAATACAGAGATAGGTAAACACTCAGAGTACAGCGATGCTGTGGGCAACGCCTTTATAAGACAGCGGGTGTCTGGCGCAGGCGTTAGATCGGTTACTGTTGCTACAATGGCAGGTTATCGCGATTTAAGTGAGTTTGAACGTGGTGTTATTAGAACCGCATTAGAGATGAGACATAGCATCTCCGAGGTAGCGATGAGGTGGGGATTTTCCCGTATGACAATATCACGAGTGCACCGTGAATATCGGGAATCCGGTAAAATATCAAATCTTCAACATCGCTGCGGCCGGAAAAAGATCCTTCAAGAACGGAACAAATGACGACTGAAGAGAATCGTGACAGAAGTGCAACCCTTCCACAAATTGTTGCGGATTTCAATGCTGGGCTATCAACAAGTGTCAGCGGGTGAACCATTCAAAGAAACATCATCGATATGGGGTTTCGGAGCCGAAGGCCCACTGGTGTACCCTTGCTGAGTGCACGAAAAAAGGCTTTACGCCTCACCTGGGCCCGTCAACACTGACATTGGACTATCGATGACTGGAAACATGTTGCCTGGTCTGACGAGTCTCGTCTCCAATTGTATGAAGCGGATGGACTTTTACGGGTATGGAGACAACCTCATGAATTCTTGGACCCTGCATGTCAGCAGGGGACTGTTCAAGCTGGTGGAGGTTCTGTAATGGTGTGGGGCGTGTGCAGTAGGAGTGACATGGGACCACCGATACAACTAGAAACGTCTCTGACAGGTGACACGTACGTACGCATCCTGGCTGATCACCTGCATCAGTTCATGTCCATTGTGCATTCCGACGGACTTGAGCAATTCCAGCAGGATAATGCGACACTCCACACGTCCAGAATTGCTACAGAGTGGCTCCAGAAACACTCTTCTGTGTTTAAACTCCTCCGCTGGCCACCAAACTCCCCAGACATGAACATTATTGAGCATATTTGGGATGCCCTGCAAATTGCCGTTCAGAAGAGATCTACACCTCTACGTAATCTTCCGGATTTATGGACAGCCCTGCAGCATGCATGTTGTCAATTCCCTCCAGCGCTACTTCAGACATTAGTCGAGTCCATGCCACGTCGTGTTGCGGCACTTTTGCGTGCTCGCGGGGGCTCTACACGATGTTAGGAAGGTGCACCAGTTTCTTTGGCTCGTCAGTGTATAAGACCCATCTAAAAATTTAACACCCACACACCGAGCTTAGTGGGTGAGTAGTAACGCTTGGGCCTGACATTAGAGAGGATGCGCGTTCGAATCCCGGTCCAGCCATCCAAATTTCGGTTTTCCATAGTTTCGACAAATCACTTCTGGTGTTTGCCGGGATTGTTCCTTCAGAAGACCATGACTGCATTCCTACCCGTTCTTTCCCCCCAGCCTATCCCAGCTCTAATTCTCTCAACTTCTACGACCAGAAAAGGACAAAAAAACCTAAAAATTGCTAACAAAAAAGTAAATGCCTCATTTCATCCCAATGGGGTATTGTCTCACAGACGATGTATGCAGTAATTTTACCCAGAAGACCAATAACTTTATATAGGTATGTGACACAGTTTACAATATTTATTGACAGATGGCAAGCTCGTAATGTGACATGGTTCCATATACTATCAGTTCACTCCCCAGTACTTATTACCTTTAATCAATACTATTTTAATATACTTAAATTAACTTTTTTGGTATTAAATATTGTTATCTTCTGAATTAACAGTGAGGGTTTGTTTGCTTGCTGGGAACCAATTATCGTGAATGGGAGCGTGAGTTCGGGGATTTTTTTCTTTTAGTTGGTAAGGGGATTCCATTTATTAAGTGGGATCAAAATAGGGGAGGTCCTCCAAAATCTCAGCAGATGTCACCAAGTGAGAGCGGGTAGTCAAAATGTCACCAAGTGAGAGCGGGTAGTCAGTAAAAAAAAAAAAAAAAAAAAAAAAAAAAAAAAAAAAAAAAAAAAAAAAAAAAAAAGCTTAAAAAATTACGTGGTTAATCTCATGTTTGGGAGGGAGAGGGGTCCAAATTTAAGAAAAAAAAACACCTCACGTAATTAATGGACGTTCCCTAAAAAAGCTGAGATCGTTTCACATGTGTATGAACACTGACGGTTCGAAGTCGCATGAGAAACGAAATATTGGCAATGGTTAATTCTTCTCTGCAGAGAGGTTAGTGGTTTGTTGTAGAATGAAAGAAAAACCGGCTTGTTTGTAGCAATTGCTGTCCGGCGGTAATGCTATCACTCCTAGTCGTCGCCAGAGAACCATCTCGTCAAGTGAAACAGGTACAGTACATAGAAAAATGCTTACAACGTCTTACGAATCAATTAGAATTGAAAACTATCCTTAATAGAAACAAAGATATCGATATCCATATATTAGTGATATTTTCTGCTGCTATCTATCGGTAATGCGATCACTCCCTATCGCTGCCAGCGCAGCCTAGCAGCTTGATTCTGAACTATCGCATACCCGTGACCTTGATTGCTCATAATTTTTCATCTTAGGGGTTGATTTTCGTAATATACCTTTGTTAATTAATAATGTTACCAAAGTGGAGAACTTAATTATTATAATAAAATCTCATTTATCGATTTTTGTTAAGTCTGAAGGCAGAAAGAAGGCTCATCACAAAAAAAACCTTGACAAAAGATATATGATAAGGTTTTACGTTTTTACCATTCTTACTTAAAAGGTCGACTTCAGTGACACCTGTAGTCGTATTCTCGCCGAAAGTAAATATACGAGTACGCACGAAAAATATGAATAAGAATAAGATAGCCGAAACTGATATTTCAGCTCAGACTAACACATGATAATGTTGTTCGTAAACGTGATAATTCGCTAAATTAGCAGAACAGCAAATGCTTGCTTCTTAATCAGTTGCTGTTAGTGATTAGTGATGGTTCTAGCGCCTGTGGTTGGGTGGATCACCTGACGACAGTGTCGGCGCGGCGCACTAAATCAAGCACCTGGCGAGCAGTACACAGACTGTCTCCGTTGTTTCCCGACTGCCATTCTCCTGCCACACACAAATACACAGGCACCTGTTGGAACGCCTCCACACGCCAGACAGGTAGAAGACGGGCCTATCTATATAACACCGCCCAACATCTGAATTCCACTGGTTACTAAGTCCACCAGGACAACTTGGTAATCAATTCCGTCTATGTAAACAAGAAAGTTGATCACACCTATAGGATAACTGTTAGGTTAAAGAATTCGTAATGAGATTGAACAGCTACCTGTCCACTAAACAGCTCGATCATTACTCAGTTTTAGGTTCCGCATCCTCTGAATGAAAGAGGATACCCTTACGAGATCACTGCTTTGACCGTGTGTCACAGCATCATAACTGTTGAACTCCTTAAATTAGAAATTTGTAAATATATCCTGCTTTATTTTTCACTAACCTCAATCTATTATAGTATCTACTATATAATTTCGTAAGCTTACGCACTCACTCACTCACCTCTATAGCTATTGGCTGGAGAACAGTTACGTCACGAACCAGCCTTCACTCGCAAATCAACAGCTACTAGAGATATTTTTGAATTGGAGGTTAAGTGCACAGTTTAATAGCTAAGCAACTGCTATAAAATTAATTGCCAAAATACATTCATTAAATTTGCTTATCGTAGCATTTTATTCTTAAAGATTATGGAAAAACTTTACGGCTGGAAAAGGTGGAACTATGAATATTTACTATTCAGTGACATGTCGGTAATGAAAGCAACATACTTTTTTTCAAAAAAAAAAAAAAAAAAAAAAAAAAAAAAAAAAAAAAAAAAAAAAAAAAAAAAAAAAAAACAAAACAAAACTTAAATTACTCATAGTCTCTGCTGTAACCACGAATGCCAATTGTCATTTCGTGCTAGGCTAAATTTCAATTTAATTAAAACTTTCGTTAATATTGCTGCGTAACTAAGGTTTATACATTACGGTTTATTTGCTTTTTACTGACCGCTTTAATTATTGGTCTTTGTTCATGTTCGTTGTTCATGAGTTATTAGTTTATTTAAAGTGGACATCAGACCAAAAATTTTACCGAATGGAATATTCTGGCAATTCGTTTCTTCGGAACTGCTCAACTATTTATTAATAAGTTCTCTGGTCGTTACAGACACTTTGAACAAAGATTACATTATGAATGTTTGCCCAGCCTCAATAAAAACAACTTGATGATTTCGAAGCAAATAGGAATTCTTCAAATTTTGCAGATTGAACTTTAAGGGTCCAATACAACTCAAATTTTGTATTTCGTTCGAGTCCATGACCTTTGAAACAATTAAAAAATAGCGCAATCGTCCCTGTCCGTGTTTAATATGTTTATTAATGCTACTGAGTTAGTTCAAGAGATTTTATTCCCCCCAAGGGTAAAACACCGGGCAAGTTTCTATTTGCTCAGATCAGGTCAACCTGTCATATTCTTTGACTCTAAAAACTGTAACTATTCTAGAGCCGCGACGATGCGGAAAAAACGGTCACGGAATTACATTAGTAACCTAATATTTGGGAAAACCATTGTGAGCAAATAACTATTGGGGATGTAGTGTGGCGGCCTGAAGATCCTTTTTTTGTTTCGTGCTTTAAAGCTCGTCAACTTCGGGGTTATTGGAGCCAGGAGGGGATGGAAAACAAGGAACGGAATGGCCTTTTGAAGGAACAGAACCGGCATTCGCTTTGAGCGATTTAGAGAACTCACGGGGAACAAAATTTAAGGACGAAAGTAACGTTCGTATTCTGTATCATTGCCTAGTAACATAGCTCGATGTAACTTGAATCACGCATAGAAATAACTGTTACAGTATTGTAAAGTAGGCAACTGAAAGAAATACGTGATGAGACGAACAGAAATGACAGAGACTTTAAGATGCATTGAAGCCATTGTGACCTATGTTGGACCTCTGGACACTACAAAAAAGGCGGGACGTGATTCTTAAAAAAGGCTTATGATCATCACGGACAGCGATGGATGCTCTGCAATGTTCTCCCTTGCTGGCCACAAGTTTGGTAAGGATCTCTTGTGATAGGGCGTTCCATTCATCCTCCAGCGTGGTTAAAAACTGTTGGCTCCTCGTTGGTGCGATGTGGAAGTGCTCCAATACATCTTTCCAACGCATCCCGCACGTGCTTGAATTTAAGCCGAGGGAACGGGCAGGTCGTCCATTCGCCGAAGATCCTCCTGTTTGAAGAACTCCTCCACCAGCGCTATTTGATTCGGTCGCACGATGTCATCCATAAAAATGAAGTGAGGGCCGAATGCTGCTCATGGGGAAGGAGTACATTGTCACAATAACGTTGACCAATGAGTGAACTGCTTTCAAATATTTGGAGGGTTGAGCGTCAATGCAACAATGTGCCTCCCCACACCATAACACTTGTACCACCAAAATGATCATGTTCGGGGTGCATTACATGTTCCCACCTCTCGCTAGATGAGGTTACGTCTAGAATCAGTACTCAGACTTACTCTGCTCTCATCTGAGAACAGCACACGACCCCCCTTTTCGTCTGTTCAGTCTTTACTTCCTCTTGGCATCATCTCAAACGGTGCTACTGATGTGTGGGTGTCAACGGAGCACAGCGTAATGGTCGTCGGGCAAAGAGACCAACTTCATGCAGTCGACGTGCCACTGTGCGGGTGTGATTGGATGCCTTGCGGTCCTAGTAAATGTGGTTACAGTTGTACCTGCTCTTTGACGTGGGTCCATTCTTGGCTGTTGCACAATGTAGCTGTCATCTGCTGGTGTAGTTGATCGTGGTTGACCACCTCGTATCCTTCGGACATCAGAGCCTGTGGTTCAGAACGCTCCCCATGCACGTCAGACAATGAGCAATCCCAAACTCCTGGGCTACACTCGCCACACTTCGTCCGTCTTTCAGTTTCCCAATGATTCTTTCCCATGTGAGATCATCCAAGTGGTTCCCTGGATCATGTAATGAAGAAAACCACAGTGGTCTTGACCAGTTCGCCGACTGACACACACTGTCTCGTCCCGTTCTTTCAACTGCCTCGCGGGACCAGAACGTTTTTGCACTGAACTCGCGGTGATCTCGCGTCAAGTGACATCCAGCTTTCTGCGGACGTGTGGGAGACTTCCGGCAACATGCTCCGGCACTTTCATTCATTTCCACAGAATTTTTAATACGTTTTGTTACTTGATCTATCTCGTCCTTAATTTTTTCACACCAGCGTGTACTTATTGAAAGTTTTCTCTAGCTTACTTATCCTGCTGCTTCCATAGTATGAACACTGCCAGAAGCGGTGGATTCATTGTGTGAAAGTGTCTGGCATTCGGTAATGGGGTAACAATGGCCCAATTCCATTCCGCCCTTTCCGTCTCTAAAGAGTTATACGTCGAACAAGGGGAGGGCACGACCTTGGGATTTTATTTTGGGATGAGACTTTGCGTAATAATTGTACCCCTTTAGGATGTTTACCTCCTGCAATCGTAAGACGCGACGCTCAATAGATTCGGAGAAAACGGCCTTTAAAAATTCAAGCCCAGCTTATATACTAGTGAAATTCCGGTCAGGCTATCAGCGTAACAGCCCAGTCAGTAACGAGCCTGCGTCATGCCTGGGCACTCTGGGTTCGAATCTCAATTTGGTCTATTTTTTTAAATTTTTTAAATTTTTATATCAACTACCCTTTAACTTAAAATACTATAAAACTATAATAATTATAATATTTATTGTTTAAAATACACTATTAAGAATGGTTATAATAATAATATTTACTATTACTATTACAATTACTCCGCGATTCACTAAAAGTGTTTGGCGGAGGGTGCATTGCACCTATCAGGAAAGGTAATTGTTAGGAAGGGATATACGGGATATGGCAGGTGGCGCCCATGGGCTATTGTGAGGAACCATCCCAGCATTCGCCTGGAGCGATCTAGGGAAACCATTTCATTGTGTGTTTTTTTTATTATTGATTTTATTTAATTTTTTTATTACAAATGTGAGCTGGGATGATAATCATCATAAAAGAATTTAAAACAATATTTTTTTTAGCGTCGAGCACAATTAATGAAAGCGGAATTTTTACTAGAACAACGGTAATATCCGAAATAAAACTTATAATACTGTTAATAAAATAACTTAAAATTTAATTATATTTAAAGAATATTGTAACTATTATAGTTTTAAAGTATTTTAAGTAAGTTATAGGGTAGGTAACATACTAATATTATGATTAAAATTTGAAATTAAATAATTAATAATATTGAATAAAAACGTATTTAATTGTAAAAACAGAAAAATAAAAATTGACGGAATCGAGATTCGAACCCAGAGCGCCCAGGCATGACACAGGCTCTTTACTGACTGAGCTGTTGCGCTGCTAGCCTGACCGGAATTTCACTAGTACATAAGCTGGGCATTAATTTTTAAAGGCCATTTTCTCCGAATCTATTAAGCGTTGCGTCTTACGATTGCAGGAGGTAAACATCATAAAGGGGTACAATTATTACGCGAAGCCTCATCCCAAAATAAAATCCCAGTGTCGTGACCTCCCCAATATTGGGGGTAGGGGGAGGGGTGGAAGAAAAATAAACATATTTTCCACTCTACGTGACCCATCGAGCAGTGAAACAGATCTCGAGTGGTGTGTAATTTGTGCACTCGCAGTAAGCTACTTGTTTCACCAGCGAAGTCAGTCGTGGAGGGATTCCGCAACGAGCGACGGTGAGGAAACACCAAATATTTGAGGACGAGTTGAACCTGTCAGCCAGCTCGTGACTGCTTAACCTTTAAACCGCAAACAAGTCATCTCCGAGCTGCCTGCGCCAATAGGCTGTGCCACTACTTGTTAGCTCCGTGGAAACAAGTAGCAAACAATACGTTCAAAATCCGTACGACTTGAAACGAAATCGGAAGATTTTGACAGCATCCTGTTGTAAGAACAGGATTTCTCAGAGTTTTGAAAGGTCTGATCTGGAAGTGACTACGAGAATCGTTGAGATTCTTCCGCAGCTGCTAAAATATCTGGAATAAGAACAGAGATTTAAAAGGGTTTTGACAAAAATATCATCTTAACATTTCCAAAGAAATATAAGCTAATGTGTATAAAACCTATCACAAAAATAGGTATGCCCTCACTTGTCTTAAAATTATTGACCAGGATAATATTCAGAAATACAGAAATGGAAGTAGAAGAAATTATAGGTGCAGACCAGTTTGAGTTTTAAAAAATAAAATAACGTGGAATGCAGAAAGACTCCCTGAAATTACGGATTAGAAGGAAGGGTAATTTTGTGACATTTGACAGCTTTCTTAATTTTATATAGGGCAAGGTACTGAAAATACTGAAGTAGAAACATCTAAAAAATTTGCAAGAACCATGTGAACAAAATAAAATTGAGTGTCACATGAGACAATTATCACTTGAAAAAGTATGTCAGGCGATTCTGTCTGTGTCCATTCCCAATAAAATAGTCAGCATTTAAGGAAATGAAAGACGTTGATTGTACGTAACTAGATAAGAGCGAAAATTATCAAAAATTATAATTATATCGGTAGCCTGAATATTGATATAGGAACAGATTTAGTAGAGATATTTATTTTACGAGATTTATGTCACATTAGGGGAAACAAAAAGCACCTTCTTCATCAATAGAAACATTCATCCAGAAGAAAAAGTTCTAAAACTGAGCTAATGAAATAATGGAATACAGCACTTCATTTAACTGAAACTTATGCTTAAGAATTACGAGAAAGAATGCAAATTCAAGCAGTTGATGTTTGGTGTTACAGAAAGAAGTTGGACTGAGAAAGTTTTAAATAAACATGCTTTGAAAATGATGGGCGAGGAAAAATTTTTACGAAAAATCTCGCAGAAGAGAGGGACAGGATGGTGTGACACATTTTAATTAATATAGGATTGATTAATTTCTTAGTGGAAGAAACGGGTGAAAGAAAGAATTGTGGACGAAGAGATTAGAATATAATATGCTGGTTGCAATCCGTATGTTGACATAAAGGGATCGGATCAGGATTTGAAGAGATGGAGAATGTCATCATTCCAGAAAAGTGTCTGGTGACAGGAAAAAAAAAAATACTACCATTGAAAAATATTATTGGAGATTTGAAGCAACGGCTTTAGGTTTGTAAAAATCCACTTACTTTTTTTTTCTGATTTAGCACTGCTTCAATGTTGTTGTTAGTACCACCGTTTCGATATCCGACCTGGAACATATTCGCATACAGAATCGTACAACATACAGTCAGTGAAAGAAAAGCTGATGGAAATCAGTGTAGCTGAATTAAATTGAGCTCCTGAATGGACTGCATGTGAATAAATGTAACAGCAGACTGAAAAGTTGAGAATTGCTACGAATCAGTTCTCGCGTTGGGCACTAATGATGTTAGCAATTTGTGATGGCCTCCTTAACCTTAATCCTGGGCTTCCTAGTGCCTGGACATCGTTAATTGGCCAATATTTTGCCACACTACATCGAAATATATCTGCGAGCAGCTGGACCCGTACTTCGCATAGATGGACGGTGCGAACAAAGGTAACGGTAACGGTAACTGTCCGGCTACGTTCCGGAATGTGCCTAGGGCCGGGTAGCCCTTAGTGAAGGATCGCAACGTACCACTAGGGTGACGCTGTGGGGATGGTACAGTGGATTGCGAGCTGTGTGGTGGGTGCGTGGCCAGCCTGCAGGATGAGTTGTGCGGCTACTAACGCCGGTGCGGTGTGTGGCTGTTCTTGTGTTCCATATCGTTATTCGATTAAACGTGAGTCTCTGACGCAAAGAAAAAAATAGAATCTTCGCCTCTGACAACTGCGGGCAGCAGACTCGGCGCCTTCTGCTAAATGGTAACCCCGCCGATATGGTGATCACCGCAAATCATTTCCTTATTGATCAGCACAGTGTCACCCTGAAGAAAATTTCATTGCCACGCTTAATGAATAGATGTTTAGAAATCCGTGAGAACTGATGTAAAATGAACTCATTGCTGGATTTCAAGATGTTTGTTTAACAGTGTGATCCTATTTTTAATACCATTTGATGAAAAATACTTTTATAATAACCGCATATTAAAAACGTAGGTACAACGGTGTTGTTAATGTGCCAAGCAACATCTCGATTCCTCATATCAGCAACTTGAATCAGTACTAACATTTCTATTGATAATTGCACTTACTTGTCTCTTTTCGGGTTTACGCTGCGGTTTTTTTTCTGATGTCACCAACGTTTCGGCACCAACCTGGAGTCTTCGTCAGGGCTTCTGTCTATCTCGCCGTCTGGTGCTTTTTAATAAACTTGAACACTTAATTCAAGTTTATTAAAAAGAAAGCACCAGATGGCGAGATAGACAGAAGTCCTGACGAAGGCTCCAGATTGGTGCCGAAAAGTTGGCAACATCAGCAAAAAAACGCAGCACCAACCCGAAAAGAGACAAGTAAGTGCAATTTTCAAAAATGACGCCTGCGAAAAGTGTGAAATTTTATATTTCTGTTGATAATTTATGCAAACAAAAATTAATTCTTAACAAGAGGGAGTACATCTCAAGGCCTTTGAGCCATACATATTGGCTCTTTATAGCTCAAGTAACATCTAAGTCGGTAAAATCGATGAACTGTACGCAATGTTCTGCCAATTCGTTTTTTCAAAGTTACATGACTAAATATAATTGTTAATAAATAACCCACATAACCTTAAAATTGATCTAATGCTATACATATTTCTTAATGCGCTAGAACAGCACTATCTCTGAACAGAGAATATAACGAAAACATCTACATGTAACGAATATAAATAAACAAAATGACACTGATAATTGACATTGACTTAAGCAAATATATGGATTTCTTTATGGTTAGTTTGCAATGTAAAACATATTAGGTATTATATATTAACTAGATTATTACTAGAATTTATATAGATAGCTGCAAGCCATATTTAAAAAAAAAAGACAAACTATATTATTGCCAACAACGTTCAGCTAACCCAAAATGATGTTCTGGTGCAGCGCAAATCCACATCTACACTGTATAGTAAGTTACATCAATATATGAAATTTATGAATAGATCTTACGCAAACCGACTACCAGAGAAACAAAGTGACTGATATAACATTACATAAACTTACATACGCTGTTCGTCTGTCTGTCATCGTTCGGTTAGTTTTCGAAATTTCATCACAAAATAAGTTATTTATCTAATATATATATATATATATATATATATATATATATATATATATATATTGATATATATCATGTCCTTCCTAATGATACATAGTATTTCCTTGTCAAATATCATCAAGATCGATTTAGCCGTGAAAAAATAACAAACAGACAGAGAGACAGAGTTACTTTTGCATTTATAATATTAGTGATTATGTAACAATTACAGAAATATAAAATAGATATCATAACGTCTTAGCTTGCTGTAACAGGAACATCTTTGTCGTTGAAGGAGAAAGTTCTTCTAATCTAGATGTTACATCGGGTGTACCTCAAGGAAGTGTAATAGGACCACTTCTTTTCTTAATTTTTATAAACGATCTCGGAGACAAAGTGAAAAGCCTTTTTAGATTGTTTGTTGATGATGCGGTTATTTATAGGGAAGTAAGAAATTTGGCCGATTGCTTAGAAATTCAGCGCGATCTGGATGTTATTTTGGCTTGGTGCGCTCAGTGGCAACTTACTCTAAATTGTAAAAAGTGCAAGACAATGAGCATAACTAACAAAAAGAATCCGATTGTTCAGAAATACGAGGTAAACAGTTCAGTTATTGATATGGTCGATTCTATGAAATATTTGGGAGTAACAGTACAAAGGAACATGAAATGGGACATACACATTAATTCGTTAGTAGGTAGAGCAAATTCTAGGCTGCGATTCATAGGTCGAATCTTGAAAAATTGTAATGAACAAACAAAGGAGATAGCGTACAAATCTCTTGTGCGTCCATATTTGGATTATTGTTGTGCCATTTGGTACCCGTTTCGTAAGGGATTGATCGAAAGTATAGAGAAAGTACAGAGAAGGGCCGATCGATTCGTGACCGCTTGCTACATTCCTTATGAAAGCGTCACAGAACGGATTAGTAGATTAGGTTGGGAGTCTGGTAGATAGACGACACACGTTTCGTTTAAACTTATTGGAAAACATGCGTACTCCCACTTTCACTTTTGAGTGTAGTGAAATACTTCTTCCACCAACCTATTTGAGTCGGAAGGACAGGAAAGATAAAATTAGAGAAATAAGGTGGCGGACTAATTCTTATATGAATTCTTTTTTCCCTCGTACCATTAGGGATTGCAATGCACAGCAAAGAGATTAGCTTTGGTGCTGAGCTCCCTCTGCCACCCACAATTTTGTGAATTGCAGAGTATATATGTAGATGTAGATGTAGAAAAAGTTGTGGCCACTGTTAGGCTACCTTCGAAGGCCGGGGGCGTGAGGACACAACGTGACATACATGACCAAAGTAGCCATTTATTAGTATTGATGATTAACTTTCTGTGGATTGTAATAATTAAATAAAAAGCCGACCGAATGTTGCTAGTTGATGGCGGTTGTGCCTCGCGGGCCAAGCCGCCGCGGCCGTTGCTATTATTACTACCGCTAATTCCTGCCTCGTTAACCGGCGACTGCAGTAAAAGTCTGCTCGGCAGACACCTTGCAGCAGGTGGGAGGGCTGACATTTACGCTGTTTTCTGTGTTCTCTACGGTGTGAGGAGGACGGCGTTTGATGAGCTCTGCAATCCAGCGGCTGCCGCCACTCTACACCCCGGTAGCAAGTGAGCCTCCACTGCTACTCGACAAAAGTAGGACAGACCAGAGCGGAATCTACTATATAATTTCGTAAGGTCACTCATCCACTCACCTCGATAGCTATTGGCTGGAGAACGGTGTCACGTGTCAGCCTTCGCCTGCAAAACAGCGACCAGAGATACCATCAATAGAAATTCGTGGTTATGTTCAAAATTTAGTATCTAAGCAACTGCTACCAGATTAATTGCCGTAATAAATTCATTATGTTTGCTTTTCGTAGCGTTTCATAGTTAAAAAAATACTGATAAATTTTGCGGCTGAAAAAAGGTTGGTCTGCTTTTCAGTAACATGTTAATGAAAGCAACTTAAATAAAAAACTTTTAAAAAATTAAATTACTCTTGGTCTATATTGTAACCATGAATGCCAATTGTCATTCCATCTTAGCATAAATTTCAATTTAATTAAAACCGTCACTAATGTTGTTGCTTGACCAAAGTGTATGCATTGTGGTTTATTTGCTTTTCAGGTATTTTACTGACCACTTTTGTAGATGGTCTTTATTCATGTTCACTGTACGTGAGTTATTAGGTTATTTTAAATGGACAGAAGACCAAATATGTTACTGAAGCAACTATTCTGGCAATCCATTTCTTCCGAGTTGCACGACTGTTTAATAATATGGAATTTGTATTAGGTTCTATTACCACTACATATACTATGACCAATGAATAATCTCAATTAAAAAAAACAACGTAATGTTTTCGAAGCAAACATGAATTTTTAAATTTTACAGAGTGAACTTCAAGGGTCAAATACAAGTCAAATTTATATTTTAAGCAAGATCGAGTCTATGACCTTTGAAACAATTATACCATTGCGCTATCGTCCCTGTTCGTGTTTAATACCTACCTCAACTAATGCTTATGATTTCTTCAGGCTATAGAGATTTTATTCATCCTGAAACACAGGTCAAGTTTATATTTGGTCAAACCAGATCATCCTGTCATAATGTTTCATCCTAAAAACAGCAACTATTCTAGACCCGTGGCGATACGCTAAAAACAGTCACGGGCTTACACTAGTTACCAAATATTGAAGCCAAACATGACCTTATTTGCCTGTTACCCGTGACTTCGTACACGTGGACTTTGGATTTTATTGCTAAAATTGGATATAAAAAGATATAAGGTAGTACGTCTGAAAAACTATAATACCATCCTACCATTCAACCTGTCTAATGAAGAAAAGCAATTCCAGTTAGATTAAAAACAACAACAAACTAAGGGTGATGTGGGGATTAACTGTAGGAGACTATGTATCTCAGTTCCTCCGGCATGTTTTTGTTTGTGGTATTAAATTATGTGACTTTTTGTTGAAATCTTATGTCAGTAACGTTTTTTACGCAACGTTTTTGGTTTTGCTGTCTGTTGCTAAGATATATGGCCTTTGCGGGTTCGAAACAGGTGAGCTAGAAAAACACAAAATAATAGTCTGGTGCATCGCAAATCCACATCTATACTAAATAATAAGTTGTATCTGTACATTAACAAATCATACACAAACTGACTGCGAAATAAAGCCTGATCGACTGATATAACATTATCGTATAACAGTTCATCAAAAAATATGTTATTTACCCCGAAAAAATATACTATATCCTCCTTAATGATACGTAGTATTTCCTCGTCAATTTTCATCAAGATTGGTTTTGCCGTTTAACCGTGAATCTGTAACAAACATTAGCTGTCTCACATGACTACGCGTCATGTCGGTGTCCTTCAGACTGATCACTCAACATCTGATGATGTTCACGCCCCTACTACAACACTGAGCACGAATGATACTAATGCACTCTGGTGGCAGTTCTACCTTTAACAGATAATTGCTACTTTAATCGTTTACATACCTGTCACTGTTGTGTATGCGTACGAAGTTACATTGACATCTGACCATGGTACTTCAAGTTTTTCGTCGGCAGGTGTAGAATGTAGAATTCAATTGTTATATACTTCGTAGACGTTAATGTTTGACATCTAAATCCGATACATGCTAAAAAGTTATTCCTGGTCATTTCATGACGTTTGTGATACCACACTATATAATGTGAAAGTAGACATTATCCATCATTTGCTTTCATGTGTTCTTCCTCTTTACGACTTTTTATAACTATAGATCCCGGAAAATAACTTAATATCTTCTTCTCAATATTTCTTCTAACTTTCATTGCGTTTTTTCTTCTGTGAAAACGTATCTCCTTTGTTTCTTTAGATTATCTTTGGTCTCCTATATACTCGGATCTTTTTTCGTCATGTGACTCTATTTATGATTTCTTTTGTATTGCGATTTTTTAATATACTCTTCTCGGATGACAAGCCGAGTGAGCAGGGTGTTTCCACACGATATTTCGGCGATCGGAACTCTGTCGCCATCTACTTGTGACTTCACCAGAATCTGGCGACAGAGAATCCGATCGGCGAAATATCGTGTGGAAACACCCTCCTCACTCGAGAAGAGTGTTTTAATTCTCAACGCCGAGATAAACTTCGAACATACGTAAAAGATTTTTGTTGTGGTTAGCAAACTAACGAATTTATGTTGTGGTGTTTTGTTGATCTATACACTAGGCTCTTACTGTCTGATTCATTAATAGATTAAAGAATAAGTTAACGAGCGTCTATTCCCTGTGACTGTCGTTAGTTGCCAGGTGCTGGGAGCGCGTTAATTGGACAGTCGAGTTGACAGTAGCGCGGCAGGGAAGGCGCCAGTGTTTTTCTGTGTTGACCAGACACACCTGTCCGAGGTACTCATGCAGACGTTTAGTGCTGCAGCGAGCTATAATTACCAGACAAGCACGCCCGGCTAAACCCACACACCACAACAACAACCGACTTTAATGGCTACGGGGAATAGGGGCGAGCTACGCGTAAAAAATGACTTCAGCGTTGCGGCTCTAAATCTGTTTGATAATACGTAATTTAAACTCTCGTCACCTGTTCTTATAACATTTGCAGTGCCACTATTCTAAGGCTTGCGAGTCACAATTTTATATGCCTGATTTTAAGTCCCGTGCATGCCTTTCATTTTTCTCCACTTTCCTGGCGTGTCAATTATTCTCAATAACTTAAAATGATTTTATAATTTTTTCGTTTGAAACAGAAAAACACTGACTAATTTTTGCTTGTGGCTTTATGCTTTTTTTCTTATGGCTTTACGCTTCGTCGACGTCGAGATCATTAGAGGTGGGAAAGGACTGGGGAGAAGGAACGGAAAGGAATTCGGCCAGTGGCGTAGCTATCGGTGGGCTAGACGGTACCGTGCACCGGGGCCCCCAAGTTCAGGGGGCCCACAAGCTCAGCTCAAGGGGCCCATCTGTCCTGAGGGCCCCTATATATAGGGTGTTACAAAAAGGTACGGCCAAACTTTCAGGAAACATTCCTCACACACAAACAAAGAAAATATGTTATGTGGACATGTGTCCGGAAACGCTTACTTTCCATGTTAGAGCTCATATTGTGGAGGGCTGTGATACAATACGCCATTCTCCAGGGCTGCATTAGCGCATCAGAGATTCCATGCGACGGAGGGTGGATGCATGTATCCTCGCAAACGGAGGACATTTTGAACATTTCCTGTAACAAAGTGTTTGAAGTCACACTGGTACGTTCTGTTGTTTTGTGTTTCCATTCCATGTATAATGTGATTTGAAGAGAAGTAATCAAATGAGCTCTAACATGGAAAGTAAGCGTTTCCGGATACATGTCCACATAACATATTTTCTTTGTTTGTGTGTGAGGAATGTTTCCTGAAAGTTTGGCCGTACCTCTTTTTGTAACACCCTGTATATATATATATATATATATATATATATATATATATATATATATATATATATATATATATATATATTCACCGGGGCCCTTAGGAACCTAGCTACGCTATTGAATTCGGCCATAGCCTTTCCAAGGAAGCATCCTGGCATTCGCCTGGAGTGATTTAGGGAAAAAATGGAAAAAATCTGGATGCCCGGACGTAAATTCGATCCCACGTCCTCTCGAATGCGACGCCAGAGCGTCACCGCTCAATGGGTTTTACACCTCGTTGAGGTTGAGATCATTAGCGTCGGGAAAGGAATGGGGGAAAAATTGGAAGGAACTTGGAAAAACATGGAAAACCAAAATTTTGATAACTGGACGGGGATTCAAACCCATTTCCTCCAGAATAAGAGGTCTGAGCGTTATTACTCACCCCCCCCCCCCCTTGCTAGGTAATTTTTTTTATGTTTGTATTTAAGTTAATTCCAAGTGTGGAGAAAGTCACTTTATGGAAGTGATGGCAGAACTTTGGGAACACCATAAAAAATAAAAAATTGAAGCATTGAAATCTGTTGTTATAGAAGCGCGTTGAGAATTAAGTGGCTCGATAAGACACGAAATGAACGTGTTTTGGAAGTGACTGACGAGGAAAATTGCTTGTGAAACGGTGTCACAAAAAGAAGAGATAGAACTGTGGGCTACATTATAAGATATGCCGGATTTTTTAGTTTCTTAATGGAGCAAACAGCCGAATAGCCGAGGGAAGGAAGTTATGAGGAGAACAACGATAAGGATAGGCCTATATAAAGCAGATAACGAAGGTCATAGGTCGTAATAAGAATGCTGAAATGAAGAGGTTAACTCAAGCCAGGAAGAGATGGAGGAATGCATCAAACCAGATGGGAAACTGATGCTAAAGAAAAGATCAACAACTGATGCGGAATCAAATATTTATGATTACCTGTAATAGAGCTTATGCTATTTTTTACACGCATATTAATCTTTATGAAAACTTTCACTTCAATTTTCTTTGCTGCTTTAGTTATATTGTTCGGCAGATCCTTCGACAATTTATTGCTATAAACTGACTGACATACTTACTCACTGCGTTATGCACTGAAATAAAATTATACGTTACGAACATGGTTATATCTTCACTTCCACATAAAGCCCCTAACAGGCTAAAACTTCCCCTAATATCCATCCAGGCCTCGTCGCCAGCATATTCCTTAATGCACACCATGCCTTCTCTTCATCTCCCTCCTGTCTTGCAGTAACTCCCAGGCCAGCTCATTCTTCATATCAGCTACTGATTGCGTTCTGAGATAATTTCCGTTAATATGTGTAACTTTCCTTCTCTGTACTCTCTCCAACTCTTGCCTTTTGACACTCATAACGTGGGTCCCCTGTTCCCCGACCTTACTCAAGCATTTGCCTCAACAAGCTTCGATATCGCAGGAAAGGATCACCTTCACTGATTCATAGCGTCATTATCTTTCCTGATAAGTACAGGACTTTCGAAACCATTTCCTATCTATTTCCCAGTGCAGCATACCACAATGAGTTTATTATGAAAAGATATTACGAGTTGAAAAGGCAACTCCTAAAAGTAAACAGCTATTGACTTCAACAATTTGCTTGTAAATTTAAATCTTATACCTTTAGCAACGCACCTTGCATCGTCCACCGCCAATACCTTTATTTTCTGCCAGTGTTCTTAATAATATGATATATGTACTGTATATATATTTTTATTTATTTATTTTTACAAGTTTTATCAATCCTTGTTTCAGGAATGTAGCCTCTTTAAACAAGATGAGCCGTATTTTACAATTTAATTCTACATAGTTTTGTTGGAATTCCTTCCAGGACTGATCGATCTTGAGCCACTCCTCTTTCAGTTCACGCCTGTAACTCGATGTATTGTCCTCTATCCCAGCGATGCCGGGGTCTTCCTCATGCTCTTTTCAGGTTCCTTGGTATCCAATACAGTACTGCCGTACCTAGTCCATCCGTCATATCTTTTGCGAGCAAATTTGACCAGCCCATTGGAAATTTTTTGGTCATGACTTTCCAAGTTGTATATATATATCCCTAATATCTTAGCTATTCTTTCAAAGTTTTTTTATTATTTTTAAAGGTTTTTTTAACTCGTACTTTAGTTTTTTTTGAAACACAATTTTCTATCAATGTTGAAACATTTTTTTTTCTCCATTTACTTTTTTAAAAAATCTGGGTTTTCCCCCTTGGAATAAGCGTCTTAGTTTGTGGTAAACTGTGTTGATTTTTTATACTCACGTTGAACGACAAATTCGAACTGGTTTAAACTAGTCTCATGGTTCTGCAGTAACTCCAGAGAGAGATTTTCAAGCATTTAAACAGTGGCGCTAGTACAATGTGCGTGACAACGTCGATGTAGCCCGTTAGATATTTCGGCTGGGTTGCATCCCCTTGGTACTTCGACCCTCTCATGTTTACACATCCCCCGAGATACGCATGCGGGTGATTGTAGAGGGCAGCGCTGATTGCGTTCAAGTGTTTCGTCCTGATTCATCCGACTCATACACGTCGCAGTTCGTGTAAAAGGTCTAATTTATTTTAGAATGATGCGGATTCACCACCACCTGTCTCAGAAGGAGATGCTTTCCAGGCAGAGACAAGGACATTTTTAGTAGCCTTTGTGACAGAATAATTCCGGAATTCTCCAAGAATGGTTTGGGTAAACCACTAAAATGGAAATATTTGTGTTCGGAGTACAATTAGAATCAGAGGTGTCGAAACAGCCAGGCTTAAACGTTAACTAAGCCTTGCGTGGTTTACTTAGCCCATTGTCCATCAACCGATTCGAGCATTTTGAAGTTCTTTCATGGAATATATTGGCACCCGTAATACTGTGGTACAGATATCTGTTTTCAGAGATTATCACCCATTTTTCCAGTAAAACATTGCCTTCTATTTAACTTGCTCAGTATATCGTATTGATTCTCTTCCGCGACTTCTTAGGTCGTAAGCTGACAGTGCTCATCGTATCTGATAGTCACCGAAGGATTTAGGTATCTCAAATGTTTTTTCGCTCAGATTCAATAGTTTTGATATAAAATCGTTGATATGTGTGTGTGTGTGTGCAGCGAAAGAGAAATGTGTGGGTGTATAGTAAATGCACGCATGCAAATGTATGTAGAACTCCTGTGCAGTTTGTGGGTATATGCGAGTGTAGGTTATAATAGTGTGCACATTGGGGTATAGTAAAGTAGACAGTGATGTACAGTATAATATTAGACATATTAGTGAATAGGCAGCATAGAATTTCTTCATGAAGTGCATTCTTCTTAGAAAACTTTTCTGTAACCAAGAAAAATCTCTCGGCAGAGAAAATTTTCGGTGGTTTCAACATACCACTGAAGCTGAAAACCCCGAACACCACTTTGCATTCGGGAAGCTGGTAGGGGTGCCCAGTGTTTGGATCGAGAATTTTCTGTTTAGTTTAAAACATTTGACGCTTCCAGCCCTCTGCAGAGATGGTCAGAATAATGCTAGAAAGGACCTAAGAAATTTTTGTTACATAATTTTCCTCTTCTTCTTCCTCACATTCCCAACTTCAGTGGTCAACTGACTTGATCAGTTTTTACTCATCACTGGCTTGGACCAATTAGCAGTTTTAACTTTACAGCGACATACCCTTGCTCACGCCTAACATTTTAAATCCACTGTCAGATTTTACTGTGTACTAATGGACGAAGTGAAATTTTGCCGTCTAAACCTATATTCTTTGTGTGATAAGAGTATTTTTTGTGAAACCTGTATTTCAGGATGTGGAGATTAAGGAGACTAGCGATTCTCCCGGCATTTGCCTCTTGATGGCTGCGGAAAACCGGTAAGGCGGGAGGACGCGGGTTCGAATCCTCGTTCGGTCATCCATATTTGGGTTTTCCATGGTTTCCCCAGATCACTCCAGGTGATAGCCGGGATGCTTCCTTCAAAAAGGCCATGGCCGAATTCCTTCCCGTTGCTTGCCCCCAGTCCCATCCCGCCTCTAATGACCTTAGCCGTCGACGAGGCGTAAAGCAATTTAAAAAAAAAATCTACAATTACGCGGAAGTCAATTTGGGGAGGGGGCTATTTTCGTCCAAAAACCGACCTTTGGGCCATAGGGGGGGGGGGGATATAACCACACTTCGGAGCATGAGCCCTAAAGATAATAGGATTGATTCGTAGGCAGGACGGGGTTCTTCTGAAAATCTCAAGTCATATTAGAGCGGGGGGCCCGACCAAATCTCACGAAGTCTCACCTCACGTGATGCTCATGCCTGGTCCATTGTACCTCCTCGACTCAGCGTGCAGCACCTCAGCGCACTGAACCACACTGGCGGGTTGTTCGGTATACTTTACGGAATGCTGTTGTGCGTAATTCATTTCTAAACGACACAATGGTGCTTATGACATAACGATACGAATCGTACAGTAATGAATCGATTATTTCTAACGGGTACGCAAGTAGTCAGTGATTCATACTTCAAAATGCAAGTTTTAATTTATCACAAATTAAGAAGAAATTTTCCTACCTGCTCATGTTTCCGCTACTTCAGAGTTCGTCGAAAGACTAATTAACGCAAAATGGCAGAGAGAAAGAAACAGAGCGTCATGCTATTTATAAACCTAGTTTTAGAATGACGTGCCATTTATATAACTCTTTGACGTGTAACAAAAAATGAATTCCAAAAGAACTGAAAAATGTGTATTTACGGTAATAAATACCTACATTTTAAAATACTTTTTTTTCTTTCGTACCTATTTTATTTTATCTACTATGTATAAATATTTTTTTTCTAAATAAGTTGGCATCCCTGCACGTTAGAGTCGCAACCAGTCCGCGAATAGAAGAAACTGAGTTTAGGGTGTTAAGTGTTAATTTTTGTGTGCTTTGTGTAATTTTTTAGTTTGAAATTGGGTGCCCTCCAAACAACTGTCTAGATGACAGTGAAAAACCGCCTAAAAATCGTAATTCCAAATTTGATTATGACACCTTTATACTTCTTAATGTCCAACCTATATCGTTACGCTTTAGCTCTGCAAGCACAGTGGTTAAGGTACTTGCTTTCAACAGTCCAAATCTAGATACCCGGACAGAGATTCGAACCCGCGTACTCCAGAATGCAAGGTAAGAGGTTATCCTTTCTCACCACGCTCGGTCAACACTACGGTCATGAGGTCAAATCCCGGCGGAGACAGAAATTTTTAAGAGTTTTGTTTGATCATAAAAGCTACACCAGGACGTTCCGTGGTTTGGGTTCAGATTTAAACTGTAGGTCCCAGATGACAAGAAATGGCCGTTCTACCTCTAACAAAATAGCTTTGGACGACTCCTACGGGAGGATCCAACCAACCCTAGGGTTATGGACTAAGTTAGTTATTCTAACAGTGTAGTCTTTAATCGCTGGTAGCCTCAGGCCTACATGCATGTCCATTTGAGACTTCCCTGACGCATGCGATAAGCAGGCGTTCCTCTGCCGGTTTTTCCTGCGCGTCTCTTAATGATGCGTTCGCAGGTTTCCGGTCCAGTCAGTGTCTGACTCAAGCCCAGCTGACCCCACCTCACCAGCTCCAGAGATGAGCCAACTGGACCTCATCTCCTGCAAGGTCACAAGCTGTACAAACGCCGCACTTTGCAGACAAGATCTGCCAGCTCGGTTCCCGGAAATTGCTGAAAATATTTTCTTTGAAGCCGGCCGAAGCCACACTTTCATAGTACAGAGAATCAACCGTTTGGTTGAAATCTTGGAACAAAGTCGCGTTTGTCCACAAGGGCTAATGCACTGCGGTATAAAAATCGGTGCTACTTGCTCGGTATGTAAGCTCTTATCGAAACTTTGGTACGCAATATATCTAATTCAGAAGCCCCCTCATGTAATCCCTTAGACCTGTAACTAAGAAGTATTAATTTGCAGCATATCTACTTCAATAAAATGTGTTGTGCCTGGAGAATGGACTCACCTCAATAGCTCGGCCATCTTCGGCGAGTCTCGATAACGCCCGAAGCGTTAGTTACAATGACAGCCACCACAGCGCTGCTTTGCTAACCAAGATACTTTAAATGAATATTTGTGCTTATATTGTTAGCAGGAAGTGTAAATTTCGAATAAATAATAGAATTTTATTTTATTTGCCCTTACGTTGTTAAAAGGAGGTATATCTGCGATGCCAGCTAAAACGCAATTGTGTAGCAGAGATAAAACTTAACTGTTATAGATAGATATGATGTGACGTTCGTTTAGATTTAAACGTTGCTTTTTGTTTATTTTCGACGACTGGATACAGAAATTCAGAGCATTCGATGTTTATGCTGTAATCTATGTAGCAGTTTTAAAACGAGGTTGCAAAATAACCCAAGGTTTTTTTTTTTTTTTTTTTTTTTTTTTTTTTTTTTTTTTTTTACATACGAAACAGGGAAGTTTATTAAAAACTCAGAACCAAATTTACACAAAAGATAGGTAATCGCGAAGTATATCACTCAATAAATCATGTTTATTCGTTTTACGAAATTATACTTTACTTAAAAAGTTTTTGATAACAATAACAATTTCTTTTATTTAATGTCAAATATAGCTATTTAAAAACATCGTAGCCAAATACTCCGAGCATCTAATCAGAGAAAGTTTACGCATATCACAAAAAATTTCAGTAAGTAAGATCATAATTCATTTTTTCTTAGAAGCTTTACCAGAACAAATTCCAACAACAATTACAGGTGATACCCGTCATTTTTGACGGGCGTTTGAACTAGTAGAAAAAATAATTTAAATCTATGATTAATAAGTTTGGAGTTCCACTTGCCACAGTCAAATTACTACTGATCTCCACATGCAAATTAATTCAATAACCAAACACCATACTGACAGCTTCTAAATTATCAACCTCTTAGCAAAGCATGATTCCTATGATTTTTGTTTTGTTTAATCTGTTTCAGGTAAGAACAGCGGTCTTGACATAAGCTACAACAGCTTCCTAAGCTGGCAAAGGTGACTGCAGCTGTTGGCTTCTTGCAGTAAGTGAGAATTTCTTGAATTCCTTATTACCTATTATTCTGGGACAAATAGATGACTCTACCGACAAATTTTAGTCTGAAACATTCCTCTTGTGTGAATAAGAATTGTGTTTCCAGATACAATTAATTTTTGGGAGTAGAGAACGTTAGTCTATCCCCGTTAAGTGACTTATGTTGCTTTATTTTTAAGCAATGAATGTTGACTAACCTCTATCACCAATGTGATCAACGCTCCGACTGTTGCATGTGCCGATGGTATGCAGAGGTTGTGGAAACCGACCGTTTGTGTAAAGGAAAGTGCAAGGCATCTTTCCATGTCGGTAGCAAACACGATCCGGATCACAGAACGCAACGCAACGCAATGTTAGGAAATGAACTTATCACCATGTGACATCTTTGAAGTCAAAGATCAAGTCCTTATGCTACCTATGGCTACGATAATTCCGGATCTCAAGGCATCTGTCACAAGTTTCATTGCTACCATGCTGCACGTGTGTGAGGAAAACTGAACTACTGTGTAAGATTTATGTAGAAGGAATAAGGGAATACATACCAAACATTTTCTCTTCATGGAACAAAATTATGTTGCAACAAAATCCTCTCCTGGATGGCGTTGTAAAAACACGACGTTTCGACAGCTGACTCTGCTGTCTTCATCAGGTATCTTGTAGTTGTTCTCAGCTGACTGTCTCTGCCTCGACTGACTGGGCCACCCATCGAACCTCAACGTCTTGTTTTTACACCACCGTCCGGCTGGACACCCGAGAAGATTTTGTTACATCGATACGCCGGGAAAGTCTCCACTCACACATCAAAATTATATTGGTTTTTTTCTGTTATTAATAAACAAAATATTGTTGTTTCTATCTATGCCTGCACCTGGCATTCTGAAGAATGGGAGTTCAATGCCTCACCCGGCCATTCAGATTCATGGTTTCCCTGAAATCACTCCAGGCGAATGCAGGGATGGTTCTTTCAAAAATGGTACGGGCGAATTTCTTCCCGTCCCTTCTTGCTCCTTGTCCTTCCCGCCTCTAATGACCTCGACGTAGACGAGGCGAAAGGCCCGAAGAAGGAAATCTATCTTATTTGTTCAGTTAGCCAGCTCCAGCTTATTTTGTTCTAGGTATTGCTTCAGACATAGATACTATAGGGAGAACAACATAGGATGAACACAACTCTTCATTAAAATCACCCATGCCGGAGGCTGGCATCTAACTGGCGACCTTTGCAACTTAATTGCAAAAAGTGCAAGGCAATGCGAATAAGCAACAAAAAGAATCAGTTTGCTCACGAGAACAAACAAAAAATAATTCAGCTGTTGATACGGCTGATTCCCTGAAGTATCTGGGGGTGATAGTACAAAGCAACATGAAATGGGACTTGTACATATCTTCCGTCGTAGACAAAGATAATTCTAAATTGCGATTCATAGGTCGTGTTTTGAGGAATTGTAATGCTCATACAAAGGAGATAGCGTATAAAACACTAGTGCGTCCGCATCTGGATTGCTGTTGTGGAGTTTGGGATCCGTATCGCAAGGGCCTGATTGACTCAGTGAAGAGGGTACAGAGGAGAGCTGCTCGATTCGTGACTGGTTGCTACAGCCCTTATGAAAGCGTCACAGAATTGATACGTAGATTGGGCTGGGATAGTTTGGAAGACAGACGACGTAGTTTGTGGTTGAATTTATTGGAGAATATGCGAAAATCTTTAAATTACGAGTGCAATGAAATACTTCTTCCGCCAACCTATTTGGGTCGCAATGACCGGAGGGATAAGATTCGAGAAATAAGATGCCGTACTTATGCTTTCATCTATTCCTTCTTTCCTCGCGCTACTCGGGATTGGAATGGGCGGGTTTAGGATTGCTGCTTAGCACCCTCTGCCACCCACAATGTTTGTGATTTGCAGAGTATGGATGTAGATGTGGAAGCCAGCGCACTAGCACCTGTACTGCCAGAGCCGGCTACCTTTAGCTATCCACGGCGAGGGCTGTCTGCAGCGGCAGTCATCTTCCACCTAGTTCACGGTGGCGACTCAAAGGAAACCACTGTGCCCGGCCCGCCAATAAACAGCGCTCTTTAGTAGCGGCGTCGCGGCGCCCGGGACCGCAGGCGGTGTTGCGTCTGTACCTCCGTCACCGTGACCAAACGCCCTCCAGAAATAGAGAACTCAGTCACTGCTGGAGAACGGGGCAATGTACTGCCAACACTGTGCTATTACACCCGAAAATGAAATGTATTTCTACAAGGCTGTGATGATGATATATATTTTTAATGTTAAAGACAACGAACTGCAAATAGTCTCTAGCAGACTCATCAGATGACCTTCTCAGAACAGTCAGCTGCACTACCGATGAATCAACAGCAGCCCCTTACAGAAATACGACAGTAAAAGGCTCAACACCGTATACTGAAAGAACGCTGTTCCCATCTTATCCTCAGTCAGTTACAGCACCTAATCATCCCTCAACATCGGCGATTCAAACGCTGCCAATATATATATATATATATATATATAAATATTATACTTTGTGGCAGTATTACATTAAAAAGTCCAAAGAATAGTACTCCAGTTTTAAGAGAAAATTCCAGATCCCACCAAAATATTCTGGTTCTGATCTTACTTACTACAGCTTTGTACAAACTCCGAACCGTTTGCTCCGCTGCATGTTTATTCTTAAAGCATAGTATTAAGGTACGCGCACACCCGAGCATGACGTCGCATCGCATTGAGCCAAAATGCTGCAACGCACATCTGGACGCAGCGAGTCGCATTTCTCTTATTGTCACCTCCTTCGGTTCACGACGGTTATTCAGCCGCTTCTGCACTGCAAATGGACACATCAAACAAAGGGCTATTATTTTTATACATTCGTTGAAGAAGAAGAAAATTAAGCAGAAAAGGCAATGGGTTTAATTTAAAAAGTAATTTTCCGCATTTCTTAGGCACATTGGATGGCAAGCATGTTATAACAGATCTACCGAATTGCGGTTCTCTTTATTTCTAATGCAAAAAAATGAATGTTTTTCATGGTTTTATTAGCCCTTGCAGTTGCTGAATACAGTTTTGGTATTTTGGCCGTCGGAGGATTGCGAAAAAAATTAAGATGCCAAAACATTTAGCCACAACAATTTAGGTGAGGCAGTGGCTGCAGGAAAACTGAATTTGCACGTTGACAACTGAGATAAAATGCAGTATGTAATAGTAGTGGATGAAGCTTTTCCCCTTTCGAGATGAGGCTTATTCCTGGATATCAGATAAAAGGAAATGAAGGAAACAAACTTTCAATTACAGGCTCAATAAACTATGGAGGGTGATCGATAACGGATTCAAATCTATGAAATAAGAAAATCGATGTTACCTAACAAGATAAATGGAGTTATTCTACCTACATGCTGCATTCATAACCTTTTGATTAACGATATCTGAATTGGGTTGCAGAAGGTAAGAACGATAATGACAATAGAGAAACTTCAATATTTGACATACACAGGTTTCTAGGTTACATCAGAAATCATAAAGATTTGGAATAATTTCACAAAATATTTTTAATAAAAGCTGTTTAGGGTAATTGGCAACACGAAGCTTTAAAGCGGGATTCAAAGAAAGTGATAGAAAATTATAATATACACGTAAAATAAACAAAAAATAATATACAGAACATGACAGTATACCTGGTTGTTTTAACTAGTTTCCTATTTCCTCCTACATATTTTTTTCTTTTGTTATTATATTTTGCGCCTTGTAGATCATAAATCTCTTTGAAAGTCATTACTAATGAGATGCAGTGCTCTTTATCCATTACGTTTGAATAGCTTAAATTAAAATATACACGCAAAGAACAAGTGGGCATTAGCGAGAAAATTTATAATTTTTTCATCTTTATTAAAATTTATAAAGTAATTAAATTTTCAGATGGTAATTACTTATATTTTTTTAAAAAAATCATCCACCATCCTTCTTGCAAATTTGCAGCCAATTTTGTTGAAGTAAAGCAGTTAATTCACAGAAATTGGAATTGTAATTACTTATATTTTTTCCAAAAATCATCCACCATCCTGCTTGCAAATTTGCAGTCAATTTTGTTGAAGTAAAGCAGTTAATTCACAGAAAGTCAGTCAGTGTTCCTGGTCGCGACTGAGCGCATCCAGGAGCACAGGAGGAAAAATACGCTTGGGAAGCGATCCGACAATGCGGCGCGACGCGGCCCGCTCCGCCCCGACTCGACCCGCCTGTGGTGTGCGTTACCGCATCAGAATCAGCGTAAGCAATTGCTGACGCATTTCTGCGATGCGACGCGACGCGATGCGGTCCGCTCTGGTGTGCGCGAACCTTTAGAAGCGGTCTAACCCATGCCAAAACTTCTGCAGTGTGTTTAATATCAGAAAACATTTATTCATCAATTGAAATACCCACTTCAATATGAACCACTTTACGGAGCTTAATAGCAGAGTAGTCAAAATTAATTCGATAGCTGTGGACTATTTCCGAATGCTAACAAAACATTCATATACATTAGAACGGAAATTATATACATGTGCCTCATTTAATCACAAATCAAAACTAAACTGATAAATATCCAGTATCTCACTATCAATGTAATTTATCCTCTCAAAAGACATAAGAAATCAGAAATAACTGAGCAGACAAAGTAACAGAATGCGAAAAACAACATGATAATTTCTCCTAAACAATCTGTTCCACTCTATTATAAATGTCGAATCTGTTTACAGTCATACATTTCAGTGCCTAAAATGTCAAGACTTCGGTCACACATAAAATTACCGCACGCCGCAAGCGTGTATTGTATAATGTAAAAATGATCTTTGTTCTTCAGTATGCTCAAAACGCAAATCCGAGTAAACTGACTTTATGAATTCTGATGAAGACAATTCCGCGCATTATATGTGATGCAGTGACAGTCACATCAAACCCCGTCCTTGTAAGAAATTATACACAGAAACGTAAACTAAATTTAAGTTATAATCTTAATGAAACGGTGAACTGAATACTTAAATTCGAACAGCTCTACCAGGTATTAGTAAAATATAAGCCCAGTTATTTCGTCGTTAGAATTCTACCCTAAACTATAGGTCCCTTATTCCTGACAGTGTTACCGGGTTAGGTTATGACTGCTACGATAGGGGTGGATTGAGCAGTCAGTAAAAACCCGGCCACCAGGTCATTACAACCACACGAACTTTTGCGTTTACCTCTGGTATGCTAGTGTTTTATGTAATGATTCAAGGCCGTAAAACTCTTTGCTTCCTCACACGTTTCAACACTTTCGGCTGTCGTAGCAACGAGCGTTTGTTTTTCAACAAATACAACGAATCTTAGCTATGCCAACACATGAAAGCTTGATGCAGATACCTATAACATCGCTTTTAACGTCAGCTCCTGCATATCTGATTGAAATATTTCCCCCTTTTAAAATTTATCCTGCCACACAATGGTTGGTTGGATCCTCTCGAATGAGGCATTACTAAGCCGTTGTGTCAGAAGTAGGACAGCAAATTCCTTTCCTCTGTGACCTACAGCTTAACAAACGTCCTGGCATAGCTCTTATGTTCAACCATAGCTCTTTATAATTCCTGCTCCCACCAAGATTTCAACCAAGGACTTTGAGAACCACGAACTTCAGGAAACAAGCGCCTTAAACCACTGAATTCCATACTGAAAGTGTAATCACTAAAATTACTTTCTCTCTATTCCATAGTGGCAAGAAATGAAATACTCTGTCTTGAAAACAGAACATTATTTCTCATAAATACTTCTACTAAGTTATAAAATCACATGTTGTTACCTCTGCCCACTGCATATCATGTACCAACCATTTTTGGCATATTTGAAAGATGTTATGTATATTGAAACAGGATTTGTGTTTCACACGCTAGGGTCTGGTAATGGAGGGGACGTGTGTTAAAATCCTCTTTTGGCCACCCTGATTTCGGTTTTCTATGGTTTCCCGAAATCACTCCATTTGAATGCCAAGAAAGCTACCTGTAAAGGCCATCGCCGAATTTATTCCCATTTTGTCCACAGTTTCTCGCCTCTAATTACCTCAACGCTAAGACACAGACACACAAACACACACACACACACACACACACACACACACACACACACACACACACACAAACGTGCAACCGAAAAGGTAAGAAGCTAGCTGGATTACCATGAGGCTGACTGTGACCTATAACTCTTGTGTTGGGACTACTAACTTTTCTCAACATAAACAAGCTGGTGACTGTTTCTTGGTCGAAGTTTTTTTATTGGGGTCGTGCTAGTTTTGTAACCGACGCTTGAAGGATTGATGGTGCGCCGGGAAAGATGTCAACAACGTCTCTCTCGGTTTCAAGGATTCTATGCTCTTTATTTACTCCTATTGGTGGTACGAGATTCTGCAGTGACACACTGGAATCCTCTCCGCCGGTGAATCACATCTTCTGAGAACGAATTCCGTCCCCCTCCGAGGTGATCTCACGCCTGCTGGTCAATGCTGACGAACAGGCCGAATGGATGTGCGAGTGGAGACTTTCCCGGCGTATCGATGCAACAAAATCTTCTCGGGTGTCCCGCCGTATGGTAGTGTAAAAACGCGACGTTTCGACAGCTGCCTCTGCTGTCTTGATCAGGGAGAGACAGTCAGCTGAGAACAACTGCCAGATACCTGATGAAGACAACAGAGTCGTGTTTTTACACCACCATTCGGCGGGACACCCGAGAAGATTTTGTTGCAGGCTGAATGGATTTTGTAGACATGTAACGAGCTGAGACATAACCTCAAATCGCGTAATACACTCTGAAAGGATAGTCGACCCATCTTATGAAGTTATACCTCCCTAAAAGTACCACAATGTGAAGAGCTTGGTAAAATTTAATGTGTGTGGCATTATCGGCCGGGAAAGAGTTTTCTACTTGTCGCACATGCGCCTCTTGAAGCTGGTACCCTAACTTAGCCTGTTAATCCTACCGGGTAAAAGATTCCTACATTCTTACACTGAATCCGAACTACAAAAAGTACTTCACACGAACAAAACAAAGCTTTGTCGGAATGTTACATGTGAAACTTTGAGAAATGATACAATGAGTCTCCCATAGGAAGAAATCGTATTAAAACATTCTTTTTCTACCTCATCGTAGGGGTAGCTATAGTTAGAATTTGTCATGATGATGATTATAATTATTTTCTTTTATTTCTTCTTTTATCACCGGAAAATAAAGACAATTTTTCAGCTAGTGTGAAGTAATTATTTACCATGACGGAGCGTTGCGACATTCGGCCGAAATAATTTCAGGAAACCGTGGGAAAAAAAAACCGTACCTGCATCCACTTTGGGATTTTTGCCGTTGTGCCACCAGTAAATGCCTTTGAAACGCTTTGCCGAAATGCCGCATGGCAATGTGTCGAAGTCCAGTCAGTGGAAAACCTTCCGTGCAGCTCGCAACCGGTTTCCGTGATTCGCGGAAACACTTGTTGGGCGATTGGAGTCAGACTGCACGAATCTGATTGCTTCCCCATCCACACGCACACATCCATTCACACGCATCCACAGCAGATCACCGATGCTGGGTTATCTTGTTTGAGCGCCGAACCTCAGACAACTATTTTTGTCGGAAAGCAAATACGAGCGGTGACGCCGTTATTGGAACACCTTTAAAACAAACTGGCGCTGCTATCTGGCCACTGTGCCGGGAGCGATCCATTAATCTGTTTACCGTGCGGCCCGTCCATTCACGGCCACAGCCAGAATCAGCACAGGTAGGTACTGTCGCAAAATACACTCCGCAAAAATACCTGCTAATGCGTTGCTTCCATGTAGCACAGTGGGCAAGCTGACTGCCTGCCAAAATGGAAGAATTCTAACAATGTTAACACACCTACGAGAAGGTACCCAAAAAAAACGATTTTTTTAATTTATATATTTTAACTTTTTTTCTTTTAAATATTTTTCTGTAGTTATCTTTAGAAATGGCTGACTGCTCCACCCTCGTTTTTTTTTTTTTTTTTTTTTTTTTTTTTTTTTTTTTTTTTTTTTTTTTTTTTCCTTGACCTCTTCAATGTTATTAAATCGGTGTCCTTTCATACCTCTTCTCATTCGTGGAAATAAGAAAAAGTCGCACGGGGCCAGAGCAGACGAGTAAGGTGCGTGGGGCTGCTGAACCATGCTATTTTTAGCCAAAAACTGCCTTTATTAGTGTGTTGTTTCGTCTTTGGAGCGCAATACAGCAGCGATTTGGCATGGTATGGATTCCAAAGTCCTTGCCACCACCTTGTCACCCAGTCGTTGTTTCACCGTCCTTCAACCATTCTGCATTGATGCTCCCTACAGTAGCAAGCGAACAGCCGACCACCCTCGCCATTTCCAAGATGCTCGTTCCCAGGTCACGCGCCCACAAATCACCAGCCCCTAATTTAAGGAAATTGCGAGACCTCTGCGTAGACATCTGGTGCCAGACAACTCCGGAAACCTAACAAGGATTTTGGAATCCATGCCACAACGAATCGCAACTGTATTGCGCTCCAAAGATAGACCAACACACTAATAAGCAGGAGGTAGTCATAATGTTTTGGCTGATCAGTGTAAATATGACGTGAAAATTAGTCGAATAAAAAATTACGAATATCATCAGTTAATAATATACGTATGTCTTAACTGATAAAAATTGCGAAATCACACTGCCGTATAACTAAATTGTTTCATTTGCAATGTATATAGTTTCATGTAGGCCTATAATCTGCAATGTTATATCTTTGTTGGCTTAGTGATATTAATTCCGTTCCACTGTTTAATTGAATCAGTCCCCATCCAACGCACTAAACTATTTGTGAGTTGGAATTCGGCTTTTCTTTTAATAATCATGGAATTTAAAAATAAATGATATAATGCAGTACATAAAGTATATTAGTACAGTTTATTCATATTAAATGAACGAGACTTGGTATTAGATGTTAAAAAAAAATCTAATTTTGTCCACAACCCGAAGATTGATTGAATCCTCCCTAATAGGGGTTATACTAAGCCATAATGCCAGAGATAGGACGGCGAGTTCCTTTCGGTTACATAAAGTTAGTTTAACGTGGAATCCGAACCACGGAACGTCGGGTTTTTTTTTTTGCGTATGGCTTTACACTTTGTCGACGTCATTTGAGGCGGGAAACTACTCGGGACAAGGAATTCGGCCATGGCTTTTTAAGGAAGCATCCCGGCATTCGCTTGGAGGGACATGGGGAAACTATGGAGAACACAAACCTGGATGCCCGGACGGGGATTAGAAAAACACACACTCAACTCTTAAAAATTTCTGTCCATCCCATCATTTGGAGCCGGGAACTTCTCAAACTCCTGGACCCCTCTAAAATGTTACAGTTGGGTAAAACACTAGTGTGGTCCAAAAATAAGACGAGACTATTGCACATGCTTAAGGAACCCTGTGATGCAATTATGACCTGTAACGGTGGCGGGAACTCTTGTGGCATTGAAAACGTATCCTATAAAAAATTTTATGCCTTTAATCCTTGTCCATTTCATGACTATTTCTTGAGAATGTTTGCTATCTCTAAATACGGTAATCAGCGGCTGCATCGTCTCTGAATGGTTGGTAGATGAATGGAAGTATAAATAAAGGACGTTCGTTATGATGTTTTTCGACTGAGAAGGCACTCTGGTGGAGTAAGACGAGAGGCAATGTTGATGCGTGCGGAAGCCCATCATCCCAGGTGGACCCCTATCGCTGGCGCCAACTCGCCTGGGCGCGCCCCTCCACCGGCTCTCCCCTCCACCGCCAGACAGAGACGGCCGCGTGGAGGGAGGCGGACGCACAGTGGTAGGGGCTACCCCTCCCGCGCCGGCGCGCCCGCCACGCCGACCGCCTGCTAGTCGGTCACATGTGCCGCCGGAGAGAGCGTGCTTTCGCGAGTGTGTGCATCGCCGCGGCACGGGCCCCGTCCACGTCCGCGTCACCGCTTCCGCGACGCCGCCACGACAGGAAACAGCGCTACCACCACCACCGCCGCCACAGCGCCGAAGACGCAGACGTGGACCACGCGCGAGGCCGCCGTAGCAGCCACGGCCGCACCGCCCGGCAATGTCTGCGCGCAGGAAGCACTTCACCATCCGCCGCAGAATAGGTGAGGACCCCCAGAAGCGGGCTAGAGTGTTGTCTAGCACAGTGCTTGCGTGCCACGTCACCGGCAGGGCGGCTACGTCAGCGCCCGTACTGCCGCTAGGCCCCCTCCCCTCCTCCCACTCCCACTCCCCTCCCCCTCCGACCAGCCACGGTGGTGAGTGACGTCACAACAATAGAAGGTGACAGGTGGTAAGTGATGATACGAACACCTGTCGAATAGTCCAACTGTCAGACAGTGTGTTGCAGTGATGTGTCACGAATTCTGGTGCGACGTGTAGTGATGTCAACAGTGCTTCCAGGAAAAATACCTTACGCTGTGTCCCCAATCTACATCCAGCCTGTTTCTATAGCTGTCAGATTCTGCGCTTGCATAACTTATCAACGTCACGTATATCCTGTCTTTCTCGATTACTCATCACAATCGAAATATGCTATCTATCGAAATCTGTACTCAGTCGATTTCTGATCAAATTAATTTGCTGAATAGTTTCATTATTGACAATAGTATCGGATCCTTTCTAACGACAAATTGCTAGAACATTTCCACATATTTAAAAAAAATATTTTTTTTTAGAAAGTCACAGTGAAAATACAGAATTATACCACAGTTCGTTATTTTCGTACTGAACGACACATCGTATAGTGTTGTCTCCGTGATGAAAAGAATCCAAAACACAATTAACTGTCACATACATTAATTTAAATGGGTGTCCAGTGATATTCACTAACGTTGGTTAAGTAAAGTTTATTTTAAATAAAGTCGTCAACTCCTTGTTCCGTTTTTGAAACAGACTATACTCGAGTGACGTCTTGCTTTTGCTGTCTGTCTGAACATTTCTTCCAGTGGGTGTACATAGTGTGTTTCTTACGTCACCAACTGTGTTTATGGCCGCGTGTCGCCCGCTATGGTGGTACCACTGGCTCTTCAATGAACGCGGGGGGGGAGGGATCAGTGTTGCCAAATGTTGGTGTTGGTTCGGGTCGCGCGGGGGTGGGGCTGTATGAGGGAGGGGAGGGGGGGGGGGTTAAATGAAGGAGATGACTGTACCGGGGGAACCAGAAAGTGGTTCAAGTATTCTCCTCAGCGCGACAAAGGGTTCGATATTCGAAAGGGGGAGGGGAGACCCGTTTGAACTCCAAGGACAATACGTAGCACGCCCCGACTTGAAATTCGTCTTGTATTGCAGTTCCCACCAATTCCTGTCCAAGTTAAAAGTATCTTGAAACTTGTTTTAGAATTAACATCCTTATTAACTACCTGTCAAAGAAAATTAATCTGTAGTTGCAAGTTTTGCAATATAAACGTACATAAGAAAATAAATGGAGTTTAATTCTGTATGTTACAACAAAAAACAGACACAGAATAAACCGCAACAATATTTCTTCTGAAGTGTTTATTTAATTTCATATTGTCAGCTAGGCGTGATAAAATAATAACATATCTTTGTTTCGAGGAAAGATAACGTTTATAACACACTGTCTATTACGTTAATGTTTTACTGCAGTATAAAAAAAAGTTAAAACGCTTGTTAAATACAAGTGATTCTCAGATGGTGCTTTAGTGACTTGGTAACGAATTTACAGAAAGCATTGACGACCTTTTTAAATTATAGTTTTAGCATTTTTACTGATTGTTTGAAATCAGTTGAAAAAATTGTCAAGGTAGAAACTGAAAAATGTATCTCAAGCTTTAAAGGAATTTAACACAAAAATTAGGATAATGCAAAAGTAATGTAAGAGTAAACTACCACCAGAGCAAAAATAAACTTCTTCCCAATTAATAATAATTAATAAAACTCCACAGAAAGAAATATTGTACCCTAGATTGAAGGAATCCAGATATTGCAAATGGATTACTAATTTGATCATAGTTTGTAGCACAAAGGATGGAAGTTTTTTGTGGAAGCTAAATTTATTCTTATGATGGCTAATGAAAACTACTTCGCCCAACAATACGTGTTAAAATTGGATTTTTTTTCTGAAACTCTAAGAGAGCCATTCGCAGCTAGACTTAAATTACTTTAATTTTAAAATACAATACATTACAGGTACTAATAAAGAAATTTTCTACTTCTCAACCATAAGAAAACTTAAAAAAGGCATCGTGAATTCTTTCAGTGCGAAAAATTTGGAAATTATGATTAGGTCAAAATAAAACTTGTCAAAGAATTTATTAAATCTATACAGAGGTTAGTTTATTTGTCTTACGAATGTATGAAATTGGCAGAAAGACAAAAAATTGTTTTACTTCAAAGTAAGTTTGTGTGAGATTGTCCCCTACTGGTGCCTCAAGTTTATTAAATTTTGTATTGGTTCTAGTGTAAGCTCCTTAAATTATGTACCTTTTTTTTCACTCCTTTACCACAGCAACTAAATTCTAATAAAATTTTTATAAAGTAATACCCGTCTAACACTTTTGCAGTTCATAATTGCAAGGACATTTCAATCACGGCGACTAATGGTGTGGTTGTATAAACCTTTTAAATCGTGTTACAGATACAATACTCCTGTTACCTTCTTGCTAGTTTCTACAGTTAAAATAACAGTAATAATAATTTTAATGTAGTGGCAAAGTGTTGGATGGATGCAGTGTTAGTGATAATAACAAAAGTTTAATATACAGTGCTCAACACGACCTACAGAAAGTGTCGAACGTGCAAGGTAGTCACATTTGTGTTTGGAGTACGTGTTGCGAAAGTAATTCAATTGGCAGCGTGCGAAGTGACGTCATAGCGTCTTCTGCAAACCGCATACGTCATCGGCGGAGTCGGTGACCCTCATAGGAGTAACAGACCGTTTGGTACCATATGTTTTAATGTAGGTCATACGTGAGAAAGTCTCACAAGCAAAATTGCTGTGACTTCATAAAGGCCCCATACGGAACTGAAAGTTACAGTGAGATGGTATTTCTAATAATATTTTTGGGAGTTTTTCAGATGCTGTTTACTGGTTTGACATGTGAAAATTTTTTCTGTTTTACGTTGAAATGAAATATTTCAATCTATTAGGGTCGAAATACGATTCCGTACTGATTTTTCTTACGTACTGTACTTCTGTTGGGGACTGAAACGCACCAATAATATTAATAATAATAATTTTAGTGCAAAGCGCATTCTGCCTCTTTCAGTGCTGTGTACGAATAGCAACGATTTTTTTCGGTCTGTTTCTATTGTGTACTAATTTTTCACACTTTGCTTCTCGTCCATAATGTCTCCATAAAATTTTAAATTCGATGCGATATCATTTCATTTTAGGTTCTTTTCTTTCAGCACTTTCCGCAATGTTCTTACTGCAATATTCATTATCTTTAACAATTTTAACACCATTCCTACTATCGGAGTCAAGGAATTTAAGATTTAATTTCCATGCTTCAAGACAGCAACGCAGATTTCCATTTTGTTAATGAAGTTTGATTGATATTAGGCCATTAGGCCGTTTTGACACAAATTCTTTTAGTATTACCGTTTCAAGAGCTCCTATGTAGGTTTTGATCAATTGTGATTTTGTTTTATTAGACAGTTTGGTGGTGTTGTAATTTCAAACACAACACTATACTGCGTTGAACCTTTGTAACAAACCCTCACAGAAACATATACATTGCTGACCAGTAAATAAAATTACAAATGTTTACAATACAGCCAAGAATCAGCTTATAGAGCTCTCGCATGATGTTTCACATAAAAGTATCTATTAAGTTAGTTCTGGTATGGGGCGTTGATAGTATATAAAGTACAGATATATCGGAATGCAAGTATCGGTTTGTATTGGTTTCGTATTAAATATAATCTTGTGGTTGTTAACGAGCAACTGCTGTATGTCTCATCCTATGCAAAACCATCCTTATATAAACTTCTGTTGGACAGTACCATATTGTACTTCATTACATTTGCTTCCGAAGTCGTGCTAAAAAGCGGAATAAACCTTTGTAATTAATAACTGCATAGTGAAGGAATTATTAAAATGAATACACGCAGGTGAAATGGGAACGATTTACAGCTACCCATGATTACACTATCCCATAGTATAACCAGGAAATTAGCATTAAGTGCTCTGGTAGCAAATTCAGCCGTAACACCAGTATGAAATCTGCATGATTTGTACGTGACAAGCAGATGTATTCTATTAAAAAAAGGAAATAAAAATATTGTATAACGTTACCTGATAATACATATTTTAATACTCCTAAAAAGGTGTTTTACTTTTCAAAACAATAAAATAAGCTAGCCAAAAATTAAAGAAATGGTAATCTTTGTCGATGTGGACACTTGAGGCACCTAAACATAGTTTTGACCAAACCTACATCATTGTGAATTCGTCAATTGTATTCTTGAGTTTAGTGCGAATTCTGCAGGTGTTATTTCTTTTCTATTACAAAAATATCAATGCAGATTATGAACTATATTCTATAGATCTGTCGGCTTACGAAAGAAATTTGGAAAAAAAACCATTAAAAATCAAGTGTTTTAGAAGGCAGATAGAAAGCAAAATTTGATCACGATAAAACTGCAAGTAAAATACTTTATGTGCAATTCTTTTAGAATTCTGTTCATTTTTAATATTTTATTTTTTCACGTTTTTGAGACATCGCACAGGAAATAAAAATTTTCCACCTCCCCCTGTTACAATACCATATAGTTAAATACGGATTCCGGAAAACTGGTTCAGCGTGGTAAGTTTTATATTAACATAGTAAGAGCGAAGAAATGAGACATGCAAACATAGAATGGTGAATTTTCTATTAAATGATGTGTAAATAAGAGGAAACTATTCAAACAAAAAGTAAGTGAGGCCTAATATGATCGACTAAACCTGATGCAGCAGAAAGTATTGTTCACCATCCACTTCACACGACCCATTCGGGGGAATCCTTGCCAGATATAGTTGCTTTTCTGCACGATATTTATTATTTAAGAGATGAGTATAAATCTTAATTATTTCTCCGTATAGTAATACTAATGTCGCGTACTTTGTTTTTTTTGCTTTTTGGTGATCCAAAAAAGTATTTTTTTTTCCAGTCACATGTTCCTTAAAAGACATTCTACAATGTTTTAATTCCTAGAGCGAACTTTAAATTCATTCTCGTGTGCCGTTCTGGTTATACATTTTAGAAAATTTCTAACATTTTTTTTTTTTTTTTTTATATATGTATATATATACCACTCGGTGATACCAATTGGCTAAGCTTTCTTTTTATTTACGCTTCTTCAAATTCGAAAGAGTTTTCCCGTTTGATGCTACTTAATTCATCCTACCTTATTCGGTGAAGTCTGATCTCTTGATTTTGCTGCGCCATATTCCTAGCAGGTTTATATAACTGATATGATTGCAAGCTGACTAGGCATTAAATTTGTTCAGCCAAGGATGATATTCACGTGTTGATGGGGTCCCAGTTGGGTTGTTCCTATTTTACTGATCAAAACTGAGATAAAGTTTTAAATATAAAAAATCGTCCTCAATTTATTTAGCATTTCAAATAATCTGCATGCGCAAATCCTGCGTGTAACTTTTTTATTTTTAAGAAAAAGAATATATTAATTTTAGCCAAATATTAATTAGACTGGCAGAGATATGACATATATATTGGAGGGGAAACTGTCTACTTTTCTTTTTTTATTGAAAACGTACCTTAAAAGTGTCATATTTTTTGCTGATGTCTGGAATATATGAAACTAATACAAGATATAAAAAAAGGTAAAAAATCAGGTAGTACACAAGAGATCCGAAAATAATTTACAATAGATTTTAACTCAATTTGCTGTCAGAAAAATTACTGTTTGATAATTTTTTATTTTATTTTTTTGCTGTCATCAGTCTTTCGACTGGTTTGATACAATCCTACATCCCTTCTTATTTTGTGCTAACCTCTTAGGAGCAAATAATTGAACACAATATGACGATATATAGCCTAAATCATGCAAAAGTTTCACTAATAATTGTATAAAAACTGTATCGTGCTGAAAAATCAAAATTAATTCATAGCTTCAAAAACATTTTACGACCATTTGTGTGTGTTTGCAACATTTGTACTAACCAAAGAATAATGCTATTGCTTCATAATGAACGTCATTTGACATTTTCCCTCAAATAGTCTATTCAAGTAACACTGGCAGCGAATATATATTCTTATACAGGAGCCAATTTATAAAAATATAAATTCCACTTTTACAGATTTTGTTTTTTGTCATCATCTTACCTTCAGGGTTATTTTAATATGACATTTTGTGTGAAATCTGGGCATAAACGTGGAAAACAAAAACAGTTTTATGTAGAAGTATTATTGATGTCAATAGACACGCATTGTGAATTTCGGTGTATATTGTTTTAATTTTTGGTTTGTTCTATGAGTTTAAGTTCCTTTTTGCAAACTGAATTTAGTGACATGTGAAAAGGTTTAATTAAGCGTTGGATATGAGCCTGTGTTTGTCATTGACAACATTTCTAGAATAGTTGTAATATTTTTGGAAACTCGTTGCAGAAGATATTGTGCTACTATTCCTCGCTGTTGTCTGCAGAAATTTCCAGTCACTTTCGCAATACACAGCCACGTCTACACCTCAGTGCGGGCGGTATTCGTTTCCCCGCAGTTGGCATAACTGCTCGAGATACGCCGTGTTAATGAACTAGATCAGCAAAGCGAGTAAAAAAGAGACGCTGGTCAGAACTCGCGCCGAGAAATAAAGAAAACAAGAAGGCTGTAGCTGGGCGTTACGAAACGAGCGGAGTATATCAGCTGATCCCTGCGCGACCCCTGCAGGGCGCATGCGTACAGAGCCAACGCACGCAACAACGCGGGAAAATTTATCAGCTCTGCCCCTAAATCTGTTGGTATTAAACTCTAACGGCACCGGCGCGGATTGCTTAACACCTAGAGTTCGAAACGATTGGTTCAGCTCTAATCGAAACCAAAAGCGTCGTCTATAAACAATAGCACGTGTAGCATTATAATTTATCAGGGTTGCCACCTGAACTTTATAATAGAGTGTTGTATTCTATTTCACGTGGGCGTAGCTTATAATCAGAGAAAGTAACAGGGTAGGCCTATGTTAAAATATTTTTTTTAGCCAACACAGTTTCTCACCTCACTGGTTGACTTTTTACGTACAAAAATAGTATCCAAACGAAACCCTAGGATTCGTCCGTTACTCGGCTCCATTCGCCCTTTAGACCGAATAGGTCGTGTGCAGTGGACGGTAAACAATGCTTTCTGCTGCCTCGAGATTAGTGGGTCATATTCTGACGCACTTACTTGTTTGAATAGTTTCTTGTTTTGTGGATTGTGCCACTGTCCTACTGATTTTATTGTGTACTGTATTGTGTACGTAAATAAACTATCATCCATTGAATATGAACACTTTGCGTCTGTTAACGAAGATTTAAATCTGCATAAACTGCTTCCTCTTACTTGTTTTTATTTAAACTCCATGACGAGCCTTCGTATTTTCTCCGTCCTGAAAAAGATTGTGAACAAATACGTGTTATTAACATTATATTTATAATGCATAAAATGAATATTATTTATGTCATTTTTTTAAACATTTTACATAAGAACGGGACGTATGACAATTACATGTGGATCGTATATATATATATATATACTGTTCAACAATGAAAACTTGTAAACGTTACCTGCCTTATCGTATATGGAAATGATATAATATGATTTATACCTTTTTTTTAATTCAAGAAATCAATATTCAAATTCTCTCTTTGCTCATTTAACAATGATTGTAGACAATCTCATAATACTATTCTTTACCTGGTCATGTTCCTTATTACTTTCCGTCAGAAAGGAATTAAATTATTTGCCATCTCCTTTTACTGATTAGTGAGACGGATTATAATGTCCCCTATTCCAGTCATAATTCATTGTCTTCTCACCATCTGCAATAAACTGTTATACTATGCCTGAGATTCTTTTGTATTTCCTTCTTTTAAATTAAATCAACACAATAAGAGATCATTCTACTACACTCCGTATATTATTACACTTCATACGACACTTTTAAAACTATGAAGTATCATCTTTACAAAACTTTATCATCATCAATGTTCTCTTTGCCCGCTGCCGTACATACTTAGTAATTCAGTATCCTTCCTGAGACCGGCAACTCTCTATCGACATCATTTTCAGTTTCATGTCGTACCCTTTCAAGGTACGCGCACACTAGTGCGGGCCGCATCGCATCGCATTCAACAAAATACTGCAACGCACATCTGGACGCAGCGAATCGCATTTCTCTTATTGTAACCGCCTTCGGTTCACGACGGTTATTCAGCCACTTCTGCACTGCGAATGGACACATCAGACAAAGGGCTCTTATTTCATTGAAAAAGAAGAAAATTAACCAGAAAAGGTAATGGGTTAATTTAAAAAGGGATTTCCGCATTTCTTAGGCACATTAGATAGCAAACATGTTATAACAGTTCTACCGAATTGCGGTTCTCTTTATTTTTTAATGCAGAAAAATGAGTGTTTTTCATGGTTTTACTACCCCTTGCAGTTGCTGAATGCCATTTTGGTATTTTGGTCTTCGGAGGATTGCGAAAAATATTAAGATGTCAAAACATTTAGCCACAACAATTTAGGTGAGGCAATGGCTGCAGAAAGCTGATTTGCACGTTGACAACTGAGCTAAAATGCAGTATGTAATAGTAGTGAATGAAGCTTTTCCCCTTTCGATATGAGGCTTATTCCAGGATATCAGATAAAATGAAATGAAGAGAAACAAACTTTCAATTACATTCTCAATAAACTATGAAGGGTGATCGATAAACTGCTTTGGTGTTATAGGTAGAAGGATTCAAATCTGTGAAAGAAGAATGTCTGTGTTATCTAATAAGATAAATAAAGTAATACTAGCCACGTGCTGCATTCATAACCTTTTGATTAACGATATCTGAATTGGGTTGCAGAACGATAATGATAACAAATAATTTCAATATTTGACTTACACAGGTTTCTAGGTTACATCAGAAATCATTAAGATTTGGAATAATTTTACAAATATTTTTAAACAATTAGGTTAATTTATAACACGAAGCTTTACAAGCGGGATTCGAAGAAAGTGATAGATAATCATAATACACGCGTAAAATAAACAAAAAATAAAATACGAAACATGGCATTATACCTGGTTGTTTTAACTAGTTTCCTATTTCCTCTCAAATATTTTGCGTCTTGTGAATCATAAAACTCTTTTAAAGTCATTAATAATGGGATGCAGTGCTGCTCTTTATCCATTACGTTTGAATAGTTTAAGTTAAAACATGCAAGCAAAGAACAAGGTGTGCGTGAGCTAGAAATTTTATAATTTTTTTCATCTTTATTAAAGTTCATAAAGTAATTAAATTTCAGAAGGTAATTACTTATATTTTTCTTCAAAAATCATCCACCATCCTGCGTGCAAATTTGCAGCCAATTTTGTTGAAGTAAATGTAGTTAATTCACAGAAATAGGAACATACAAGTTACAAAAGTCAGTCAGTGCTGTTGGAGCTCCTATTCGCAAACCTGGTCGCGACTGAGCTTATCGGGGCGCACAGGCGGAAAAATACGCCTAGGGACGCGATCCGACTATGCGACGCGGCCTGCCCCGACCCGACTAGACCCGCCTGTGGTGTGCGTTACCCCATTAGAATCAGTGATAAGGCGATTGCTGACGCATTTCTACGATGCGCTACGTGATGCGGCCCGCCCTAGTGAGGCGCGTACCTTTACCCAGACACATTTTCATTCCATCAAATCCATTCTTCTTACTTAACTTCCATATTGTTCTTATTTAATCTCCATGACCACCCTTTGCTAGACTTGAGTACATGTATAGATTAGATTCATACATTTGAAGGTTTGTATTCACATATACATTTTAATTACTGTTTCGCTCCATTTCAAGTTCATTGAAATTGTCTTGGATATACATTAATTTTGGTGATATATGCAAAAAAAAAAAAAAAAAAAAAAAAAAAAAAAAAAAAAATCTCTGGGTTACTTTTTGGGAAATATGCTAAAGAAAGAAAAGTTGAACATGTAAATCAGTCTAAGAAGGAGTGAAAGTAGTAGAACAGGGTGCAGTTTTGTAAACTAAATGCAGACATCATTGTCACTTACGTTTAAAGCATGTGTGGTTAAAAAACTTCCTTCTGAAGTAAAAACTGTAAAATTTGTGTTTGTCACAAAAAGTAAGGGGGTAGAAAAGGGGGTAGTGGTTAGTTGTCGTACAATATTTTCTCCTTGTTTTAAAGTACGGGTACGCAAATTCCATCGAAACTTGATATAAAACTGTGGGTTTCTTTAAAGATCGTGGAAATTAAGAGGGGGAGAGAGTTAAAAGGAGAGAAGGGTAGACTGTATTTTTCTGTTTGTTTTAAAGTATACGTGTGCAAATTTCCTCTGAAATAGGGTAAAGAACCGTAGTTTTATATAAAGGACATTTGCAATAATTAAGGGGATGGCAAAGGGATAGAGAGGTTGGGTTTTTGGATACCATATATAGGCATTATTCTTTCTATTTGTTTTAAAGTATAAGTGTGCACAACTTTCGTAGAAATTTGATAAAAATCTATGGGTTTGTTTAAATTAAGGGGGTGTGAATGTCAAGAGGGAGTGGTTTTTATTGGAAATTTTATTTCTTAGGAACCATCTCCGACACGCTCTCGACAATTCACCAAAATTCACCGTAATTGAATGAACGGTTTAGGAGCGCATAGAGGACATACAAAGAAAGGTACATTCATTTTTATATATAAGATTACTTCATATTTATTATGCATTAAATAAACATTATTCATCTCACTTTTTTAAAATTTTACCTGAGAATGGAGAAGTGTGATCGTTAAATGTGTACCTTATAAAAATACTGCTCAATGAGATTCAGGGAAAACTTGTATAAGATATAGTTTTACTGATTTTCCAACTACTCAAAAATGGCAGTATATCTACATATATAAAAGACGATGTTCGTATGTGTTTCCTCTACAGACTAAAAAACTACTGGATCCATTTACGGGCGGTTGTTTTCAAAATGGTCCGTGATGTCAGGCGAAGGTTTAAAGCTATCGGAATCCTCGATCTGACCAGTATAATGAAACCATGACTCACTCACAAGAAGAATTGGTTGTATGGATAAGCTTGCTGGCACAGGGAAAATCTTTCTTATTTCAGTGGCAACCATACATACACAATACAATATAGCATTGGCAATCGTAGGACCTGGAATTGCGCCAACTATTATTGACGGTTGCCGAACGGCAAATTCATAGATGCCATTGAATTACAAAACAATTAAATACCAAATTGCAACATTTAAAAAACATCTGGAATGAGTAAAGTACTCCAGAGATGCAATAGTATATTAATGAATGAATACACAATTGCGCATAAAAAATCTTTGGAAGCATACAATTTACATGGAAATGAACGGCCATTCAGTGGTGCTCTAATATTGTTTGCAGGTGATTTTCGACAGACATTACCTGTTATTTCACGGTCAACATCAGTTGATGAACTAAATGCGTGTTTAAAAGTATCACACTAGCGGAGATATGTTAATAAATTTTCACTGAAGATAAACGTGTGTTACAGTATAAAAGGAATCTTTCTTCAGAAAATTTTACTATAAAATTGATGCATATTGAAAAAGAGAAAAATTACTTCATGGACAATTATACGTGTTGCGCTATACCGTAGGAGTATCGAAGAATTTTTTTGTGTACATGCCGATTGGAATCACAAAATACATTGTATATCCAAGACCATTGCAATTAACTTGAAATTGAACGAAACAGTAATTAAAATGTATGTGTTCCAAAGCATAGAAATAATAATGTATTTGTAAATAACTAATACAAACTGTCAAATGTGTACATTTAATCAATATGTGTACTCAAGTACAGCAATAGCAAACCTTTGCCGAGACAGCTAGTATACAATTAAAGTAAAGATCGATTTAAAATACTTTCTTTGTTTTATCTGTACCTGCCACTTCTGCATTGATTGAGAGTTTTTTCTGTCATAATTACAAAGTGGAGACATGTAAGGAACCAATCTTCCCTCAACTTAATAAAGTACAAGCTCATCATATATATATATATATATATATATATTGTACAGATGCTGTGGAAGTGTTTATAAGGAACAGATCGTTCTGACCTCTCATTCGGGAAGACGGCGGTTCGAATCCCCGTCCGGGCATCCAGATTTGGGTTTTCCATGGTTTCCCAAATCACTCCAGGCAAATGCCGGGATGCTTCCTTCAAAAGGCCATGGCCGAATTCTTTCCCATTCCTTGCCCCCCCCCCACCCCCATCCTTTCCCGTCTCTAAAAGACCTCGCTGTTAAGAGACGTTAAGCAGTTAAAAAAAAAGAAGGAATAGGTATTTGTTGAATATGTTAAAAAGCAATGAAGAATACATAAACAGCAAATTTACTTTTTTTAATATAGCGTACTCTATTTTTGTCGTCTCAAAACCGAAATGTAGTCTCATAGCCCCCAAAAAAGGTGGCAACCATAATTACAATGTCAAAGCTGTTCGCACGTGGGAAGTGATTCAGTTCTCTATTTGACTGCTTCTTTGCGCAGTTCCCAGGGCTCTGTACTCGAAGGGGAAAGAGTCTATTGTTGCTACATCTCTGTCTATATCAGCGTTCTGGTTCCTAGGTGGGACATTTGCTGTCTTCATATTTTCACAGGTATTTGACTGACTCAAAACTGTGTATCGTATATAAAATTTTGAGAAATTATATTCTAAAGGTGCTCCACAGAATTAAAGGGACAACTCCCTTCGTCCTGGTCGCAAGTTGGCATTCACCCAAAGTTGCCACATAACTCCACCTCATAATCTGTACTAGTAAAAGGCTAAGTAGCAATGTCCTTCACGCTGTGGCGTCACGCAGGCAGCCTCCATTGGTGGATTAACAACGGCCAGAGATATTACTATATAGTAAAGGTTATGATATTTATTTAGTAACAGTTTTATTTAGTTAAGAATCCACGAAGAAATGAATTGCCAAAACGCTGAAATGAAAGCATATATTTAGTTTAAAACAAGATATTAATTATTAGCGGCTTTTTGTTTATTTACATTCAGTCGATATAGATGTTTTCTTAAACTGTCTCATCGCTGCTACAGTAAATTAAAAACATCTAACAACTGAAATCATTTTTAAGGTCATGAGGTAATAAAAACCGTATTTAGTTGAACAACTGCAAAGAAATGAGTTCTTCAGACAAAAATAAATAAAATAAATAAAAAAATAGATTTGTTCCCATGCCATTTTTTCTGTCTTTTGTTTAAAAAAAGAATTAAGTGTGAAGGACTCATTTTTATCAAAAATTGAACATGGCAAGTTTTTATCAGCACAACAAATGCTACCTAAAGGAATTTTGTATCGATATTATGACTGAAGTTTGAATGTCCACTACGTTCCAATCCATAATCACTGTGCACCTAGCGAAGTGGGCCACACTGGATGGTTTAATGAAATAACATTACATGAAACGTGTTCATGACAGTCTTGCACATATGCAGAACACTTTGCACGTAGAGGAACTGACCATTCTACCTCTCGATTTCACCAAAAATGACTTCTTCCAAAGATGTTACTATGCTCGAGTCAGATGGTTAGTTTCATTTTAGACGGGGCCGACAATCTTAACTCAACAAAAGCCTTTCCTTACGTGAGACACTACTTAAACAGGGAGCTAATAATTTTCAACTAGGCCGCGATTTGATTCTGCGATGTCTCGAATAATATTTAGTCAAAGAAACCACTGAGCTACCATCGCTCTCAGCGGAAGTGAGTTCTCACGTATGTCTTCAGAGTGTGTTGCATGTTAGTTCCAAGATGAAAGCCGCTTTTCTGAAGCTGTAATCCGATGGCGATTTCGGTTATATATGAGGTACTTAACGACTTGTCTTTGATGTTGGAAGATCTGGATGCGGAAACTGCGCGTCTTGACCTCGTCCAGAGTTTCGCAACCAATAATCTGTTGCCATCAGCAGGCGTTGCCTAACACCTTTGGAGTCATTTATCGCCCCCTCTGATAGCACAGATATTACTTAACTTTTGTTATAGGTGGAGGTACAGACTGAGTGAGTGTGATAGGTGGATTGTATTTGGATCAATTATTAACAGGAGAAAAGTTCAGTGTTTCGATGGAAAATTCCGAAAGGAAGATGTGATGAGTGCTCTGTGCATTCTATTACCAAAAACCTCCTTGCCACATTAATGGTAAAAAGTTACACGAAGGTTCTACAATCTGTGTTGCCGAATGTAGTTTATGTCTCTCAGAGAAGAGAAGCAAAAAGACTCTAAACCCAGAAGTGATCTCTTTGTTCATTTGTTTCTTCCTAAAATGCTAAGTGGAAAACAGGACCTCATATCCTCTTACAACCACTCACGTCTAGGTTTTGTATCGAATTCCTCCATGATTCAAGAGGAATATACCCACCAGTGCAGCCGTGCGGGTTTATCTCCGGGATGGATAACAGTCCTTGGTTCAAACCCCCGGTCATACTGATTGCGGTTTTTAAGCGGTATCTCGAATTCACCTGGGCAAACGCTAGGATGGTACCTAATATTCGCTTCGTAAACTACACATTTCTGAAACTTATGATATAGAACACCGATTAAAGGTTTCATAAGCCGAGGGCAGCACTTACGCGTTTCCAGATTTCTGTTTTCCATTGTTTCCCCAAATCTCTTGGGCATAATACCGGTACGGGTCCTCCAAAAGTACATTATCGAATTGCTTCCCATTTCTTGTCCGCAGTCCTCTCCCGTTTCTAATGACTTCGTTGTCGTCGAGGCATAATGCCTCAAGAAAAAAAAGTTACGGGTCCGTTAGGATAGTGTTCACTGCAGAGGAGGAAGACGCGAATAAGCAAAACTTTTCCATTATCTTCCTTGATACCTAACCGAGAACAATAAATGAATTATAGTTTTGAAGATTAAGGTCTCCATTTAGGTAAAGTTATAAATTTTTTTTCCACACTTAAAGTACCAAAGTAATAACTATGAAGGTCAAGTGTCTTATAAAGTTCATAGTCAAACCGCTAGAGAGCAGCACCACATGTCATATAGATATCAATAACTGTGTTTTTGTGCAATAAGTAGCTTTTCGGATGTTTTTTTTCTGTTACGAAAACATTTCTGTTCTGCTATACAATTCCTATGTAAACTTTTTATTCGCGAAATTTTCTCATGGGCTATAATCGCAGCAACCCATATCACAGAGATATGTATATGCTGTGTGTATTTTGTTGCGGTTAGTTGTATTCCGTTAAGGTCAGTTACAGTTTGTTTTACGTGTCCAAAAGTTTTTTTTCTAATTGTTTCGTAACATGTAAGTATTCTGTTATATTCCTATTACACTGAAGAAATAAACAATTGTTACAAATGAGGCAGTTTTTCTTTCATCCTATTGCAAATCACCAATCTCACTATTCGTTATTCGTGAAATTTTCTAATGGGTCATCTAGGAATAATAATTAAAAAACTAAGTGGAAAACGCGAAGGCTGTTTAGATCCTCAGAAATGAGCCATACTAAGCGATTTTATCAGAGGTAGGACGGCCAGTTCCTTTCTTCTGTGACCTACAGTTTAAAGTGGAATGTGAACCACGTAACAATAATATTTTATATATATATAAAAACAAGGAATGCTTCCAAAATTCCCTACTCGTGTACCACATTCAGCCTCGGTTTGTGTAGTGTAGGAGGTAATAATATTTGCTACAACAATGTCATAATTCAAAAATCACAATTTTTCAGGAGATGCATATGAGGTTAAAAGTCACATTGTTAGAACAGTCCCCGTGGTATTATCTCAAAATGCATGATTTTTTTAGTTATGACGTTGTTGCAGCAAATGAGCGATATGTTCCGCCGTTTGAGCAACTAGACGGAACAGATGCTTTTAATATAGTTTTCTACTGTACTTGACCTAAAATTTAGTAAACCGATTTTGTTTATGTCATGTCTTCGATAGTGACTAAATATGTGTTGCTTTGCTTCTCAGATGGTAGACTATAGCTTTCGCAAGTAGCGACAAAAACTGATGTGTGAAGCTATACGTCCCATTTTTTCGTCCTCATCCCACCGGCATCTTGGGCTTCCACACGTGGTGTAGACTCATCGTCTTTAAAGAGAAGCAGCGACAGAGAACGCTACGGTTTGTTCGGCGATGAGAGATCCTGTAAACACGGAGGGACCCCGGTCCTTTCATATACCGCCTTAAGAAAACCGATTTCTCTTTTTATCCATAACCGGGCCCTTGATAACTTGTGCTTACTTAATTAAAAGGCCACTTAGTTTTAGATATTATATCCTATTAGATCCTATATCCTACAGGTGGCTGCTTGGTGGATATTCTATTTTGGCGAGTGAAGATCTTAATACTATACGCAATAGCATGTTGAGAGCTAGCTTGCCATACATTTTAGTTCCCCGTTTCTGTTATAGCATATTGTTTTATCATGTTCTTGATGATTGTATGGGTCATTGCTCTCCAGCTTTGGAATTTTTTTTTTAGTTGTTCTGAACACAGGCCCGTGTTTGCTTTGATATAGTAGGAGAGCTGGTAGACATTTGTAGGTATTTGAGTCACCGTGAAAATTTGTATAACATTCCCGATCACCGGGCAGGTAAAATGTCCCACCAATTTGACATGTCTTTTAAAATATATTTTTTTCTTGTTGTAAATATTCTTCTGTGGAAACCTCAGCATGCCAGAAATATATTTTTTCTATATTTATGAATCACAATTTTGAAAGAAAATAAAAATTTTCAAGGTTAATAATTTGGTTATACCCCACTACTACCCATCAGTCAGGTCTTCGATTTTATACTTAGATATTTCAAATGAAGTGATAAAAAAAAATTTCACGGTGCCTCAAATACCTTCTCAGAAATGTATACCAGCTCTCGTACTATATTGTAGTGTAACGCCAGTAGTAATAACGATTTGAGAAGCAATAAGTACATTGAGTAATATAATATGCGGAAACGAGGCAGAAAATATGTTTTTGAGAGTGTTCTGGCGACGACCGGCGAGGAACTAGTTTTACCTAAAAGAGAGGTTCTATCGTTCGAGAAACTAATAAGTTTAAATAGATAGGCCTGATATATCGCAGTTACCAGTTACATTTTGTATCTGTCATGACGAATCAGGAGTCTCAGTTATTTCTCAAGCAACGTGATTGGCCGGTATCGAGTAACGATGACCGAACATTGCAGCAGTGTGGAACCATATGGACGCTTGGTTGTTTCGTCTTCTTTCTCCACTCAAAGTATCACTACTTTCTCTATTGTGTTCGGTCGCATCACTCCGTCAAAGTTATTAGGTTTTAGGCTGATAAACTTTTGCTGAAGAAAATTTTGCCTTCAGGACCAAATGGTTTGTAATCGCTGTTTCTTCAAAATCCATCTCCAGCTCCATACGATCTCTTTTCCTTCGATCTGCATTCAGAGATTTCACGGCCATAAATGGACATACCGGGTGTTTAAAAAATGACCGGTTTATTTGAAAAATCAATAAAAACTAAACGGGCAGCGATAGAAATACACCGTTTGTTGCAATATGCTTGGGACAACACAAAATTTTCAGGCAGACAAACTTTCGAAATTAGTTACAAATTTCAACAACAGATGGCGCTGCAGGCGATTTGAAAGATATAGAAGTAAACGCAGTCTGTGAGTTCGCCATTCTGTAAGTCGTCTTTCTGCTGTAAGCGTGTGCTGTTCACAGATTGCAAGTTTACTGTGAAAAAATGGTTTATTCCTTAGAGTAATCGTACTTTAGATTTTTCCAGACTGCAGCGCCATCTGTTGTTGAAAATTGTAACTAATTTAGAAAGTTTATCTGCCCGAAAATTTACTGTGGTCCCAAGCATATTGCAACAAACGGTGCATTTCTATCGCTGCCCGTTTATTTTTTATTGATTTTTCAAATATGCTGGTAACTTTTGAAACACCCTCTATGTAGAATGGTGTCTTGGACCTCTCTGCGATTGCTAGGAAGGCTGGTGTCATTGCTATTCCAAATTTAACGAACTTTCAGTATCCCAGTATGACTTAGTGCTACACGTCACTTGATTTCGGAACAGTTTTTCCATTTTTTATGGTGGTTTCCCATGGCGAGTGGTTTAGTAGGCCGCGCCATGCAGCCGAACTTTACGGATCAGCACGCGCCACAGGCTAGCCCATGCTACCTCGCAGCCACCTCACCAAGTGTCGCACCAGCTACCCGGGTGGTTGATGTTTAATTTAATTAAATTGCAATGTAGCACACGCTCCGGTGGCAATTTCCCTATACACCCATCTTTCAATTTCCCTGCACCCACCTACATTTGCCCTCTACAAATTTTTATTTTGAATTCTTTCAACGTTTTTGGTAAATTATTCACCATTTCCCTTGGTAACTTATTCCAATCCCTGACACCATTACCTAAAAAAGAGAATCTTCCCACATTCATGTGCCTGAAATCGAGTGCCAGCTTATGGTCATGGTCATCTTTTCCCTTCCATGCACTACTATTCATACCTACAACAATATCTTTCCATGCCTCATCACCAGTATACGCCCTGTACAGTCCCATGACTCTCTTCACCCTCCTCCTGTTTTGCAATGAATCCCATTCCAGCTCTTTTATCATATTTGTTACTGATTCCATTCTGCGATAATTTACAGAAACAAATCTAGCAGTCCTTTTTTGCACCCTCTCTAACTCCTGTATTTGATACTCAAAATTTGGGTCCCATACTACACTACCATATTCGAGCAATGCTCTGACCAAAGTTTTGTAACCCAATTCCTTTACTTCCCTCGTACATCCCCTCATCACTCTCTCCAACAAGTGCACAATTTAGAAACCTCTTCCTACCACCTACCCAATGTGTCCTGCCCAGTTAAGCTTGTTATCAAATGTAATGCCAAGATATTTACATTTAAAATCTTAAGTAAGTAATTCTTTCCCTTGCTTATAATCATAATCAACCTTTTGTTTTTTATTTGTGTATCTAATAAGCTGACTCTTCTTTGCATCTATCTTCATCCCATGTTTACCAACCCAACTAGATGTCCTGTCCAGATTACCCTCCAACTGTTTACGGTCCTCTACCGTTTTGATTCCTTTATATAGCATTAAATCATCTGCAAACAATCTAATTGAAGATAGTTAACAATCAATACAATTATTCATTAGAATAATGAATAGCAATGGTCCCAATACGCTTCCCTGCGGGGGCACTCTCATTTTTAGTTCTACTTCTTTTGATACTGCATTTCCTACCCTAACTTTCTGTTTTCTACCTTTTAAAAATTGTTCTACGCAGAAAATCAGTTTATCATCCACTCCAATAGTTTTTAATTTATTTACTACCGATTTGGCTACGGAGAGAGGCGCGCCATATCTGCCAGCAGAGGCGGCTCCATTCCCACGGCCCGCTGTTCATAGCTAGACCGGCGCAGTCGGTAAATGCAGAGGCCGTGGGAATTTACCCTTACATATCGACACAATATACCAGACAAGGTAGCAGCTCAACCGCACTGGATATGTGAGGTACCGCTGGAGCAGGTTCCAGTCCTGCTCCTCGTTTACCGGCCGTCGTGATTCCACTCTATGACCGAGCGTTGTGGGGGGGGGGGGGGCAGTATCGCTGTGGCCTCGCATTTGGGAGAACGTGGGTTGGAAACCCTCTCGGCATATTTCTGTTTTCCCTGATTTCCCCAAATCACTCCAGGCAAATGCAGTGATGGTTCGTTCATAAGGCCATGACCGAATTACTTCCTATTCCTTGCCCCCAATATCTTACTCCTCTAGCGACATCAACATCGACGAAGCGTAAGGCCCTAAGATAAAAATCTATTCTCTACTTTCCAATCTCTAATCGCAAGAGGGGTGAAAGAATTCATATATCCATCAGAAGGCGCCTAATATGCATGGTCTTATTTGCCCTATCATTGAGACCCAATTAGTATGGCTTTTTTCTTCGTTGCATGTGCCCGGGCGTAGGCTGTCACAGCGGCGGATGTTTACCCCTCCGTGGGAACGTCGGGAAGATGAACTAGGGTGGTTTTCTATTGCTTTTCCTGGTGTGACAATGTTCGTAAATGTTTGTTGTAAGAGTGGATCACTGTGATAGCGTGTCTATTCAGTGTAGGGAGTTGCTTGTGTTGTGAATGAGAGATGAAAGAAGGGAGAGGGTGAAACTCGGTGCGACTCATTCAGGCCTACTCTACCTAAAGGATCGCCAAGCTTAACTTCTCCAGCCGATAGACGTATCACCATCAACACTTTCATATACCCTCGCTCCATAGGTTTTGTTTGGGATTTATCCTAGGACTTTGGCGCACAATCTGTTTATTAGGAATTGCGCATCACCACAACCCTTACCTTGCCGACCAAGCACTGATAGTGAAAATTTCTTTCACCAGCAGGACTCGAACCAGTTAACCTCGTGTCACGTGATGGACGGCATCACAGTACCGCAGGCAACTGGGTCATCGGGGAGGGCCCAATCACGTTCGTAAAGAGAAGTATTTCACTGGTTTCGTAAATGACAATGGTTTTTCGCTTGGTACTCGATAAATTTATGCACAAACTACGTCGTCTTTGTACCAGAGAATCCAAGCCCAATATCCATAGCAATCTTGTGAAATTTTGAAAGAACTCTGAAAAGCGGTTGCTACTCGCTCGGCTTTTCTCTGCACATCCTCGTTTTTTCTACTATTGAATCACTTACGAAGCGGATATCGTACAGCCCAAGAATATCGCAGACAGTTCTCGGGTTCTCACTATGTTACGATCCCCTTGTAAGGGGGCGGCCATTAATTACGTGAGGTGTTTTTCCGGAATTCCGGACGGCCCCCCTTTTTCTGGTAAGACTTCCTGAGATCTGTTCGGACCCCCCCCCCCACCCTCTAAAATGACGTGATTTTTTGACGGAGGCCTCCCCCCTCCTGCTAATCTACATCGTAACTTTTTGATTTTTTTTGGGTCTCATGCTTCCAAGGGCGGATATACCCCCACTAAGCTCGGGTTTTGGATGAAATACCCCCTCTAAAGTCGACTTTCGCGTCACTTGTTTGTAGAATTTTTTTATTTTAGCTCTACAGTCCTCGCGTGAGATTTCTGTTGATCCTCCCCCCCTTTCCCCTTGGTGAGGTTTCGGGAGATTTAGCCGGACCTCCCCCCCTCCTATTGCACCTCGCGTAATTAATGTACGCCCTTAAGTAGATTTGAATGTAAATGTGAATCAGTTGGCAGTATTGACATCTACCCCAACTATTCACTCGTTCTTTGTCAAAGGGTAATTGAATATGCGACGGTTTATTTGAGACAGCTTAGTTAACAAACTGCATTCAGTCATCGCGAATGGGTGGTTTCATCCATTACAACTTCAGAGGGCCCCTATAATTCTTCTATATATACGAGCGCGTGTTGAGATCCTCCCATGGAGACAATTGCAATTACTTAGTAGTCTTCTGCAAGAATACAAGATTGGTTACCATTTCCTCCCGAAAATCTTAGAGCACATATCACCATTAGGGCGGTTCTTCAAATTCGTGAGAAGTCTTAAGGAGCGTTCCCACGATCCCTTGTAACAAAGGCGAGACGGAACGGGACGAATACTCAACCACACGCCATGGGAACAGGACCGCCTCTGCTAGTGGAGACGAGACGCAGCTACCCACTCTGAGTCGGTAAACATCACAGGCATGTGTAGCGGTGCGCTGTTGCCATCGGTTTGCAGCAGCGGTGCGCACCCCTTCCGTTGCTATAAAGTGCTCTGTGCCAAACGACACTATTCAACGTGGTGCGGAGGTGGCGGTGAGGTAAGCTAGGACTAACCTGCGGCCCGCGGTCGTCCCTACACTTCGGCTAATGAGGTCCCGTCCCGTCTCGCCTTCGTTACAAGGGATCGTGGGAACGCGCCTTAATACATAGTGCCAACAGCACGTATCGAGGTTGTTACAGGCTAATCAGGAATACGGAAACGTCAGAAATATCTATTATTATTAGTTTGGCGTTCATTTGGATTTCTCGAGTACCTTAATTTATGAAAAAAATTAAAAGAATGAAGCTCATTGAGCGATAAAAACCATCTTCAACCAATACCAACACAATTCTGCACCTTAGATTGAACCATACAGACGTTTTCTTCCGGTTTCTCGATTGCTTCTACTGGGTACAATTAGGATGTTACTGAGAATATAGTATAGCCTTATCGGGCATAATTTTAAACTTACGCTTTTCTACTTCGCTTTCTACTTTCCGAAGTTTGAGGGAAACAGATCAATGTGCTGTCGTCCCACAGTCATTCCATCTGTCACATGCCTATAGATCGCAGCAGTCTTCATATTTAGCTTCTTAGACGAAACACAGAATATTGCATTTAGAATTTCGTAAAATTATGTTCTGTAAAGGTACGCGCACACTACGGCGGGCCGCGTAGCGTTGCAGAAATCCGTCAGCAATCGCTTACACTGGTTCTAATGGGGTAACGCACACCACAGGCGGGTCGATTCGGGTCGGGGCGGGCCGCGTCGCGTCGCATTGTCGGTTCGCTTCCCTAGACGTATTTTTCCGCCTGTACGCCTCGATGCCCTTAGTCGCGACCAGGTGTGCGATAGGAGTTCCAACAGCAGTGACTGACTTTTCTAATTTTTATGTTCAAATTTCTATGAGTTAACTGCATTACGTCAGCAGAATTGGCTGCAAATTTGCACGCAACACGGTCGATGATTTTTGTAAACATATAAGTAATTAAAATCTGAAAAATTAATGAAGATGAAAAAATTATAAAATTTCTCTCTCACACTCACTTTTTCCTTGTTTGTATGTTTTAACTGTATCGATTCAAAGGTAGTGGATAAAGGGCACCTCATCTCTTAGTAATGGCTTTCAGAGAGTTTTGTGATTTATAAGACGCAAAATATAATAAAAAAAGAAAAAAATATATGGGAGGAAATAGGAAACTAGTTAAAACAACTGGGTGTAATATAATTCTTCGTATTTTACTATTTGTTTATTTTACATGTGCAGTATAATTTTACATCGCTTTCTTTGAATTCCGCTTGTATTGCTTGATGTTATCAATTAACCGAGCCAGTTTTTGTTAAAAAAATATTTTGTGGAATTATTCCAAATATAATGATTTATGGTATAGCTTAACAAAGTACGGAAGGCAAATGAAATTTCTCTGTTGTCAGAATCGTTCTTATCTTCTGCAACCCTGCTCAGACATCGTTAATCACAAGGTTATGAATGCAGAACGAGGTTAGCAGTAAGCTTAATGAAAACATTATTTTTTGCTATGTTGATATGCTTAATATAGAAGTTACTCGGAATTTATGATTTCAGTTGAAGCTAAGGAAATCGGAAATACTAGATATCAGTAGTCTTAAATTTTTTATCGCTAGTTGTTCGTAAAGGTAGAGTAGATGTAGAGAGCACCTCACGGTTTTTTATTTTTATTTTACATTAAAGTTGACTTTTTAATGCCTGTGACTTTATTCATATTTTAAGCTTATTCAAAATATGTATACTCATTTGTGGAACATCCTAGCACTGTTAAACAACATTTTTATGTTTAAAAATTATTTTTAACCTTTTTAGATCACATTGTTACAAAAGCGTGTATTTTAGTTTTTAAACTTTTTGTTCACAATGGGGATTTTAGGGCACATATATGAAATTACTGTATTGACACTGATATTAATACGTGTGTAAAATTTCAAGCAATTCGTACGTCGGGACGTGGGTGAACATTGAAAGTAAACATTTCATAGCATTCCATCGTTTTTCTATACCAGTACATAGCAATGAAATTATTGTATCGGTTCTCAATAAATGTGCAAAATTACAAACAATTCGGAAGTCTGGAATTGGGTTAAAATTCAATTCCAAATTCCACCACATTTAACCATTTTTCTGTTGTTACTGTCAAAGTAAATAGAATATCAGAATATAGTTATAAAATTATTGTACTGTCATCGATTCTCAATACGTGTGTAAACTTTCAAACAATTTGTCCATCTGAAAGTGGGTAAAATTCCAGTTGGATGATTTCATTACATTCAGCCACTTTTCTATTGTTACTGTCAAAGTAATAAGAATAGCAGGACATAGATATGAATTTACTGTATTGTCACTGGATCTTAATATATGTGCAAAATTTCAAACAATTCGGAAATCTGGAAGGGGGGAAATTTGAATTGAAAGATTCAATTACTTTCCTATTATTACTGTCACTGTAATGAGAATATCGAGGCAAATCTATGAAATTATTGTATTGTCACCGGTTTTTAATGTGTGTGCAAAATTTCAAACTACTCGTACATCCGGAAGTGAGTGAAAATTGAAAGATTCCGTTACATCCATACAAACATACCTGTACATACATACATACATACATACATGCATACTCGTACATACAGGTCAAGCTAATATAAAGCGTATAAAATAATGTACTTCTAAATAAGTCGCTAAAGTCTTTATAGCAGGCTTTAAAGAACGATTTATTCCCACAAAGGCCGTCTGTTTCTTTTTTAAAGTGTAGAATGTCATACTTTGAATTTCAAGCGACTGCCGTCTTAGCAGTACACCCATACAACACCGAGTCCACATTGCGCGATGGTCGATTCCTACTAGACCCGTTTTCTATCTTTAGGAGAACTTTAACTCATTTTCGTCATTTGTACCATGATTAACTTCCTTATGGCCCAGTGCGCAGATTATTCGTAACGCAAGTGGACAACTACGTGTTATTTTTAGCGGTGATAAAATACGTTCCCCTTTGTCCGCTCCTCCACAAGTCAGCCATTAATCTGCTATGACTTTAACGCTTCTTCAGACAACAGGCGACGAAATACGCAGACCCCATTTTGAGCGAACTTCAGGTCACCTTTGATATCAATCCCGTTGTATGCTGTGATATTTATCTCTGTGTCGTATTAGATCCGTCAGTCAATTTCTTTGTTCCACCGTGACGACAGTGAATGATGAGTCCAATTTGAGAGTTATATATCATCTCCCAACCACAAAGTGCGTATAGTTTTCATAAGAAGTTGTGTAATTTGAAATGTATTCAATCATAGTCATTTTGATTATGACTACAAAGTGGGGAAGGAATTGCTTGTTGAAGACTTGAAATGTAAATATCTTCGCATAACATTTGATAATAAGCTCAACTACTCCAGCTATATATGGTACACCTAAGCACGTTAAGAGAGCATTAAATCTGGGTCAACAGCCATTTTTACGAGATGGAGAACATTTGGTGCGTCCTTATTAATGCTCAAAACAGAATAAGAATCCTGCAAGGGAAACACGGATGTTTCTAATATAGATAACACATGTCTGTTGCTTTAGAGTGAATCAGAGCATACCGTATTGGAAGATAGCCATGCGTGCGAGATAACCTACTATATCGCTATTCAAATAAGTGCTAAACCAAACACTACATTTAACAATACTGTTAACACACTCATACAAACTACCGTATGTAAAAATTGCGACATCAAGTAGGATACATGTGATTGCAATAAAATTTCTTTCGTGAGAATTCAGTATAGTATTAAGCAGCCACGGACTGTAATCAGACCCTCTAAACGTGACATGGAATCAAAGAGGGCCTGTATATGCTGCTAGAGATCACATTGCCACGCGGTATGTAGATGTGTCCAAGAAAATGTGGCAGTGGTTGAAGGAGGATCAGAACGAACTACTTGCCGACGGACCATATCTCATACTAAAAGACGGTCGGGAAGTTTATGACAGCCGCGACAAGGCTACCGTATTTAACGCCGAATTTAAAAATTCCTTCACTGACGAAAACGTGAAAAACATTCCCGTTTTTCCACGGCGTGTTGAATTTGAAATGGATCCAGTACAAATTGATAGTGTAGGCATCATAAAGCAATTAAAGCTCCTGAAGTGGGGGAAAGCGCCGGGTCCCGATGGTGTACCAGTAAGAGTATTTTCGAATACGCGGAAGAAATAGAACCATTTCTGTCAGATATATTTCGTAAATCTTTAGAGGAAAGAAAAGTACCTTCTGACTGGAAAATTGTGCAGGTGATTCCCGTTTTCAAGAATGGAGATCGGAGTGATCCTAGGAATTATCGTCCGATATCGCTAACATCTGTTTGCAGTAGAATTCTGGAGCATGTCATATGCTCTAACGTTATGAAGTTTCTAGATGAAAACGAGCTACTTACAGCATACCAACACGGATTTCGGAAGAACCGATCATGTGAAACGCAACTGGCTCTATTTTCGCATGATGTAATGAAAGTTATTGATTCGGGATCACAAGTTGATGCTATTTTTTTGGATTTTCAGAAAGCTTTTGACTCTGTACCACACAACCGACTCTTAGCGAAGATCCGAGCGTACGGTATATCTGATCAGATTTGCGAATGGATAGGCGATTTTCTAACTGGTCGGTCACAGTATGTCGTTGTAGACGGGGAAGCCTCTTCTAAACTAGATGTTACTTCGGGCGTTCCTCAAGGAAGTGTAATAGGACCACTTCTTTTCTTCATTTTTATAAACGATCTCGGTGACAACGTTAATTGCAGGATGCGATTTTTTGCTGATGATGCACTTATTTATAGGGAAGTGAGGTGCTCCGACGATTGCTTAGAAATTCAGCGCGATCTGGATGTTATTTCGGAATGGTGCCGTGAATGGCAGCTTACACGTAACTGTAAAAAGTGCAAGGCAATGCACATAAGTAATAAAAAGACTCCGCTTGCTCTGGAGTACAAAGTTAACAATTCAGTTGTTGACACTGTAGATTCCCTGAAGTATCTAGGCGTAACAGTACATAGCAACATGAAATGGGACTTGCACATAACTTCCGTTGTAGGAAAAGCTAATTCCAAACTACGATTCGTAGGACGTATTTTGAAAAGTTGTAATGCTCATACAAAGGAAATAGCGTACAAAACACTAGTGCGTCCGCATTTGGAATACTGTTGTGGAATTTGGGATCCGTATCGCAAGGGATTGATTGACACATTAGAGAGAGTACAGAGAAGAGCCGCTCGATTCGTGACTGCTAGTTACAGTCCTTACGTAAGTGTCACAGAGCTAATTCGTGGGTTGGGCTGGGATTGTTTGTCGGACAGACGACGTCGTTTTCGTTTGAATTTGCTGGAGAATATGCGACAATCTTTAAGTTACGAGTGCAACGAAATACTTCTTCCGCCAACCTATTTAGGTCGCAATGACAGGAGGGATAAGATTAGAGAAATAAGATGCCGTACTGATTCATTTATGTATTCCTTCTTTCCGCGATCTGTTCGGGATTGGAATGCGCAGAATTAGGATTGGTGCTTAGTACCCTCTGCCACCCACAGTATTTGTGATTTGCAGAGTATAGATGTAGATGTAGATACACGTTCGATCGGCAATAAGCCAGGCGAACATGCAGGACAGGGAAGCAGTAGGACCCGTCGTTGCAGAAAGAAAAAAAAATCCAGATGGCAGTGATTGTGGACTGCCGGCAGAAGTGAAAACTATGAATATCGTACGCTCAACACTTAATACTTATAGCTACAGATGTACTAAGTAATAATAATTCCACGTGGTCGTAATGAACTGGTGACAGGGTTTCTATTTGCTGCATATACCGCTCCTGTCTTAGTCTCCTTAACCTAACCCGGTAGTCCTACCAGGTTTAGGAGACCTACAGTTTAACGTGGAATCCGAACCACGGAAGCGTTCTGGTGTACTTCACATTACACAGCAAGCCGTGCCAGAGGCGAAAGTCGGGTTAAGGATCTCTGAAAATCCTCGCTGAGACAAGGATTCGAACTGGGGATCTTTCGTTCCTCAGACATACACCATAACCTCCGTGTCACCGGACCACAATTAATATGCCTCCCCCCCCCCAAAAAAAATCGCCAAACGTGCCTCAAAAACTAAAAATCTAACTTAGTCCAAAACCCGAAAGTTGGTCGAATCTTCCCGTAACAGATGTACCAAGTTTTTATGTCAGACGCAGGAAGGCCAGTTCCTTTCCTCAGGGGCCTGCTGGTTAACGTGGAACCATGGGAGACCTTTGCGTTGACTATACAATCAAATAAAAGTTCTAAAAATTAGTGCTCACCACGGGATTTTATCCCCCGACTGGAGAGAGAGAAACTTTCAGAACCAAGCACCTTAACCGCTGAGCTACCAGATCGCCTTATTTTGATTTGACGTGTGCTAAGTACTATCCAAATCGGATAAAAAGTGTGGATTTGTACGAACAACGATGATAGATGTTAAGGTGAGGGGGGAAAGGTGGAGCGGGTTTAAGTTTTTGTAAATAAAACGTTAAAAGTATTTTTGTATTTGTTTTACATTGTATGTACAGAAAATTCCATTAAAATCGAATAAAAACTGTGTGTTCGAGAAAGTGCCTCCAACAGGCAAATCACACGCGCTACACGTCATAGCATGTCGGTGATGCGAATTCATAGATTTACCCCCAACCTAAAGAAGTTTTCACTTAAAAACTTCCACAATCCTCACCACATGTGGCAACGTATTGTCCTGCTGAACTATGGCCGTTTGGTGCTGCCTTCCGGTCAAAAACCTGTCTGACTTAATGGTTGCTGTTCAGGTTGCCCTCAGTACCTACGACGCCAGAAGCAGTTTGCCTGATTGCGTTCACCACGCAAGAGTCTAACACGTACACAGCCATCACTGTGGGGCAAGTTGAGAAGTGATTCGTCCGAAAACACTATATTTTGCCTCTCAGCACGGCAGTGAATGCCTTCGTGTGTGACTTTCAGGCTAAGGCGTTAGTGGTTTCTTGTAAATGGAAGCCGACACAATGTCCATATCCGTTGCAATGCTCTATGGTCGGGTCCTCACTTTGGACGAAGCTGTTCTGTCGGTTACGGAATGAGAACAAGATGACCGTCATCCCGCTCTGTGACCAGATTGTGTGATCCAGAACTCGTTTGTCGCTGTACAGCAATGTTCTATCTACCGGTTTCACACACCATTCACTGTCATAGCAGCGTTGCTTGTATGATCCGCAATGTCACGGTACGACAAACCCGTTTCCCGGAGACCAATCGTTCTGCAACGTTCGAACTCACTTGCTGACACTGCGCCGCTCTTTGACGTCGAAGAGGTTACAGGCACTTGGTTGCAAGATTCCACTTCGTTCGACGGGTCTGTACCGAATGTGCTTACAGTAATACTAACCTGCCCAGAAACGTAAGAAAGAGCGTCCTAGGTCTACCTGCACGCCATCTCTTTGTTATTCCAAGCACTTATTGTGGTTTTACTGTTCTACATATCATCTATTTGATTCAGACCATTCCGTCTGATTGTTGCAGTTTTCAAAAACAGTACTGTAGAAGAAAACTTAAACCCACAGAGGAAGACTGGCTTTTTTTTTATTGGCTTTACGCCTCGTAGACGGCGAGGTCATTGGAGGCGAGAAATGTCTGGGGGGGGGGGCAAAGAACGGAAAGGAATTCAGCCATGGCTTTTTGAAGGAAGCATCCCACCATTCGCCTGGAGTGATTTGGGGAAACCATGGGAAACCCAAATCTGAAGGCCCAGACGCGGAGAATTCGAACCGGCGTCCTCCCGAATGCGAGGCCATAGAGTGAACCGCTCACCCACCAGGCTCGAAACGGAGGAAGGAAATTGTATACCCTCCATCTATAGTCTATACCATTACTATAAAGTCCGCCTTTACAAGTCTTTTATGTCGATTTATAGAGGTTCTTGATCAGCTTTTAATTTGTTCCCGGTTGTGTTATCCTCTTATGGAATCTGAAGATATGATATGGAGTCACATAATAAGTGAAATACTTTTAAAAAATCAAATTGTGACATACGTCATGAAATTCTGGGAATCGATTACAACGTGTAAGAAATTAGTAAAAGAGGTGCTGAAATCATGTCAGTGTAGTTCATCATAATACACGAAAAAGTTTTCGTGTAGTAATGAAGCAGTATGAATTAAATTGTAAATATTTATAATAATGCTTCTACCAATGTGCAATTGTGAGAAGTACCTTCTGTACATCAGCTAATAAGGAAAACTGAGAATAATCGAGATAAATGAAAAGAGATAAGCGTCGAACATTGTGAATATAAGAAACTAAAATAGGCATCTACACACTGTACACATAAACGAAACACTTTTTCAGTAATCCTCAATGAGAAAAGTACACTCGACAGAGCATTAATTAAATTATTTGGGTTTTTTATGTTGTGTCAATCTTTATAGTATTCGTTGTTACGCTTTTAGGGGTTTGTCAGTCTCTTTTAGACTCATCAGCAGACTGTTTGACCCTGAAGACGATCACAGATGGAAACTGAAACGTCGAAGAGTAGAAGGAGTAGGGGGGGGGGGGGGTAGGGAGGGATGCAACAAGACCAGTTTCGAGTTCTGGACCCGCCGTACCGGCCGCCCTGATTTCCCGCAATCATACAGGCCAGCCTTTCCCAACCTTTTTCAACGGCGGAGATTAGCCATGGACCCCTTAACAATAGTAATAATAATTGTAAATTGACTACTATAGAACTGTTATTTGACAGCTCGGCTCGCTTCTCACACATTGTTGCCATAGTTCACGCGTTCTCACGCCTCCATTTATTGTTTTGTAATTATTAATTTTATTTTTATTTCGTACGCGGTCCCCTTAGGATAGGTTGGGAAACCATGATCTAGCATAATGCTGGTATGGTACCCCATCTCCGCCCCACAAACTGCAAATAACACAACCAAAAATGCACTTACCATACAGAACACAGTAATTTCCAAGTTTCACAGATAGATGGCAACACATTAGTTAAGTACGTCGAGTCTAATAATACTCCTCTAATGACCTCGACGTCGACGAGGCGTAAAATCTGAAACCAGTCTAAAAACCCCGGTTCGAATTCGAGCAGCACCCAAGTCCTTCCATCTCTCATGATTCACATTGACCACCTGTACAAAACAGGGGACCGGTGGCACGTGGTCCCAGTTGTTCGGATCGAAAAGAACAAAAGCTATGGATTTACCCCTAGTCGACATTGCAACCGTTTAAAACGGGAAAAGGACTAATTGTGGAACAAGGAAAGGAGGGAAATTCATTGATGACTTTATGAACGAACAGTCCAATCATCCTTCTATATTGATTTCGAGAAAATTGGGAAAAAACCAAATCTAGATTGCCGAGTCGTGGATCGAACCCGTTTCCACCCCAATGACACGCTTGGACCTAACCCGCTCAGCCCCTAAACTCGGTCAAAATATTGAAACTATTTAATTTTGGTATCACTTTTCCTAATTCAGTTATGACGGAAGAGACATTTAAATTTATGTAAGGTGCTAATTAAGATACTAAATGTTTCTGTTTTGTAAAAATAGAACTACAGCTTTGGTCCGGACATGTTTTGGAGGCTAAAACTCAGAGGTAACTGAGAAGTCAGATGCATATTTCAGTGTGTAGGTAAATAGTAGCTTCACTCGGTTTGCACGTCTGCATGCGTCACTCCAGCCCAGGTCTGTTGTATTATCGTTGGAAGCGAAGTCCACTGCCGATAACTTACATATTTCGAAACACTTTTGCTAGCTGCGTATGAGCAGATCTAATAGCTAACACCACGTGTACCAACGAGGAACTAATTCCTACGAATTTTTCCACTTGAGCCAGATAGGCTCTGGGTCGTTATGTCGTAGATTTTGTAGATTATATTAATCAATTCAATAACATCTGATAAGAATTATGTGACGAATTAACAGTGTAAGTAGTGTTTCAACGCTTTGGCCTCGCATTCGGGAGGACGCGGGTTCGAATTCCCTTCCGGGCATCCAGATTTGAGTTTTCCAATGGTTTCCACAAATCACTCCAGGTGAATGCCGGGGTGTTTCCTTCAAAAGGCCATGGTAGAATCCCTTCCCGTTCCTTGTCCCAAATCCCATCCCGCCTCTAATGACCTCGATGTTGACGACGCTTAAAGCCATAAGTAAAAAAAATAGTGCTTCTATTAGCATTTTTATACTGCACTGAGCGTGGTGGGTGAACGGTTAACGTTCTGGCCTCGCATTCGAGAGGACGCTAGTTCGAATCCCCGTCCGGACATTCAGATATGGGTTTTTCTACGATTTCCCCAAATCACTCCAGGTGAATGCCGGGATTTAAAAAGGACATGGCAGAATTTCTTCCCGTTCGTTGTCCCCAGTCCCATCCCGCCTCTAATGACCTCAACCGTCGACGAGCCGTAAAGCAATATATATATATATATATATATATTTCTCTAATGATAAGAGCATTGCTGCTTTAAAAATCACCGCGTTGGTACCTACATTTTCAACAACAAAAATGTAACTAATTGCAAATTTCATTCAGCATCGCCATCTTGTCTCGTCGATGTTGAGGCCATTAGAGGCGGGAAAGGACTTTGGGCAATGATTTCGGCAGTGTCACTATGAATGAACTATTGCGACAATCACCTGATGTGGTTTAGGTAACCATGGAAAACTGAAATCTGGATGGCCGAACGGTGATTCGAACCCTCATCCTCCCGAATCCAAACTCTAGTGTTACCGCTCACCCACCTACCTTAATTTCCCTCAACAATTGGCATCATATTAGTTCACCTCTGAGAATCCATGAATTCGTTACCAGTCTAACTCGGTAGCTCGCTGAGCTAGTTATCTATGTCACGTAGAGACCGAATACCCAGTAGTTAAACAAAGAATCGTCAATATCCCATGTCACTTAAAAAAATACTGATTTGATTAGATACGAACATTCAGTTGTGTCTCATATTAAGGTAACGTGGTTATATATGGTTCAAAGTTTATACCAAACCATAAGCTTTCAAAATATGAGAACAGAATCAGTTTAGTAACTTTTAAGATATACCAGAGGATAATTTGAAAGAATTTGATACCCAGGAAAGATTTTGATTTTATGTTACGCCATAACTTAGTGCGATAAGACATGCTCCTAATTGTAATTCAGAATCTAAAATTTCAAACTGTGAGCTCCCTGTCAAAATTGATTAAGTAGTTTTCGAGTTATCTCAGATTATAGATAAAAAAAATTTGATTTACAAAACAAATTTTAATATTCCGCTCAGGCGTTTGGTGACGTAAAGTTGTAGAACATACATAAGATTGTAGATCAGACGCCAAGCTCTCCGACTGTGAAAACACCATCAAAATCTATGTAGAAGTTATTGCATGAAGCTGGAAGAAAGAGATAAACAAATAACAAGAAACTCTGGAACGTTTCAATGGTATTCACATAATTTGTAACTTTAATTGCTTGATTCTGAGCGTTTTTGCTATGAGGTCAGTAAGTATGACTGAAAAGTCGCGAAAAGTTTACAAATTTCAAAGATCGCGATTTTAAATCATTTTCTGACGACATTATGCAAAATTATTGGTATTTACGAGTATGACGCCTAATTGAAATAATAAAAACTAATTGTTTCACTTAGACAGAGCGTAGCTAGTGAGCGGCAACATTCGATTTCTAAACCAGATTTTGATTTTCTAAGTTTTCCTGAAATCACTCCAGGCGAATGTCTGGATGGTTCCGTCAAAAGGTTATGGCTAATTTCCTTCCAGTTCCTCGATTCCAGTCGTTTCACGTCACTAATGATCTCGGCATCGGCAAGGCTTAAAGCCATAAACCAAAAAAATTTACCTATTTTTTTTACTTATGGCTTTACGCCTCGTCGACGTCGAGGTCATTAGAGGTGGGATGGGATTGTGAACAAGGAACGGGAAGAAATTCGGTCATGGCCTTTTGTAGGAAGCCTCCATGCATTTTCTTGGAGTGATTTAGGGAAACCATGGAAACCCCAAATCTGGATGCCCGGACGGGGATTCGAACCACCGACCTCCCGAATGCGAGGCCAGAAATTTGACCTCGTTAATTTTAGGATCCCTTTTAGTGTGTCAAGATGACGTTTTCAATACTTACGTGAAACATTTTCGAATTTTCGACTTACTGTTCTACGAGGATTCCTTGGCCTGGGCTTATTTCTGTAGCTGTCGCAACCTTTGATCTGTGTTTAGTTCCGGTGTTCCTTGACTTTTTCGTAACGGAACCGTCAATATCAAATGAGACAAAAGCTATGATGCCCCTTTTAGCAGACAGGTCTCAAAAGTCGTTTTCTACGAAGCTATGCTCGTTGTGTAACTAGTCATAGAAGATGTAATTAATTCGGAGAACAGCTGTCAAATACCTTCCACAATCAGGAAACAAAGACAATGAACAGGCAACCAGCGATTGACATGACATCAAATTGCTACGAAATGAAATAATCATTATCGAATTTCATAACCAAGGTGTTCTCTTGTGGCTGGGGTGGGGGGGGGCCCATATCTACTATATAATTTCCTAAGATCACTCACTCATTCATCACCTCGATAGCTATTTGAGCATCTGTAATGAATGAATGGGCTTTCTCACCAGTCTCTTCTATATTACGTCAATGGGAATCCAAAGATCAATTAATGAATCAGTATAAAGAGGGTACACCCTCACCCCAAAAGCAATGTGGATTTAGAGCTTCTGGTGATTAGGAATTGTACATCAACTCTCCTATCGTGCTCTATAAGTTTCCAAAGGTGAGAATTTCTTTCATCAGCTGCTCCCGAACAAGGATACCTTGTGAATGGTGCCAGACAGTATTAACAGTACCTTAGCAGAGGATGTTACAAGTAGTTTTTAAAATAAACAGAACGCAGTCTGCAAACAACTATTGTGAAGACTGATACGTTTTGCTCCCTGGAAGCGTTTCGCCCATACGGTGTGGCGCAACATCAGTGAAGATATATGTTTAATCCTCACATTCCTATCTGGAACATTATTTGTACACTTTATAGGACTGTTGGTAATATATCAATATTGAAAATATCGATATTTATGAGTGATATTTTTCAGGACGATATATCGATATTTCGATACTGAAATCTGGACATCGTCGTCGATATTTTTAAAAATAAGTTATCTTATTTCGTTTGCTCCGATGACACTATGTCCCTAAAATTTCTGTTGTGCTTTGTGTGCTAGCAGGAACAGTGGGAAGTGTAAATAAAAATAGTTGCTAATTAGAAAGCAAGAAAAGTATGACAATTAGAATAAGCGATCAACACACAAAATTAAAACGGCACAAAGAAATCTTACGAAAAAAAGTTATGTAATTTAGTCATAATGCATGCTTCTACCAAAATAAATGCCTCAACTGTATTGCTTATCAATCTAAAAATACACGATATAAGATTTTCCTCGAACCACTTTCGAGTTTTACAAATTTTACTAACTTTGATGAATATAATGATCAATTTTTTTAAAAAAAAATCAACAATCTTCACCACCAAGAGAAACCATTTGTAAGTGAAAATTTGATTAGAACAATTTCTCACATATATTTATCAATAGACAGCCTTATTTTTACAAGATTTGATTTTATGAAATTGCATTAATAAAAGTGTCGATATATCGATATACTTTTTTCCGATATATCGACAGCCGATATTGATACTTTTTAAGATATCGATATATCGAATATCCGATATTTTAAAAAATTCCAACAGCCCTAGCACTTTACGGGCCTTTTCTTTATTTAAGTTCTAGGTGAACATTGTGCCAGTTATTTTTCAAGCCATAGTTGTTGGCATGTTGGTACAGTAAACGTTTTAACACCAATTTACACATATTTGCTAAACAAAGCTTGTATTTGTTTCACCTAAGGCCCACAACATAGGGGCGGAAAGTGTATAGGCCATTTAATTATAAAATTTAATCTTCAACAACTGCCGAAATTAATCGATAACCAGATTAATATACCGTCTATGTTAGGCACATGGAAAGGCAAGCTGTGAAATCGTTTGGCAGTCGTGTAGGTATACTGCAGACGCTTTGGACCGGCTGTACCGCCGCGACGCCCTTCCGAGTCGACGCCAGCCAGCCGGACACGTGCTCCGGCGCGTCTGTTTGGCGACGCCAGCGCTTCCTGGTGGCGGCGCCCGCGAGCAGCCGCAGTGCTGCCATCTGTGGGGCGCCGAGCGGCTCCTCCCTCCCCGGCGGCGCGGTCGACAGCCAGTGATAGATGAGAGTCGAGACAGACACTTGTTAGACGCACTCAAATACTCGCTTCTGCTAGACTCGCTAGCACACGTCGAAATTAATATTCGTTACCCTATGAACAGACATTACTGACTGACAACTCACATCAACAGTAAGGCACTACAAATCATTAAACCCACAAAGTAAAGGATGACATCATTGCAATGTAAAATTAGTGAAAAGTTGATTATTATTGATTAAAGCACCAGTTAAGGCGTCGCACACTAGATCGGGAAGGTGCAATGGGACCAGGTTTGTGTCGTAGTCCTTGCGTACCGTCTGTCGTGATTGCTGTTTTCTGACGGTTTTCGTCAATCATCTAGGCTTATGGGACGGTCCCAATTTCCGCATCTCACAAAACATCTCAAAAAACAAAAAAAGTACGCATGCTAATCACATAAAGTTAGATTTTTCGCAGAAAGATGGCAACACAGGCTTCCTCCTATAGGTTAAATACGCGGGTCTATCAGGGCCGGTTCGAAGCGGGGCAGGACACAAGTCCTTCCCTCTTTCTCATGACTCACACTGGCAACCTGACTAAAACAGACTGTCGGTGTTATACGGTCCTTTGATGGCCGGATAGAAGATAATGTTGATAAGAAAATCTATTAAATGCTTTCGAGTAAAGGGTTGAATTATCGAAATGTTATCTCACAGTATTACGGCGATCACAAACACTGCCGCCGTGAATATGGCGACCGTGAATGTTATCGCCGAAGTATCCTGTGATAACACTTTCTTAACTCGGCCAGTTACCAGAGAGCATTTCATAAAATCTCAACAGCAAGAGAAACTTCGTTCATATGAATAATTTTTTTTATTAATTCTTATGAATCATTTTTATTAATAATTATTAAATGAATTGCAGTGGAGCACATGCTCCGGTGGCAATTACCTTAGTTATCTAATTACCCTTTTTTATTATTTTATTATCTTAAATAGTGTGAGTGTTAAATTCCTCCCCCATTTACTTTTGCGATTTACGAATTTTAATCTTGAAGTCCTTCAGCACTTTTGGTAAATTACTCATCACTTCACTTGATAATTTGTTCCAATCCCTGACACACTTATCCACAAAAGAAAATATTCCCACTCCCTTTTGCATGAAATCGAGTGCTAGTTTTCCTTCCATGCACTATTCCTAATTCATCGACCAATATCCTTCCAAACCCCAACAACATAAGCCAAGTATATTCCCAGCACTCTCTTCACCCTCCTCCTATCTTCCAATGACTCCAAATCCATCTCCTTTATTGTAAAAGTTACTGACTGCGTCCTGCGACAATTTTCACACACACATTTAGCTGCTCTTATGTGCACGCCCTCTAACTGCTGTATTTGATACCTTAAATGTGCGTCTCAGACTAAACCGCCATATTCAACCAATGGACCGACCAAAGTTTTGTAACCGAAATTTTCGAACTTCTTTCGTACATCCTCATATCCCCCTCCCTAGACACCTGCTTAAACATTTCAAGAAATTTTACTTTATATAGTTTGCGTTTTTGAGGTGTTCACATTATTTTTCTGTAATTTATTAGTGTCTGTTCCCCTTATGTAAGAAACATAAGAAACAAAATTCTCCCTCTCTCATATGCCTGAAATCAAATGCTAGTATATGTAAAAGTCATAATTTCTTTTCAGATACATCTCCTGATTTTCCTACCTCATTACCAATATACGTATACCTTACACAATCCCACACTGTTCACCCGCTTCGAGCCTGTTGAGTGAGCGGTAACGCTCCGGCCTCGCATTCGTGAGGATATGGGATCGAAACCCCGTCGATCCATTCAGATTTTTATGTTCAATGGTTTCCTGGAATCAAACCAGGCGTGTGCGGGATAGTCTCTTCAAAATGCCATGATCGAATTTCTTCCCGTTCCTTGTCCCGAGATCTCTCTGGACTCTAATGACCTCGACATAGACGATACATGAATCCATAAGCAGAATAGTTTTCACCAGCCTTCTACATTTCAATGTCTTCATATCCAAATCGCCTATCACATCAAATTGTTTTCTACGGTCATTTACACAGAAAAGAAATCTCGCTGCCCTCATTTGCACTCTTTCAAATTCCAGTATTTGGTACACACAATACTACTACAACATGCTCAAACAGTGGTATGATCACCTCCATCACTTCGCTGGTATATCCCATCATCCAGTAAATACGGGTTTTAGGAACTATTTCCTACGCAATTTGTTCTGACCGGATCGGTTTATAGTCACATGATTCGCTTTAAACACGAAATTTCTCCTCACCATTTTAATCATACTATATCTTTATTTTCTTTGGGTTTAAGTTCTTTGCGGACGTACGATGCCGTTATTCTACATGACGTCATTAAGTTTTGCTGTATTATAGCAACATTCTGCGTTTGGGTGGTAGTGGTTTTGATTTTGAAGCGAGAATAAACTGTAAGTAGTTCCTATGATATAATAAACTTCTATTTAACCCAAAAACTAAGTAGTCAGAAATTTTATGCTTCACCTCAACTATCAGAATTAATTAGTCAATCACTAGAAAATATTACGTGAGACTATGAGCATTACAGGAAGGAAAACCAGTTTCTTGTTGTTACACAGATAGTTGTGAAAATTCTCCAGGAGGTAACCGAGGTACAAAAGCACTTCTCTGCGAAAGAAGTTTCCTCTGCTCTCGAAAGCGGTGACTTTTTTAAAATTTAAAACCGTTTTGTGAATTATTTCCGTTTAAGATAATTGAAATTCAAAATTATGACAATGGATTGACACTAAGATGACAGGAACATATGGGGATCTCCTTTCGATTTTATTACAGTTAGCAATATTCGACTTGTCAAGCTGCCAAATGTAAATAATCAGGCATTTTTTTTTTTTTAATCTTTATTGACACTAGGCCTGATGGCCATACAGTCAGGGTACTCTACTCTTAGTGCTGCTTATTAACATGTATATTACATACTTTTTAAAACTCTTTGTGTGGAGCACAGCACTTTATGGTAGTGAAATATGGACTTTCGGAATACCGGAAAGAAAGAAAATTGAAGCATTTGAAATGTGGTGCTACAGAAGAATGCTGAAAATTAAGTGGACCGACAAAGTAAGAAATGAACGAGATTTGGGAATGATGGTTGAGAAAAGAAGTTTGTGGAAGAAGCTTACAGAAAGAAGAGACAGGCTGGTAGGTCATATTTTGAGACATGCTGGATTGGTTAATTTGTTAGTGGAGGGAACAGTCGAAGGTAAGAACTGTAGAGGAAGACAGAGATTAGAATATTTGAAGCAGATAATTGGGGACGTGGGCTTAAGGGGTATGTAGAAATGGAGAGGTTAGCACAGGATAGGAAGGGATGGAGTATTGCATTCAGTCGAAAGACTGACGACCAAAAAAAAAAAATTACATACATACACACACATTTACATATACACATACCCAAAACACATACATAGTAGTCACTGTTCATATTATAAGTTCAGCTCATAGTTATCGGATTATACAGGGCGTTCGCCGGGAAAACGCAACCCACTGTTAGCGCTACAAGGAAGAAACTGCTCGCGGCGAGCGAGCGTTCAGCTCCCGGCATTGTTCGACCGTCGGCCGCGGACTATTTCATAAACTTGTATGTGCTAAGCATTTAAATGTGACGTAATTCATTAGCTTACCTTATAAAAGATGCTGGAAGTGTTGACACTCTTGTGTAATGCACATTTCACATCTTCTGAACATATTTCGAGACACACGCTGCCCTAACTGACTTAATGATTTTTTGGGTGACTGTTCTAGTCGAAAAGCGATATCGTCAATTTTCTCCTCTGTGAGAATACGGTTGAACGACAGTCTCTTTTTGTTAAAAAATGAACCCGTTTCTCTTACTTTTTTAACCAGACGCAGAATTGTTGATTTAGCTGGCAGTAAAGCGCCAGGATATTCGCGACGAAATTTACTGCGACACTTTTTAAACGACTTCTTCTTCACATATGTATCGTAGAGAAATATTCTTTGTTGCAAACTGTAACGTACCATAATTTTACTCACACTCAAACACGGTACAGATTAGTAAGAGTATGAAGCCCCAAACCAGCCAAACCGCAAAGAAACGTTTATTCACAACACTGATTAATAAGAGACTGAAGTCACAAACTAGCTACAATGCAAAGAAACCGTTCTTAACAATGTAAGGGTCACTGCACTGCACTGTTGGGGCAGCGGAGGTGTTAAACAGTGCGGTGATTCACGGTGCCGCGTGGCGGAAACTGCTGGCACCGCTGTCCGAGCAAGTTGCCGACGGCAACAGACTGGGAGGGTTGCGTTTTCCGGCGAACGCCCTGTATAACAGAAATAGTAATTTTCGTAGTACATGTTAAGAACATAAACATTATAAGAGGAGTTTAACGGTACATTAAAATAAAATAAAACTACAGAAGCATTTGGTGAGAGATTAAAATAATCCAGCAGTTTGTATACATGTAAAAGATAAAATTGTTATAAAATTTTCAAATAAAATTTTAAACAATAAAATAGTAACAGTATAGTGTTCCACTCAGTTATTTCTCTATGTTGTTCCTTGTCGCGAAGCGCGCCATTCTCTGATATGTTGAAACGTTTCCTAGTGCAAGGAGATGATCTACACTGACCAGGTAGCTTATATCCCATTGCTTTAAGTCTTTCCAGAGCGTGTCTGATTCTTCTTTCTATCTCTTACATCCGAAAATAGGTGATTCCTATCAGTCTCCGATTCCCCATAGCACTGATACAGTGGGGAATTTGCTAAATGTATTTTGTGAAAGTCTACCATGATAGAATTGTAACTTCGATATTATGAACACAGCTTTATTGTGGCACATTTTTTTAAATAATCAGACTTCCCTGTCTCTCTTCTTCGTGGTACCGCATACCATCAATACCAATAATACTACAATAAAAAAACTGTGAAGAATACAAGTGGAAGTTAATCGTGCATAAGAATAAATTTTAAATATTCACCACTAAAGATAAAATGAAAGTTGTAAGTCTTGACAGTTTATAAATCGCAGCTGAACATCATGTTCCTAGGTAAAAGGTTTCTTACATTGAACTTCTAAAAGTAACACATTGCGTATCAGGCACGAAAAATTATAGTTTGATAAAAAAAATTATTATAATCGTAAACATTTTATACAGGTCTGGGGATAGTAGGTAGAGAGTCTGACAATTGAAATCTAAATGTGTTTGATTGAATTTTATAATAAGCAACTTTCTTTCTTTTTCTTTTTACTTAGGCTTTACACCTCGTCGACGTGGAGTTCATTAGAGGCGGGATGGGACTGGGAACTAGGAACGGGAAGCAATTTGGCCATGGCATTTTTGAAGGAAGCAGCCCGGCATTCGCCAGGAGTGATATGGGGAAACCATGGAAAACCCAAATCTGGATGCCCCGACGGGGATTCGAACCGGAGTCTTCCCGAATGCTAGGGCGTGTAGTAACTTTCATTTATTTCACAACAAGATAGTTGATATCAAAACATAACATCTCCCACTTGACTTTCAGTGTACGATTCGTATTGTTTTGTTGTACTGATGTTCTGTCTTCAAGGATGGAATTATTCTGGTTTAAGTCCACGCCAGAAGTGCTATTCTTAATGATACGTTCATTCTCTGTTGTCCTAAATATATTTACTAACAACACAGCAGCAAATAGAATTAATTAATACTTATATGAACTCAACTGGAACAGTAAAATGCTACAAACAAAACGTAAAAACGAATTTTGGGACGAAACCTTACCAAGCGTGGTGTGTGAGCGGTAACACTCGTGCCTCCCATTCGTGAGGACATGGGTTCGAATCCCCATCCGGTCATCCAGATTTAGGTTTTCCATGGTTTCCCCAAATTACTCCAGGCGAATGCCGGGATGGTACATTCAAAGGACCATGGCTGAATTCCTTACCATTATAATGAATTCTACAAGGCGTGAAGCTCTAAAAAAAAAAAAAACCTCCTGTTTTCGGTGTAAATAAATTTTCGTTTATATTTCTGTTGGAAATTTATTTTTGTAAAATCTTTGAATCATACGAATATATTTATGGTGATTTTTTTTTCATTAGTTGTATGTGAATTTGTGTTATTCTGAAAAGTTGACTTACGAATTTAAGTGGTCCGATTGTGGATAAAATTCTTGCCGGACAAAGGAGAAATACAAAATTCCATTAAAATGTGATGATTCATACAAATATATGTAAATTCGTAACAAATATGGGGTACTGAGATTTTATGCTTTCCATTTTTTACGGAATCCACTCTCAGATGGCGCCTGAATATAGGAAACAATGGTTCTTTGCCAATAACATTGACTCTTAGCCGTACACGAAGTGAAAAAAAAGAGTTGATATTTACTGTGATTGATGCTTATGGAGTTGAAAGTAGCAACAGTTTATTCTGCAAACAACGTTATCTACCACATGTATTATATGTTAGATTTCGCGTTTGACGTAAAATACTTTCAGAAAGAATCTTGGTTCGTGATATTTAAAATGAAATAAAACTCACAGCTGTCGGTGGGTTTTACCAAAGTGTATTATAAGATTGTACGCAATCATCATGTAGCTATGACACTTCATATATAATCAATCTTATTTTTTCGATAGCAACATTTTAGATGTTAGATTAAGATTGGAAACTGAAGACTTGGGAGTCCATTGTCCAGCTCCAAAGTTGTTGATGACTGTTCTTCCGGAGCCTCACTCCATATTGGACCGAACCTTACCTGAGCCTCATGTTTAAAGCTTTGCACCGAGCGTGGCGGGTGAGTGGTTAACGCTATGGCCTCGCATTCGGGAGGACGCTGGTTCGAATCTCCGTAAGGCATCCAGACTTGGATTTTCCATGGTTTTTTCGCAAATCATTCCAGCCGAAAGCCGGGATGCTTCCTTTAAAAAGGCCGTGGCAGAATTCTTTCCCGTTTCTTGTTCCCAGTCCCATCCCGCCTCTAATGACCTCGATGTCGACAAGAAGTAAAGCCAGAAACAAAAAATAAATAAATAGATAAATAAAATAAAGCTTTAGCTGCTACTATCTCGTGGTGTAATGGTCAAAATGACATTTGATGGATAATATATTTTAATAAACGCACGTATTACACAAACGTAAGGTAGTTTTGTCAAGTAATTACCAAGAGTGTAACAGCTGTGTTAATTAGGGAGCGTCCATAAACCCCTCCCCACTTAGCACGTAGCACGTTGCTTTTCCCCCTATTGATTCCAGAAGACATTTTGTACGGTTTTCTCTTGTCAGGCTATCGTAAATTACATACAGAGATAATTAAATGACGGAAATAAATATTCACATGCTGTTGTGTGTTCTGTACCTCATTTTAACTGTGACAAATAATATGAATGGAAAGCTACGTGCCCTGACTCGGAACTCCCCCCCTCCCCCACGTAGCCCAGCGTAGCTTTCCAACCAACCTATCCCCCTTTTTATATATATATATATATATATAAAATATTAGACTGAGCTACGTAGTTTATGGACGTTCCCTTATGTCCAATTATCAAATAAAAGGAAAATACCCTAGTAATACTGAAGGTATTTCCTCAGTGTCCAATTCTTCAAAGCTCCATTAACGGTTTTTAAGATTCCCTTTTTATATATCGACTATAGAATGTTATGTGGTATTATGTTTCTTATACTTTTCGTCTATTTACGGACCAAGTCAGTAGAATTTTTCCTTGGACTATAAAGTTCCTCTCCTAATTCCACTTCTATTGTCGCCTAATCATACAAAACTTTAATTTTTCTGTCTGTGCAACTCAAATTAGTCTGTTTCTGGCATTTGTATTTAGATACCCTGTCCGGATTCCCCTGTGGTCTTTAACAATACTCTCTTCTTTCAATGGCATTATGCAACATCGTGTCACGTAAAAGCAACCAAATTTCAGAATGTTAACGCAATAGTTAATTAGAATAATCAACCGCAATGGATCCGATTCACCAACCGAGCGTGGTGGCTGAGCGGTAACTCTCTGGCCTCGCATGTGGCAGGAAACGGGTTCAAATCCCCGTCCCTCCATTCAGATTTCGGTTTCCCATGGTGTCCCGAGATCACTCCAGGTGAGAAATCATGAGCAATTTCCTTTGATGTCAAGGACTGCGCCATCCCGTCTTCAAAAAACGAGGCGTTTCTGTGCATTACACACTTCATTGAATGCCTGATATATCGAGAATGTAAAAGCATTCCATTACAACAGATACCACGTACCGACACACCTGAAATGGCCTTAAATCATTTAGCCTACCTATATGAAACAAGAAGGTACCTTTAGCCGGCCTCGGTAGCGTAGGGGCTAGAGTGCTAGCTCCGCGTGCCGAAGGCCGCCGGTTTGAATCCGGCCGTGGGCATGGATGTTTAAGTGTTGTGTGTCTGTGTGAATGTCCTGTCCGTCCTGTGGCGTCCATACATTGGAAAAATACAATATATATACTGGATGACGACTTATACACTGAAAGCTATAATAATTACATAGAGCTGGCTGTATGGCCTCCGCTGCCAAATGCCATTTTTTTAAAAAAAGGTACCTTTAGGTTTAATTTTTTATTAGAGTTTTCTGTCTTGTGGATTAGCTGATTATTAGAACCAAGAGGAGATTGAGGACCAGGAATGAGAATCAATTTTATTATGTTCATGCAAGAATCAGTCTAAAAAAAACAAAAAAAAAACTGTCTAGCAGTATCTGAGCAATTCCTTGATGTAATACTAGTGTTCTGTTGTGAGCTACAACTAGTTCCTTTGGTTGAGTTGGTTGTGACACCGTTATGGTGTCCGGCGCTAACACGGGGTTAATACATTAAAGTCTATGTAAAGGAAGAAATTTTCATCATCAGAACTTGGACGGCACGGTGGGAGATGTGGTGGGGCACAATCCACATTGCTGACGGCGATTCGTCCTTGAATGGGGATATTAAGCCTGGCACCCCCTCTATTTCTTTCGGAAGAGTAAACCTGAACGGGCTGGTACCGTGTTTCACCCCCCTTCATCTATCTGATTTCATGCAACAAAAGTGCCGGCTCTGGGGAGTGGGGGGTCTAACCGGAATGCTTGCCCCGGGCGGCAACTTCAGGGGGGCGGCAAATTTACGTTGCGGCTAGCTTTTTTATCTCCACTAATGGCGACATACTGGCGACAATGAGTGATAATAGGGGTGGCGGTGACACATGGAGTGACGACAATGGGGGTAGGTAGACCTGAACGGGCTGGAATCGTGTTTCAACTTCTCCCTTCGTCATCTATCTGATTTCATGCAACAAAAGTGCCGACTCTGGAGGAGTGGGGGGTCTAACCGGAATGCTTGCCCCGGGCGGCAACTTCAGGGGGGCGGCAAATTTACGTTGCGGCTAGCTTTTTTATCTCCACTAATGGCGACATACTGGCGACAATGAGTGATAATAGGGGTGGCGGTGACACATGGAGTGACGACAATGGGGGTAGGTAGACCTGAACGGGCTGGAATCGTGTTTCACCTTCTCCCTTCGTCATCTATCTGATTTTATGCAACAAAAGTGCCGGCTCTGGGGAGTGGGGGGTCTAACCGGAATGCTTGCCCCGGGCGGCAACTTCAGGGGGGCGGCAAATTTACGTTGCGGCTAGCTTTTTTATCTCCACTAATGGCGACATACTGGCGACAATGAGTGATAATAGGGGTGGCGGTGACACATGGAGTGACGACAATGGGGGTAGGTAGACCTGAACGGGCTGGAATCGTGTTTCACCTTCTCCCTTCGTCATCTATCTGATTTCATGCAACAAAAGTGCCGACTCTGGAGGAGTGGGGGGTCTAACCGGAATGCTTGCCCCGGCCGGCAACTTCAGGGGGGCGGCAAATTTACGTTGCGGCTAGCTTTTTTATCTCCACTAATGGCGACATACTGGCGACAATGAGTGATAATAGGGGTGGCGGTGACACATGGAGTGACGACAATGGGGGTAGGTAGACCTGAACGGGCTGGAATCGTGTTTCACCTTCTCCCTTCGTCATCTATCTGATTTTATGCAACAAAAGTGCCGGCTCTGGAGGAGTGGGGGGTCTAACCGGAATGCTTGCCCCGGGCGGCAACTTCAGGGGGGCGGCAAATTTAAGTTGCGGTGACCTTTTCTTTAGCTCCACTACTGGCAACAGTGAGTGATAATAGGGGTGGCGGCGACACATGAAATAACCACATGTGGGTGGCAAAATCACGATCGAAGGCGCTGCAATCTCACAGTTTTTGTCCCGGCTCGGAAAATTCCTAGAACCGCCACAGTGCAACACAAACAACACTTTATACTGAACACACAGTCATCCACACCTGGAATAACACACTGGGAAAGACAACGGGAAGCCATCCCTGTCCATCTTAGCAAGAGAGTTCCCATGGTTGGGTATATCTTCCATACTAAACACCTACGGATGGAATCGGGCATGTCATCATAAGAAGAATAAATAGGTTGTAAAACGCCTTTGGTTAGTTTTTTTTTTTTCATTTTGTTGATTCGCGACGGGAAGGGTTGTTTCTCGATGTTGTTGGCATCTATTCACTGCGCTAAATGTTTAAAAATGTCTGATAATGCTCATTAATTCATTTTTTGTTACCTGCCGTGATGTTATTTCTGCAGTCGGGCTTTAAGCTGTGTTAATTATTCAGGGGGAGGCAGCAGATTAGACAGCACGTGGAGGATTTCTGAAGGGAGGCGAATTGATTACATTGTTTTCCTTAAGTTTTCGAGAAAGGCAGCGCAGAGGCGTTTTGGAAGCACGTTCTTAATTAGCAGAGATTAAAATGCAAATTTGTTCCGTGAAGCTTACGATATTTAGTGCTATCTCGGCGCCTGGAAGCCAGCGGACGGGCGGGCGGGAATTTTTGGCAGTAGCTCGCGTTCCGTGCTTTGTGGGCCGGAAGGTGGAAGACGGTAATAGAATAAAATCTGGCCTCGCCGCTGGTAAATCGTGGCAGAAACAGTACATGTGGTCGTAAGTTGGAGCAGCTGAGATAGGAACCAAGAAATTAAAATATGCGTACGGTTACCAAATTCACTTTTTCTCTACTATTTATTCTATCTTTAGACGCTGGAGATGTATCAAAATGTGATTAGCAGAGAAACCGTTATAATGTGTTTTCAGAGCAAACTGTTATGTTTTTGTTTGTTTGTACCTTGTATTTCTATGTTTTTGTGTTTTTTTATTCTTTGTTGTCTGCTGTTTAATTTTTGTCTGTCTGCTGTTTATTTTTTGTTTGTCTGCTGTTTATTTTTTGTTTGACTGCTGTTTATTTTTTGTTTGTCTGCTGTTTATCTTTTGTTTGACTGCTGTTTATATTTTGTTTGTCTTGTGTTTTATTTATCTGCTGCTTATTTTTTTATGTTCTCACTGTTAACTTTATCTTTCATTATAACCTAGTTATTCCTGCTACTATTATAATTTGTTCGTGTTTTTCTTGTACTTATTTTTCTCTGTGATTTGTCTAACAATGGATTTGATGCAATCCTCCATCTACCAGAATTCTTTCCTGAGGTAATTTTACAATTTCAACATACCGATTACCATTCTACGTATTCTGTTACTTTACTCATTTATTACCATCTTTCTCTCCTTCTAGTATGTTTGTGTTCGTCTGTCCATTTCGCTAACAAATTATCCAAACCAGCGTATCTTAAAATGTGACCCACCACCATTTCTTCCTGAGAGACTGATTCAGAATCTTTTATCCTCACCCATTTCCAAAGCGCGTTTATTTTATTTTTAATGTTCAGCATCTTATTTTACCGCGTTTAAATTGATTCAATATTTTTTCTTCTTTTCTGTTGTGGTTGTAAGTTTTTTAAATGCATTGTATGTTTTCAAGTGTCGTTTATTCCAAAGAAGGTGGCGTAGATGCCTTTCCGGAGGTTTCACTTATTAACAGGGATTGAAAATCAGACTTGGTCTGTAAAACTTGTGACATCAGTGGCTGTCTGGGTATGCGGAACTGATGGTCTGTTGCGTGAGAGGGAGGGGGTTAATTATTTCGGGTTTTGTGATGCCTCTTTTGTGATAGCAACGTGTTAACGTTTTTCCTATTTACCTTTGTTATGTTGTTTTTTTTAAATTCTTTTTTCTGTAAATTCGCCTTCCGCTTGTTTTACTTCTCGTCATTCGAATCCGTCCTTATAGTGCTGATGCTAATTTGGAGTTGTTAAGGCTTGTGTGTTAAAAAAAATTAAAAATGTGCAGTATTCACAAAAGACCGAGCAGAAGTGTTCTTGAGGCATGTTCTTAATTAACAGAGATTAAAATGCAAATTTGTTCCGAAAAAGTTGCAATATTAGTAGCTATGTGAGACGATGAACTGTTTGGCACGAATTTTTGGCAGTATCCCACGTCTGGTGTTTTGTGGGCCGGAAGATGGAATCATGACTGCTGGCGAATCTTATGCAAATTTGAAAACGACGGTCGTCTTAAGTTCGAGTAACCGACGAAGCAACTAAGAAAAATGTTCAAAAAATGAGTAAAATGATATAACCGACATTTGTTCTTTTAAAACGGTGTTCATTTGAGCGTGTTATTTATAAGATGCTTATTTTGTGCGTGTACGCTATTCATTTAGTTCTTTTGTAATGTTGATTTTATAATAAATTTTATTTTTCGCGGAGCTTTTTATTTTATTTTATTTTTTAGGCTGTTACTAGCTTTTCTGTGTATGATGCTACTGTGGAGTAAGACTTCAGTAATGAAAATAACAGTGGTTCATAATTTTTATTTTCCATGACTTACATTTAAAGCTACAAATTTTAATTGTCTAAAAAAGTACTTCGTTCGTTACTGAAAAAAATAATAACACAGTTTAAGTTTTAATGGTGATTAGCTACATATCTCAGTAGGTTGCAATCACGCAGTCGTTGATTTCTCAATTAATTACAATTTTAATGTCAACCCTCGGCACCTATAATGCGTATTTGACGGTGCAATAATCGGTTCAGATTATAATCACAGTTTATCTCTTATTTCATTTAATACAGTAAATTACTTTCAAGTTTCTGTTATTAACATTTATAATTACTGCATCATTATTACGCCTCCAGACATTGGATTGGCGTGAACAAAGCTCATACTTTGTTAAATGCTCTTTGTTTTTATGGAACACTGCTATGTGATTACCGGACGCAATCAAATGCTTCGAGGATGTTCCAAGCTCAAAAACTTCACTCGTGACAAGACATGCAAATTCAGTGCTCTGCGTTATTTACTGAAGTCTTAGTAGCTGTGTTCCTTGGATAGATCTTCAGTTATGCTTGTCCATAATGGTTGTTAATACAAAAAAACCTACTAAAAATTCAAGTATAACGTAAAGAGTTCAATTTTTAACAAATAGCCTCAAATGGCTATCGTGAAAGAAAGTTATGGCCTCACATTCGGGAGGACGCGGGTTCGAATCCCCGTTCGGGCTTCCAGATTTGGGTTTTCCATGGTTTCCCCTAATCACTCCAGGTGAACATCGGGATGCTTCCTTCAAACAGGCCATGGCCGAATTCCTTCCCGTTACATTCCCCAGTCCCATCCCGCCTCTAATCACCTCGACGTCAACGAGGCGTAAAACCCAAGTAAAAAAAAAAAAAAAATACCGTGACAGTAATAATCTTATAGAAGCCATTTACGGTTGCTTCATATATGCTTATATTGATGAAGAGTGATTGAAATTATTGTAATTTGGGACAATTTCTAATTTAGCCTTCTTATCTTAACAAAGTTATCAGTACGATTAGGAGCGGTCTGGTGGAACTGTGGTGAAGGTGTTCGCTTTAAAAAGTTTAGGATCCCGTCCCGGGTTCAAATATCGGCATGGTCAGGAATGCTTCAGATCATATGTGCTACGCCAGGACGCTACGTGGATTGTATTCCACGTTAAATTGTAGATTCCAGAGGAAAGCAACTGGCCGTCCTACCGCTGCCACGATGGCTTAGCATGCCTCCTGCGGTAGAATCCAACCAAGGTTCGGGTTGTGGACTAAGTTATACCAGAAGAAACAATTCTTGTAAAAATAGGTGTCTTGAACGCGTGTAGTGACAAAAAAAGTTATGAGATCTTCTTCTGATCCAAGTCTACGCTTTACAGTGTGTATTCACTTCACTTTGTGAAACATAATGTGTTGCTCTTGGAGTTATAAATATTATTTAGAATAACAAAAAAAAAAAAAAAAAAAAAAATATTATGGTGACTTGGCTATTAAGCATGTCAAGACTTTTACTGAAATGGAAGGCATAATATATACTTGTCAAATTCGAAAAATTGCGAGGGAAATCTTGGCTTTTATATCTTTTCAAGTTTGATAAAGCAATGCATTTAAGGTATTTATATAGGTTTACTAAACCATGGCATTCACAATGACCAAGTCACCATAATATTTTTTGTTATTCTAAAAAAAATCTTTAGCACCGAAGGAAGCCATTATGTTTCACAAAGTGAAGTGCATACACACTGTAAAGAGTAGATTTGGCTCAGAAGAACATTGCATTACTTTTTGTCACTACACGAGCACGAGACTTGGCCTATTTTTACAAGAGTTGTTTTCCTGGGGTCTCTTTTTTTTGGTATGTTTATCGCTTATTCTGAATCATCGCTGAAATCTAATGATTCCATTTGAAAATCGGTGAACAAGAGCACTTCAGAGTTGAAGACATCAATATACGTTACCAACAATGCCCCACTCTCTGCAAACCATAGGTGTGCTCCGTAGCCTATCAATGCAGATTGCCGCTGGTTTAACTATCACCATAAATAAATAACAACTTCGAAAATAACCATAGGAACAAAGCAAAATTTAATACATTAGTTAATCATGCTGATCTCTATGCATTGAAGAAATCTCAAGCGTATAGTTTTATCTGGAGCAAAGGAATTAATCCGCAAATATGTGCCAGAATTTTTCATGTTTTGGAATGTAATTAAATAAACACGGTGGAAAACGCCAATGAGGGAGCGTGCACAAACTGCGTGGCTCGGTCCTGGGGGGGGGGGGGGTTAGCTTGAAGGCTACGCTGTGTTACGTGGGGGGAGGGGGGGTTCCGAGCCAGGCCACGTAGCTTTCCTTTCATAACATTTTTCACAGTTAAAATGAGGAACACAATTCACAACAGGATGTGAATATTTATTTCCCTCAGTTAGCTATCTCCGTATGTAATTTACAATAGTCTGACAAGAGAAAGCAATGCAAAATGTCTTCTGGAATCAAAAGGGAAAAAAGCTACGTGCTACGTGGGTGGGGGGTGGGGGGGGGTAGAGGCAAAAGCCACGTAGAGCTACGTGGGGGGAGAGGGGTTCACTGGAGGCCAAAATGGAGCTACGTGGTTTATGCACGCTCCCTAATAGACTTTTCTTATTGCTGGGAATACGGTGGAATTTTAATAGTAGGGTGTCGCGGTAGATATAAAATTTTGTATTTAAATCATTTCCAAAGTAAGGAAAGGAAAGAAGTAAAATTAAACATATTAGTTAAACTTTATAAGCTAACTCTACAATCAAAGTCTGAGGTATGTAAATTTATTAAGGTAGAAAGCGATTTCACGTTAGGGGTAGGTAAGACGTAGATATTTATAAATGTACGAGTTTCAGAATTTTCTTATAATATGTAGGTAAAATTGTATTTGTGTACCAAATTTCAGTTTTCCACGACTACGGGAAGTATCTTAGACTTCTGCTGATCATCAGTCAGTCAGTGAGTGAGTGACAGAATCGCTGAAATTTAGATTCGAATCACACCCGAACTAAGAACAGTAACGAAATAAAATTTGGTATGTTTGCTAAGATTGCCGATATCTATGCATAACAGAAATGTATGTAGCATCAATACGATCGAAGAAATTGAGGTTCGAAAATGGTCCGAATCGCTTCGAGAAAAGGGTAGGCTCTGCCGCCGTTAACTCTACTTCGAAGGTGCACTGCTGTGCACTCAGTTGATAGGGGACAAGATAAACGAATTGCCTTCTTTTTGTATTGTACTAGTATAGTGGCATTTTCTGTTGAGTGGAACGTCTTCACTATGGCTGCAGAAAATATGCACGGCGCTGTACCCGCCTCCAGGGCGAAAGAGAATGCAAATTGCTAACAAGCCTGTTCAGGTAGGGGGCTGCCCCGCTTTACATCAGTCCGTGACGCGCTGGAGGTGTGACACCGAAGCGGTCATTAAAAATGCAAGGTGGTGGGGCGGCGGCGGCGATGTCTTGAGGCCCCGGAGGCGGCAGCTGAGTGGGGGCGGCTAAGAGGGGGGGCCTCATTCGATTAGCGTATTCCCCGCGGGTCCTTAACACCCCTTCCTTGTCCTCGCCGCCTTTGTTCGCCTCGACCCTGCGCAAAGTAGTGCGCTATAACCGAGGTTCCTGATGCCCCACACTGCAGTACATCACCTGATGAAGCTGCTGCTTCCGTGACTTAGAAAATCAAGATGGGCTTTGTAATGCAAAATGGACGAGTAACTGCTAATCTTTTTTCCTTCATTTACTATTTCGAAAATATGAGATTTTCCAGTACTTTCCCAGATTTGTCATCATATGAAGGAAACAACTGCAGAGTTTGATAACACTGAAGGATTACGTGAAACAAAAATCGATATATGTTATAGGGACGGAGCTTTTTATATGAAATGTGATGAGAAACGAAGGTTACGAAGCTTATAGTGAAACGTGTGCATTTTATTTCATTCTACCATTAATGATATAGGCGTCTCCGTTGTTTCCCATTTAGATGTCAGAAAGTAATTTCTATTATAATTGTAATCAATTACTTACGTCGTTCTTTCTTCTTCAAATCAAGTTTAAGTGAAAAGCAAAAACGGATACCCAGACGGAGAAGCCTCAAGGTCTTTGGAAAGTGGAAATCGAAAGTATAACCGAGAGTGGCGGGTGAGAGCAAAGAAGTTTGAATATTATACACTAGAAAGAGCAACAGCGCTAGTGTTCCTTCGGAAATTGAACGATGCGCGCGCCGCCATACTGATGGCAAACTGTTGGTTTGAGTGTGTGGTTCTGTACAGTTGAGACGTGCCGAAGTGATCGAGTGCTCATATTTTTTTTTATTAGAAGTGTTTGCTACCATGGTTAAGTCTTGCGCTGCATATAACTGCACCAACCGTGCTACAAAAGGCACAAATTTATCGTTTCACAAGTAAGTATGCATTTAAATAAGTTCCGAATCGTCTATCATAACAGGTGGATGTTATGTTCCGACGTGTTGGTCACAGGTTTAATATTTTCGTTCGATACAGGTTTCCGCTCCGAGATAAGAATAAATTGAGTGAGTGGTTAGCTAAAATACGCCGGGACAGTTTTACTCCCACGGAACATAGTTTTATATGTTCTCAACATTTCGAGAAGGAATGTTTCTGGAAAAATGGAAATATAAAAATTCTGAAACCTTCTACAGTTCCAACCATTTTCTCCTTTCCAGACAATAAATCGAAGGTAAGGATTATAAGCTTTGCAATAATCTTGCCACTGCTGGGACTGAAGAAAACAAGTCCAAAAAGGTAATATAGTCAGTTGAATTTCAGTAATTAGCCTGTGATTTGCCATTTTATCTTCGTTGAGCAAGTAAAGACCCTTAACAGCATAAAAGTTTCAAATTTTGCAGTGATTTGTTATATGACTGTACGAGGGTTTCGAAGTTCCCGCGATCACTCGCCACTAGCATGGCCGTCTTCAATTCGCTAAGAACTCTGGGATCCTTCAACACGCGATAGGAGGGGCCCGGGTGAGAGTTAACGTTCTGGCCTCGCATTCAGGAGGACGGAGGTTCGAATCCCTTTCCGGGCATCCAAATTTGGGTTTTTAATGGTTTCCCAAAATCACCCCAGGTGAATGCCGGATGCTTCCTTCAAAAGGCCATGCCCAAAATTCCTTCCCGTTCCTTTTCCCCAGTCCCATCCCACCTCTAATGACCTCGACGGCGATGATGCGTAAAGCCACAAGTAAAAAAAAAAAAAAATCGAAAGTATCAGCAACTCCTGTCAAAAGGACAAAAGGAGATTACTCCTTAGTAGAACGAGCTAAAATATTGGCTTTTTAAGTATGCACAGTGGCGTTTTCCCTATCTAAGCATTTTAAATAATTTCTATATTGATTTTAACTAAGCCAACTGTTATCAACAAATATCATTTATTCAAGTCTAATAAAAATAAAAGTTAAATGAATTTTTTCTCAGCTGGACAAAAGCCTCGAATTCTCTAGATAGGTGCAAAAGAAATTTAAAAGTCAAAGAGCACTAAATTATGTAAAAACTAGTGACTTCGTAATAGGCAAAACTTAATTCAAATGTTTGAAGTAAAGCATTATTTATAGGACGAAAGTTATTTTCAAAATTTTTTCATTACTTTTACCTTAGTTCCCAACCAAGTCAGCTGTAAATGAATGAACAAGTTTCTTCTATCCTGTTCTAATCGAATCTAAGTAAAAGTTAATAAAAAAAAAACTGATTTTAAATACGAAAATTGTGTAAGAATGGAGGCTCTCCGGGCGTATAATTGTAATGAAGTCTGCACGGGTTTCCCGCCGGATTGTGTTGTGAAAACACGATATTTCTAAAACTAGCTCCTTCGACTTCTTCAGGTGGAAAAATATCCGTACCGACAGATTTCATTCCAGGAAACTTGTGATAAGCGATGGACACAGCTGGATTTTAAAATCGAAAGAACCAGAATTTCTGTGTACAGGAAGTGCAAGGAGGAAGTGGGATGTGGGGTGTATGCGGTCAGAATGGTAGGGCTGGAACTTTTTTAACGGTATCAGGAAGAAAGAGAGAGACGAGAAAGCCTTTTCGTCTCCTTCGCCTTCCCGGAAGACGTATTTGATTAAATGAATAATTTAATTGTGGGGAAGGGAAAAAGTCAGCCGCCGCAGATTGGGGGTGGTGAAGGGAGGGGGGTTGTGTCGGCCACTGATTTCGAGTCGCCGGGAGAAAGGTGAAAGGAGATTGCGGGGGTGGATCAGGAAAACGCTTGACTCGACCACGGCGACAGAAGACAGACGCAGACACGAGAGAGCGGCAAGTGCGGGAGGTAATTTTCCTTTGAGGAATCAAGCAGTGCTGCGCAATCTGGAGGAAAAGGTAGCGAGGTGGTTGTGGAGGCAGAAGCTGCACAATTTGCCTTTTGATTTTAACCCCTCCTCCCCCCCTCCCCCACCCACTACCGCGCGCACATCAAACGCTCTCCGCGGAGCTCAAATTAATGTTGTGCGGGCGGCGGAAGCCAAGGGGCAGCTGCTCTCTACGTGTACCAAGGCAAGAGGTGATTGTGACGGAAATAAGAACCGAATACCAGGATTATTAATAATATATTTTGCTTTCGCCGTTTGTCGGTGATCTTTCTCAGAACTCCGTCTTGACGGAAATGACATCATAACGATTCGGGTGTTTTATCGTTCACTTAAGATCTAGGGATTTTATAATCTGTTTTGTGGTTCTGTAAATACTTGCAAATATACAGGGTGGTGCATTTAATATGTTTTCTGGAAATATTTCGGAAAGAAAGCATTTTAACAAACAATAACCTATATAAAAAATAATCGTACAGTAGGGGGCTACAATTATGTGATATTGGTTTTTTTCACAGGTGGCGCTGTTGTCGTTACAACAAGGTCAACTTAATTCTTTTAAATGGGAACCCCTTTTTTTTTAATATTCCGATTCCTCATGAAAAAATAAAAATAGTTTGCTTAACTCACTTTTCTGTTAGCCTCACAGATGGCGCTGTAATCGCGAAAAATGAATAGTCGCGTTTTTTGTGTATAATTTTAATTATTGTTTAAATAATTACATGTAATTTTCATTCTGTAAACATGGAAGGTAATTTTAAAGGATAATGACGAAATTGATTTTTTAAATGCTTTTTCTTACTTATTTGCAGCTATGTCTACAGCAGGTGCTCAAAAAGGTGATCATTTACTTCCAGACATTTTCTGACACACTTCGAGCTGTTCAGGCATCATTTCTGCAAAGGGTCAGAAAATGTCTGGAAGTAAATGGTAACCTTTTTGAGCACCTGCTGTAGACATGGCTGCAAATAAGTAAGAAAAAGCATTTAAAAAATCAATTTCGTCATTATCCTTTAAAATTACCTTCCATGTTTACAGAATGAAAATTACATGTAATTATTTAAACAATAATTAAAATTATACACAAAAACGCGACTATTCATTTTTCGCAATTACAGCGCCATCTGTGAGGCTAACAGAAAAGTGAGTTAAGCAAACTATTTTTATTTTTTCATGAGGAATCGGAATATTCAAAAAAAAAATAAAAAAATAGGGGTTCCCATTTAAAAGAATTAAGTTGACCTTGTTGTAACGACAACAGCGCCACCTGTGAAAAAACCAATATCACATAATTGTAGCCCCCTACTGTACGATTATTTTTTATATAGGTTATTGTTTGTTAAAATGCTTTCTTTCCGAAATATTTCCAGAAAACATATTAAATGCCCCACCCTGTATATGGTGTTCGAAAACTCCTATAACATGTTCATACGCCGAGCGTGGTGGGTAAGTTGTTACGCTCTGTCTTCGCATTCGGTAGGACCTGGGTTCAAATCGCCGTCCGGTCAACCACATTTTGTTTTTGCATGGTTTTCTCAGATCACTCCAGACCAATGCCAGGATGGTTAATTTCAAAGGCCATTGCCCAATTCCTTCCCGTCCCTTGCCTCCGGTTCCTACGGTTTGTTGAATGGATTGTGTAGATAAAGTCCGAAAAAAAAAATTAGTCATGTGCTTAACTCTCCCACAGCAAACGACATGTACCAAGTTGACCTGGTACAGACTAAATTCAAAAAGATCGGGTAATTTTGAACAAGTGTTTCGAAGATACAGTGTTACTAGAAAAGTTTGTGGTCATTACTAAAATCAGTTCTTGTACTCGACCAGGTTACAGCTGACAGCGTACAATAAAAAATGTATCATTTTGATATGTAGTTTATTTTCAAACCTACCAAAGCCGAATCTTCATATTTAACTAATTTTATTTCGTTGTAACGCAGAAACAGTGCGTTTCCAGACATGGTTTCCTGATCAAAACTTTATCTGCCGTCTACAAACCATAGGAGTTTATGATTTGAATTTACGGACGTTCTTTACAGCAGTCGATTTGATGTGCAAAAACAAATCTTAATGTATTCTGGATAAATATTGTGGGTTCTAGCAATGTGGTTTAATATTAATATAAAGATCTCGTAATGAACTTCTATTATTAAAATGAAAAATGTATCATTTTACTGGAATTAATATATTGAATCATCCGGTTGATATAAACTGCACGTAAAAAAATAAAAAAAGTGTCAAGGAGGAAATGAAGTTCAGGGGTTGAGAGGGAAAACGATTTTATTTCAAAGATTGCAAAATCTCGTCAAACTTACAAAGAACTTGATATTATGAGCCCACTTATCAGTATGACATTGCACTACCTGTGGTCTGGATGCATGTGCTGATTCGGTTGGAAAGAGCGTCTTAAAGCCGTTCTATCCTCTCCTGAGGAAGTTGGCCGACAAGTGTCGTAACTGGTCCTTGATATCCTGAATACTGACAGTGGGACGAAGTTGACGTCCGAGCTGGTGCCACACATGTTCTATCTAGGACAAATCTGGGGATCTTGCTGACCACGGGAGTGCCTCAAAATCAAGCAGACTGTTTGAAAAGACACGTGCCTCAGGTGAATGAGCAATGTGATGTTGGAAAAGGCACAGTGATACTGTCACATGAAAGGTAACACATGAGGACGCAGGATGTTCGTGATGTACTGTTGTGCCATCATACTCGTAGTTCCGTTAATCGGTACCAAGCGTGACCTGAAGTCATACGCGATGGCTCCTCACTTCACGACGCCTCGAGTAACACCGCTGTGTCACTCAAAAACGTTGGAAAAATGGGCTCTCCAGATCACCACCATTTTCGCCGACGATGGTCATCTGAAGTAGCGCAGAAGCACGATTCTCTGGATGCCCTATGAATGGCGTCGCATTGTGTTGTGCAATGAATCTCGGCGCACTGAGCCACACTGACGGATATGTTATCAGCTATAGTGGTAGTAGGAATTTGTTCTAGAATAGTTTGTAACGAAAAACGAATATCGATTAATCGTTCGATTAATCGTTATATTTTTTACTGATGACAGAAATTTTTAATGTCCTGAAAAAGTTTCGAAGTGAAGTATAATTTCAAAAATGTATAACTATCATTTGTTTGATTGCTATATATATATATTTTTTTTTAACAGCTTTACGTCTCTCAACAGCGAGGTCTTTAGAGACGGGAAAGGACGGTGGCAAGGAATGGGAATGAATTCGGCCATGGCCTTTTGAAGGAAGCATCCCGGCATTTGCCTGGAGTGATTTGGGAAACCATGGAAAACCCAAATCTGGATGCCCGGACGGGGATTCGAACTATATTTTGGAATTACATACGTTTCGTGTAAACTATCTCCAACTTTTAATAGACTGGTTGTTATCTTCTGTCAAAAAAATAAAAAAATATTAAAAAATCCTTGGGTTATGTTGTCATTTCAATACGATAAATGCAACAGATAATACAGCGTAAACATCGTATGCTCTTTGTCCTACACGAATTTCTGCATCTAGCCGTAGTAAATAAACAAAAAGTAACATACAAATTTAAACAAACATCACATTATAGTTTTTTATATCTCTGCCTCGCATTATAATTTCCAACTGTGCTACACAACAGACTATTGAATTTTAGCTGGCATCGCAGTTACACGTTCTATTAACAATGCAAACATAAAAAAAACAAATTCGATTATTTATTTGAAATTTATACTTCCTTTTAACAATATAAGTGCTAATAAAGGCATTGCAGTTATTTATTTGAAAGTTCCTGGTTAGCCGAGCAGCGCTGTGGTGGAGGCAAGTGTAAATAATTCTTCGGGCACTGTCGAGACTCGCCGAAGTTTTCCGAGCCATTGAGGCGAGTCCAGTCTCCAGGAAAATCTCATTTCGTTAAAGTGGAATCAACATTATTTTGTTCTAACAGTCACCTCGCTTAAACTCTTTAAGCATTTATGAGACGTCAAAGAGCAAATCAATAACAGAATTAGTCAATTAATATTTTATTTGTTTCAGTAACATAATATAAAGATTAAATTATAACAGCAACGTTGATGTTCAAATAAACGGCTGAAGCAATTTTATTTTTGTTGCATGCGTTTAGATGAATATTACTAAGCTCAGGTAATTCTCATTTGCTTCCTCCCTAACGCTTCGAAATACATTTAATGCCACTTGTACTGACTGAATGAGGTAAATGGAGGGAGGAGTAGAGGTAAACAGTTCAAATAAGACCTGTGTGGATTATTATACTGGCCCTAAATAACATGCGGACCTGCTAACAACCACATCCTGTGGTAACGACGCCATCATTGTCTTAAAGAGGTACTCCAATAAATTTCATACGTCTCCATTCTCTGCACTGATCTGAGGCGATCTCATAGTCCCGTCTATTCTTTCACAATTTAACGATTTTAGGCATCCCTTTATATTTCCCTGCTCCTACGCGAGAATAGATCCAGTTATGCAACTTAGCATGAATATTCTGACCTGTGACTTTAAACCATTAACACCTCCCTTCTCCTTTCCACCCCCCCTTCCCACCTCCCACCCCCTTTCCACCACACCACCTCGTGATGAATATCTTTCGTCACCATGACATGTTTTATATTCCAGAAGTCCTTCCTTATGGATCTACGGAATAGGACTGTTTATAATATATCGATGTATCGATATTATTTTTTTGAAAATATCGATATCTATTAGTGATATTTTTTCTGACGATATTTTGAGATTGAAATCTGGATATCGGAGTCAATATTTTTTTCATCTTCCGTTTTTCTCTTAGAATATGTCAAGTTATTACTGGGGAAAAACAAGATTACTTATGTTGCACATGCAATGAATTTAATCATAAATAGAATTTTAAGCAACAATGAAAATTTTTAAAATGTAACTGATCAATTGCGCCTTATTTTAAACACTCTGTTAGTGATTCTGATTATTTACGATCCGAGGACAAGCAGAAGTGAAAAAGAAGGCCAAATATTAGTGCAAGCAGTTAACATTCGTTCGAATTCTTGTCTGGACAGGTTGTAAAGGTTTTTAAAATTTGCCTTCAATCTACGCTAAAGTATTGGCATTAAGAACTAACCGTAATTTGCCAGGCATGGTAGTACTCCAATGTTAAATGTTTTGTGCGAATTGGTTACACTTCTTGGTCCATATTAAAAGAGGAACTGAGCTCTATAAGGATGTCACAGCGAGTTTAGTTATACCACTAACGAATTTATAAAGATAACGACTTTAAAAAAATAATTACCGCTTTTGGATTGTCTCTGCAATGCTTCTAAGTTGAAAACTAATAATGATAGATTGATACCTTTAGAACACAATTTTAACGCCAAAACAACCACTTTAATTTCTTTCTTCTTGATGAGGCTATTTGCCTTAATTTTCAGTTTTACACAAAGATCAGAAAGCTTAAGAAACACATTAATTCTTACTTCGTTACTATATTTGATTGCATCGCTCGCCCAGAACGAATCGGACGCGAGCCCATTGTTTTTTTTTTAAATGAGCGTACGTTGTGGAGGGAAGTGATTTTTTAACCTGAAACTGAACGAATATTTGGAAATAGAATCGATTTACCTCGACAACAGTAAGGCCACAATTATTGCTCATAATTCCCCAAGTCAAACTTTATACTGCCAGTAATTTCCTACAAGCCGTGAAACGAAAATTATAGTTAAAGAACAAAATTATTTATTTAATATTAGTAAAGCTGTATAAAGAAAAATTTATCTGTAAACAGCCACAATACTTTATTTTAACAAGATTTTTTTCTGTAACATTGGTTTTTTTAGGGGACCATATATCGATACTTTTTCTTCGATATATCGAATCCGATAATAATACTTTTAAAATATTAATATATCAAAAAACCGATATTTTTTAAAATATCAAGAGCCCTACTACGGAACAAGATCAACAAACAAATAAATAAAATTGATAGGTCGCTCATATGAGGTTTCTTGGCGTCTCGGAATCCTGGAAGAAGTTATTTCCAGTTCCAACATTACACTAGGTCTAGGACTGTTGATAATATATCGAAATATCGATATTATTTTTTGAAAATATCTATATTAATCAGTGATATTTTTTAGGACGATATATCGATATTGAAACCTGGATATCGGCTTCGATAGTTTTTAAATTAAGTTATCATTTTTCGTTTGCTCTGAATGACACTATGTCACTCAAAATTTCTGTTACGCATAGAGATCAGCAAGCTTAAGTAAATCTTACTACGTTTCTATAATTAATTTGGAAGTTATAGGTACCAAGTCTACTCAGATGATGACAAAAGTGAAGGCAAGTCATCGCTCGCCGAGCACGAATCGAACGCGAGCTCATTGTTTGAAATGAGCGTGTGCAATGTCCAGGAAAGTCCAATTTGAAAGTAGTGTTTTAGCAGGAATAGTGTTATAGTGGGAAGTTTAAATAACAACTAGTCGATAATTAGAGAGCAAGAATAGTAAGATAACTCAGAATAAGCTATCAACATACAAAATTAAATGAAATACTACAAAAAATCTTATGAAAAAAAGTTTTGTAACTAGGCCATAATGCAAGTTATGATAGCTAAACTTCTACCTAAATAAATGCCTCAACTGCATTGCTTATCAGTCATAAAAATACACAGAATAAGATTTGCCTCGAACCTCTTTCGAAGTTTTATAAATTTTATAAATTTTTATGAAAATTGACACGCATTATGAACAAATTTAAAAAAAATCAACCATCATCACCAAGGGAAACCATTCAAAGGTAAAAACTTGATTTAAATAAAATAATTGTTTAAAAAAACATAAAAACCGCCTTCAAAAAAAGCACTAAAAATTTTAAAATAACTTTATACCTTGCTTAGGAAAAAGTAAATCTAAATAGACAACATTTTACATTACTTTCATTGAAATTTTGACATTAATTAGTTATTTTTGGAGTCGGTGCCAGCTGTCACATCGCGAAGAATTAATTACTGAACTTCTTTTTTGGCGTTAGAGGCGAAACGGGTAGTGCGAACAAAAATTCCCGATATTTTACAGCATGTTCTGAGGCAGATTGTGTTACTGTGGGAGACATCTTAGGGAAACAAATTAATAGTATTTTAATCAGTGGCTTGGCCTTATTGGTCATCCAGGAATATCTCTGGCGCTACAGTGTCAGTTGGTAGGTTGCAACATGAAGTAAACGATTTACAGAGTATAATATCGGCGTATCATCTGTATGTTTCAGTTTTGTTGAAACATGTTTCTAGCATTAATTGTAGGTAAGCAGTAACATGATTTTTTAAGTATTATTGTTATTCCTTATCCCATGTTTTTATCTTTTTTTTTTTCTTGCTTTCGCTGGCACCGACTCCAAAAATAACTAATTAATGTCAAAATTTCAATGAAAGTAATGTAAAATGTTGTCTATTTAGATTTACTTTTTCCTAAGCAAGGTATAAAGTTATTTTAAAATTTTTAGTGCTTTTTTTGAAGGCGGTTTTTATGTTTTTTTAAACAATTATTTTATTTTTAAATTTTTAGTGGTATTATACTTCGTTTAGTATTTTAAATATGCCGCAGCAGTTCCCATTTTGCGAACTTCCTGGTAGCTCAGAGATCAAAGCACTTGCTTTCAAAGAAGAATTATGTCTTTATATACCACAACCACTTCCAGAACGGGGTGAATTGGGCGTTCTGTTAAGGAATGTCAGGCTATGTTTCGATCTTATCATAACATCTGTTAAAGCTGCTGCTCGATAACCGAAACATGTAACATCTGGGCATTAATACATACCACATACAGAAATCTCTCTGGAATATATCTATTTGCTCCGGCATCACACAAAAAATATAGATTTTTAATTGGTGAAAGCTTGGGATCAAAGTTGAAATCTGAAGTACATGTTGAGACATTATTTTATAAATATTAAGCCATGACTTAAAAATAGCTTAATTGATTTTGACGGAATTTAAAACTGTGGATATTTTGTAAAGAACATTGGAAATTAAAAGGGGTGATGGTAAAGGGGAAGAGGGATTGAGCTTTTGTATACCAAATGTAGACTGCCTTTTCTGATTGATTTAAAGTATACGTGTGTAAATTTCTATTGATATCAGATAAATCTGTAGGTATGTATAAAAAAAATTAAGCAACCTAATTTAAACAAAATTGTTCTGTATGTTTTAAAGTATATGTGTGCAAATTTCCTTCAGAATCGGAAAGAAACTGTAGATTAAATGATGGAAAGGAAGGAGCGGTGTTTGGACTCTCGAAACCAAATGTAGACAGTATATTTCTGTTTGTTTTGCAGTATACATGTGCATACTTCCTTCAAAATCAGAAAGAAACGGTAGTTTTGTATAAAGAACAGTAATTAATGGGGTAGAAAGGGGGATAGGGTTTGCATTTTTGTGAAAGTTATGTGGACAGTATTTTTCTTTTTCTATTTGTTTTAAAGTATACACATGCGAAGTTCCACCGATTCGAATCAAAATGTGGGTTTTATATAAATATTAAGGGATGGGGAGCTAGGGTAGTTTTTTTATTTTTTGGTCAGAGATCTTATCCATAAAAAAATTACATATATATGTGCCAACTTTAATAAAGATCGGTCAAATGGTGTCGACTGTAGCTTTCTAAAAAGAAATTGACAAAAATCGAGGGGGTGGAAAAGGGGAGAGGGGTTCATTTTTTGCAAACCAAGAGTTGGCATCATTTTTCTCTTTGTTTTATAGTAAAAATTTGCTAAGTTCTGTCTAAACTGGATAAAAACTGAGGTTGTGTATAAAAATTAAGCAGTTTAATGGGGAGAGGGGGTGGTTTTTAGATCTTTTGGTCAGACACCTTCTTCGTAAAAAAATACATATAAGCATCAACTTTCATGGTAATCGGTCAAACGATTGCGACTGTAGCTTTTTATAAAGAACATTGACAAAAGTTAATGGGGTTGAAGGAGGAAAGGGGTTGAGCATTGGCAAACCAAATATTGACAGGATTTTTCTCTTTGTTTTAAAGTATACATGGGCAAAGTTCAATAAAAATCAGATAAGAAATGTAGATTTCCATAAAATTAAGGGGTGTGGGGTTATTTATTTATTTAATTTTTTTTGGTCAGAAACCTTCTCCATGAAAAATTACATGTATATGCCAAACCTTAATGGAGACCAGTTAAATGTGTCGACTAGCATTGTATAAAGAACATTGGTAAAAATTTAGGGGGTGGATAGGGGGAGAGGGCTTCAGTTTTTCAAACCAAAAGTTGACAGTATTTTTCTCTTTATTTTTTACTATACATGTCCAAAGTTTCATCGAAATCTGATAAAAAATGTGGGTTTGTATAAAAATTAAGGGGTGTAAAGGGGAGAGGGGTGGTTTTTTAATTTATTTTTTGGTCAGTTACTCCATGAAAAATTACATGTATATGCCAACTTTGATGATAATCGGTCAAACGGTGTTGAGTGTAGCTTTTTATGAAGAACATTGACAATAATTAAAGGGGTGGAAGAAGGGGGGGTTGAACTTTGGAAGACTAAATATTGACAGGATTTTTCTCTTTGTTTTAAAGTATACATGGGCAAAAGTTCAGTAAAAAATCAGATAAGAAATGTAGGTTTCTATAAAATTAAGGGGTGTAAATGGGAGAGGGTGGTTTTTTTATTTTGATTTTTTCGTCAGAATCTTCTCCATGAAAAACTACATGTAATTGCCAACTTTAATGGTGATCAGTTAAATGGTGTCGACTGTAGCTTTGAATAAAGAAAATTGGAAAAAATTAAGGGGGTGGATAGGGGGAGAGGGGTTCAATTTTTTTTTAAACCAAAAGTTGACAGTATTTTTCTCTTTATTTTTGGCTATATATGTCCAAAGTTTCATCGAGATCGAATAAAAAATGTGGATTTCTATAAAAATTAGGGGTCGGAGGGGGGCAGAAGGGGTGGTTTCTCAAAGAAATTCATATGGGACCACTTTGGAGTATACCCTACATGTAATTGCCAACTTTAATGGAGATCAGTTTAAATGGTGTCGACTGTAGCTTTGAATAAAGAAAATTGGCAAAAAATTAAGGGGGTGGATAGGGGGAGAGGGGGTTCAATTTTTTTTAAACCAAAAGTTGACAGTATTTTTCTCTTTATTTTTGGCTATATATGTCCAAAGTTTCATCGAGATCGAATAAAAAATGTGGATTTCTATAAAAATTAGGGGTCGGAGGGGGGCAGAAGGGGTGGTTTCTCAAAGAAATTCATATGGGACCACTTGGAGTATACCCTACATGTAATTGCCAACTTTAATGGAGATCAGTTAAATGGTGTCGACCTGTAGCTTTGAATAAAGAAATTGGCAAAAATTAAGGGGGTGGATAGGGGGAGAGGGGTTCAATTTTCTTAAACCAAAAGTTGACAGTATTTTTCTCTTTATTTTTGTCTATATATGTACAAAGTTTCATCGAGATCGAATAAAAATGTGGATTTGTATAAAAATTAGGGGGTGGAGGGGGGTAGGAGGGGTGATTTGTCAATGAAATTCATATGGGACCACTTTGGAGGTATACCCTACATTTAATTGCCAACTTTAATGGAGATCAGTTAAATGGTGTCGACTGTAGCTTTGAATAAAGAAAATTGGCAAAAATTAAGGGGGTGGATAGGGGGAGAGGGGTTCAATTTTTTTTAAACCAAAAGTTGACAGTATTTTTCTCTTTATTTTTGGCTATATATGTCCAAAGTTTCATCGAGATCGAATAAAAAATGTGGATTTCTATAAAAATTAGGGGTCGGAGGGGGGCAGAAGGGGTGGTTTCTCAAAGAAATTCATATGGGACCACTTTGGAGTATACCCTACATGTAATTGCCAACTTTAATGGAGAATCAGTTAAATGGTGTCGACTGTAGCTTTGAATAAAGAAAATTGGCAAAATTAAGGGGGTGGATAGGGGGAGAGGGGTTCAATTTTCTTAAACCAAAAGTTGACAGTATTTTTCTCTTTATTTTTGTCTATATATGTACAAAGTTTCATCGAGATCGAATAAAAATGTGGATTTGTATAAAAATTAGGGGGTGGAAGGGGGGTAGGAGGGGTGATTTGTCAATGAAATTCATATGGGACCACTTTGGAGGTATACCCTACATTTAATTGCCAACTTTAATGGAGATCAGTTTAAATGGTGTCGACTGTGGCTTTGAATAAAGAAAATTGGCAAAAATTAAGGGGGTGGATAGGGGGAGAGGGGTTCAGTTTTTTTAAACCAAAAGTTGACAGTATTTTTCTCTTTATTTTGGCTATATATGTCAAAGTTTCACTGAGATCGAATAAAAAATATGGATTTGTATAAAAATTATGGGGTTGAAGGGGGTTGATGGGGTGGTTTCTCAATGAAATTCATATGGGACCACTTTGGAGGTATACCCTATCCACTAAAAAAAATTCATTTAAATTGGTTTCAAAATTGTCGAAGATATGGCTGAACATACATACAAAAAAAAAAAAAAAAAATACAGGACGAATTGAGAACCTCCTCCTTTTTTTGAAGTCGGTTAAAAAATCACACATCTATTTACCAGTGGACAGCCTTATTTTTACAAGGTTTGTTTTTATGAAATTGCATTTATGAACGAATTGATACGTTTTCCGATATATCGACAGCCGATATTGATACTTCTTAAAATATCGATATATCGAAAATCTGATATTTTTATAAATATCAACAGCCCTACATAACACGATTACTGCTTTTCGAATTGAGTACATTTTTATTTAAATTTGAATGAATATTTGGAAAATCGTATCGGTATACCTCGACCATAGTTTTTGAGTGAGGCCACAAAAAGTGTTTACAGTTCTCCCGTCTCAAACGTTATACCACAGGCCCTGAAACCAAACTTACAGTTACCGAACAAAATATTTATATTTTCTTCCACTGTTTTTTATAGAACCTACCACACTTAAGTAACAAATTCTATAGAAATTAATATAATAGAAGGTTAGCAAACTACCTGCGAGAGAAAAAATGCTTTTATTGCTGTTAACATTGAAACCGTGTCTGTCTCTGCACCCCTTGCGCTAAAACTAACAGGCGGAATACAACCAAACTAAACGTAGTAATAGCTGAAGGCATTAGTTAATACACAAAATACATTCTATCCCGATTAAGCTACCACAAACAAAACCGAAACTGTTGGTTATGGAATCGTTTTCAGTGCGCGAATCAGGTAAAAACCACAAAACGGATTTTACGAGAATATATATAGTGAAATTAGGAGCTACTTTCTACCTCACAGTCAATTATTCTCAATGAACAAGAACCGAAAACAACAAATTGTATCTGTGCTCGGTTTAACAAACAAACAAACAAATAATAATTCAACGAAACTTCGTATAGTTATTACTTAAAATATCTATGAACGCTCAACATACTTTCCATCCCGATAACTCACATAGTTTTCAAAGACGTAACTGTATGAGTTTTAAAGCAATATAGCATAATGATTGTTTATCTATGTACAAATTTTTTGCATGTAATGATCATGTAATCTATGAAAGTATTTAGTAGTTGTTGTTTTTACCTTGAAATAGGTACGTATAATCCAATTTGTCTCATGTATACGGGAATAGTTCACTAACGTGGCAACAGATATCCAAATTAGCCGTTTATTTGCACTGACGGCTTGTTTAAGTCGTTTAACTACAGCAGGTCGACTAAATCACATGACTAGGAATTGTATGTGATACTTAATACACACATTAATAATTCCATCTCTCCGTACACGCCTAAGATGTTACAGAGAAACTTCGTGTGCAATGCAGAAGTGCAGTTTTCATACTCCTAATTTCCTACTACACTATTGTTTGTGAAGTTTGTAACATCTAGGAGGAATGGCCTGAATTACTTCCAAATCGGTAGCTTTATAGAATAGTGCAATCATAATAAGGGATTAAGATTGAAGAGATATGTTGTCCACATAGGCCTAGCAGCGGTCTTTATTGTGTGACCGGACTGGTCAGCGTTGCAGAGCCGCTAAACGAGTTGGAAACGTGCAACGAAGTATCGGTATGCCCAGTCACGGGGTGAATACAGCATATGAATGAGTTCGAACGTGGCAGAATGATTGGTCTCCAGAAAATGCGGTTGTCGTATCGTACAGCTCGTACAGTGCACACTGCTAAGACATTGTGTGTGTGTGTGTGTGTGTGTGTGAGAGAGAGAGAGAGAGAGAGAGAGAGAGAGAGAGAGAGAGAGTAGCCATTGCATAAAGGAGAAGAGAAGGCTCCTATACAGTGATGAGCGGGTGCTGGACCATACAATGTGACCGAAGCGGATTATGACCACCATCTTGTCCGAATGGCCGTAAACGACAGAACAGCTTCGTCCACAGTGTTTCTCTCGACGTTGGAGCACTGCAACGGGTGAGGACATGTCTGCTGTGGACTGGACTGGTGGCACGCATGCCATTGCGTTGGCTTGCATTGACCAGAAACCACCAACCAATCAATTTCAATGGGCACATGAATGCCGTCACTGGAGTGCTGAGTGGAAAGTATACGGTTTTCGTTTGAGTCCCTTTTCAACTTGTCCACCATTTATCGCCGAGTACTTGTTTACATGCTACCGTGGTGAACGCAATCGGAGAGACAGCATTTCTGAATAAAGAATGATGGTTTATGGCGTAACTGTCTATAAGATGCGATCTCCCGTTTTAGGTATAGAGGGCAATCTGAATATCGACTACTGCATCAGGGAGGTTTTATATCCCGAGGCACTGGCTCTCCTGCGGGCAGCTCCACATGCCATATTTCAGCAGCACAATGCCCGGCTACATGTGCAAGCTGGCTTCGAAGAGTGACGGGTACGACTGCTTCCCTGGCCTAAGTTCGCCTGTCATGTCACCCATCGAGAATGACTAGGAAATGTTCAGCCAGCAACTTGTTCGTCCTGATCTCCCAGCAACCATTGTTGATGCCTTGTCTACGCACCTAGACACTGCATGGCAGTGTGTTCTGAAGCAACATACCCATGCTCTCCTTCATTCTATGAAACTACGTCTATTGGACCTGACTGCAGCCTGAGGCAGCTTCACACCGTACTAAATTCTCGCAGTCAAACTGCATGCACAGTTCTGTAATCTATTAATTTGTGTACTATTATATACCAGTTTGTAAAGAAACCTGTAGGTAGCAATCAGATCATCCGAAGTACCTACTGAAAACAAATGTTGTGCACAAAATTTGCTCTCAGCGTGGTGTTTGATCATTAATGCTCTGGTTTCTCATTCGGGAGGAAGTGGTTCGAATCCCCATCCGGCCATTCAGATTTCGCTTTTCCATGGTTTCTGGTTTCCTGAAATCAGTCGAGTCGAATGCTTGTTTGATTTCTTTCTAGGCCATGGCCGAATTCCTTCATGTTCCTTGCCCAGCCCACGGTCCTTTGTCACATCTAAAGACTTCGATGTGTAGTTATAAGCGAAACAAAACAAAAAAAACACTACTTAGATTCAAAAGGAAAGGTGAGCCAAGAAAGAGAAAGAAATATGTCTCCTTCTCTGATGTCTCCAATCTACTCTAATCCAACCAATCATTCTTTATCAGCGAAAAAAATAGCAGAAGTCTGAGTACACTTTTCTCTTAAGGGTTTACGCCACGTCGATTTCACTAAAGGCGAGACTAGAGGCAAGGAACGGGAGGTCGTTGGCCATGATATTTTTGAAGGAATTATTCCGCTATTCAACTGCGGGGATTTGGGAAAACTGCGGAAAAGTATTGCACGTGGACAAAGTCGTGGCCTATTTGGACCGCTCCGCTGGACGTTAGCAAATTCAAACAAGTACTCAGACCGAAACGACAGCAACAACACTTCAGTTGCGAGAACTGCACTCGATATAAGTCAGGAGGACCACAGACCATGAGGAAGGCCCAGGAAGCACTGGCTGAATACCTGACCAGAGGACACGCGAATAGTCAATACCTCACCTTAGGATGCCCAAGATCGGCTTTTTTTTTTTTTTTTTTTTTTTTTTTTTTTGAAGAAGTAGTCCAGTAAAGCAGACGTTGGAGTCAGTGGCAGATATAAGAATTTTCGTAGACTAATAAAAAAAAAAAAAAAAAAAAAAAACCCCTTGAGATTGTCGCCCCTACAGACATGTATTTGCCTCCCGTGGCAGTGTAGAGCGAGTCTTTGATTTTTACGCCTACCTCAATGTGCCCATTCATGGCATTAGAGCTATTCCGTGTGGTCGTAATGACCCGGTGACAGGGTTTATATTGGCTTTGCCTTCCTGTCTTAGACGCCTTAACCTAACCCGGTAGTACTAACTGGTACACAGGACACACAGTTTAACGTGGAACCCGAACCACGGAAGCGTTGTGTCGTACTTCACATTACACAGCAAGCTGTGCCGGAGGTGAAAGTAAGGTTAAGGGATTACCGAAATCCACGCCGAGACAGAGATTCGAACCAGGGACCTTTCGCTACCCAGACAGACATCTTAACCTCAGAGCCACAGACCGCTACACTAGCATGTCGGTGACATGAACTCATAAAATTTTATCGATCAGAAAATTACCCTACGCGAGTAAAGAAGTTTTCACTTGAGAAACTAAAAATCTAACTTAGTCCACACCCCGAAGCTTGGTCGAAACTTCCCGTAGGAGATGTACCAAGCTACTGTGTCAGAATCAGGAAGGCCAATTCCTTTCCTCAGGGGTCTACAGTTTAATGTGGAATCAGAACCACGGAACGTCCCGGCGTAGCTCATATAATCAAGTGGATTTGTATGAACAACGTTGACAGAAATTAAGGTGAGTAAGGGAAGAGCAAGGAGGATAGGGTTTAGGTTTTTACAAATCAAACGTAAACAGTGTTTCACTATTTGTTTTTGAAGTATACGTATGCAAAGTTTCATCAAAACCGGATAAAACTGTGTGTTCGTATGAAGAATATTGGTGTAAAAAAATAATTCGTTTTTATATATTAGATACAAGTATATTCTATACTTTCACTGCTGTCCAAGCGCAATATGTAATACATATAGTTAAAGATATACTACTATTACAACATGTTGGTGACGCGAATTCATTTTACCAATCCAGAAAGGGTCCAACGCGTATATTATAGGCGGAATACGTCACAGCATGTCAGTGACGGTAAGTTACGAGCTCATTGATTTACCACTATCCAAAAATCGCCTAGCGTGCCTAAAAAAAGTTTTTACTTCAAAAAGTTTGCTGCCACAAGCTATTTTTTTTTTCGACCGAGCGTGGTGGTTGAACGGTTAACGTTCTGGCCTCGCATTCGGGAGGACGGCGGTTCGAATCACCGTCCGGGCATCCAGATTTGGGTTTTCCATGGTTTCCCCAAATCACTCCAGGCGAATGCCGGGATGCTTCCTTCAAAAAGGCCATGGCCGAATTCCTTCCCGTTTCTTGCCTCAATCCCATCTCGCCTCTAATGACCGCGCCGTCGACGAGGCGTAAAGCCCCGCCCCCCTCCAAGCCACACGATTTTGTCATTTACCGCCCCCTTCAAAAATGATTTTGCCGTCCCCCTGAAGTTGCCGTCCGGGGCATGCACTTCGATTTGCTTTTCCCCCCTCTGGACCCGGCACTGCCTGCAATGAGGGATAAATGCTAGGGGGGAAAAAGCAATCTCAGATTGAAACAACGAATACTACCCAAGTGCAAGGTATTCAGCTATCTGCTGAGTTATTTCGAGAGCAGCCTCGGGATTGCAGTATCGGATGGCAGCACTAACAGCTCCCCGGTGTCTCTGCAGACGACCTGTCCTCGCCCGTCCGCCATAGCGGGTCCAAGTTTACCTGCCGTAATGGCCTGCTGCACAGTGTCTGGCGCGCGCGGGCCTCATATCGGGTGGCCGGCCACCTCGGCGTAAATATTGGATCTCTCGTCGGCCGGCGGGCGGGATGCGAGCCGGGCGATAACACGTGAGCCAAGCCAGACACTGTGCGCGCCGGGTATTTATACCTGCCAGGCGCCCCGGGCCCGCCTGCATACCTGCGCCACTCCCCCGCTAACTCGCAGGGACCTCAGTATAAACTGACTATTGTGTGACCACTCACATGGTACTACCCACTTCTATCCGTAAATAATGTAACTTAACAGTGTATCTGGGAGTGATTATATCAGTTTCAGCAACAGGTAGATTAGAACAAATATTTTTTTAAAAGCTAAAATAACTCATCCTCTCTGCTGTTAAAAGATGCTAATATTTCTGCACGAAAATAAAAGCTTTTATCAGCACGGGTATTAATACATATATGGCATGTAGGGCCCGACAGTTTCACGTGTAATCCGAACCACGGAGCATCCCGGCAAACTTCACTTGAACGAAGCGAAGCTTTTCCAGAGGAGAGAGTAAGTTTGAGGGCATGTAATAATTTCGGCTGGGTCCGGAATTCGAACCAGTGACCTCGCTATCTGATTCCCCAACCTAACTGAGCCACAGGAATGCCAAGAACTAATGAAAAGTGTATAAGGTGTTCAAATTCAGTTAGTGAAAGAAAATTTTGCTTTCAGATTTTCGTTTCTGTCCCGCAATTTGTAGGTTTCTTCTTAACTTTTTAGTAAAAAACCTTACTTGATATTCAACCTGAAGATTGCTTGGTCCTTCCCGCAGAAGATATCCCTAGCCTGGCATTTTTAATTTCAATTGCAACCCAGCAAACACGTTCCGGTGGCAATATCCCAACATCCTCACCTTTCCATGTCTTGAATTTTCCCACCCAACTACCCCGGCCCTTTACGAATTCTAACTTAAAACTCCTTCAGTGTTTTTGGTTAATTATCCATTACTTCCGTTGGTAACTAACCTACAAAAGAAAATTTTTCCTTTGCCTTTTGGAGCCATATGGTCAGTTCCTCTACACCTTAGCTAAACTACCGGTAAAGGGGACCTACAGTTAAACGTGAAATCGGAAGCACGGAATCTTTCTGGCGTACATCACGTTACACATCAATCTGTGCCAGAGGTGAAGGTCGGGCTAAGGACTTACGAAAATCTCCGCCGAGACAGGGATTAGATTTCGATCTCCAGTCAGACGCCTTAACCACTGAGTCACCGGGCAGCTACCTGAAAAGAACTTTTGTTTTGCAATCGAAGACTTCCGCGGTTGGAATGGTTTCCAAGCTTCCGAGTGGATGCCTGTCTTAGTATTAAATTCTGACGTTTCGGTCGGACTGCTTCGAACTTCTTCTGGGACGAAACTGCTCCGAGATGCATTTCACATGCTATACTAAACTCAATTTGCTGTCTTCAGGATGGTTTGAAGGGTCCTTCCAATCAGGAGACCGCAGCTATGACGTGGTTGGGTGTCCTGTGGGGGTGGCGGCGTCAGTGCAGTTTTCTCTCTGAAGAAGGTCGAAGCAATTCAGCCGAAACGTTACCATTTCATACTGGAGATTACGACGTGCTCGGATACCTTACACCTGGGTAACCAGTTCAGTTGTTGGTTCAGTGAAGGTAAAAGTTAAAAAATAAATTAGGGTGCCAATATTTGAACTTCCTGTTCAGTCACCTTATGATGTTGAGTGAGATTGGCGTTCGCGAGCTGAGAGGTAGGTATGACACCTCAGCCTTGCTAGTTCTATTCCAGGAGCTGCTGATCCTGGTCGTTAGTCAAACGCGCTGACCGCCTTCCAGTACGCCCTTTCCGTGTCCACTCACTGCTGTCAGATTTAGTAGGGACAGCTTCACCTGGCATAACATTTCAAGGTGTACTGCAAACTTCAAGCTGCTACTAATATAATAAAAAAAATCCAAGGAACCACCGCGATGTCTCCACGCAGAGGGTCAAGAGGAATGTTTAAATGTGTACATTACACCTGTAAACTGCGATTCAAGAGCTAGGTATGTGGGAGTCCCCATACCGTATCAGTAGGGCGCGGATCTTTAAGACCAAAAAAATAGAGAAATATGCATGCATATATGACGTAAAAATGGGTAAATCTTTGTATATAAAGATGAATGTATGTTTGTTTGTTTGTTCGTTTTGTTTGTTTGTTTGTTTGTTTGTTTGTTTGTTTGTTCATCATACAAATCCACAGTTTTCATCCGATCTCGATGAAACTTTGCACACTTTTCCTTTGAAACAACGAGAAAAATACTGTCTACATTTGGTTGAAAAATTATCTGTATAAATAACACATGTTGTCTCATAACTTCGAAATACGGCGATAGACAGACACGTTGGATATGGACGTCTCCGTACCCTTATTCCGTGTAGTGGACTGGCAGATCAGTGGCTAAAGCGCTTGCTTACGAACATCGTGGTCTCCGGTTGAAATCTTCGTGGAGGCTAAGATTTAAAAAAAAAATTTTTTCGTCGTAAGAGTCAGGCCTGGGCTGTAGGTTATTCGGATTGAATGTTAAACTGTAGATATTAGAAAGTTAGGGGTGCAATGCGAGGCAAATCGTATGTAGTCTTGCAATGCTGTAGGTGTAAACTTTCTTACGTTATAATGGTCCCTCAGGTGTTATTCGCAGTCGGTGTGTGAGTGTGAACCACAGTAATATTATTATAACTACGGAAGTAAGTCTCTGTCTTTTTGTTACGTTTTGACGACTAAATGGCTATATCGTTGTGATGGAATTTTATAAAGAAAGCTGTATGAAGGGCACAGGATGTTTTTTCCAGTATGATTAACGGTTGTAGTCACGTTATTTTGAGACCTTATCGAATGGTGACAGAAATATGTTGGAAATTGATTCTCATAACTTCGAAATACGGCAATAGACAGACACGTCGGATATTGACATCTCCGTACCGTGTTTCCGTCTAGTATTACATAAAATGATAAAACATTTAAATTTACTATACATCAAAACACGCTCAATTATACATCATTTATTTTATCTAGAAGTGTCACTTTCATGTAGACAGCATAATTTGTTTCCGTGTACTCACTGCATCATTGGGAAATTAAATTTTAAATTGCTTTGTTGAAGTCACTTTAATTTCACATAATTTTCAGAAGAGAACGCTTTCATCTGTACTGAAATATTCTACTCCGAATTCCTTTAGGTAACTCTGTAACCTGGCACATTCAGAATTTTGTTTTTTCAACATGGCGGTACTCATTATCCACTGACTGAGGATTATTTTCAAATATATTGGTAACAGTGAAACACTAATTGACGCGGATCGTCATATCCATGCTGTATTGTCGGAACATTAACGTTTAGAGAATGACAATAACTTTGAATCTTGACTGGTGAATTCTGACTAATTCAGTGACAATTAGTTTTGTTTTTTCCTCCAATGTATAATAGGACTAAAGTTCTGCAAATAATTATCTTAATTTATTCTCATGTATAACTTCTGGCGAATTCCCGGTATTATTAAAAGTTGCCAGATTTTTCCTCGAAACATAACCATATGACCATATATATTATCGTAATATGACCAAAACTAGGAAATTGGTCTGAGTATGGATTTATATCCTATATAAAATACATTAAAAAACTATGAGAAACGTTCAATTAGTGTTTAATTCAGCATTACAACTTAAAAAGAAGGCAGGAAAAATATATGACTTATCTTAAAGATCCGAACACTAGTAATCAGCTTAATAGTTTTGAAGGTGGCAGGTGTGACGAAATAATTGATTTACACAGAAATAATTAAATTCCATATTCTCCACGCCATTCAAGCGCCTATTAACCCCATCAATTATGAAGAAATGCAATATTATTTTTTTTTAAACTTTCAATATAGCTGTATTATTATATAGACTACTTTCTAATCCTGTAAAAAATGAAGATTTTAACGCAGTTTTCTGCCATTTGATTTTTTTGCCAGTTGCTTGACTAAATTGAACTGTCATCAGATGACGCTAAAAACCTTGATTTAAAAAAATGATGTAGTGTCTTACATATTTCGACTCAACTGCATCGTCCTATATTAACATATAGATTTAAACGAAATACATAGCTTTCTGCATAGTTGGTTTTAAATATTAGATTAAAGATTCAATATGTAACACCACTACAAAAACGCAGATACGTAAAGTTCCTTCCTAGCTTGCTGTAACAGGTAGACAAGGTATATGGCATAGTAGCTTGATAATAACGTTTAGATTTAAATGAAATATATATGATTCCTTATGATTGGTTTGAAATTTTAAATTAGAGATAAAACTTACTAATCCAGTAGACAAATCATACATATGTTATCTTCCTTAACAACTTGTAGTAATTAATTTAATGGAGCATCTACTCCGGTCTAAATTTAACTATATCCTGATTTTTTACCTTTCCTTCTCCAACCTCCTTTTTCCTTCTAATAATTTCCACTTTGATTTCTTTTAATGTTTTTGGTAAATTATTCATCATTTCCCTTGGTAATTTATTACAAGCACTGACCCTCTTTACCTGCGAAACAAAATCTTCCCACACCCTTACGGCTGACATCGAGTGCCAGCTTGTGGTCTTGGTCAACTTTACCTTTCACTGCATTACTTTTAATTCTTCCACTAAATCTTTCCACGCCTCATCACCAATATACGCCTCCCATGATTCTCTTCACCTTCCTCCTGTTTTCCAATGAATCCCATTCCAGCTCCTTTATCATATCTCTTACTGATTGTGTTCTGCAGTAATTTCTAGAGACAAATCTAGCAGCCCTTCTTTGCACCCTCTCCAACTCCCTATATTTGATACCCAAAATGTGGGACCATACTACACTACCAGATTCAAGCAATGGTCTGACCAGCATGTTGTAACCCAATTCCCTTCATCTCTAGCACATCCCCTCATCACTTTCTCTGACAAGTGAACGGTTTTGAAACTTTTTCTTACTACCTGTCTAATGTGTCCTGCCCAGTTGAGTTTGCTATCAAATGTTATGCCAAGGTACTTACTTTTCAAGTCTTCAACAAGCAATGCCTTCCTTATCTTATAACCATAATAAATGTTTTTTTTTTTTTTTTTTTTTTTTTTTTTTTTTTTTTAAATCTGTGTATCTAATAAGCTGACTCTTCTTTTCATTTTACTTCACCCCATGTTGACCTACCCAGCCAGATGTCCTGTCCAAATCACCCTGCAACTATTCTGTCCTCTACCTTTTTAATACTCTTAAATTGCATATGTCATCTTGAAACAACCTATCTTCTGATATTCCATTCCTAACATAAATGACAAATCCTCCTTTCTCTAGGTTAGTTAACGAGAAACTGAGTTGAGTTGATTTGGAGTTTAAGTAGTGAATATGCCTATTTACGATCAGATTGAATTAAAAAAACCTAAAAAAAAAATAATTCCAATGTATTTGTTAGACAAAGGTCGAAAACGTCCCACCAAAGAATTTCGGGCAGCGTGACAGGCGGTATGACCAAATCAGCCTTTTATCATATATCATAGCTTAGTAACCGGTAGTGTCACACTTCTTCTGTGTAGTTAGCTCTGGCGTGCGGAAGATCCTCCGCCAATCCCCAATCGCTGGGACGCACAGATCTATCGCACAAACAAAATATTCCATCCGAACCGGTGTAGACTTATATACCTTTCACAATGCACACACGGAAGTCGTGAGGCTTCTACATTACAAACCAAGATGTAACGACATTAGTGCCTTTAGCTTCCAACCCAGAAAGCATATCAGATGTAAGAGTGTCTTGTTTACATGTAGCACATTGTCGATATTAAAGACAAAATTCTTCTTCCTAGATATTTTCTTGATGAAGTTTGAGCATTAATGGACACCAGACGCAGGGGTAAACAATTATGTAGGAACCTATCGAATCACTTTACAAACCTTAAATGCAATGTTCTGTTTTGGATGAAGGCAATACACATAGCATATACTATTTTAAAATCTAGTTCCTATTCCGTTTAAGAGCCAGAGATCTGTAACAGACGGGCTGACAGCCTCGTGACAACAACTCAGCGTCAATATATCATTATTTGAATATGGGATAACTCATACTGTCAGCTTAATTCGGAACTGTTACAAACGACGGCTAAAAAGGAGGAGATCAAACATTAAAATACAGTAATGAAGATTTTCCCTCATGCAGAGGTAGTACTGGCGTGTTTCAGTTTTTTTTGTATGTGTAGAGAATTCTATGATAGTTATTTTAATGAGTAATGTAATATTGTGCTTATAAAGATGAAAAGGTGGACAAGAAAACCCGAAGTGGCTTCTTTCAGGTCTACAATTCTGAAAGACTTAATAAGACCTCAAATTTTAACGTCCCAATGCGAAGTATGAATCTCCAACACACGTGCAGTCACTGCACACACATACTTCTCCAATGTTAGGGCTTAATCATAACGTTTGGAACGTCATGTGCTAATTGAAATTTTTGCACCCGTAGCTGTCCCACACTGCTGGATAGCTAGTCATTTTTTCACCCTCGAGACTGAAACCAGCTAATACATTCCTAAGCATCAGACTCGTTCTTCGTGACGTGGTGGATGATCTAAAGTTATGAAGACAAAAATATCTATTGCTTCAGATAGGTGGGATTATGACGTTAAGGATGTATTTTACATTCAATCAGTTCCCTTGCGTTGGGAGTTGTGTATACCGAATACAAAGGTTCACTGGTAAGTGTGATATGCTACCAGAGAGATATGATTTATGGTCTTACATTCTGATAGCGATATATTTTTAATGGCTTTACACTTCATCTACGTGGAGGTCATTAGAGGCGGACAACGACTGTAGGCAAGGAACAGGAAAGTATTCGGCTTGGCCTTTTGAAAGAACCGTCTCGGCATTCACCAGGAGTGATTTCGGGAAACCATATAATCTGAATGACGGGACGGATAAGATCTACATTAAACTACACTAATATTATAAATGCGCAAGTAACTATCTCTTTTCCTTTATGTGTGAGTATGTGTCTGTTACGTTTTCACGACTAAATGACTAAATCGATCTTAATGGAATTTGGCAAGGAAATACTATGTGTCATAGGTTACGTTTTCCGGAATAAATAACATATTTTGTCATGAAATTTTGAAAAATAACCGATTGGTGACAGACAGGCGGATAGCGTGTGTAAGTCTCTGCAATGTTATATCGGTTACTCAGGCTTTGTTCCTCCAGCGGTCAGTTTTTGTACGATCCGATGATGAATTTCATGCGCTGATGTCCCCAGAAAGTGACATAATTTAAACCACAAACTAAAATCTAATAAAAGAGCTGTGATAGGAAGGCCCAAACAGTTTATTCCCCCCAACCCACCTTAGTTTGTCACTATTTTGAAACATATTGCAAGCTGGTCATTTTCGTGAGACATGTTCAGTGGTAAACTTCAGGCTCCGTGTTTTATGGGATACCTTTTACGTAACTTATAACTTTCTATATCCAATACTACCAATAGAATTCCAAGTTCACTCGTACGAAGTGGCGGGTAACAGCTAGTTGTTGTTACAGGTGTGGCCAGTCGCCGAGTTATTTAAACCCGTCGATGTCTGACAGGAGGCCGAGTCTGTCGATCTGCGTGAGAGGTGTGTCAGTTCTTTATTCGTCCTGCTGATGGGATTATTTCTGCCGCTTTATCTCGGGGAACACAGCCACTTGCACCAGGAAACCGGCCGGCTGTTTGCACGCGATATAACGCATCCTGTGCCAACACCGCTGCCATACCTAACTCGCTCGGGCCGTCTATTTGTGTACACAAACAACGCGTTACGAGTATAACTTCGCATTTTCTGACATGTGATTGTGTAGAGATGATGCAGTCTTATCATTTTTTGATGCAATAAAATGTTAAATACCTTGAGATTGCAGAAGATATTAAACATATCTAGTGGTAACTTATTTATTAGTTATCATCTCAAAGAAGATGTTGCTGAAGAAATATTGCAATGTGCGTAACTAACAAAGCGGTTCAGTTTGTTAAGGAGTACAAAGTAAACAGTTCAGTTGTTGACATGGTTAATTCCATGAAGTATTTGGGCGTTACGGTTGAAAGCAATAAGAAATGGGACCAACCTGTAAATTTGGTCGTAAGTAGAGTTAATTCTAGGCCTCGATTCATAGGTCTGATTTTGAAGAATTGTAACCCATATAGGCTACGAGACTTTCCTTCGTCCACATTTGGACCATTTTTTTTGCCATTTGGGATCCATATCGCAAGGGATTGGAAGTGGATTGGTAATAGCAATCAGAAAAAGTCATTAATTTTCTTTATAATATTTACGTTAACAATTCGTAATACTGAACAGTAGCATATTTACACATGTTTTTGCTGGCATTACAGTTGGTAGCATACGAATTACCCGGCCAAAATGCACGTTCCACAGGTGAAAAGTCAATTTTTCCCGCCACTGGATGATACGTGATGAGCACTAGTCCATGTGATGTCATCTAATTTTACTTGCGCGTTTATGTTAGAGCCTTTCGTTTTGACGTCACGGATCCGGCAACCAATTTGTTTTAGTCGAATTGAGTCAGAACATAGGGTTTTCTTCTACTGCGTGGCACAATCCCGATTGGATAGAAACATTTTCTTTCGGCCGCAGAACCCTACGACTGAAACAGGTAGTTTGCTGTAATTAATTAATTCAAGTTTCGTATTGATTTTTCTGGCTAAGCGTAGCTAAATGAGTCTTTTGGGTACAATGAGAATTAAAAATAAGCGAGGATTTTAAAATTCTGTTTGTGCGTCAATTTTTAATACCACATTTCCTTAAATTGTTTAAAGTTACATTTCTCCATGCCATTAAAATGTTGCAACGTTTTATTCTAACATGTTTTTTCTGTTTTGTTTCAGGTAAGCTGGATGTCTTTTCTAACTTACTACTGCCAAAATGTTCCATTATTGGTAAGTAACTCACAGCTCATAAGCAGCATTTTTTGATTTTATTTTAGAAAGCAAGAAAGTGAGAATGAAATGTTCGTGTAGTATATAACAACAAAGACCGTATCTGTCCATAATAACCATAACTCTCATCAAACTAAACATAAATATTTCAAAATTTGCAGAGCAAACACTTGGCATAAAATATGTGATAAGTTTGTAAATTAACCAGATTTCATTATATGATCAACAAATTTGATAATCTTACTTTATGAAATAAAGAGTTAGTCGCTGCCGGTATTTAAAATTTCTATTAATTCTCCCAGATCCTTTCAAAATCAACATAAATTCTTAATACTTTGTAGAATGAACCCAAAATGTGATACAAAAGTTCACTGCAGATTTCAGCCAGACTGGCTCTCGTGCTCTTTAACTTTGACCCTGCAGTGTATAGTGCGTAATCTCTGTCCAGATTCTGCCAAATTCTCACTTCGTCAAAGGGTCTAGGTGAGAAATACGGCTTCAGAAATTTGGTTCTGATCCATTTATCATTCTTACTCATCAAATAACTATCATTGTGATAAAGATTACCTACACAGCTCTGTCAGTTTATAATACCAAAAGATTGTTCCTTTTCAATAACAGAATGTGGTGAGTGATGACGCTCCTGGCATTCGGTAGGGCATGGGTTCAGATTCCAGTCCGGACATCTAGATTTCTGTTTTCCACGGTTTGCCGTAATCAGTCCCGCAAATTCCAGATTCTTCTCCCCCATCATCTCCAGACTTTAAAGAACTTGACGTCAACGTCGAAGAGTCGTATGGTTCAAAACATATCTAGTGTTAATCCGTTTTTGACATCTTTATTGGTTTCCAGATCGACAGCCTTAATAATTCATAAATTAGATGGCCCGTACGAAAATTTCGCTAAAGATATACCATGAATAGCGAGGTCAGGTGATTAGTAGTGGGGTGAAAAAAAAAGAAGTGGCTCAGTTGTAGCAATTGTTCGTCAACGGAAATAGATACGCAGCAAAACACATACAACGTCTTACCAAACAAGTAGAAATGATGAAATGTTTCCCTAACAGGGGGAAAAAAATTATTCAAAAAGCTTCTTACTGAAGAACACATTTTTTCAATATCTCTGCGATAACCTGTGCTGCTATCTAGCGGTATGTGATCATTCCTTATCGATACCAGCGAAGACCAGCAGCTAGACTCTGAACTATCGCATATACCCGATATCTTGGTTGTTCGTAAGTTTGTCACTTATTGATTAAAATTCCATAAATTCCTTTCTTAATTAATGATGGTATCAAAGGGGAGAGTTATATCTTGAGTTTGATTAAAAGCAAGAAAGATGTCTCGTCATTAAAAAAACCTTTCACAAATAATATATATGAGACTAATATTTTGAATCAATTTATATAGTGGTGTATTACAAAAAGCATCATAAAAATTGCGATTAAACTTTTTCCAAGTGCAGAAACGAATATACATAATGCAGGAGAGAAACGATGATTTTTCAGAGTAATAGTGGTACGGATATGGAAAAAAAACCCTCACTTAAAATCAATCGAAGCATTCAGAGCGTATTAAGAAATTAACATACTCACACGACCAAAAAAGTTTTTAGCGTGTATCAATCTGTACACAAGCAAGAAGTAAATTTTCTATATAATTTCTGTGTCTTCTTCCCGTGTGTTTTTTCTGTTTTTCTTGTTGTTTTTAATATTTCTTTCACATTGAGTGGATCTATACGAACTTTGTCAAAGTTATTCTCGTAAATAAAGAAACAATTAAAAATACTGGTGTGCATGTCAGTGTGTAATAATAACGACTCCTCCGGATGTAAATATAGCGTCTGACGTCACTTGATTTTTAATGAGTATTAAAGGAATTTAAGTTTTTAACATTTTTGGTACTGATTAGGTATTCTCATAATCACAGATATTCAAACGTATATTTACATGCAGAGAAAACGTAACACGATCTAACACTATGTAGCGAATACTCACCGTTTAGTATGAGCTTGAATGACAGCGTACACACTCGTAGCTGCTGCATCAAGTATTGTTAAAAGCGCATGCGCGGAACGTTAAATTCACATGCTCCCTTAACGCGTAACGCTAGCAAATTTTTCTTTATCGTGCCCAAAAGAAGTTTCACTTCAATAAAATTATCGAGCACGGTCGTTTTTCAGTAAAGGGTCAGCGCAACGAAATGTTTAGGCAAACTTAGTCGTCTCTAAAGAATGGCTCTACTCGATTTTTCCCTTTATGCTTTACGAGTTATGAGTTTCACGTTACGAGCTAGGTGTTACGAGTTAGGCGTTACGAGTTACGCGTTACACCATTAGTGCGCAACGTTCTTGACCAATCTGTTCATCTACATAAAAGTTCTGTATACAAAATACAGATAAAGGCTACATACAATAATTTATAATCTAGCGAAGTATGCTTTAAATTATTAATAATTTTCATTTATTTACGAGGATAACTTGGGGAAAGTTCCTATTTACCGTACAATTGCCGTTCGACCACTAAAGTGCGAATCAAACATAAAAAGTAGAAAGAAAAAAATACACTGTAAAGCTACAGAGAAAAATACACAGAAGTGTCTCCTTTTGCGCTTGTACATGCGGATACAGGCACTACTTTTTATTTCTACAGCTTCATGCCTTCCGATGTGGCATAGCTACGTCACATTAAGCCAGGCTATCGATCCGCTGCGTTTATTTTGGATTCCGAAGCAGTGATTGGTAGACGAAGCCAACATTATTATTCATTAAATTCCGTTTTCGGCGTTGTAATTAATAAGCTGCCTGCCCGGCTGACGAGATGTAATTAGTCCCCATGACGCCGGCTACCTGTTCCCTCTCTCTCTCGCCTCTCCTCTCTTTTTTCCCTTCGTTCCTTGCCTTATTAGCCACGTGACTGTCAGCTCCTGGAGTAGCCAATCTATCAGCGCGCCTCGCAATATCCCCCAGCCTGAAACAAGTCCCTGCCTCGCAGACTCTTTATTAAAAAGGGAAAAAAAGGACTCGCGTGTCAGTCCTGCCGGCTCGTCCGCTGATTGGTTCGACAGGTGAGACCAATCAGGACAGAACTACCGTGTGCTGCCACCCAAAGAGGTATTAAAAAAACTAGAATCAAACATCTGGATAACACAGATCTTTCTTTGTTACTTTTTAGAGGACATGTATGCTTATTGAGGTGTACTCCTCTTGATAAGAATTAATTGGCATAAATTATTAATAAAAATATTATTAATGATTTAAATTGTTGATATGAGGAGTCGGGATGTTGCTTTACTTATTGACAACACCGTTGTACCTACGTCTGACATTAATACACGCTTATTACAAAATTATTCTTCATCAAATGTTATTAACACTAGTACGACACAGTGAAACAAAGTCTTGAAATCCGACAGTGGGTTCATTTTACATCAGTTCTCACGGTGTCTATATGTCCGTTCATTAAGTTCAGCGGGGCATTGAGATTTTCTCTGGGGTGACACTGGGTTGATCGAAACGATAATGATTTACGATGATTGCTATATCAGCGGAGTTACCATTTAGCAGGAAGTGCCGAGCCTATTGCCCGCAGTCGTCCGACGCGATGGTTCTACTTTCTGCTGGCCGTCGGAGACCCACGTCCACTCGGATAATGACGTGGAGCACAAGAACCAACACAGATCGCAATGGTGTCAGTCGCCGCACATCCCATTCTGCAGGCTGGCCACGCACCCTCCACACAGCTCGCTATACCACTGTCTCTCCCCCACCGCGTTATCCTAGCGACCACGCTTTTGTTCCTTCACTGAGGCCTATCCGGCCCAAGGTCACATTCCCGAACGCAGCCGGACAGTTACCGTTACTACCTTATTAGCACTATCCACCTGTGCAAACTACGGGTCCAGATTATTGCAAATATTTTCCATGTAGTATAGCAATACACTACATTATAGGTATAAAAATATTTTTATCAGAAAAAGAATTGGGTATAGTCAATTGTCGCAGCAGCCACCCCATGGGCAGAACAGTAAAGCTGCCCGGCGCATAACAAGATGAAGGCTGGTTCGTGTCCTGTTGCTGGAAGAAATTTTCATCATCAGGACTAGGCCAGCAAGGTAGGAGACGTGGCCGTGCACAATTCGTAAACATCAGATTGAGCACAAAAGTCCTGGTTAAATCCCAAACTGCTCCGCAGTGCGTATGGACGGACGGCATACGACGTTGTTGATGTTGATTCTTCCGTCGGATGTTAAGGCTAAGCTTCGTGGACATCTGGTGTATTTCGGAAGCGTAGGTCTGAGTGGGTCACTGACGGGTATCATCCTTTCTTTCCCTTCTCATTTGTCATCCACATTACATACAATTCTCTGCACTGACCACTCATACTGTCACAGTCTTACACACTTAGAGTAACACTTAAGAACTCTGCCACACTCCTCTGTGAAACCACTTCACCATCTTCCCGGGAGCGCCTGCACTCGGATCAGGCTACAGCACCCAAAGAAAAAAATTCAAAATAATTGTAACAACTACCTCTTCTCTTCTTCATCTCCTAGAAACCCTTCAAATTTTGTATCCACATTTCCTAAAATTGCTCTGTCTTGTTCTACATCTTCTGTTATTAAAATTCGTATTACATCTTTCTTTATTCCTTGGATGCACTGGTTTCTATTCTTACTCTTGTAAACGTGGTTGAAAATTTTATTATTTTTGTGAGTGTGCTGTTATCCATGCCATTATGTGATCAAACAAAGTAATTTTTTCTGATCGTGTCTGACATCCTTTCATTTTCTTCTTTCTTGTATAAATCTATATTCCTCCCGTGTCTAAACACTCCTTATTAAGTTTACAATGGTCCCCAAATTTTTCTAAAGATTTTCGTTTTCTTTATCTCTATTATTTCTTCAATTTTGATAGAGAACATGCATTCTGAGCTCTAGAGATTCTCTGGTTTGATTGCTGCGTTCTAGTGTCTAATTTTAATTTTCTTTGACAGATTTTTCTTATTGTATGTATCTTTAGTCAGTTGGTATGCTAGTTCTAGTTGATCTATTTTCTTCCTTATCAAACCCATTAATCTGAATTACTTCACCTACAAATTTAAATTGATTGATCTTCTTAATTTTTCCATATTCTATGTTTAGTACTGTGTATGAATCCCTAACATTATACATGAATTTATTCTCTGAAAAGATATCTGCAGTCCCACTTTTATTGATTGTTTTTTTAGCAGGTTGATTTGTTGGCGTGCAGTTTCTGTACTTCCAGAGAGAATTTCTATATCATTAACGAAGCCCAAATAGTTTACACCAGTCCCTTTGTGCTTCGAATCTAATCTTATCTCATGATGGAGTCCCTCGCTCCCTCAATTCTTTGAGTTTCTGTTTATATACTTATTGTCTTTCCCAAGACACAACTCAAAAGATAACGGGGATAGTTCATCTCCATATTTAATTTTAAATTCGTTAGAGATCACTCCCATAAACTTCTCTCTTGATTTTGTTTCAGTGATGGTGTGCTTGATTTCATTGTTTCATTATTATCTAATGAACCAGTATAGCGTTTGTTGTGAGGCTACTGCTTAAAATGTCATCAGATCAGTTTTCGTCTCCGCGACTTTCGTCTGACCTTGACGCCTTGCGTTGGCGTCCGCACCACCCACCCTCGGCGCCCAGCGACGCCCACCGCCCCACCTGGGCGTCCGCCGCGCCAATAGCGGCGCCTTACCTGCGCGCCTCCCATTGGCTGCCCCGGACAGGTGAGACTCACCTGAGAGGCCAGCTCAGCAAGTGGGGGTGGAACCTGTCCGCCACTCAAAACACCTGCTGTCAGAAGTACCCAAAGAAGTAAACACAAAAGACATTTTAACAAGAAACGTTCAGAAGGCGGGCGTCAAACAGAAGTTGGAATAAACACCTCTGAAGTTATTTGTAGACCGTTGCCAGAGGCATAGCCAATTAGACTAAAAACAACAATGATAGATTAAACATTTATGGGAATTTACTCGTGTAGTTCGTCTAGGGCAGCGTTTATCAATCTGTGGTTCGCGTACCACCTGTTGAACGTGATGATGGGACGTACGGTCTAATATAACTAAAGATATCACAACAACATTTAGTAATTAATGTTCCCTTAAAATGGATAAAGCACTTCTACGATATAATACCACAAGTGAGTATAAGGGAGCGTTCATAAACTACGTATCTCTATTTTGACTTGCTGTGAAACCCAGCACGTAGCCTGACGTTGCTTTTGCCTATATCCCCTCCCCCTCCTCCAGCTTGCAACGTAGCTTCTTACCCTATGATTCCAGAAGACATTTTCTACTGTTTTTCTTGTCGTCTCATAAATTACACACGGAGATAATTAAATGACGGAAATAAATATTCATATCCTGTTGTGTATTCTGATTTTAACCGTGACAAATAATATGAATGGAAAGTTACGTGGATAGGCTCGGAAACTCCCCCTCACCCCACTTAGCCATCATAGCTTTCTACCCAACCCTTCCCCCCGCCATATACCGACCAATACACCCATAGTTAAAAAATTAAGACCATACAAGTTTGAGGAACGTAGATTTTTTTATTTTATTGGTCCTGGGGTTAAAAAAGAAGGGAAACGCTGCTTTGGGGCTAAAGTTATTCCGCCAATGTATTAACCCGAATTCCGGACGAAATATCGTCTGACAGTGTGGAGAGAATTTCGTGACATGTGCTCAGATGGTGTAAACTGTTAATAATGTTTGATTTGTTAGTGGAATGCGTATTTCTCTGCCAGAAACTGAGTATCAGGCCTTGTGAACCATTTGAACGATGATTATATGCGATTGTTTGACATATGGGTCTTTACGAGCAGCCATATTCATTTTGTCTTAACGGTTAACGCTTCCGGCCTCGCATTCGGGAGGACGCAGGCTCGAATCTTCCGTACCGCGGATCCAGATTTGGGTTTTCCATGGTTTCCCCAAATCACTCCAGGCGAATGCCGGGATGCTTCCTTCAAAAAGGCCATGGCCGAATTCCTTCCCGTTCCTTGTTCCCCGGCCCCATTCCGCCTCTAATGACCTTACCCGAAAAAAAAAAAACAGTTTGTCTTGACTGGATGTAAATAGGGTGAAATTTTTATTTTTTTCCACGTCAAGATATTTAAGTTATGAGAAAGAACAGTTGGTAAGGGAACGGGAAAGAAAACTGTCATAAATTCATCCTCACATTTACTTGGAGTTAGTTTTTACACCGAGGCGCGATAACGCTCTGGCCTCGCATTGTGACGGATATGGGTTCGAATATCCGTCTGGGCATTTGGGCTTTCCATGGTTTCCCCAAATCACTCCAAGCGAATGCTGGCATGCTTTCCTTCCTATGGCCTTGATCCGAATTCCTTCCAGTTCCTTGTCCCCTCCCACCCCTTCCCATCTCTAATAATGATAATAATAAAAAAATTAACACCGAGCGTAGTGGATGAGCGGTAACGCTCTGGTGTTGCATTCGGGAGGACGTAGGTTCGAATCTTTGTTTGGGCATTTTGGATTTTCCATGGTTTCTCCAAATCACTACAGGTGAATGCTGGTATGCTTCCTTCCAAAGGCCATGACCGAATCTCTTCCAGTTCTTTGCCCCCTCCCACCCCTTCCCGCCTCTAATGACCTCGACGTTGACGAGGCGTAAAGCCATAAGTAAAGAAAAATATTTTTTTACTTGATTGTGTAGTATGGAATCAAAATTATCAGCATCAAATACAAGAAATAAAAGGTCTACAGAGGAGAGCACCTAGAATTCTACGGAAATTAAAGTCTAACACTGGCATCCGATGTAGTGGAACGGTTTTTACATTCCTTTCTTGACGTATCAGGCATTCTATGAAGTGTGAAATGCCTGGGAATGGCGCAGCCGTAGGAGCTTCTCTTGGTATTCGAGTCCCCGTAACAGCAGAAGGCAGGCAGACAGTCGCCGCGGCGCCCGCTGTGCCATAATTTACGAGCGTCGCGACGCCGCGAGGTCACGTGCCCACGGTAAATCACGTGACAGGTACACGGAGCACGTGTCGCCCCCGCGAACAATGGCGGACGCCTGCGGAACAAGAGCGCTGGCACGGAACGCCGCCGCTTTTTGTATCTCGCAGTTGGCTAACCTGCCGCACAGTACAGGAAACGGATGTACGACTGAGAGGTGAGAGTGTACATGGCCATCCTGTGTATCTGATCCAGCTCACTGCTCCCATACATGTTCTCGGCTCCAAATAATGTTTCACGTGAATGAAATTATTATTTTCTGTTCTTAATCGACAATTACAAACTCCGAAATTCTAAATATTGTTTGTGCCAGAGGGTTCTTGTCACAAAGCTATTCTCTATGGATTCCTGCTGACTTTTATGGGCTCACTACTGTTTCTTGTACCATATCAGATGGTTTTTCTTTTCTAGATGATCAATATGTTGCCTCTATGTTACAGACAGTTTTAGTGGCGTTTTCCACAAATGCAATTCACAAAATTTCTTCGTGTATACAACACAGGCCCGGTGGGGTAAGTGATAACGCTCGAGCCTTGAAATCGGAAGGACGTGGTTTCAAATCCCATTCACTCATCCAAGTTGAGTTCTCCATCTTATTTCATAGATATATTTTCAGGGAAATGCGAGGCATTTGTTTCCTTTCGAAAAATCATGATCCAGATTCCTTCCAGTACCTTTCCCACTTTTAAGCCAAAACAAAACGAATCCTAATTAAGTTTTTTGAAATCAAACGATTTGAGTTATCGAGGAAGATTTTTTACTGCAGGTCCTGTTCCGCTGTTAGGTCGTCCTTGCTTTCAGCTACCAGTTGTAATTTCATTTTCCAATATTAGAATTCTGTTAATTCTTCACTAAATCTCATCTTATTTTTATATCTAGCAACAGTTAAACTGATGAGCGGTGTATGATAGCTCAGTGGATAAAATTCCCGGTTCGAATCACATTCCAACCATAAATACATTTAAACTAGCATGTTACCTGCGATTAAGTACGCGTGGAGTTACAATTTTAGAACTGGATATAAGAAAGCTGTAAGTTTCGTAAAAGGTGTACCAAAAACCACGGAGTTGGGACAATATGGAAGGAGAAGACATCAGCATACCATTCTACGATTCAATCGGTGTCGTGAAGAGAAAAAATTCGAAACATGTTTTTTTTTAAAAAAAAAAAAAAACCTATCGGTGGGGAGGGGTGTTACTATGAGAGTCTATCTACCATACTTCCTAGGCAGATTTGTCTAATATTATGTTAGTTTCTGTGAACGATTTATGTCAGTTCCGTTTTCTACTCAATGTTTTTAGTTTTGTTATTCTTGCTAATATGTATAGCCCTCTTGAGGATTCGAAAACACGTGAACTAGTTACATACCGAGTGTTTAACAAAAGATTAACAATATTTTATGAGGTGACAGTATGCATTAAAATAAGACAAAAAAAGTCCAATAAACATTGGACCCCGCAAACGCATAATCTCGGAGTTAATAAACAGGTCCGCATTGTGACTCCCGTCCACGACAATGCATGCCTCAGCCCTGCGCAAGGAATCAAGTGCAGGCTGCCAAACTTGATACAGAGAACAGATAATTACTGTTCGCCAGCCAGTCCCTCGTTCAAATGAAAGCCCTCACAGTGATGGGTTGGCAGGCTTGTCGTCGCTATAGTCAGTAGGGTACAAAGGACGTACTAGTCAACAATGGTTCACGTGAAATGTGTATCGTGCACTGTGTGAAATAGGATGCTCGAAAGGTTATAATATGTCAACGGCCATACACGTTAAAAACACCGGTTCTCCGATCACCGCAGTTAAATAATGTTGGGCGTGGTTAGTATTTGGATGGGTGACCGCCTTGTATTGCTGTTGGCAATACAACTTTTGTGTTTTTCTTGATTATTTATGCAGTGGCATGTCACGTTTCAGTTTTGTTCCATAAACAATTAATTCGTTCGTTTCCTTTCCAGCTATTTAACAGCCTAATCTCTTTACAAGTTTTGTGTAAAGATGTCACACATTACCGTTCCTGTTTAAGCGCGCTTTGAAATTGTCCTGCTTGGTCCTGTACGTGATGATATGCACTGAAGACGTATAGAACCAATCTGGATAGTTACAAACAGTGCGTGATTGCTTACGCTGAAGGGCTGAGGCATGCATTGTCGAGGACGGGGGTCAAATTACGTACCTGTTATTATCACCGAAAGTATGCCAATGTTTAGTAAACAATTTTTTTGGATGCATACGTCCTAAAATATTTGACACACCTTTTAATACCTCGTATATCTGCCCATCGAAAAACATGTTTTTTTTTTTTTCTACGTGTGCCCTTTTTCGGTGTCTCCGCCTGGGGCTTTATTAATAGTCAGCACGTGCAGTGCAAAGCCACTTCTGTACATATAATAAGTTCTGTCTACACATGAAGTATATGAAGAGATCATATACAAACTGACTGCAAAGGAAACAAAGCCTGAATTACCGATATAATATTACAGAGATTTACACACGCTACCCGTCTGTTTGTCACAGTTTCGGTAGTTTTCAAAATTCGTGTATTTATTCCAGTAAAAGTATCCTGTGTACTTCATAATGATACATATTATTTTCTTGTCAAATTTCATAAATATCGGTTTAATTATTTACTCCTAGATCGTAACAAACAGACGGAGAGACAGAGACTTTCGTATATGCATCATTATTGTACATTGTTTGCTTTATTTCAGGATGTTCCGTGGTTCTGATTAACTGCAGGTCAACTACGACGAAATCTGTTGTAAGCGCACGTGGATTCACTTGTTAACCATCGGAAAGATAGCGCTATTGCACTGGAGATGAGATAGCCTAAAAAATAAAGTATTTATACAGCGTGATTGTTAGTTTTTGGATTAATCGTGTACGAACCTGGCAAACACGAGGCGTGTCAACGTGTGGGGCCACCCCCTGGCTGTTGATACGCACCCGTTGTAACAATGGGCCGGCCTGGTGACAGGTGTGAGAGGATCTGGCTCTCATATCTCGCCACCGGCCGAGGAGCACAAAGAAAGAGACAGTTTTCAATTACACCTTGCGTCCGCCATTGTTCTAGGCGACGGGTTTAATCTGCAGTCGCACGCGTCCCTAAAACGCAGATAAAAAAAACGCCGTGTCCGTCCCTGGATTTACCTCTTCCTTTTTTTATATTTTTTCTCGCGAGTGGGAACACGCACCTCATATTCGGAAGAAAAGGACAAAAATAGCGACATGGCAGTGAGATGAAAATTTCGACAAGTGCGCGTCGACTTTTCCGAGGCTCGCAACTCGTCAAACAATTGCGCGACGGCAGTCATAGTGCTACGTAAACAAAACTTGCCTCAGTGCAGCGGGGAGAGAGTAGAGGCGCAAACTGTAATCACTTGCCACTACACTGAGATACATTGAAAGCTACACCACCTTCCTCACTAGTACATGATTACACAGAAATAGGGAAATATTATATTACTAGTGTAAACCCGTGATTATTTTTTGCTTATCGTCACGAGTCTAGAATATTTCCAGTTATTGTATAAACTGCTCTCGGGTGACTAGCCGAGTCAAGAGTGCGTTGTCACACGATATTTCGGCGACTAGATTCATTGCCGCCATCTTCTGGTGAAGATGGACCAGAAGATGCGGCAATGAATCTAGTCGCCGAAATATCGTGTGACAACGCACTCTTGACTCGGCTAGTCACCCGAGAGCAGTTTAACATTCTCAACGCGAGAAAGACTTCGTTCTTATATATTTCCATTTATTATTGTCAAAGATTATGACAGGTTGAATTGATCTGACCAAATATGAACTTGACTTTTGTTTCACCCTTATGATGAATAAAATCACTTGAGCTTGAAGAACTTTATTAATAGACTTATTAAACACGGACACGCTATCACATAATTGTTTCAAAGGTACTCAAACTTGCTGATATACAAACTTGACTTGTGTTTGACCCTAAAAGTTCATTCTGCAATTGATAAATTCCTGTTTGCTTCGAAAGCATCATTTTTTTTGAGGCTGGGCACACATTCATTATTTAATCTTTGGTCATAGTGTCTGTAACTGCCAGAGAACTTACTACATATTCCAAATCATTAAAGAGTTGAGAAACTCAGAAAAAATGAATTACTAGAATACTCGATTCGGTGACACATTTGGTTTGATGACCCCTTTAAAGATCCTAATAACTCATGTACAGCGAACATGATTAAAAACCATTAACGAAAGTTGTGTGTAAAATACGTAAAAAGCAATTAATCTGCGATGTATGAACTGTGGTCAACATTAGCGAAAATTTTAATTAAATTGAAATTTAGCATAAGCAAGAATTATAATTGGCATTCGTGGTTACAGCAGATACTATCAATAATTTAAATTTAAGTTTTTACGTTACTTTTATTAGCGACATGTTAGTGAAAATTACTCGTAGTTCCACTCTTTTTCGGCCATAAAGTTTTTTCATATTTTTTTTAAGAACAAAATTCTACAAAAAGCAACTTAAAGAATTTATCCAGGCAATTCATTTTGTAGCAGTTGCTTAGTTATTAAAATGTGGAAATAACCTCGAATTACTTCTAATGATCTCTGGTCGTCGTTAATTTGCGAACGAAGGCTGACGCACGACGTCACCGTTCTCCAACCAATAGCTATCGAGGTGACTGAATGAGTGAGTGAGCTTAGGAAATTATATAGTAGATTATTATAATATTATTGGCATTTGTTACTTTGGCCACACAGCCATCGTAATGTGATTATCATGACGTCTTCAACGTATTAGTTTAAGTATATGTTGCTACTAGGTATGGACATATGGACATTACAGCAGGACAGAACATTAACATAGACGACTCTTAACAGCCAAGCCCTCGGCTGGACTCGAACAGGCGACATTAGCACGTGAGCCGGTACTCTAGCCCCGACGTTATCTAGGCCATCGGGAAATTAATTCATTTCCTCAGTTACTATTTGTGTTATGTATGTTTCGGTACCTGTGATACGTGCGTCTTAAGGTGGTTTCCCACGGCCCGTGCATTTACCGGCCGCGCCGGTCCAGTTATCAACAGTGGGCCGTGGGAAGTGACCGGCCTCTGGTGGCAGGGATGGGGGCCTGTATCCATCGTCCAGTCAGTAAGCATCAAACGCCCGGGTAGCTGAAACGACACTTGGAAACGTGGTGGGGATGTGGCTGCGAGGTGGTGAGGGCTAGCATGTGGTGCGTGCTCATCCGTTCAATTCGGCTGCAGGGGCGCGACCTACAAAACCACGGCCGTGGAATCCACCATTACAAGGAGATGATCATGACATACGGACAACCGATTTCAGTCAGCTTCGATATAGTGGCTGAGAACCACTTAATAAAAATCCTATTAAGTTAGGTTAACACATCTCAGTTTTAAAAAAATCGCAGAAACGGTCATATAGTGTCATCTCAGTTTCGAACTACAGTCAATATGAAGGTATTCAAAAAATGTATAATTTCATAAATATGTGTCTACTAGTTTCAACGCCCGTCAAACATGACGGGTACTACCTCAGATGGTAGTAGGAATTTCTTCCGTAAAAGATTCTAGGGAAAAACGAATAACTGTTAATCATTGTTGTTTTTATTGATATTTTTCGTGACGTAAGTCAACTTTCTGTTATTAGAATGTCGAAGTTTTTGGCTAGATTGTTTCTAAATAGTTTTCATTTGAAATTTTTATTATTATGAAAAAAAATTCCAAGTTCGTATGAACTTTCTGAGTTTTAATTAACTTCTCTGTTTAATATCTTCCGTAAATAAAAAGGAAAGAAAAGGAGAAAATCTTAGGTTACGTTGTTACTTGGTTCCAGTAACTGCTGCAAAAAACCGAGCGGGGCGGTGTAACGGTTAGCGTTCTCGCCTCGCATTCGGGAGGATGGCGGTTCGAATCCCCGTCCGGGCATCCAGATTTGGGTTTTCCATGGTTTCCCCTAATCACTCCAGGCAAATGCCGGGATGCTTCCTTTAAAAAGGCCATGGCCGAATTCCTTCCTATTCCTTGCCCCCATCCTTGCCCCCCCATCCTTTCCCCGTCTCAAAAGACCTCGATGTTAAAAAGAGACGTAAAGCAGTTACAAAAAAAAAAAAAAAAAAAATATGCTGCAGAAAATACAGCATAAACATTCTCTTCTCCTACATAAATTTCTGCATATAATAGTCGTAAACGAATAAAAACGTCACATTATTTCTTTTATTTATTTATTTATTTTTGCATCTTTCCCCAACATTATAATTGTTATCTCTGCTACAAAACAGACAATTTCATTTTAGCTGGTATCGCAGTTAATCTTTCTTTTAACAATGTAAGTACAAATCACTTTAAATTCGGTTATTAATTTGAAATTTAGACTTCCTTTTAACAGTATAAGAGCAACTAAAGTCAATGCAGTAATTGTTTGAAGTTTCCTGGTTAGCCAAGCAACGCTGTGGTGGTTGCCATTGTAACTAACGCTTCGGGTATCATCGGTTTCCGAGTTATCGAGGTTACTTCCAGCTTCCATATTCAACGCATTTTATTAAAGTAGATAGTATCCGCAAACTAATCGTTTCGAGAAATAGCAGAGGACATGATTTTTCGTATGAGACTGTTGCATGTGATCCGTAGTCTGGTGGTAGCAATTTCATGGTTTGTGTGACTGTGTTGATGCCCTGTTTCGTCGATGCTGGTTACCAAGTTGCAGGAACAATGTTAATAAACACTAACTCACTGCAGTTTTCGTTGCCCTCAATAAACTCAAGCCGCGTTCTCACGACGTCTTCTAACGAAGGCGAAACGGGACGAATACTCAACAACACGCCATGGGAACAGGGCCGCCTCTGCTAGAGGGGACGAGACGCAGCTACCCACTCTGTGTCGGTAAACATCACAGGCGTGTGTAGAGGTGCGCTGCTGCCATCGGTTTGCAGCAGCGGTGCGCACCCCTTCTGTTGCTGTAAACACTAGGCAATGTGGTCGGGAGGTGGTGGCGAGGTAGCTAGGGCTAACCTGCGGCGCGCGCTCGTCCCTACACTTCGGCTAATGACGTCCCGTCCCGTCTCGCCTTCCTTACAATACGTCGTGGGAACGTGGCTTAAGATGGCCGTATATAGCGATTTATGGGAGGTAGATAAAATTCATATACCAATCAATAATGATTTTTTATTTGTATTGTATGGTGGACAGTCTATCCGATTGGTTTATTCACTTTTTATTGATTGGATACGTCATGCGAATGTTTCATTTAGTTAGGTTTTAACTTGAAACATTACGATGTTCGTTTAATCTCATTGAAATAACAATCATAAATTTATCATTACGTTTGATGTCATTTGAGAACCAAGTCAGATTGGTTGGTTCCATATTTTGAAATGACAGCTGTAATAAAACGTAATTGCTTTTCATGTCTGATTTTGCTGAATTGTGAATAAAAGATGTAAGGTTGTTTAACCATAAATTAATGTAATCATAGATCGTTATTCCACCTCCAGCACCGAGTGGGCGGTGTAAACGGTTAGCGTTCTCGCCTCGCATTCAGGAAGACGGCGGTTCGAATCCCCGTCCGGGCATCCAGATTTGGTTTTCCATGGTTTCCCCAAATCACTCCAGGAAATGCCGGTATGCTTCCTTCAAAAGGCCATGGCCGAATTCCTTCCCATTCCTTGCCCCCATCCTTTCCTCCTAAGACTCGATGTTAAAAGAGACGTAAAGCAGTTAAAAAAAATCCACCTCCAGCTCTGTATATTCTACGGGAAAATAAGAATAATTAAAATCCAATAATTAAATTGGAGAGTAAACCATTACATTATTAACGGGAAACAATTCATTAGAAAGTCCTATTAAATACTATAATCACTTAACACGGAGTGTTATTTTTTATTTCTTTTATAATGTTACGGGAAGCAGTACTCGCGATGAACATTACAATATTTAGGAATCGGTTATATGAGTATCTAGCTGGACCGTGCAAATTTTCGCGAATGATATTGTGAGGTTGGTGTTTGTAGTAGAATGAAAGAAGAACCGGCTTACGTGTAACAATTGTTTGTTTGTTAACTGAAATAGTTATGCAGCAAAACACAGCGTCTTGCGAAACAATTAGAAATGAATAACAGAAACATAAATATCAGAAAATCTGATATGTAATCAAAGATTTTCCCAGCGAATCTGATGCTTGAAGATATCTCGGGCATGCGGCCGGATCAATTGATCGCGGATGAACGAATTTTCGACGGCGTAACGTGCCATCATCTTCAGGTTGCGTCTGCTGGCCGGCTTGAGGAGCGCAGTCCAGGACGAGACTGCTGGGCTGGTCTGACCTGAAGATGATGGCACGTTACGCCGTCGAAATTTCGTTCATCCACGATCAACTGATCCGGCCCGCATGCCCGAGATATCTTCAAGCATCAGATTCGCTGGGAAAATCTTTGATTACATATCAGATTTTCTGATATTTATGTTTCTGTTATTCATTTCTAATTGTTTCGCAAGACGCTGTGTTTTGCTGCATAACTATTTCAGTTAACAAACAAACAATTGTTACACGTAAGCCGGTTCTTCTTTCATTCTACTACAAACCACCAACCTCACAATATCATTCGCGAAAATTTGCACGGTCCAGCTAGATACTCATATAACCGATTCCTAAATATTGTAATGTTCATCGCGAGTACTGCTTCCCGTAACATTATAAAAGAAATAAAAAATAACACTCCGTGTTAAGTGATTATAGTATTTAATAGGACTTTCTAATGAATTGTTTCCCGTTAATAATGTAATGGGTTTACTCTCCAAATTTTAATTATTGGATTTTAATTATTCTTATTTTCCCGTAGAATATACAGAGCTGGAGGTGGATTTTTTTTTTAACTGCTTTACGTCTCTTTTTAACATCGAGGTCTTTAGAGAAGGAAAAGGATGGGGGCAAGGAATGGGAAGGAATTCGGCCATGGCCTTTTGAAGGAAGCATACCGGCATTTCCTGGAGTGATTTGGGGAAACCATGGAAAACCCCAAATCTGGATGCCCGGACGGGGATTCGAACCGCCGTCTTCCTGAATGCGAGGCGAGAACGCTAACCGTTACACCGCCCCACTCGGTGCTGGAGGTGGAATAACGATCTATGATTACATTAATTTATGGTTAACAACCTTACATCTTTTATTCACAATTCAGCAAAATCAGACATGAAAAGCAATTACGTTTTATTACAGCTGTCATTTCAAAATATGGAACCAACCAATCTGACTTGGTTCTCAAATGACATCAAACGTAAATGATAAATTTATGATTGTTATTTCAATGAGATTAAACGAACATCGTAATGTTTTCAAGTTAAAACCTAACTAAATGAAACATTCGCATGACGTATCCAATCAATAAAAAGTGAATAAACCAATCGGATAGACTGTCCACCATACAATACAAATAAAAAAATCATTATTGATTGTGGTATATGAATTTTATCTACCTCCCATAAATCGCTATATACGGCCATCTTAAGCCACGTTCCCACGACGTATTGTAAGGAAGGCGAGACGGGACGGGACGTCATTAGCCGAAGTGTAGGGACGAGCGCGCGCCGCAGGTTAGCCCTAGCTACCTCGCCACCACCTCCCGACCACATTGCCTAGTGTCGTTTGGCATTGAGTAATTTACAGCAACAGAAGGGGTGCGCACCGCTGCTGCAAACCGATGGCAGCAGCGCACCTCTACACACGCCTGTGATGTTTACCGACACAGAGTGGGTAGCTGCGTCTCGTCCCCTCTAGCAGAGGCGGCCCTGTTCCCATGGCGTGTTGTTGAGTATTCGTCCCGTTTCGCCTTCGTTAGAAGACGTCGTGAGAACGCGGCTTGAGGTTTATTGAGGGCAACGAAAACTGCAGTGAGTTAGTGTTTATTAACATTGTTCCTGCAACTTGGTAACCAGCATCGACGAAACAGGGCATCAACACAGTCACACAAACCACTGAAATTGCTACCACCAGACTACGGATCACATTGCAACAGTCTCATACGAAAAATCATGTCCTCTGCTATTTCTCGAAACGATTAGTTTGCGGATACTATCTACTTTAATAAAATGCGTTGAATATGGAAGCTGGAAGTAACCTCGATAACTCGGAAACCTTCGGCGAGTCCGATGATACCCGAAGCGTTAGTTACAATGGGAACCACCACAGCGTTGCTTGGCTAACCAGGAAACTTCAAACAAATTACTGCATTGACTTTAGTTGCTCTTATACTGTTAAAAGGAAGTCTAAATTTCAAATTAATAACCGAATTTAAAGTGATTTGTACTTACATTGTTAAAAGAAAGATTAACTGCGATACCAGCTAAAATGAAATTGTCTGTTTTGTAGCAGAGATAACAATTATAATGTTGGGGAAAGATGCAAAAATAAATAAATAAATAAAAGAAATAATGTGACTTTTTATTCGTTTACGACTATTATATGCAGAAATTTATGTAGGAGAAGAGAATGTTTATGCTGTATTTTCTGCAGCATATTTTTTTTTTTTTTTTTTTTTTTGTAACTGCTTTACGTCTCTTTTTTAACATCGAGGTCTTTTGAGACGGGAAAGGATGGGGGGGCAAGGATGGGGGCAAGGAATAGGAAGGAATTCGGCCATGGCCTTTTTAAAGGAAGCATCCCGGCATTTGCCTGGAGTGATTAGGGGAAACCATGGAAAACCCAAATCTGGATGCCCGGACGGGGATTCGAACCGCCATCCTCCCGAATGCGAGGCGAGAACGCTAACCGTTACACCGCCCCGCTCGGTTTTTTGCAGCAGTTACTGGAACCAAGTAACAACGTAACCTAAGATTTTCTCCTTTTCTTTCCTTTTTATTTACGGAAGATATTAAACAGAAAGTTAATTAAAACTCAGAAAGTTCATACGAAACTTGGAATTTTTTTTCATAATAATAAAAATTTCAAATGAAACTATTTAGAAACAATCTAGCCAAAAACTTCGACATTCTAATAACAGAAAGTTGACTTACGTCACGAAAAATATCAATAAAAACAACAATGATTAACAGTTATTCGTTTTTCCCTAGAATCTTTTACGGAAGAAATTCCTACTACCATCTGAGGTAGTACCCGTCATGTTTGACGGGCGTTGAAACTAGTAGACACATATTTATGAAATTATACATTTTTTGAATACCTTCATATTGACTGTAGTTCGAAACTGAGATGACACTATATGACCGTTTCTGCCGATTTTTTTAAAACTGAGATGTGTTAACCTAACTTAATAGGATTTTTATTTAAGTGGTTCTCAGCCACTATATCGAAGCTGACTGAAATCGGTTGTCCGTATGTCATGATCATCTCCTTGTAATGGTGGATTCCCACGGCCCGTGGTTTTGTAGGTCGCGCCCTGCAGCCGAATTGAACGGATGAGCACGCACCACATGCTAGCCCTCACCACCTCGCAGCCACATCCCCACCACGTTTCCAAGTGTCGTTTCAGCTACCCGGGCGTTTGATGCTTACTGACTGGACGATGGATACAGGCCCACCATCCCTGCCACCAGAGGCCGGTCACTTCCCACGGCCCACTGTTGATAACTGGACCGGCGCGGCCGGTAAATGCACGGGCCGTGGGAAACCACCTTAAGACGCACGTATCACAGGTACCGAAACATACATAACACAAATAGTAATCTGAGGAAATGAATTAATTTCCCGATGGCCTAGATAACGTCGGGGCTAGAGTACCGGCTCCACGTGCTAAATGTCGCCTGTTCGAGTCCAGCCGAGGGCTTGGCTGTTTAAGAGTCGTCTATGTTAATGTTCTGTCCTTGCTGTAATGTCCATATGTCCATACCTAGTAGCAACAATATACTTAAACTAATACGTTGAAGACGTCATGATAATCACATTACGATGGCTGTGTGGCCAAAGTAACCAAATGCCAATAAAATATTATAATAATCTACTATATAATTTCCTAAGCTCACTCACTCAGTCACCTCGATAGCTATTGGTTGGAGAACGGTGACGTCGTGCGTCAGCCTTCGTTCGCAAATTAACGACGACCAGAGATATCATTAGAAGTAATTCGAGGTTATTTCCACATTTTAATAACTAAGCAACTGCTACAAAATGAATTGCCTGGATAAATTCTTTAAGTTTGCTTTTTGTAGAATTTTGTTCTTAAAAAAAATATGAAAAAACTTTATGGCCGAAAAAGAGTGGAACTACGAGTAATTTTCACTAACATGTCGCTAATAAAAGTAACGTAAAAACTTAAATTTAAATTATTGATAGTATCTGCTGTAACCACGAATGCCAATTATAATTCTTGCTTATGCTAAATTTCAATTTAATTAAAATTTTCGCTAATGTTGACCACAGTTCATACATCGCAGATTAATTGCTTTTTACGTATTTTACACACAACTTTCGTTAATGGTTTTTAATCATGTTCGCTGTACATGAGTTATTAGGATCTTTAAAGGGGTCATCAAACCAAATGTGTCACCGAATCGAGTATTCTAGTAATTCATTTTTTCTGAGTTTCTCAACTCTTTAATGATTTGGAATATGTAGTAAGTTCTCTGGCAGTTACAGACACTATGACCAAAGATTAAATAATGAATGTGTGCCCAGCCTCAAAAAAAATGATGCTTTCGAAGCAAACAGGAATTTATCAATTGCAGAATGAACTTTTAGGGTCAAACACAAGTCAAGTTTGTATATCAGCAAGTTTTGAGTACCTTTGAAACAATTATGTGATAGCGTGTCCGTGTTTAATAAGTCTATTAATAAAGTTCTTCAAGCTCAAGTGATTTTATTCATCATAAGGGTGAAACAAAAGTCAAGTTCATATTTGGTCAGATCAATTCAACCTGTCATAATCTTTGACAATAATAAATGGAAATATATAAGAACGAAGTCTTTCTCGGCGTTGAGAATGTATAAACTGCTCTCGGGTGACTAGCCGAGTCAAGAGTGCGTTGTCACACGATATTTCGGCGACTAGATTCATTGCCGCCATCTTCTGGTCCATCTTCACCAGAAGATGGCGGCAATGAATCTAGTCGCCGAAATATCGTGTGACAACGCACTCTTGACTCGGCTAGTCACCCGAGAGCAGTTTATACAATAACTGGAAATATTCTAGACTCGTGACGATAAGCAAAAATAATCACGGGTTTACACTAGTAATATAATAATTTCCCTATTATCTGTGTAATCATGTGACTAGTGAGGAAGGTGGTGTTTTCAATGTATCTCAGTGTAGTGGCAAGTGATTACAGTTTGCGCCTCTACTCTCTCCCCGCTGCACTGAGGCAAGTTTTGTTTACGTAGCACTATGACTGCCGTCGCGCAATTGTTTGACGAGTTGCGAGGCTCGCACCAGCCTCGGAAAAGTCGACGCGCACTTGTCGAAATTTTCATCTCACTGCCATGTCGCTATTTTTGTCCTTTTCTTCCGAATTATGAGGTGCGTGTTCCCACTCGCGGAAAAATATAAAAAAAGGAAGAGGTAAATCCAGGGACGGGACACGGCGTTTTTTTTATCTGCGTTTTAGGGACGCGTGCGACTGCAGATTAAAACCCGTCGCCTAGAACAATGGCGGACGCAAGGTGTAATTGAAAACTGTCTCTTTCTTTGTGCTCCTCGGCCGGTGGCGAGATATGAGAGCCAGATCCTCTCACACCTGTCACCAGGCCGGCCCATTGTTACAACGGGGTGCGTAATCAACAGCCAGGGGGGTGGCCCCACACGTTGACACGCCTCGTGTTTGCCAGGTTCGTACACGATTAATCCAAAAACTAACAATCACGCTGTATAAATACTTTATTTTTTAGGCTATCTCATCTCCAGTGCAATAGCGCTATCTTTCCGATGGTTAACAAGTGAATCCACGTGCGCTTACAACAGATTTCGTCGTAGTTGACCTGCAGTTAATCAGAACCACGGAACATCCTGAAATAAAGCAAACAATGTACAATAATGATGCATATACGAAAGTAACTCTGTCTCTCCGTCTGTTTGTTACGATCTAGGAGTAAATAATTAAACCGATATTTATGAAATTTGACAAGAAAATAATATGTATCATTATGAAGTACACAGGATACTTTTACTGGAATAAATAACACGAAATTTTGAAAAACTACCGAAACTGTGACAAACAGACGGGTAGCGTGTGTAAATCTCTGTAATATTATATCGGTAATTCAGGCTTTGTTTCCTTTGCAGTCAGTTTGTATATGATCTCTTCATATACTTCATGTGTAGACAGAACTTATTATATAGTACAGAAGTGGCTTTGCACTGCACGTGCTGACTATTAATAAAGCCCCAGGCGGAGACACCGAAAAAAGGGCACACGTAGAAAAAAAAAAAACATGTTTTTCCGATGGGCAGATATACGAGGTATTAAAAAGGTGTGTCAAATATTTTAGGACGTAATGCATCCAAAAAAATTGTTTACTAAACATTGGCATACTTTCGGTGATAATAACAGGTACGTAATTTGACCCCCGTCCTCGACAATGCATGCCTCAGCCCTTCAGCGTAAGCAATCACGCACTGTTTGTAACTATCCAGATTGGTTCTATACGTCTTCAGTGCATATCATCACGTACAGGACCAAGCAGGACAATTTCAAAGCGCGCTTAAACAGGAACGGTAATGTGTGACATCTTTACACAAAACTTGTAAAGAGATTAGGCTGTTAAATAGCTGGAAAGGAAACGAACGAATTAATTGATTTATGGAACAAAACTGAAACGTGACATGCCACTGCATAAATAATCAAGAAAAACACAAAAGTTGTATTGCCAACAGCAATACAAGGCGGTCACCCATCCAAATACTAACCACGCCCAACATTATTTAACTGCGGTGATCGGACGAGAACCGGTGTTTTTAACGTGGTATGGCCGTTGACATATTATAACCTTTCGAGCATCCTATTTCACACAGTGCACGATACACATTCACGTGAACCATTGTTGACTAGTAACGTCTTGCCATGCCATTGTACCCTACTGACTAGCGACGACAAGCCTGCCAACCCATCACTGTGAGGGCTTTCATTTGAACGAGGGACTGGCTGGCGAACAGTATTATCTGTTCTCTGTATCAAGTTTGGCAGCCCTGCACTTGATTCCTTGCGCAGGGCTGAGGCATGCATTGTCGTGGACGGGAGTCACAATGCGGACCTGTTATTAACTCCGAGATTATGCGTTTGCGGTCCAATGTTTATTGGACTTTTTTTGTCTTATTTTAATGCATACTGTCACCTCATAAAATATTTTAATCTTTTTGTTAACACTCGGTATGTAACTAGTTCACGTGTTTCGAATCCTCAAAGAGGCTATACATATTAGCAAAGAATAACAAAACTAAAAACATTGAGTAGAAAACGGAACTGACATAAATCGTTCACAGAAACTAACATAATATTAGACAAATCTGCCTAGGAAGTATGGTAGATAGACTCTCATAGTAAACCCCCTCCCCACCGATAGGTTTTTTTTTTTTTTTAAAAAAAAACATGTTTCGAATTTTTTCTCTTCACGACACCGATTGAATCGTAGAATGGTATGCTGATGTCTTCTCCTCCATATTGTCCCAACTCCGTGGTTTTTGGTACACCTTTTACGAAACTTACAGCTTTCTATATCCAGTTCTAAAATTGTAACTCCACGCGTACTTAATCGCAGGTAACAGCTAGTTTAAATGTATTTATGTTCGTTGTGTGATTCGAACCGGGAATTTTATCCACTGAGCTATCATACACCGCTCATCAGTTTAACTGTTGCTAAATATAAAAATAAGATGAGATTTAGTGAAGAATTAACAGAATTCTAATATTTGGAAAATGAAATTACAACTGGTAGCTGAAGCAAGAACGACCTAACAGCGGAACAGGACCTGCAGTAAAAAATCTTCCTCGATAACTCAAATCGTTTGATTTCAAAAACTTAATTAGGATTCGTTTTGTTTTGGCTTAAAAGTGGGAAAGGTACTGGAAGGAATCTGGACATGATTTTTCGAAGGAAACAAATTGCCTCGCCATTTCCCTGAAAATATATCTATGAAATAAGATGGAGAACTCAACTTGGATGAGTGAATGGGATTTGAAACCACGTCCTTCCGATTTCAAGGCTCGAGCGTTATCACTTACCCACCGGGCCTGGTGTTGTATACACGAAAGAAATTTTGTGAATTGCATTTGTGGAAAACGCCACTAAACTGTCTGTAACATGAGGCAACATATTGATCATCTAGAAAAGAAAACCATCTGATATGGTAACAAGAAACAGTAGTGAGCCCATAAAAGTCAGCAGGAATCCATAGAGATAGCTTTGTGACAAGAACCCTCTGGCACAAACAATATTTAAGAATTTCGGAGTTTGTATGTCGATTAAGAACAGAAAATAATAATTTCATTCACGTGAAACATTATTTGGAGCAAAAGTTATAACCGAGAACATGTATGGGAGCAGTGAGCTGGATCAGATACACAGGATGGGCCATGTACACTCTCACCTCTCAGTCGTACATCCGTTCCTGTACTGTGCGGCAGGTTAGCCAACTGCGAGATACAAAAAGCGGCGGCGTTCCGTGCCAGCGCTCTTGTTCCGCAGGCGTCCGCCATTGTTCGCGGGGGCGACACGTGCTCCGTGTACCTGTCACGTGATTTACCGTGGGCACGTGACCTCGCGGCGTCGCGACGCTCGTAAATTATGGCACAGCGGCGCCGCGGCGACTGTCTGCCTTCTGCTGTTACGGGACTCGAATACCAAGAGAAGCTCCTACGGCTGCGCCATTCCCAGGCATTTCACACTTCATAGAATGCCTGATACGTCAAGAAAGGAATGTAAAACCGTTCCACTACATCGGATGCCAGTGTTAGACTTTAATTTCCGTAGAATTCTAGGTGCTCTCCTCTGTAGACCTTTTATTTCTTGTATTTGATGCTGATAATTTTGATTCCATACTACACAATCAAGTAAAAAATATTTTTCTTTACTTATGGCTTTACGCCTCGTCAACGTCGAGGTCATTAGAGGCGGGAAGGGGTGGGAGGGGGCAAAGAACTGGAAGAGATTCGGTCATGGCCTTTGGAAGGAAGCATACCAGCATTCACCTGTAGTGATTTGGAGAAACCATGGAAAACCCAAATGCCCAAACAAAGATTCGAACCTACGTCCTCCCGAATGCAACACCAGAGCGTTACCGCTCATCCACTACGCTCGGTGTTAATTTTTTTATTATTATCATTATTAGAGATGGGAAGGGGTGGGAGGGGACAAGGAACTGGAAGGAATTCGGTCAAGGCCATAGGAAGGAAGCATGCCAGCATTCGCTTGGAGTGATTTGGGGAAACCATGGAAAGCCCAAATGCCCAGACGGATATTCGAACCCATATCCTCCACAATGCGAGGCCAGAGCGTTACGGCGCTCGGTGTTAAAACTAACTCCAGGCAAATGTCAGGATGAATTTATGGTAGTTTTCTTTCCCGTTCCCTACCAACTGTTCTTTCTCATAATTAAATATCTTGGTGTGGAAAAAATAAAAATTTCACCCTATTTACATCCAGTCAAGACAAACTGGGTTTTTTTCCGTTGACTGTTGACGGGTAAGGTCATTAGAGGCGGAATGGGGCCGGGGAACAAGGAACGGGAAGGAATTCGGCCATGGCCTTTTTGAAGGAAGCATCCCGGCATTCGCCTGGAGTGATTTGGGGAAACCATGGAAAACCCAAATCTGGATCCGCGGTCGGAGATTCGAGCCTGCGTCCTCCCGAATGCGAGGCGAGAGCGTTAACCGTTAAGACAAAATGAATATGGCTGCTCGTAAAGACCCATATGGTCAAACAATCGCATATAATCATCGTTCAATGGTTCACACGGCCTGATACTCAGTTTCTGCCAGAGAAATACGCATTCCACTAACAAATCAAACATTATTAACAGTTTACACCATCTGAGCACATGTCACGAAATTCTCTCCACACTGTCAGACGATATTTCGTCCGGAATTCGGGTTAATACATTGGCGGAATAACTTTAGCCCCAAAGCAGCGTTTCCCATTTTTTTTAACCCCAGGACCAATAAAATAAAAAAATCTACGTTCCTCAAACTTGTATGGTCTTAATTTTTTAACTATGGGTGTATTGGTCGGTATATGGCGGGGGGAAGGGTTGGGTAGAAAGCTATGATGGGCTAAGTGGGGTGAGGGGGGAGTTTCCGAGCCTATCCACGTAACTTTCCATTCATATTATTTGTCACGGTTAAAATCAGAATACACAACAGGATATGAATATTTATTTCCGTCATTTAATTATCTCCGTGTGTAATTTATGAGACGACAAGAGAAAACAGTAGAAAATGTCTTCTGGAATCAATAGGGTAAGAAGCTACGTTGCAAGCTGGAGGAGGGGGAGGGGGATATAGGCAAAAGCAACGTCAGGCTACGTGCTGGGGTTTCACAGCAAGTCAAAATAGAGATACGTAGTTTATGAACGCTCCCTTATACTCACTTGTGGTATTATATCGTAGAAGTGCTTTATCCATTTTAAGGGAACATTAATTACTAAATGTTGTTGTGATATTATATTAGACCGTACGTCCCATCATCACGTTCAACAGGTGGTACGCGAACCACAGATTGATAAACGCTGCCCTAGACGAACTACACGAGCAAATTCCCATAAATGTTTAATCTATCATTGTTGTTTTTGAGTCTAACTGGCTATGCGTCTACACATAACTTCAGAGGTGTCTGTTCCAACTTCTGTTTGACGCCCGCCTTCTGAACGTTTCTTGTTAAAATGTCTTTTGTGTTGACTTCTTTGGGTACTTCTACCAGCAGGTGTCTTGAGTGGCGGACAGGTTCCACCCCCACTTGCTGAGCTGGCCTCTCAGGTGAGTCTCACCTGTCCGGGGCAGCCAATGGGAGGCGCGCAGGTAAGGCGCCGCTATTGGCGCGGCGGGCGCCCAGGTGGGGCGGTGGGCGTCGCTGGGCGCCGAGGGTGGGTGGCGCGGGCGCTGACGCCAGGCGTCAAGGTCACACGAAAGTCGCGGACTCGAATACTGATCTGATGACATTTTAAGCAGTAGCCTCACAACAAACGCTATACTGGTTCATTAGATAATAATGAAACAATGAAATCAAGCACACCATCACTGAAACAAAATCAAGAGAGAAGTTTATGGGAGTGATCTCTAACGAATTTAAAATTAAATATGGAGATGTACTATCCCCGTTATCTTTTGAGTTGTGTCCTGGGAAACACAATAAAAGTATATAAACAAAAACTCAAAGAATGGAGGGAGCGAGGGACTCCATCATGAGATAAGATTAGATTCGAAGCACAAAGGGACTGGTGTAAACTGTTTGGGCTTCGCTAATGATATAGAAATTCTCTCTGGAAGTACAGAAACTGCACGCCAACAAATCAACCTGCTAAAAAAACAATCAATAAAGGGGGACTGCAGATATTTTTCAGAAGAGTAAATTCATGTGTAATGTTAGGGATTCATACACAGTACTAAACATAGAATATGTAAAAATTAAGAAGATCAATCAATTTAAATTTGTAGGTGAAGTAATTCAGGTTAATGGGTTTGATAAGGAAGAAAATAGATCAACTAGAACTAGCATACCAACTGACTAAAGATACATACAATAAGAAAAATCTGTCAAAGAAAATTAAAATTAGACACTAGAACGCAGCAATCAAACCAGAGAATCTCTAGAGTTCAGAATGCATGTTCTCTATCAAAACTGAAGAAATAATAGAGATAAAGAAAACGAAAATCTTTAGGAAAATTTGGGGACCATTGTAAACTGAATAAGGAGTGTTTAGACACGGGAGGAATATAGATTTATACAAGAAAGAAGAAAATGAAAGGATGTCAGACACGATCAGAAAAAATTACTTTGTGTGATCACATAATGGCATGGATAACAGCACACTCACAAAAATAATAAAATTTTCAACCACGTTTACAAGAGTAAGAATAGCAACCAGTGCATCCAAGGAATAAAGAAAGATGTAATACGAATTTGAATAACAGAAGATGTAGAACAAGACAGAGCAATTTTAGGAAATCTGGATACAAAATTTGAAGGGTTTCTAGGAGATGAAGAAGAGAAGAGGTAGTTGTTACAATTATTTTGAATTTTTTTGTTTGGGTGCTGTACCCTGATTGGAGTGCAGGCGCTCCCGGGAAGATGGTGAAGTGGTTTCAAGAGGAGTGTGGCAGAGTTCTTAAGTGTTACTCTAAGTGTGTAAGACTGTGACAGTATGAGTGGTCAGTGCAGAGAATTGTATGTATTGTGGATGAGAAATGAGAAGGGAGAGAAAGGATGATACCCGTCAGTGACCCACTCAGACCTACGCTTCCGAAATACACCAGATGTCCACGAAGCTTAGCCTTAACATACGACGGAAGAATCAACATCAACAGCGTCGTATGCCGTCCGTCCATACGCACTGTGGAGCAGTTTGGGATTTAACCAGGACTTTTGTGCTCAATCTGATGTTTACGCATTGTGCACGGCCACGTCTCCTACCTTGCTGGCCTAGTCCTGATGATGAAAATTTCTTCCAGCAACAGGACACGACCACCCCTCATCTTGTTATGCGCCGGGCAGCTTTACTGTTTTGCCCATGGGGTGGCTGCTGCGTCAATTGACTATACCAAATTCTTTTTCTGATAAAAATATTTTTATACCTATAATGTAGTGTACTGCTATACTACATGGAAAATATTTGCAATAATCTGGACCCGTAGTTTGCATAGGTGGATAGTGCTAATAAGGTAACGGTAACTGTCCGGCTGCGTTCGGGAATGTGACCTTGGGCCGGATAGCCCTCAGTGAAGGAACAAAAGCGTGGTCGCTAGGATAACGCGGTGGGGGAGAAACAGTGTATAGCGAGCTGTGTGGAGGGTGCGTGACCAGCCTGAGAGAGGTAAGTACGGCGACTGACACCATTGCGATCTGTGTTGGTTCTTGTGCTCCACGTCATTAACCGAGTGGACGTGGGTCTCCGACGACCAGCAGAAAGTAGAACCATCGCGTCGGACGACTGCGGGCAATAGGTTCGGCGCTTCCTGCTAAATGGTAACACCGCTGATATAGCAATCATCGTAAATCATTATCGTTTCGATCAACCCAGAGAAAATCTCATTGCCCCGCTGAACTTAATGATCGGACATATAGAGACCGTGAGAACTGATGTAAAATGAACCCACTGTCGGATTTCAAGACTTTGTTTCACTGTGTCGTACTATTGTTAATAACATTTGATGAAGAATAATTTTGTAATAAGCGTGTATTAATGTCAGACGTAGGTACAACGGTGTTTTCAATAAGTAAAGCAACATCCCGACTCCTCATATCAACAATTTAAATCATTAATAATATTTTTATTAATAATTTATGCCAATTAATTCTTATCAAGAGGAGTACACCTCAATAAGCGTACATGTCCTCTAAAAAGTAATAAAGAAAGATCTGTGTTATCCAGATGTTTGATTCCAATTTTTTTTATACCTCTTTGTGTGGCAGCACACTACGGTATACGGTAGTTCTGTCCTGATTGGTCTCACCTGTCGAACCAATCAGCGGACGAGCCGGCAGGACTGACACGCGAGTCCTTTTTTTCCCTTTTTAATAAAGAGTCTGCGAGGCCGGGACTTGTTTCAGGCTGGGGGATATTGCGAGGCGCGCTGATAGATTGGCTACTCCAGGAGCTGACAGTCACGTGGCTAATAAGGCAAGGAACGAAGGGAAAAAAAGAGAGGAGAGGCGAGAGAGAGAGGGAACAGGTAGCCGGCGTCATGGGGACTAATTACATCTCGTCAGCCGGGCCGGCAGCTTATTAATTACAACGCCGAAAACGGAATTTAATGAATAATAGTTGGCTTCGTCTACCAATCACTGCTTCGGAATCAAAAATAAACGCGGTGGATCGATAGTCTGGCTTAATGTGACGTAGCTATGCCACATCGGAAGGCACGAAGCTGTAGAAATAAAAAGTAGTTCCTGCATCGGCATGCACACGCGCAAAAGGAGAAACTTCTGTGTATTTTGCTCTGTATCTTACCAATGTATTTTTTTTCTGTTTATTTTTTATATTTCATTCCCACTTGAGTGGACGAACGGAATTACTGTATTGCATTTGTATAGTAAACTGGCTGATATCTGCTACTTCATACACGGGGATTAAAAATTTGTTTGCCAGAATTAAATACAAAAAGTTGTTGGTAATAAAGGATTGGTCCCAAACAACACCGAGTCGGCATAATAGGACAGGAAAGCTATCACTGTATCATTCAACTGTCGAACCTGTCTCTTGAAGAGAATCAATTTCCAACATATTTAAGTATAAAAAAACAAACGAAGTTGCGGGGATGTGTGTAGTGGGAGGGGTGTTAACTAAGGGCAGCTTTATTTCAGCTTGGTCTTTTCTTCTTTCTTCAGCATGAGCATCCGATTCTTGGGTTCTAATAACTTAAGCTGCTCGTGCTCTGCTAGAGCTACACCTTAGGCCAGTTTACGCTCGCGAGGCATGTCAAAAAAGCAAGCAAATTAAACTGGTGCCAAAAACATTTAAGCAGACACAAAGTAATAAGACAGAGAAAATCGACAACTATACTAAATAATACGGTTTTTTCTCTGAACGAAATTTATTAAAAAATAATACACTAACATAATGCGCGAGAAGAACAGTTTGAGCAACCGACGAAACGTTACAGACTAACACACACATCCGTCTCTCTCTCACCATTCGATAAGTTCTCAAAATTTCGTGAATACAACTTTTAATCATTCAAAAAAAAAAAAAAAAAGAACTCTTGTGCCCTTCCCACAGATTTTTCTGTCAAATTCCATCAATATCGGTATAGCCATTTAGTCGTCAAAACTTAATTAAAAGACTAGAACTTACTTCCGCATTTATGGTATTATTTCTGCAGATCACATAGACACGCTAACTGCGAACAACCCCTGAGGGATCAATATAACGTAAGAAAAGTGTATACTTACAGCATTGCAAGACTACCTACGATTTTCCTCGCATTGCACCCATAAATTTGTGATATCTACAGTTTAACATTAAATTCGAACAATTGACTGTCCAGCCGTGACTCTTAAGATCAAAAAAATCTTGGCCTCCGCAGGGATGTGAACCGGAGACCACGAACCGAACAGCAGTAAGCAATCGCTTTAACCACTGAGCTACCAGATCGCTATATGGATAGATAGTACAGAGACGTATACATCCTACGCTTCTGTCTATCGCCGTTCAAATTGGTCGATTTGAATCGGACAACTTCGATTCGACGGGAAATTTTTCAACCAAATGTAGACAGTATTTTTCTCCTTGTTTCAAAGGATAATTGTGCAAAGTTTCATCAAGATATGATGAAAATTGTGGATTTGTATGCAGAACAAACAATCTAACAAACAAACAAACATTCATATATATAGATAGATACTTTTTCCAAGTTTTTCTCGTGAACAAATGAAAATTATTAATAATTTAAATCACACGTCGTTAGATTATAAAGTGTTGCGTGAAGCCTTAGTATGTATTTTGTCTACAGAACTTTAAAATCGATGAACATATTGGTCAAGAAGGTTGTGCTGCATGCGCACTAATCGTAAAGCCTAACTCGAAACGTGAAACCCGTAACTCATCAAGAGTAAGTCGTATCGTGGAACGCAAACAAATTTCTCCCTACCGCGGCCAAAGAAGTTTCACTTTAAAAATATAAGCATAAGGGGGGAAAAAAAACCAGCAGGGCCATTATTTAGGCAGGACAAAGATTGCGTAGACATTTCGTTGCGCTGACCCTTTACCAAAAAATGAACTGGCTGGATAATTTTATTGAAGTGGATCTTCTTTGGGCACGGTAGGGAGAAATTTGTTAGCATTTTTAACATTTTACGCATTAAGTCCGCTGTCATTCAAGCTCATACTAAACAGTGACTATTCGCTACATCGTGCTGAGTTAGTTTTCTCTGCATGTAAGTATACGTGTGAATATCTGTGATTATGAGAATACCTAAACAGTACCAAAAACGTTTAAGCTTAAATTCCTTTAATACTCATTAAGAATCAAGTGACGTCAGACGGTATAATTACATCCGGAGGAGCCGTTATTATTACACACTGACACAAGCACCAGTATTTTTAATTGTTTTTTTGTTTACGAGAATAACGTTGATTAAGTTCTTATTTACAGTAGAAGGGCAATAAAGATCAACTCGAGTGCAAAAGAAATATTAAAACCATCAAAAATAAACACAAAAAAATACACAGGAAAAAGACACAGAAATTATAAGGAAAATTTGTTTCTTGCTTGAGTACAGATTGATACACATTAAATACGTTATATGTCGTGTATGTTAATTTCATAATACTCTATGAATGTTTAGATTGATTTAAAGTGAGGGTTTTGTTCCATATCCGTAACATTATTACTCTGAAAAATCATCGTTTCTTTCCTGTGTTATGTATGTTGATTTCTCTACTTCGAAAAAGTTTAAGCGCAATTTTTATGTTGTTTTTGTAATACACCACCATATAAATTTATTCAAAATATTAGTCGACCAATCATATATATTATTTCTAAAAGGTGTTTTATTACCAAAATCATAATTCAGCTCTCCGCTTTGATAACATCATTAATTAAAAACGGAATTTTTTGAATTTGAATCAATAAGTGACAAATTTATGAACAACCAAGGTCACGGGTATGTTATAGTTCAGAGTCAAGCTGCTAGGCTGCGCTGCCAGCGATAAGGAGTGATCGCATTACCACTATATAGCAGAACCACATATCAGAGAGATATTGAAGAAAATGTTTTCTTCAGTAAGAAGCTTTTTGGATAATTTTGTTTCTGTTAGGGAAACATTTCATAATTTCTAATTGTTACGTAAGACGCTGTAGGTGTTTTTCTACGTATTTATTTCCGTTGACAAACAATTGCTACAAATGGGACTTTTTTTTTCAACCCACTAAAAACCCCAAACCTCGCTATTTATCGTATATCTTTCTCGAAATCTAGTTTATGAATTATTAAGGCAGTAGATCTGGAAACCAACAAAGATGTTAAAAATTGTTTACCACTAGATATGTATGCTTCGAACCATACTGCTCGTCAACGTTGACGTCAAGTTCTTTAATGTCGGGAGATGATGGGGGAGAAGAATCTGGAATTCCCTAACGGACTTTTGAGGAACTGATTACTGGAAACCATGGAAACCAGAAATCTGGATGTCCGGACTGGAATCTGAACCTACGTCCTACCGACTGCCAGGAGCGTCATCACTCAAACACCACACTCTGTTATTGAAAAGGAACAATCTTTTTCTTTTATAAATTAACAGGGCTGTGAAGGTAATCTTTATCACAGTGATAATTATTTGACGAGTAAGAATGATAAATGGATCAGAACCAAATTTCTGGACCCGCATTTCTCACCAAGGACCTTTGACAAAGTGAGAATTTGGCAGAATCTGGACAGATATTACGTAGTATACACTAAAGGTTCAAAGTTCAGGAGCTTGAGAGCCAGTCTGGCTGAAATTTGAAGTGAATTTGTATATAATATTTTGGGTTCATTCTACAAAATATTAAGAATTTACGTTGATTTTGAAGGGAGTTTGGAGAATTATATGAAATTTTAAATACCTGCAGAGACTATTTAATTATTTCATAGATAAAGTAAAATTAACAAATTTTGTTGATCCTCTAATCAAATCTGATTAATTTACAAACTTAACAAGTATTTTACGCTAGGTGTTTGCTGTGCAAAATTTGAAATATTTCTGTTTAGTTTGATGAGAGTTATGGTTATTATAGACAAATACGGTTTTTGTTATATACGACTTGAACAGTCCATTCTCACTTTCTTGTTTTCTAAACCAAAAAATAATTTCTTTATGAGCTTTGAATTACTTACCAATAATGGGACATTTCGGCAGTAGTAAGTTAGAAAAGACATCCAGCTTACCTGAAACAAAACATAAAAAACATGTTAGAATAAATCGTTGCAACATTTAAATGGCATGGAAAATTTAACTTTAGACAAATTAAGGAAACGTGGTATTAAAAATAGACGCACTAACAGAATTTTAAAATCCTCGTTGACTTTTAATTTTCTTTGTACAGAAAAGACTCTTTTAGCTACAATAAGCCAGAAAAATTAATACGAAACTTGAATTAGTTTATTACAGAAAACTACCTGTCGCAGTCGTTGAGTTCTGCGGCCGAAAGAAAATGTTTCTATCCAATCGGGATTTTGCCACGCAGTAGAAGAAAACTCTATATTCTGACTCAATTCGACTAAAACAAAATGGTTGCCGGATCCGTGACGTCACAACGGCAGGCACTAACATAAACGCGTAAGTAAAATTAGATGACATCACGTGGACTAGTGTTCAGCACGTATCATCCAGTGGCGGGAAAAATTGACTTTTCACCTGTGGAACGTACATTTTGGCCTGGTAATTCGTATGCTACCAACTGTAATGCCAGCAAAAACATGTGTAAATAGGCTACTGTTCAGTATTACGAATTGTTCCTACAAATATTATTAAGACAATGATTCATGTTTTCTGATTGCTATTACCAATCCACTTCCACCTATAGTCTATATAAGAGATTCCTCTTAACAGGGCAACATAGTAACAGCTGCTGCAATAGCTAGTGATCTTCTCCCTTATTCGTTGTCGTACAAGTTAAATATAGATGATACCATACGGTTACCTTGTTTTTTTTTGGTTTGTTTTTGAAATATGACTTTGAAGCAGTAGTTTTACTATAAAAGATAGGTACAATGCAAACACGCTTCCAAATGAGAATGAGAACAGCTTATCCAAGAAAATTATAAAGTTTCCGGATTCTTTAGTAATACTTCAGACAGAATCTTGAATATCAATTATACATATAGGTCTATGGATGTGATGCAACAGCTGACAACTCAACTCCTGAACATAGTTTCAGTACCACAGATTTGACAAATCGTCATAATATCAAATTCAGTCTATAGTACCTCGTATCAAATGCTTTTCAGATAACCCGTTTCTTAACAACATGAATCAAGAAGGCCTATTGAATAGATGACGCTTCTTCGAAATATTATCTCAGGCATCAAATAAAGAGGCACTAATTTTCAGCAGATCGCAGTATACTGATACTTTTCTCTAGAATGATCTAGACAGTGAAGAATGAAATGTAACGGTGGATAATACTACTTTTATAATTATAAGACCACTTCCACATGTTGTGTGCTTTAGTGCTAATGTTAATACTAATTTGAGTAATTTCTCACGTCTCAGAAATCTCCAGCTTGTCAAGGTATCCATATGCTTCATATTTTTGAGTGTGTCTGAAGATACTTTGAACCCAATCCCGAATAGCACGAGGAAAGAAAGAATTCATATAGGCATCAGTATGACAACTAATTTATCTAATCTTATCTATCCTATTATTGCAACCTAAACAGCTTGGTGGAAGAAGTATTTTGTCTCATTCATAAATGAGAGAGTTGTTCCCATTTTAGTCAATAAACTTAATCGTAACTTACGTCATCTTTCCGCCAGACAAAACCAGCCAAGTCTGTATGAAAATGCTGTGATGCTTTAACAAGGTCTGAGGCAAGTAATCACGAATCGAGCGTCTTTTCTTTGCACTTTCTCTATACTGTCAATCAAACCCTTGCGATACGGATCCAAAATGGCAAGAAAGTGGTCTAAATGTGGACGAAGGAAAGTTTCGTATATGGGTTACAATTCTTCAAAATTAGATCTATGAATCGAGGCCTAGAATTAACTCTACTTACGACCAAATTTACAGGTTCGTCCCATTTCATATTGCTTTTTACCGTAACGCCCAAATACTTCATGGAATTAACCATGTCAACAACTGAACTGTTTTCTTTGTACTCCTGAACAAATTGAACCTCTTTGTTAGTTACGCACATTGAAATATTTCCTTGATATGGAGCAATATTTCTTCAGCAACATCTTTGAAACGATAAATAATAAATAAGTTACCACTAGATATGTTTAATATCTTCTGCAATCTCAAGGTATTTAACATTTTATTGGATTAAAACATGATAAGATTGCAGCATCTCTGCACAATCACATGTCAGAAAATGCGAAGTTATACTCGGAACACGTCTGTTTGTGTACACAAATAGACGGCCCGAGCGAGTTAGGTACGGCAGCGGTGTTGGCACAGGATGCGTTATATCGCGTGCAAACAGCCGGCCAGTTTCCTGGTGCAAGTGGCTGTGTTCCCCGAGATAAAGCGGCAGAAATAATCCCATCAGCAGGACGAATAAAGAACTGACACACCTCTCACGCAGATCGACAGACTCGGCCTCCTGTCAGACATCGACGGATTTAAATAACTCGGCGACTGGCCACACCTGCAAGAACAACTAGCTGTTACCCGCCACTTCGTACGAGTGAACTTGGAATTCTATTGGTAGTATTGGATATAGAAACTTATAAGTTACGTAAAAGGTATCCCATAAAGCACGGAGCCTGAAGTTTACCACTGAACATGTCTCACGAAAATGACCAGCTTGCAATATGTTTTAAAATAGTAACAAACTAAGGTGGTTTGGAATAAACTGTTTGGGCCTTCCTATCACAGCTCTTTTATTAGATTTTAGTTTGTGGTTTAAATTATGTCACTTTCTGGGGACATCAGCGCATGAAATTCATCATCGGATCGTACAAAAACTGACCGCTAGAGGAACAAAGCATGAGTGACCGATATAGCATTACAGTGACTTACACACGCTATCCGCCTGTCTGTCACCAATCGGTTATTTTTCAAAATTTCATGACAAAATAGGTTATTTTATTCCGAAAAACGTAACCTATGACACATAGTATTTCCTTGCCAAATTCCATTAAGATCGATTTAGTCATTTAGTCGTGAAAACATAACAGACACATACTCACACATAGAGGAAGAGAGATAGTTACTTCCGCATTTATAATATTAGTGTAGTTTAATGTAGAACAATTGTAGATCTTATCAGTCCCGTCATTCAGACTTTGATTTTATATGGTTTCCCGAAATCACTCCTGGTGAATGCCGAGACGGTTCTTTCAAAAGGCCAAGCCGAATACTTTCCTGTCCCTTGCCTACAGTCGTTTTCCGACTCTAATGACCTCCACGTAGATGAGGTGTAAAGCCATAAAAAATATATAGTTATCAGAGTAAGAGGCCATATATCATATCTCTCTGGTAGCATATCACACCTATGTATTCGGTATTACACAACTCCCTCAACGCAATGGAACTGATTGGATGTAAAATACATCCTTAACGTCATAATCCCACCTATCTGAAGCAATACATGTTTTCTTGCTTCATAACATTAGATCATCCACCACGTCACCAAGAACGAGTCTGGTGCTTAGGTCTGTATTAGCTGGTTTCAGTCTCGAGGGAGAAAAAATTACTAGCTATCCAGCTGTGTGGGGCAGCTACGGGTGCAAAATTTCAATTAGCACATGACGCTACAAACGTTATGATTAAGCCCTAACATTGGAGAAGTATGTGTGTGCAGTGACTACACGTGTGTTGGAGATTCATACTTCGCATTGAGACGTTAAAATTTGAGGTCTTATTTGTCTTTCAGAATGGTAGACCTGAAAGAAGCCCCTTCGGGTTTTCTTGTCCACCTTTTCATCTTTATAAGCACAATATTACATTACTCATTAAAATAACTATCATAGAATTCTCTACACATATATAAAAAAAAACTGAAACACGCCAGTACTACCTCTGCGTCAGGGAAAATCTTCATTAATGTATTTTAATGTTTGATCTCCTCCTTTTTAGCCGTCGTTTGTAACAGTTCCGAATTAGGCTGACAGCACGAGTTATCCCATATTCAAATAATGATATATTCATGCTGAGTTTTTGTCACGAGGCTTTCAGCCCGTCTATTACAGATCTCTGGCTTTTAAACGGAATAGAACCTAGATTTTAAAATATCATATGCTATGTGTATTGCCTTTATCCAAAACAGAACATTGAAATTTAGGTTTGTAAAATCACTCAGTAGGTTCCTACATAATTGTTTACCCCTGCGTCTGGTGTCTCATTAACGCTCAAACTTCATCAAGAAAATGAATATCTAGGAAGAAGAATTTTGTCTCTAATATCGACAATGTGCTACATTTAAACAAGACACTCTTACATCTGATATGCTTTCTGGGTTGGAAGCTAAAGGCGCTAATGTTGTTACTTCGCGGTTTGTATTGTACAAGCCTCACGACTTCCGTGTGTGCATTGTGAATGGCATATAGGTCTACACCGGTTCCGATGGAATATTTTGTTTGTGTGATAGATCTGTGCGTCCCAGCGATTGGGGATTGGCGGAGGATCTTCCGCACGCCATAGCTAACTATACAGAAAAAGTGTGCCACTACCGGTTACTAAGCTGTGAGAAATACCAATAAAAGGCTGGTTTGGTCATAACACCTGTCACGCTGCCCTAAATTCTTTGGTGGGACGTTTTCGACCTCAGCCTAACAAATATATTGTAATTAAAATTTTTAAGGTTTTGAATTCAATCTGATCGTAAATAGGCATATTCACTACTTAAACTTCAAATCAACTCAACTCAGCTTCTCGTTAATACAGAACTAACCTAGAGAAAGGAGTATTTGTCATTTATATTAGGAATGGAATATCAGAAGATAGGTTGTTTCAAGATGACATATGCAATTTAAGAGTATCAAAAAGGCAGAAGACTGCGACTAGTTCCAGGGCGATCTGGACAGGACATCTGGCTGGGTAGGTCAACATGGGGTGAAGTAAAATGAAAAGAAGAGTCAGCTTATTAGATACACAGATAAAAAACTAAACATTTATTATGGTTATAAGATAAGGAAGGCATTGCTTGTTGAAGACTTGAAAAGTAAATACCTTGGCATAACATTTGATAACAAACTCAACTGGGCAGGACACATTAGACAGGTAGTAAGAAAAAGTTTCAAAACCGTTCACTTGTCGGAGAAAGTGATGAGGGGATGTGCTAGAGATGAAGGGAATTGGGTTAAAAAATGCTGGTCAGACCATTGCTTGAATATGGTAGTGTAGTATGGGACCCACATTTTGGGTATCAAATACAGGGAGTTGGAGAGGGTGCAAAGAAGGGCTGCTAGATTTGTCTCTAGAAATTACCGCAGAACACAATCAGTAAGAGATTTGATAAAGGAGCTGGAATGGGATTCACTGGAAGACTGGAGGAAGGTGAAGAGAATCATGGGAGGCGTATATTGGTGATGCGGTGTGGAAAGATTTAGTGGAAGAATTAAAAGTAATGCAGTAAAAGGTAAAGTTGACCAAGACCACAAGCTGGCACTCGCTGTCAGCCGTAAGGGTATGGGAAGATTTTGTTTCGTAGGTAAAGAGGGTCAGTGTTGTAATAAATTACCAAGAGAAATGATGAATAATTTACCAAAAACATTAAAAGAAATCAAAGTGGAAATTATTAGAGGGAAAAAGGAGGTTGGAAAAGGAAAGGTAAAAAATCGGGATATAGTTAAATGTAGACCGGAGTAGATGCTCCATTAAATTAATTACTACAAGTTGTTAAGGAAGATAACATATGTATGCTTTGTCTTCTGGATATCTCTAATTTAAAATTTCAAACCAATCATAAGGAATCATATATATTTCATTTAAATCTAAACGTTATTATCAAGCTACTATGCCGTATACCTCCTCTGTCTGTTACAGCAAGCTAAGAAGGAAATTTACGTATCTGCGTTTTTGTAGTGGTGCTACATGTTTAATCTTAAAACCAACTATGCAGAAAGCTATGTATTTCGTTTAAATCTATATGTTATTTATTAAATAAAGAGGATGATGCAGTTGAGTCGAAATATGTAAGACACTACATCATTTTTTTAAATCAAGGTTTTTAGCGTCATCTGATGACAGTTGAATTTAGTTAAGCAACTGGCAAAAAAATCAAATGTCAGAAAACTGCGTTCAAATCTTCATTTTTTACAGGATTAGAAAGTAGTCTATATAATAATACAGCTATATTGAAAGTTTCTTAAAAATTAATATTGCATTTCTTCATAATTGATGGGGTTAATAGGCGCTTGAATGGCGTGGAGAATTTGGAATTAAATTATTTCTGTGGAAATCAATTATTTCGTCAGACCTGCCACCTTCATAACTATTAAGCTGATTATTAGTGTTCAGATCTTTAAGAGAAGTCATATTTTTTTCCTGCCTTCTTTTTAAGTTGTAATGCTGAATTAAACACTAATTGAAAGTTTCTCATAGTATTTGAAGGTATTTTATTTAGGATATAAATCCATATTAATACCATTTTCCTGGGTTTGGTCATATTACGATAATATATATTGAGGAAAAATCTGGCAATTTTTAATAATACCGGGAATTCGCAGAAGTTATACATGAGAAGAAATTAAGATAATTATTTGCAGAACTGTACTCCAATTATAGATTGGAGGAAAAAACAAAACTAATTGTCACTGAATTAGTCACAATTCACCAGTCAAGATTCAAAGTTATTGTCACTCTCTAAACGTTAATGTTCTGACAATACAGCATGCATATGTCGATCCGCGTCAATTAGTGTTTCACTGTCACCAATATATTTGAAAATAATCCTCAGTCAGTGGATAATGAGTACCGCCATGCTGAAAAAAATCTGAATGTGCGAGGTTACAGAGTTACCTAAAGGAATATGGAGTAGAATATTTTAGTACAGATGAAAGCGTTCTTTTCTGAAAATTATGTGAAATTAAAGTAACTTCAAAAAAGCAATTTAAAATTTAATTTCCCAATGATGCAGTGAGTACACGGAAACAAATTATGCTGTCTACATGAAAGTGACACTACTAGATAAAATAAATGATGTATAATTGAGCGTGTTTTGATGTATAGTAAATTTAAATGTTTTATCATTTTATGTAATACTAGACGGAAACACGGTACGGAGATGTCAATATACGACGTGTCTGTCTATTGCCGTATTTGGAAGTTATGAGAATCAATTTCCAACGTATTTCTGTCATCATTCGATAAGGTTTCAAAATATCGTGACTACAACTGTTAATCATACTGGAAAAAAACATCCTGTGCCCATCATACAGATTTCTTTATAAAATTCCATCACAACGATATAGCCATTTAGTCGTCAAAACGTAACAAAAAGACAGAGACTTACTTCCGTAGTTATAATAATATTACTGTGGTTCACACTCACACACTGACTGCGAACAACACCTGAGGGATCATTATAACGTAAGAAAGTGTACACCTACAGCATTGCAAGACTACATACGATTTGCCTCGCATTGCACCCCTAACTTTCTAATATGTACAGTTCAACATTCAATCCGAATAACCAACGGCCCAGGCCTGACTCTTACGATGAAAAACAATTTTTAAAAATCTTAGCCTCCACGGAGATTTGAACCGGAGACCACGATGTTCGTAAGCAAGCGCTTTAGCCACTGAGCTGCCAGTCCACTACATGGAATAACGGTACGGAGACGTCCATATCCAACGTGTCTGTCTATCTCCGTATTTCGAAGTTATGAGACAACATGTGTTATTTATACAGATAATTTTTCAACCAAATGTAGACAGTATTTTTCTCGTTGCTTCAAAGGAAAAGTGTGCAAAGTTACATCGAGATCGGATGAAAACTGGATTTGTATGATGAACAAATGAACAAACAAACAAACAAACATACATTCATCTGTATATACAAAGATTTACCCATTTTTAGGTCATATATGCATGCATATTTCTCTATTTTTGTGGTCATAAAGATCCGAACCCTACTGATACGGTATGGGGACTCCCACATGCCTAGCTCTTGAATCGCAGTTTACAGGTGTAATGTAGACATTTAAACATTCCTCTTGACCCTCTGCGTGGAGACATCGCGGTGGTTCCTTGGATTTTTTTTATTATTTTAGTAGCAGCTTGAAGTTCGCAGAACACCTTGCAATGTTATGCCAGGTGAAGCTGTCCACTAAATCTGACAGCAGTGAGTGGACACGGAAAGGGCGTACTGGAAGGCGGTCAGCGCGTTTGACTAACGACCAGGATCAGCAGGTCCTGGAATAGAACAGGCGAGGCTGAGGTGTCATACCTACCTCTCAGCTCGTGAACGCCAATCTCAATCAATATCATAAGGTGACTGAACAGGAAGTTCAAATATTGGCACCCTAATTTATTTTTTAACTTTTACCTTCACTGAACCAACAACTGAAATGGTTACCCAGGTGTAAGGTATCCGAGCACGTCGTAATCTCCAGTATGAAATGGTAACGTTTCGGCTGAATTGCTTCGACCTTCTTCTGAGAGAAAACTGCACTGACGCCGCGACCCCCTCCGGACACCCAACCACGTCATGGCTGCGGTCTCCTGATAGGAAGGACCCGTCAAACCACCCTTAAGACAGCAAATTGAGTTTAGTATAGCATGTGAAATGCATCTCAGAGCAGTTTCGTCCCAGAAGATGTTCGAAGCAGTCCGACCGAAACGTCAGCATTTAATACTAAGACAGGCATCCACTCGGAAGCTTGGAAACCATTCCAACCGCGGAAGCCTACGTTTGCAAAAAAAAAAGTTGTTTTCAGGTAGGACTAACAAGCAAGCTGCCCGGTGGCTCAGTTGTTAAGGCGTCTGAATGGAGATCGAAATCTAATCCCTGTCTCGGCGGGGATTTTCGTAAGTCCTTAGCCCGACCTTCACCTCTGGCACAGATTGATGTGTAATGTGATGTACGCCAGAAAGATTCCGTGGTTCCGATTTCACGTTTAGCTGTAGGTCACTTTTACCGGTAAATTAGCTAAGGAGTAGAGAAACTGACCACACTAACTCCTAAAGGCAAAGGAAAAATTTTCTTTTGTAGGTTAGTTACCAACGGAAATAATGGATAATTAACCAAAAACACTGAAGGAGTTTTATGTTAGACTTCGTAAAGGGCCGGGGTAGTTGGGTAGGAAAATTCAAGACATGGAAAGGTGAGGATGTTGGGACATTGCCACCGGAACGTGTTTGCTGGGTTGCAATTGAATTTAAAAATGCCAGGCTAGGGATATCTTCTGCGGGAAGGACCAAGCAATCTTCAGGTTGAATATCAAGTAAGGTTTTTTACTAAATGGTTAAGAAGAAACCTACAAATTGCGAGACAGAAACGAAAATCTGAAAGCAAAATTTTCTTTCACTAACGGAATCTGAACACCTTATACACTTTTCATTAGTTCTTGGCATTCGTGTGGCTCAGTTAGTTTGGGCATCAGATAGCGATCGCGAGGTCACTGGTTCGAATTCCGGACCTAGCCGAAATTATTACATGCCCTCAAACTTACTCTCTCCACTGGAAAAGCTTAGCTTTGTTCAAGTGAAGTTTGCTGGGATCCGTGGTTCGGATTCCACGTGAAACTGTCGGGTCCTTTTGATCGACAGAGGCGAATTGCTCGGCAAATTCGGACTTGCTCTCTAACGTGGCTGAGCTGCTCTTGGGGGTCTACCAGCTAGTAACGCCATACACTATCGTTTCCTTTCTATTTAATTTCAATACTTTGTAAACGAAACTTCTTCAGACTAGATACGGAGAAATTTGCTATCGTTACAATCTAAGTGCGCATGCACTGCAACGTTCTGCACATGCGCATTAAACAAACTGCGGACGTGCTACGATATTGTTCACCCATATTAAACAGTGAATATTCGCTGCATTGTTTTGGGCATTTAAAGCTTTTTTTATGGCATTCGGTAACTGAGGCCATACAGTCAGCTCAATGTGATTATCATAGCTTCCAGTGAATCAGTCATCTAATATATACGGACAGGACATTCGCACAAACACACAACACAAACACCGATGCCCTCGGCAGGACTCGAACAGGCGACCTTCGGCACGCGGGACCAGTACTCTAGCCCCTACGCTACCGAGGCCGGCCATTTAAAGTTCTAAAAAACCAACCAATCTGTGTCGGTAAAACTTTATGATATATATGCACCCTGTATTGTAAAAACAAAAACATCTGAGCTGCGGCTTGGGCACCCATTGAGTTCCATAGTAGTGTGTGGTTTGTTCCTGGTAGAAGGTTTTCGTTGCTCCTGTCAAAATTCGTTGGGGATAATTGAATATATGAGTCACATAAACGCATTGTAATGCGGGATCGAAGAATCCAAAACGGGAGATTTTTAACATCTTCACCATATAAGAAATATGGAGAGGACGGAAAAAAAAGTAACGGCAATGAAAAGGGCGGAGCGAATAAAATAAAAAGGTAAAGGTACTACAAAGATAAGTATTCAAAGTCATTCCGAAGCAAATCAAGTAAAACAGACCGAATGCATCGTATGGAGAAATTTTTTTGAAGAAGACTGGATTCAGTGCTATGAAGCAGAGACATGTCCTATGGAGATTGTGTTTATGTAGATTCTTCAGATATCCATTATTATTGTGATTTATGTAAAGCCAGAAAACGGTATCCGGGACTACCCGACAATTTTCTTGTTGCCAAATATCAAGGTAAAGTGTTTACAATTTAATTCGTTGAAAACAAAGTGTTATGATTACTAACTTCTAATTAATACGACCGCAAAAGTTCCCAGTTTAATTTTAAGATTAAAATAAAGACAGAAAATACGTTTATTTTATATTTTTATTTGCAATTAATTTTAAGTGACTCGGGCTAGCCGAACAACCCCTATACAGGTGTAATAAGTTTGTTTATTAATTGCTTTTGTTTATTTATAATGGTCTGATGTAGATGACTTTATCACATTCTCTGATCACTGTTGTAGTAAGTTTTTTTTTTTTTTTTTTTTTTTTTTTTTTTTTTTTTTTTTTTTTGCTTTTGGCTTTACACTTCGTCGACGGCTAACGTCATTAGAGGCGGGATGGGACTGGGGACAAGGAACGGCAAAGAATTCGGCAATGACCTTTTTGAAGGAAGCAACCTGGCATTCGCCTGGAGTGATTTTGGGGAAATAGTGGAAAACCAAAATCTGGATGCCCGGACGGGGATTCGAACCCGCATCCTCCCGAATGCGAGGCCAAAACGTTAACCGTTCACCCACCACGTTCGGTGTAGTAAGAAAAGAAATGTGGAATCACATTTTTGCCATACACTGAATGTATTAATACCCGAGCGATAAAAGCTTTTATTTTCGTGTAGAAATATTAGCGACTCTTTACAGCAGAGGGTATGAGTTATTTTAGCTTTTAAAAATTATTTTTCATTAAGTTGGTGAAACTCATATAATCACTCCCATCTGTACTGTTAAGTTACATTATCTATGGACAGAAGTGGGTAGTAGCATGTGACTGGTCACACAATAGTCTGCTTATATTGAGGTCTGTGCGTGTTAGCGGGGGAGTGGCGCAGGTATGCAGGCGGGGCCGTGGGCGCCTGGCAGGTATAAATACCCGGCGCGTACAGTGTCTGGCTTGGCTCACGTGTTATCGCCCGGCTCGCATCCCGCCCGCCGGCCGACGAGAGATCCAATATTTACGCCGAGGTGGCCGGCCACCCGATATGAGGCCCGCGCTCGCCAGACACTGTGCAGCAGGCCATTACGGCAGGTAAACTTGGACCCGCTATGGCGGACGGGCGAGGACAGGCCGTCTGCAGAGACACCGGGGAGCTGTTAGTGCTGCAATCCGATACTGCTATCCCGAACCTGCTCTCGAAATAACTCAGCAGGTAGCTGAAAACCTTGCGCTTCATACAGTGGGTAGTATTCGTTGTTTCAATCTGAGATTGCTTTTTCCCCCTAGCATTTATCCCTCATTGCAGGCAGTGCCGGGTCTAGAGGGGGGAAAAGCAAACCAGCGTGCTTGCCCCGGACGGCAATTTCAGGGGGACGGAAAAATCATTTTTGAAGGGGCGGTAAATGACAAAAGCGTGTGGCTAGGGGTGGTGGGACTTTACGCCTTGTCGACAGCGCGGTCATTGGAGGCGGGATGGGATTGAGGCAAGAAACGGGAAGGAATTCGGCCATGGCCTTTTAGAAGGAAGCATCCCGGCATTCGGCAGGAGTGATTTGGGGAAACCATGGAAAACCCAAATCTGGATGCCCGGACGGTGGTTCGAACCGCCGTCCTCCCGAATGCGAGGCCAGAACGTTAACCGTTCAACCACCACCTCGGTCCAAAAAAAAAATAGCGTGTGGCAGCAAACTTTTTGAAGTAAAAACTTTTTTAGGCACGCTAGGCGATTTTTGGATAGGGGTAAATCAATGAGCTCGTAACTTACCGTCACTGACATGCTGTGACGTATTCCGCCTATAATACAAGCGTTGGACCCTTTCTGGATTGGTAAAATGAATTCGCGTCACCAACATGTTGTAATAGCAGTATATCTTTACCTACAAGTATTACATATTGCGCTTGGACAGCAGTGAAAGTATAGAATATTCTTGTATCTAATATATAAAAACGAATTATTGTTTTACACCAATATTCTTCATACGAACACACAGTTTTATCCGGTTTTGATGAAACTTTGCATACGTATACTTTAAAAACAAATAGTGAAACACTGTTAACGTTTGATTTGTAAAAACCTAAACCCTATCCTCCTTGCTCTTCCCTTACTCACCTTAGTTTCTGTCAACTTTGTTCACACCAATGCACATTTTTTTATCTGATTTTGGTAGTACTTAGTATAGGTATACTTCTAAACAAGACGATATGGTAACGGTTAAGGCGCTAAATTCCGTATGTTTCTCTCTCCGGTGAGAAGGAATTTTTAAGAGTTATATTTGACTATATGAGCTACGTCGGGACGTTCTGTGGGTCTGATTCCACGTTAAACTGTAGACCCCTGAGGAATGGAATTGGCCTTCCTGCCTCTTAAACAATAGCATGGTACATCTCCTTCGGGAAGTTTCGACCAAGCTTCGGGGTTAGATTTTTAGTTTTTCAATGGGAAAACTTCTTTACTCGCGTTGGATAATTTTCGGATCGATAAAATCTTATGAGTTCATGTCACCGGCATGCTAGTGTTAGTAGTATATCTGTAGTGGTCTGTGGCTCAGAGGTTAAGATGTCTGTCTGGGTAGTGGAAGGTCCCTGGTTCGAATCCCTGTCTCGGCGTGGATTTCCGTAGTCCCTTAACCTGACTTTCACCTCCGGCACAGCTTGCTGTGTAATGTGAAGTACGACACAACGCTTCCGTGGTTCGGGTTCCACGTTAAACTGTGTGTCCTGTGTACCAGTTAGTACTACCGGGTTAGGTTAAGGCGTCTAAGAGAGGAAGGCGAAGCCAATAGAAACCCTGTCACCGGGTCATTACGACCACACATTGAGTGAGGCGTAAAAATCAAAGACTCGCCCTACACTGCCACTGGAGGCAAATACATGTCTGTAGGGCCGACAATCTCAAGGGGTTTATTTTTTTTTTATTTTTTTTACCAGTCTACGAAAATTCTTATATCTGCCACTGACTCCAAGGTCTGCTTTATTGAACTACTTAAAAAAAAAAAAAACGAACTTAGGCATCCTAAGGTGAGGTATTGACTATTCGCGTGTCCTCCGGTCAGGTATTCAGCCAGTGCTTCCTGGGCCTTCCTAATGGTCTGTGGTCCTCCTGACTTATATCGAGTGCAGTTCTCGCAACTGGAGTGTTGTTGCTGTCGTTTCGGTCTGAGTACTTGTTTGAATTTGCTAACGTCCAGCGGAGCGGTCCAAATAGGCCACGACTTTGTCCACGTGCAATACTTTTCCGCAGTTTTCCCAAATCCCCGCAGTTAAATAGTGGAATTATTCCTTCAGAAATATCATGGCCAACGACCTCCCGTTCCTTGCCTCTAGTATCGCCTTTAGTGAAATCGAAGAGGCGTAAACCCTTAAGAGAAAAGTGTACTCAGACTTCTGCTACTATTTCGCTGATAAAGAATTATTGGTTGGATTAGAGTAGATTGGAGACATCAGAGAATGAGACATCAGAGAAGGAGACATCAGAGAAGGAGACATCAGAGAAGGAGACATCAGAGAAGGAGACATCAGAGAAGGAGACATCTTTCTTCCTCGTTCTTGGCTCACCTTTCCTTTTGAATCTAAGTATTGTTTTTCTGTTTCGCTTATAACTTTACACCTTGTAGACGTCGAAGTCTTTAGATGTGACAAAGGACCGTGGGCTGGGCAAGGAACATGAAGGAATTCGGCCATGGCCTAGAAAGAAGGCATACAAACATTCAACTCGGCTGATTTCAGGAAACCAGAAACCATGGAAAAGCGAAATCTGAATGGCCGGATGGGGATTCGAACCACTTCCTCCCGAATGAGAAGCGAGAGCATTAATGATCAAACACCACACTGAGAGCAAATTTTGTGCACAACATTTGTTTTCAGTAGGTACTTCGGATGATTTTAATGCTACTTACAGGTTTCTTTACAGACTGGTATATAATAGTACACAAATTAATAGATTACAGAACTGTGCATGCAGTTTGACTGCGAGAATTTAGTACGGTGTGAAGCTGCCTCAGGCTGCAGTCAGGTCCAATAGACGTAGTTTCATAGAATGAAGGAGAGCATGGGTATGTTGCTTCAGAACACACTGCCATGCAGTGTCTAGGTGCGTAGACAAGGCATCAACAATGGTTGCTGGGAGATCAGGACGAACAAGTTGCTGGCTGAACATTTCCTAGATATTCTCTTCAAAGCCGGCTTGAGCAATCGTCTCCACATGTAGCCGGGCATTGTGCTGCTGAAATATGGCATGTGGAGCTGCCTGCAGGAGAGCCAGTGCCTCGGGATATAAAACCTCCCTGATGCAGTAGTCGATATTCAGATTGCCCTCAATACCTAAAACGGGAGATCGCATCTTACAGACAATTACGCCATTAACCATCATTCTTTATTCAGAAATGCTGTCTCTCCGATTGCGTTCACCACGGTAGCATGTAAACAAGTACTCGGCGATAAATGGTGGACAAGTTGAAAAGGGACTCAAACGAAAACCGTATACTTTCCACTCAGCACTCCAGTGACGGCATTCATGTGCCCATTGAAATTGATTGGTTGGTGGTTTCTGGTCAATGCAAGCCAACGCAATGGCATGCGTGCCACCAGTCCAGTCCACAGCAGACATGTCCTCACCCGTTGCAGTGCTCCAACGTCGAGAGAACACTGTGGACGAAGCTGTTCTGTCGTTTACGGCCATTCGGACAAGATGGTGGTCGTACTGCACTTCGGTCACATTGTATGGTCCAGTACCCGCTCATCACTGTGTAGAAGCCTTCTCTTCTCCTCTATGCAATGGCTACTCTCTCTCTCTATCTCTCTCTCTCTCTCTCACACACACACACACACACACACACACACACACACACACAATGTCTTAGCAGTGTGCACTGTACGAGCTGTACGATACGACAACCGCATTTTCTGGAGACCAATCATTCTGCCACGTTCGAACTCATTCATATGCTGTATTCACCCCGTGACTGGGCATATCGACACTTCCTTGCACGTTTCCACTTCGTTTAGCGGCTCTGCCACGCTGACCAGTCCGGTCACACAATAAAGACCGCTGCTAGGCCTATGTGCACACAATCTCTCTGCAATCTTAATCCCTTATTATGATTGCACTATTCTATAAAGCTACCGATTTGGTAGTAATTTAGGCAATCCCTCCTAGATGTTACAAACTTCACAAACAATAGTGTAGTAGGAAATTAGGAGTATGAAAACTACACTTCTGCATTGCACACGAAGTTTCTCTGTAAACAATATTTTCAGTGCTAATATCTTAGGCGTGTACGGAGAGACGGAATTATTAATGTGTGTATTAAGTATCACATACAATTCCTAGTCATGTGATTTGGTCAACCTGCTGTAGTGAAACGACTTAAGCAAGCCGTCAGTGCAAATAAACGGCTAATTTGGGTATCTGTTGCCACGTTAGTGACCTATTCCCGTATACACGAGACAAATTGGATTATACGTACCTATTTTAAGGTAAAAACAACAACTACTAAATACTTTCATAGATTACATGATCATTACCCTGCTAAAAATTGGTACATAGATAAACAATCATTGTGCTATATTGCTTTAAAACTCATACAGTTACGTCGTTGAAAACTATGTGAGTTATCGGGATGGAAAGTATGTTGAGCGTTCATAGATATTTTAAGTAATAACTATACGAAGTTTCGTTGAATTATTATTTGTTTGTTTGTTTGTTAAACCGAGCACAGATACAATTTGTTGTTTTCGGTTCTTGTTCATTGAGGATAATTGACTGTGAGGTAGAAAGTAGCCCCTAATTTCACTATATATATTCTCGTAAAATCCGTTTTGTGGTTTTTACCTGATTCGCGCACTGAAAACGATTCCATAACCAACAGTTTCGGTTTTGTTTGTGGTAGCTTAATCGGGATAGAATGTATTTTGTGTATTAACTAATGCCTTCAGCTATTACTACGTTTAGTTTGGTTGTATTCCGCCTGTTAGTTTAGCGCAAGGGGTGCAGAGACAGACACGGTTTCAATGTTAACAGCAATAAAAGCACTTTTTCTCTCGCAGGTAGTTTGCTAACTTTCTATTATATTAATTTCTATAGATTTTGCTACTTATGTGTGGTACGTTCTATAAAAAATAGTGGAAAAAAATATAAATATTTTGTTCGGTAACTGTAAGTTTGGTTTCACGGCCTGTGGGAGATTGCGGGCAGTATAACGTTTGAGACGGGAGAACTGTAAACACTTTTTGTGGCCTCACTCAAAAACTATGGTAGGGATGGGCAATCAAAAAAATATATCGATAAATATCGAAACGATATTTACAAACACTATCGATATATATCGGGGGAAAAATATCGATATTTCAATATATCGATATTTCGATATTTTTGTCTAAAGGGAGTAATTATCTTTAAAAAAATCATAAAATACATCAAAATATTTAAGAAAATTCTGAAAATTAAAGACACAGGTAGAAATTTTACAAACATTTATTAATTTATTATTTTTTCCAATCAATCAAACCAGTATTCGTCTGATATGGACATCAAAAGGACTCTCCGTTTTATGTGCTCCCCCGTCAATCTTCTCCTGTTGTTCAGTACAGCTAAGTTGACTGCAGGAGTCACTCTCTTAGACGACACAGAAGAAGCTTGACATATAAGGTATTTCAGTGCGCTGGAGCACTGGCAATTCACCCAAAACTTTACTGGGTCTGATTTTCTGTCTATTAATGGTTGGTCCAGATACTGCTTAAGCTCATTAGGAACTGAGCCAGAGCTTGGAACCTCTTGCATAAGAGTAGTGCTAAGGGATAATAGCTTTTCATGTGCGGACCAAATTGATGCGTTATCTGCGATATATTGTGTTGCTGCTGTAGACCTTACTTCTGGAGAACTTTGTCCTCGTCGTCTAAGTTCCAAGCGAATATCATTACTTATTGTAGATATCGCATTTGACACACCGATTGGAGAAGTGAAGCGTATACGTTTGAAACGCGGGTCCAAAATGGTAGCTGCTGCAAGGAATGTACTTCCTTCTAAAGGAATTAATTTCTCTTGAATTCTTTGGAGTAAAGCTTATTTTTCATCATCAGGGCTTGAACAGTAAGTTGCAGAAAATCACCAAACCTCCCTGCATTGCGTATGGTGTAAGGGCATACAATGTTGTTGATGGTGATTCATCCGTTGGATGGGAATGTTAAGCTTGGCGCCCCCTTTAGAATGTTTCGCAAAAGTAGGCCTGAACATGCCGACACCGGCTTCAAACCTCTCCCTTCTTTCATCTCTCATCCACAACACTCTATACCGAGCCACACATTGTCACTGTCATACACACTTAGGAGCACTGTCACACTAAGGAAGTAAACGGGGATTTTTTTAACTGCTTAACGTCTCTTAACATTGAGGTCTTTAGAGACGGGAAAGGATGGGGGACAAGGAATGGGAAGGAATTCGGCCATGGCCTTTTGAAGGAAGCATCCCAGCATTTGCCTGGAGTGATTTGGAAAACCATGGAAAACCCAAATCTGGATGCCCGGACGGGGATTCGACCCACCCTTCTCCCGAATGAGAGGCCAGAACGCTAACCATTACACCACCATGTTCGGTGAAACGGGAAACCACCCCAGTTCATCTTCCTAGGACTTTCCTTGGAGGGATATACATCACCCATGGTAATCGCCTACAACTTGACACGGGAGAGGCGTTCGAAGAGGATCTTTTTTTTTTTTTTTTTAACAGTTTTAACGTCCCTTTTTAACAACGTGGTCTTTAGAGACGGGAAAGGATGGGGGCAAGGAATGGGAAGGAATTCGGCCATGGCCTTTTTGAAGGAAGCATCCCGGCATTCACCTGGAGTGATTTGGGGAAACCATGGAAAACCCAAATCTGGATGCCCGGACGGGGATTCGAACCGCCGTCCTCCCGAATGCGAGGCCAGAACGCTATCCGTTACACCACCACGCTCGGTAAAGAGGATCTTACTATCAGTAAAAACTATTGGTGTCTCAGTGATTAAAAAACTAAAAACCATTCTCACTACATCAATCGAAGACAGCAATCACAAGAAAGTATTCTTTAGTGGGGCTGTAATTCACGAGAAAGCTATATGCATATTTTAAAGAGCATTACAATGAACTTTAGGATAGAGGATTTAAAGCAATCCAGAATTGGTCTATTAAGCTCAAAGTGCGATAGTCACTCCATTACATCAAAATTTTTCTGTATACTTGGAACGTATTCCCTATAATCCTATATAAACTAACATTCTGTATTCAAGGTTTTCGTATTCAAGATTTCGTATTTGCGGCTAATTTACGGAACGTATTCCTTGAGATTAAGGAGTTTTGACTGTAGACTAGATTGTAGACATTTAAATGAATTAACAGTCATTCATAATGACTTGTGGTTCATCAACCCATTAATTGTTATTCGTAAATGAAAAAAAAAAAAGTTGAAAAGATAATATTTCAACTACAAAGATAAAACAACCGCTTACATGCTAACATAAAAATGACGTTAACGTAAAATTGTTAAAATTTAACAGCTTTTTTTAATCTATCATCCGCTGATGAAGCTGTTATATTTCGATGAATTCACTTTTTAAGACACTTTCAGAAGATTGGATATATACGTAGATTTATCCTATATACATGTAACGATTAAATTGGATACTGAATTGCGTTCGTAGGAAAAATATCGAATTGGTGCTTAAAATCGATACACTAAATACAATATCGATGTATCGATATATCGAAAATAAAAATATCGGCGATAAATATCGATATTTTTTAGAAAAAATATCGATATATCGATACATCGATATATTTTGCCCATCCCTAAACTATGGTCGAGGTATACCGATACGATTTTCCAAATATTCATTCAAATTTAAATAAAAATGTATTCAATTCAAAAAGCAGTAATCGTGTTATGTAGGGCTGTTGATATTTATAAAAATATCAGATTTTCGATATATCGATATTTTAAAAAGTATCAATATCGGCTGTCGATATATCGCAACTAAAGTATCGAAGTATCGATTCGTTCATAAATGCAATTTCATAAAATCAAACCTTGTAAAAATAAGGCTGTCCACTGGTAAATAGATGCGCGATTTTTTAAATCAAGTTTTCACCTTTGAATGGTTTCCCTTGGTGATGGTTGATTTTTTTAAAATTTGTTCATAATGCGTGTCATAATTTTCATAAAAATTAATAAAATTTATAAAACTTGAAAGAGGTTCGAGGTAAATCTTATTTTGTGTATTTTTATGACTGATAAGCAATACAGTTGAGGCATTTATTTAGGTAGAAGTTTAGCTATCATAACTTGCATTATGGCCAAGTTACAAAACTTTTTTTCATAAGATTTTTTTGTAGTATTTCATTTAATTTTGTATGTTGATAGCTTATTCTGAGTTATCTTACTATTCTTGCTCTCTAATTATCAACTAGTTGTTATTTAAACTTCCCACTATAACATTATTCCTGCTAAAACACTAATTTCAAATTGGACTTTCCTGGACATTGCACACGCTCATTTCAAACAATGAGCTCGCGTTCGATTCGTGCTCGGCGAGCGATGACTTGCCTTCACTTTTGTCATCATCTGAGTAGACTTGGTACCTATAACTTCCAAATTAATTATAGAAACGTAGTAAGATTTACTTAAGCTTGCTGATCTCTATGCGTAACAAAAATTTTGAGTGACATAGTGTCATTCAGAGCAAACGAAAAATGATAACTTAATTTAAAAACTATCGAAGCCGATATCCAGGTTTCAATATCGATATATCGTCCTAAAAAATATCACTGATTAATATAGATATTTTCAAAAAATAATATCGATATTTCGATATATTATCAACAGTCCTAGACCTAGTGTAATGTTGGAACTGGAAATGACTTCTTCCAAGATTCCGAGACGCCAAGAAACCTCATATGAGCGACCTATCAATTTTATTTATTTGTTTGTTGATCTTGTTCCGTAGTAGGGCTCTTGATATTTTAAAAAATATCGGTTTTTCGATATATTAATATTTTAAAAGTATTATTATCGGATTCGATATATCGAAGAAAAAGTATCGATATATGGTCCCCTAAAAAAACCAATGTTACAGAAAAAAATCTTGTAAAAATAAAGTATTGTGGCTGTTTACAGATAAATTTTTATAAGGTTTTATACAGCTTTACTAATATTAAATAAATAATTTTGTTCTTTAACTATAATTTTCGTTCCACGGCTTGTAGGAAATTGCTGGCAGTATAACGTTTGACTTGGGGAATTATGAGCAATTATTGTGGCCTTACTGTTGTCGAGGTAAATCGATTCTATTTTCCAAATATTCGTTCAGTTTCAGGTTAAAAATACTTCCCTCCACAACGTACGCTCATTTAAAAAAAAAACAATGGGCTCGCGTCCGATTCGTTCTGGGCGAGCGATGCAATTAAATATAGTAACGAAGTAAGAATTAATGTGTTTTCTTAAGCTTTCTGATCTTTGTGCAAAACTGAAAATTAAGGCAAATAGCCTCATCAAGAAGAAAGAAATTAAGGTGGTTGTTTTGACGTTAAAATTGTGTTCTAAAGGTATCAATCTATCATTATTAGTTTTCAACTTAGAAGCATTGCAGAGACAATCCAAAAGCGGTAATTATTTTTTTTTTAAGTCGTTATCTTTATAAATTCGTTAGTGGTATAACTAAACTCGCTGTGACATCCTTTTAGAGCTCAGTTCCTCTTTTAATATGGACCAAGAAGTGTAACCAATTCGCACAAAACATTTAACATTGGAGTACTACCATGCCTGGCAAATTACGGTTAGTTCTAAATGCTAATACTTTAGCGTAGATTGAAGGCAAATTTTAAAAACCTTTACAACCTGTCCAGACAAGAATTCGAACGAATGTTAACTGCTTGTACTAATATTTGGCCTTCCTTTTAACTTCTGCTTGTCCTCGGATAGTAAATAATCAGAATCACTAACAGAGTGTTTAAAATAAGGCGCAATTGATCAGTTACATTTTCATTGTTGCTTAAAATTCTATTCATGATTAAATTCATTGCATGTGCAATATAAGTAATTTTGTGTTTTCCCCAGTAATAACTTGACATATTCTACGAGGAAAACGGAAGATGATAACTTCATTTTTTTTAAGGGGGTAGGTACACCTAACACATACAAATATTTTATAAAGTTGAGATGTAATTTTCTCCAAATCTATTTAAATTTGAGGGTTCAAATTTCATAGCTCCATAGAACTGTTATAGCTAGATATAAAAATTGACTTTTAAAATAAAAATATTGTTTAACAATACGATAATGTACCATCCAAATTGACATTGAAATATATATTGTTGTAAAGGGTTTTAAAGATAAAAGGCATAGTATTTGAAATTTTTCAGAAATGTTCTTTTAATATTGTAGACTAATATCAAGGCAACAAGTTGAACCTATAATATAACATATTTAACTCTTATATTTTTTATTAATAAATTTTTTTGTCAAGAAATTAAAATTTTTGCTTTTTTTTGCTTAAATATAAAGGCATATTTTTCATTTGTGAAAAGCTGCATAAACAATAATGGTTCAGACTGTAGTACTTAGTATGTAGAACATGTCCTGCAAATTTGAAAAAGATATTGACTCCGATATCCAGATTTCAATCTCAAAATATCGTCAGAAAAAATATCACTAATAGATATCGATATTTTCAAAAAATAATATCAATATATCGCTATTTTATCAACAGCCCTATTCCGTAGATCCCTAAGGAAGGACTTTTGGGATATAAAACATGTCATGGTGACGAAAGATATTCATCACGAGGTGGTGTGGTGGGAAGGGGGTGGGAGGTGGTAAGGGGGGTGGAAAGGAGAAGGGAGGTGTTAATGGTTTAAATTCACAGGTCAGAATATTCATGCTAAGTTGCATAACTGGATCCATTCTCGCGTAGGAGCAGGGAAATATAAAGGGATGCTTAAAATCGTTAAATTGTGAAAGAATAGACGGGACTAAGAGATCGCCTCAGAGCAGTGCAGAGAATGGAAACGTGTGAAATTTATTGGAGTACCTCTTTTAAACAATGATGGCGTCGTTACCACAGGATGTGGTTGTTAGCAGGTCCGCATGTTATTTAGGGCCAGTATAATAATCCACACAGGTCTCATCTGAACTGATTACCTCTACTCCTCCCCCCATTTACCTCATTCAGTCAGTACAAGTGGCATTAAATGTATTTCGAAGCGTTAGGGAGGAAGCAAATGAGAATTACCTGAGCTTAGTAATATTCACCTAAACGCATGCAACAAAAATAAAATTGCTTCCGCCGTTTATTTGAACAACAACGTTGCTGTTATAATTTGATCTTAATATTATGTTACTGTAACAAATAAAATATCGATTTACGAATTCTGTTACTGATTTGCTCTTTGATGTCTCATAAATGCTTAAGGACAAAATAATGTTGATTCCACTTTAACGAAATGAGATTTGCCTGGAGACTGGAATCACCTCAATGACTCGGAAAACTTCGGCGAGTCTCGATAATACCCGAAATGTTAGTTACACTGGCCGCCACCACAGCGCTGCTTGACTAACAAGAAACTTTCAAATCTATAACTGCAAAGCCTTTATTTTCACTTATATTGCTAAAAGGAAGTGTAAATTATAAATAATCGAATTTTATTTTATTTATATTTGCATTGTTAAAAGAACGTGTAACTGCGATGCTTGCTAAAATTAAATCATCTGTTGTGGGGCACAGATGAAAATTATAATGCGAGGCAGAGATATAAAAAACTATAATGTGATGTTCGTTTAAATTTATACGTTGCATTTTTTTCTATTTACTACGGCTAGATGCAGAAATTCGTGTAAGACAAAGAGCATCCGATGTTTACGCTGTATTATCTGTAGCACTTACTGTAATGAAGTGACAACCAAGGATTTTTTGACAGAAGATAACAACCAGTCAAATTTATTAAAACTCGGATAAAGTTTAAACGAAACGTAGACAATTACAAATTATAGCAATGAAATAAATACTAGTTATTCGTTTTTGAAATTATACTTCACTTTGAAACTTTTTCAGTTTTTTTTTTTTTTTTTTAACTGCTTTACGTCTCTTTTTAACATCGAGGTCTTTAGAGACGGGAAAGGATGGGGGGCAAGGAATGGGAAGGAATTCGGCCATGGCCTTTTTGAAGGAAGCATCCCGGCATTTGCCTGGAGTGATTTGGGGAAACCATGGAAAACCCAAATCTGGATGCCCGGACGGGGATTCGAACCGCCGTCCTCCCGAATGCGAGGCGAGAACGCTAAAACTATTTCATGACACTAAAAATTTATGCTCTCAGTAATAAAATATAAATATTAATCGTTATTCGCTTTTACTTAAAAACTTTTCCAGAACAAATTCCTTCTACCCCGATAGCTGACAACAGATTCATCACTGTGGCTCAGTGCGACGAGATTCATCGCAAAACACAATGCAACGCCATTCATAGGGTATCCAGTGAATCGCGTTTCTGCACTACTTCGGATGACCATCGTCGCCGAATATGGTGGTGATCTGGAGAGAGTTTTTGTGTGGCATAGAGGTGGTACTGCTGGCGTCAGGATGTAGGGAACCCGGAACTATGATGGCACAACAGTACGTCACGAACATCCTGCGTCCTTATGTGTTACCTCTCATGTGACAGTATCACTGTGCCTTTTTCAACACAACATTTCTCGTACACCTAAGGCCCACGTCTTTATGAACACATTGTTTGATTTTGAGGTACTCCCGTGGTCAGCAAGATCCCAAGATTTGTCCTAGATAGAACATGTGTGGCACCAGCTCGGACGTCAACTTCGTCCCACTGTCAGTATTCAGGATATCAAGGACCAGTTACGACACTTGTCGGCCAACTTCCTCAGGAGAGGATAGAACGGCTTTAAGACGCCCTTTCCAACCGAATCAGCGCATGCATCCAGACCACAGGTGATGCAATGTCATACTGATAAGTGGGCTCATTCTATCAAGTTCTTTGTAAGTTTGACGAGATTTTGCAATCTTTGAAATAACATCGTTTTCTCTCTCAACCCCTGAACTTCATTTCTTCCTTGACACTTTTTTTATTTTTTTACGTGCAGTTTATATCAACCGGATGATTCAATATATCAATTCCAGTAAAATGATACATTTTTCATTTTAATAACAGAAGTTCATTACGAGATCTTTATATTAATATTAAAATACATTGCTAGAACCCACAGTATTTATCCAGAATACATTAAGATTTGTTTTTGCGTATCAAATCGACTGCTGTAAAGAACGTCCGTAAATTAAAATCATAAACTCCTATGGTTTGTAGACGGCACATAAAGTTTTGATCAGGAAACCATGTCTGGAAACGCATTGTTTCTGCGTTACAACGAAATAAAATTAGTTAAATATGAAGATTCGGCTTTGGTAGGTTTGAAAATAAACTACATATCAAAATGATACAATTTTTATTGTACGCTGTCAACTGTAACCTGGTCGAGTACAAGAACTGATTTTAGTAATGACCACAAACTTTTCTAGTAACACTGTATCTTCGAAACACTTGTTCAAAATTACCCGATCTTTTTTTAATTTATTCTGTACCAGGTCAACTTGGTACATGTCGTTTGCTGTGGGAGAGTTAAGCACATGACTAATTTTTTTTCGGACTTTATCTACACAATCCATTCAACAAACCGTAGGAACCGGAGGCAAGGAACGGGAAGGAATTGGGCCATGGCCTTTGAAATTAACCATCCTGGCATTGGTCTGGAGTGATCTGAGAAAACCATGCAAAAACAAAATGTGGTTGACCGGACGGCGATTTGAACCCAGGTCCTACCGAATGCGAGGACAGAGCGTAACAACTTACCCACCACGCTCGGCGTATGAACATGTTATAGGAGTTTTCGAACACCATATATATTTGCAAGTATTTACAGAACCACAAAACAGATTATAAAATCCCTCGATCTTAAGTGAACGATAAAACACCCGAATCGTTATGATGTCATTTCAGTCAATACAGAGATCTCAGAATGATGACCGACAAACGGCGAAAGAAAAATATATTATTAATAATCGGGGTATTCGGTTCTTATTTCCGTCACAATCACCTCTTGCTTTGGTACACGTAGAGAGCAGCTGCCCCTTGGCTTCCGCCGCCCGCACAACATTAATTTGAGCTCCGCGGAGAGCGTTTGATGTGCCTGCGGCAGTGGAGGGGGGGGGGGTTAAAATCAAAAGGCAAATTGTGCAGCTTCTGCCTCCACAACCACCTCGCTACCTTTTCCTCCAGATTGCGCAGCATTGCTTGATTCCTCAAAGGAAAATTACCTCCCGCACTTGCCGCTCTCTCGTGTCTGCGTCTGTCTTCTGTCGCCGTGGTCGAGTCAAGCGTTTTCCTGATCCACCCCCGCAATCTCCTTTCACCTTTCTCCCGGCGACTCGAAATCAGTGGCCGACACAGCCTCCCTCCCTTCACCACCCCCAATCTGCGGCGGCTGAGAGACTTTTTCCCTTCCCCACAATTAAATTATTCATTTAATCAAATACGTCTTCCGGGAAGGCGAAGGAGACGAAAAGGCTTTCTCGTCTCTCTCTTTCTTCCTGATACCGTTAACAAAGTTCCAGCCCTACCTTTCTGACCGCATACAACCCACATCCCACTTCCTCCTTGCACTTCCTGTACACAGAAATTCTGGTTCTTTCGATTTTAAAATCCAACTGTGTCCATCACTTATCACAAGTTTCCTGGAATGAAATCTGTAGGTACAGATATTTTTCCACCTGAAGAAGTCGAAGGAGATAGTTTTAGAAATATCGTGTTTTCACAACACCATCCGGCGGTAAACCCGTGCAGACTTCATTACAATTATACGCCCGGAGAGCCTCCATTCTTACACAATTTTCGTATTTAAAATCAGTTTTTTTTTAAATTAACTTTTGCTTAGATTCGATTAGAACAGGAGAGAAGAAACTTGGTCGCCGGCCTCGGTAACGTAGGGACTAGAGTGCTAGCTCCGCGTGCCGAAGGTCGCCGGTTCGAGTCCGGCCGTGGGCATGGGTGTTTAAGTGTTGTGTCTGTGAATGTCATGTCCGTCCTGTGATTTGTCTAATTAATTGGAAAAAATCATCAGGCTGGCTGTGTGGCCTAAGATGCCAAAAGCCATTAAAAAAAAAAAAAAAAAAAAAAAAAAACTTGGTCTTTCATTTACAGCTGACTTGGTTGGGAACTAAGGTAAAAATGATGAAAAAATTTGGAAAATAACTTCGGTCCTATAAATAATGCTTTACTTCAAACATTTGAATTAAGTTTTGCCTATTATGAAGTCACTAGTTTTTACATAATTTAGTACTCTTTGACATTTAAACTTCTTTTGCACCTGTCTAGAGAAAAGCTAAGAAAAAATTCTTTTAACTTTTATTTTTATTAGACTTGAATAAATGATATTTGTTGATAACAGTTGGCTTAGTTAAAAATCAATATAGAAATTATTTAAAATGTTTAGATAGGGAAAACGCCACTGTGCATACTTAAAAAGCTAATACGAGTTTAGCTCGTTCTACTAAGGAGTAATCTCCTTTTGTCCTTTTGACAGGAGTTGCTGATACATTCTAGTTTTTTTTTTTTTACTTATGGCTTTACGCATCATTGCCGTCGAGGTCATTAGAGGCGGGATGGGACTGGGGACAAGGAACGGGAAGGAATTCGGGCATGGCCTTTTGAAGGAAGCATCCGGCATTCACCTGGGATGATTTTGGGAAACCATGAAAAACCCAAATCTGGATGTACGGAAATGGATTCGAACCTCCGTCTTCGTGAATGATAGGCCAGAACGTTAACTCTCACCCACCACTCTCGGTTATACTTTCGATTTCCACTTTCCAAAGACCTCGAGGCTTCTCCGTCTGGGTATCCGTTTTTGCTTTTCACTTAAACATTATTTGAAGAAGAAAGAACGACGTAAGTAATTGATTACAATTATAATAGAAATTATTTTCTGACACCTAAATGGGAAACAACGGAGACGCCTATATCATTAATGGTAGAATGAAATAAAATGCACACGTTTCACTATAAGCTTCATAACCTTCGTTTCTCATCACATTTCATATAAAAAGCTCCGTCCCTATAACATATATATGTAATCCGATTTTTGTTTCACGTAACCCTTCAGTGTTATCAAACTCTGTAGTTGTTTCCTTCATATGATGACAAATCTGGGAAAGTACTGGAAAATCTCATATTTTCGAAATAGTAAATGAAGGAAAAAAGATTAGCAGTTACTCGTCCATTTTGCATTACAAAGCCCATCTTGATTTTCTAAGTCACGGAAGCAGCAGCTCCATCAGGTGATGTACTGCAGTGTGGGGCATCAGGAACCTCGGTTATAGCACAGTACTTGGCGCAGGGTCGAGGCGAACAAAGGCGGCGAGGACAAGGAAGGGGTGTTAAGGACCCGCGGGGAATACGCTAATCGAATGAGGCCCCCCTCTTAGCCGCCCCCCACTCAGCTGCCGCCTCCGGGGACCTCAAGACACCGCCGCCGCCGCCCCACCACCTTGCATTTTTAATGACCGCTTCCGTGTCACACCTCCAGCGCGTCACGGACTAACGTCGTAAAGCGGGGCAGCCCCCTACCTGAACAGGCTTGTTAGCAATTTGCATTCTCTTTCGCCCTGGAGGCGGGTACAGCGCCGTGCATATTTTCTGCAGCCCTAGTGAAGTCGTTCCACTCAACAGAAAATGCCACTATACTAGTACAATTCAAAAAGAAGACAATTCGTTTATCTTGTCCCCTATCAACTGAGTGCACAGCAGTGCACCTTCGAAGTAGAGTTAACGGCGGCAGTGCCTACCCTTTTCTCGAAGCGATTCGGACCATTTTCGAACCTCAATTTCTTCGATCGTATAGATGCTACATAAATTTCTGTTATGCATAGATATCGGCAATCTTAGCAAACATACTAAATTTTATTTCGTTACTGTTCTTAGTTCGGGTGTTATTCGAATCCAAACTTCAGCGATTCTGCCACTCACTGACTGACTGACTGACTGACTGATGATCAGCAGAACTCTAAGGTACTTCCCGTAGTCGTGGAAAGCTGAAATTTGGTACACAAATAAAATTTTACCTACATATTATAAGAAAATTCTGAAATTCGTAAATTTATAAATATCTACGTCTTACCTACCCCTAACGTGAAATCACTTTCTACCTTAATAACTTTACATACCTCAGATTTTGATTGTAGAGATAGCTTATAAAGTTTAACTAATATGTTTAATTTTACTTCTTTCCTTTCCTTACTTTGGAAATTATATAAATACAAATTTAGACCGCGACACCCCACTATTAAAATTCCACCGTATTCCCAGCAATAAGAAAAGTCTATTAAGGAGCGTGCATAAACCACGTAGCTCCATTTTGGCCTCCTGTGAACCCCCCTCCCCCCACGTAGCCCTACGTGGCTTTTGCCTCTACCCCCCCCCCCCCCCCCCCCCACGTAGCAAGTAGCTTTTTTCCCTTTTGATTCCAGAAGACATTTTGCATTGCTTTCTCTTGTCAGACTATTGTAAATTAATACGGAGAAAGTTAACTGAGGGAAATAAATATTCCCATGCTGTTGTGAATTGTGTTTCTCATTTTAACTGTGAAAAATGTTAGAAAGGAAAGCTACGTGGCCTGGCTCGGAACCCCACCTCCCCCACTTAGCTCAGTGTAGCATTCCAACCAACCCCTCCCCCCCCTAGACCGAGCCACGTAATTTGTGCACGCTCCCTTATTGGCGTTTTCCACCGTGTTTATTCAATTACATTCCAAAACATGAAAAATTCTGGCACATATTTGCGTATTAATTCCTTTGCTCCAGACAAAACTATACGCTTGATATTACTTCAATGCATAGAGATCAGCATGATTAACTAATGTATTAAATTTTGTTTTGTTCCTATGGTTATTTTCGAAGTTACTAGTTTTTTATTTATGGTGATAGCTACATTGATAGGCTAGAGAGCACACCTATGATTTGCGGAGAGTGGGGCATTGTTGGTAACGTATATTGATGTCTTCAATTCTGAAGTGCTCTTGTTCACCTATTTTCAAATGGAATCATTAGATTTCAGCGATGATTCAGAATAAGCGATAAACTTACCAAAAAAAAGAGATCCCAGGAAAACTACTCTTCTAAAAATAGGCCAAGTCTCGTGCTCGTGTAGTAACAAAAAGTTATGAAATGTTCTTCCGAGCCAAATCTACTCTTTACAGTGTGTATGCACTTCACTCTGTGAAACAGAATGGTTTCCTTCGGTGCTATAGATTTTATTTAGAATAACAAAAAATATTATGGTGACTTGGTCATTGTGAATGCCATGGTTTAGTAAACCTATATAAATACCTTAAATGCATTGCTTTATCAAACTTGAAAATATATAAAAGCCAAGATTTACGTCGCATTTTTTAGAATTTGTCAAGTATATATTATGCCTTCCATTTCAGTAAAAGTCATGACATGCATAATAGCCAAGTCACCATAATTTTTTTTTGTTGTTGTTATTCTAAATAATATTTATAACCCAAAGAGCAACACATTATGTTTCACAAAGTGAAGTAAATGCACACTGTAAAGCGTAGACTTGGATCAGAAGAAGATCTCATAACTTTTTGTCACTACACGCGCACAAGACTTGACCTATTTTTACAAGAATTGTTTCTTCTGGGATAACTTAGTCCACAACCCGAACCTTGGTTGGATTCTACCGCAGGAGGCATACTAAGCTATCGTGGCGGAGGTAAGACGGATAGTTGCTTTCCTCTGGAATCTACAATTTAACGTGGAATACAAACCACGTAGCGTCCTGGCGTAGCACATATGATCTGAAGCATTCCTGACCATGCCGATATTTGAACCCGGGACGGGATCCTAAACTTTTTAAAGCGAGCACCTTTACCACAGATCCACCAGACCGCCCCTAATCGTACTGATAACTTTGTTATGAAAAGAAAGCTAAATTAGAAATTGTCCCAAGTTACAATAATTCCAATCACTCTTCATCAATATAAGCATATATGAAACAACCGTGAATGGCTTCTTTAAGATTATTCCTGTCACGGTTTTTTTTTTTTGCTTGGGTTTTACGCCTCGTCGACGTCGAGGTCATTAGAGGCGGGATGGGACTGGGGCATGTAACGGGAAGGAATTCGGCCATGGCCTGTTTGAAGGAAGCATCCTGAGTGATTAAGGGAAACCATGGAAAACCCAAATCTGGAAGCCCGGATGGGGATTCGAACCCGCGTCGTTCCGAATGTGAGGCCAGAACTTTCTTTCACGATAGCCATTTGAGGCTACTTGTTAAAAATTGAACTCTTTACGTTATACTTGAATTTTTAGTAGGTTTTTTTGTATTAACAACCATTATGTACAAGCATAACTGAAGATCTATCCAAGGAACACAGCAAATAAGACTTCAGTAAATAACGCAGAGCACTGAATTTGCATGTATTGTCACGAGTGAAGTTTTTGAGCTTGGAACATCCTCGAAGCACTTGAATGCGTCCGGTAATCACATAGCAGTGATCCATAAAAACAAAGAGCATTTAACAAAGTATGAGCTTTGTTCACGCCAATCCAATGTCTGGAGGCGTAATAATGATGCAGTAATTATAAATGTTAATAACAGAAACTTGAAAGTAATTTACTGCATTAAATGAAATAAGAGATAAACTGTGATTATAATCTGAACCGATTATTGCACCGTCAAATACGTATTATACGTGCCGAGGGTTGACACTAATACCTAACTAAATTAAAATTGTAATTAACTGAGAAATCAACGACTGCGTGATTACAACCTACTGAGATATGTAGCTAATGACCATTATAACTTAAACAGTGTTATTATTTTTTCTAGTAATGAACGAAGTACTTTTTTATACAATTAAAATTTGTAGCTTTAAATGTAAGTTATGGAAAATCAAAATTATGAGCCACTGTGATTTTCATTACTGAAGTCTTACTCCACAGTAGAATCATACACAGAAAAGCTAGTAACAGCCTAAAAAATAAAATAAAATAAAAAGCTCCGCGAAAAATAAAATTTATTATAAAATCAACATAACAAAAGAACTAAATGAACAGCGTACACGTACAAAATAAGCATCTTATAAGTAACACGATCAAATGAACATCGTTTTAAAAGAAAAAATGGCGGTTATATCATTTCACTCATTTTTTGAATATTTTTCTTAGTTGTTTCGTCGGTTACTCGAACTTAAGACGACCGTCGTTTTCAACTTTGCATAAGATTCGCCAGCAGTCATGATTCCATCTTCCGGCCCACAAAACACCAGACGTGGGATGCTGCCAAAAATTCGTGCCAAACAGTTCATCCTCTCACATAGCTACTAATATTGCAACTTTTTCGGAACAAATTTGCATTTTAATCTCTGTTAATTAAGAACATGCCTCAAGAACACTTCTGCTCGGTCTTTTGTGTATACTGCACATTATTTTTTTTTAACACACAAGCCTTAACAACTCCAAATTAGCATCAGCACTATAAGGACGGATTCGAATGACGAGAAGTAAAACAAGCGGAAGGCGAATTTACAGAAAAAAGAATAAATAAAAATCAACATAACAAAGGTAAATAGGGAAAACGTTAACTCCTTGCTATCACAAAAGAGGCATCACAAAACCCGCAATAATTAACCCCCTCCCTCTCACGCAACAGTCGATTAGTTATGCATATCCAGACAGCCACTGATATCACAAGATTTTTTCAATCCCGGTCAATAAGTGAAACCTCCGGAAAGACATCTACGCCACCTTCTTTGGAATAAACGACACTTGAAAACATACAATGTATTTAAAAACTTACAACCACAACAGAAAAGAAGAAGAAAATATTGAATCAATTTAAACGCGCTAAAATAAGATGCTAAACATTAAAAATAAAATAACGGGCTTTGGAAATGGGTGAGGATAAAAGATTCTGAATGAGTCTCGCAGGAAGAAATGGTGGTGGGTCACATTTTAAGATATGTTGGTTTGGATAATTTGTTAGCGAAATTTACAGACGAACACAAACATACTAGAAGGAGAGAAAGATATGTATAAATGAGTAAAGTAACAGAATATGTAGAATGGTAATCGGTATGTTGAAATTGTAAAATTACCTCAGGAAAGAATTCTGGTAGATGGGGGATTGCATCAAATCCATTGTTAGACAAATCACAGAGAAAAATAAGTAGAAGAAAAACACGAACAAATTATAATAGTAGCAGGAATAACTAGGTTAAAATGAAAGATAATGTTAACAGTGAGAACATAAAAAAATAAGCTGCAGACAAATAAAACACAAGACAAACAAAATATAAACAGCAGTCAAACAAAAGATAAACAGCATACAAACAAAAAATAAACAGCAGACAAACAAAAAATAAACAGCAGACAGACAAAAAATAAACAGCAGACAACAAAGAATAAAAACACACAAAAACATAGAAATACAAGGTACAAACAAACAAAAACACAACAGTTTGCTCTGAAAACACATTATAACGGTTTCTCTGCTAATCACATTTTGATACATCTCCAGCGTCTAAAGATAGAATAAATAGTAGAGAAAAAGTGAATTTGGTAACCGTCCGCATATTTTAATTTCTTGGTTCCTATCTCAGCTGCTCCAACTTACGACCACATGTACTGTTTCTGCCACGATTTACCAGCGGCGAGGCCAGATTTTATTCTATTACCGTCTTCCACCTTCCGGCCCACAAAGCACGGAACGCGAGGCACTGCCAAAAATTCCCGCCCGCCCGTCCGCCCGTCCGCTGGCTTCCAGGCGCCGAGATAGCACTAAATATCGTAAGCTTCACGGAACAAATTTGCATTTTAATCTCTGCTAATTAAGAACGTGCTTCCAAAACGCCTCTGCGCTGCCTTTCTCGAAAACTTAAGGAAAACAATGTAATCAATTCGCCTCCCTTCAGAAATCCTCCACGTGCTGTCTAATCTGCTGCCTCCCCCTGAATAATTAACACAGCTTAAAGCCCGACTGCAGAAATAACATCACGGCAGGTAACAAAAAATGAATTAATGAGCATTATCAGACATTTTTAAACATTTAGCGCAGTGAATAGACGCCAACAACCTCGAGAAACAACCCTTCCCGTCACGAATCAACAAAATGAAGAAAAAAAATCTAACCAAAGGCGTTTTACAACCTATTTATTCTTCTTATCATGACATGCCCGATTCCATGCGTAGGTGTTTAGTATGGAAGATATACCCAACCATGGCAAACTCTCTTGGTAAGATGGACAGGGATGGCTTCACGTTGTCTTTCCAAGTGTGTTATTGTAGGGGTGGATGACTGTGTGTTCAGTATAAAGTGTTGTTTGTGTTGCGTAGTGCCGGTTCTAGGAATTTTCCGAGCCGGGACAAAAACTGAGAGATTGCAGCCCCTTCGATCATGATTTTGCCACCCACATGTGGTCATTCCATGTGTCGCCGCCACCCCTATTATCACTCATTGTTGCCAGTAGTGGAGCTAAAGAAAAGGTCACCACAACTTAAATTTGCCGCCCCCCTGAAGTTGCCGCCCGGGGAAAGCATTCCGGTTACACCCCCCACTCCTCCAGAGCCGGCACTTTTGTTGCATGAAATCGGAGAGATGGAGAAGGTGAAACACGATTCGAACCCGTTCAGGTCTACCTACCCCCATTGTCGTCACTCCATGTGTCACCGCCACCCCTATTATCACTCATTGTCACCAGTATGTCGCCAATAGTGGAGCTAAAAAAGCTAGCTTCAACTTAAATTTGCCGCCCCTCTGAAGTTGCCGCCCGGAGCAAGCGTCACGATTTGACCCCCCCCTCCCCAGAGCCGGCACTGGTTTTGCAAGAAATCAGAGAAATGAAGGAGGGTAAAACACGGTTCCAGCCCGTTCAGGTTTATTCTTCCGAAAAAAATCGAGGGGCTGCCAGGCTTAATATCCCCATTCAAGGACGAATCGCCGTCAGTAGTGTGAATTGTGTCCCACCACATCTCCCACCCTGCCGTCCAAGTTCTGATGATGAAAATTTCTTCATTTACATGGACTCTAATGTGTTAACCCCGAGTTATCGCCGGACACCATAACGGTGCCACAACCAACTCAACCAAAGGAACTAGTTGTAGCTTACAACAGAACACCAGTATTCCATCAAGGAATTGCTCAGATACTGCTAAACAGACATTTTTTAAATGTTGATTCTGGCACGATTCCTGCACTAAGGCCATAGCAGCAGCTTCTCATTCCTGGTCCTCAATCTCCTCTTGGTTCTAATAATCAGCTAATCCACAAGTCAAAAAACTCTAATAAAAAAACTATACCTAAAGGTACACACTTTGACAATAAATTTGGCCGCCACTGAAAAATTCTATCACTCTTATTTTGCAAAATCTGACATAAATGTCATCCCAGGAAACAGAAATGTAATACTGGCAAGCCAGTACTGCGTTATTGTTTCTTAGGATGACATTGATGCCAAATTGTGCAAAATAAGAGTGATAAAATTTTTCAGCAGCGGCCAAATTTGTTGTCAAAGTGTGTACCTTCTTGTTTCATATAGGTAGGCTATATAATATAAGGCCATTTAAGGTGTATCGGTACGTGGTATCTGTTGTAATGGAATGCTTTTACATTGTCGATATATCAGGCATTCAATGAAGTGTAAAATGCACAAGAAACGCCTCGTTTTTTGAAGACGGGATGGTGCAGTCCTTGACATCAAAGGAAATTGCTCATGATTTCTCACCTGGAGTGATCTCGGGATACCATGGGAAACCGAAATCTGAATGAAGGGACGGGGATTTGAACCCGCTTCCTCCCGAATGCGAGGTCAGAGCGTTACCGCTCACCCACCACTCTCGGTTGGTGAATCGGAACCATTGCTGTTGATTGTCCTAATTAACTATTGCGTTAACATTCTGAAATTTGGTTGCTTTTACGTGACACGATGTTGCATAATGCCATTGAAACAGGGGAGTATTGTAAAAACTACAGGGGAATCCGGAAAGGGTATCTAAATACAAATGCCAAAAAACAGTCAAATTTGAGTTGCACAGACAGAAAAATTAAAGTTTTGTATGATTAGATAGAAGAGGAATTAGGAGAGGAACTTTATAGTCCAAGGAAAAATTCTACTGCTTGGTCCGTAAATAGACGAAACGTATAAGAAACATAATACCACATAACATTCTATAGTCGATATATAAAAAGGGAATCTTAAAAACCGTTAATGGAGCTTTGAAGAATTGGACACTGAGGAAATACCTTCAGTATTACTAGGGTATTTTCCTTTTATTTGATAATTGGACCATAAGGGAACGTCCATAAACTACGTAGCTCGACTTATTTTTATTTTTTTTTAAGGGGGAGAGGTTGGTTGGAAAGCTACGCTGGGCTACGTGGGGGGAGGGGGGGGGGTAGTTCCGAGTCAGGGCACGTAGCTTTCAAATTCATATTATTTGTCACATTTAAAATGAGGTACAGAACACGCAACAGCATGTGAATATTTATTTCCGTCATTTAATTATCTCTGTATGTAATTTACGATAGCCTGACAAGAGAAAACCGTACAAAATGTCTTCTGGAATCAATAGGGGAAAAAGCAACGTGCTACGTGGGGAGGGGTGAGCTACGTGGTTTGTGGACACTCCCTAACTAACACAGCTGTTACACTCTTGGTAATTACTTGACAAAACTACCGTACGTTTGTGTAATATGTGGGTTTATTAAAATGTATTATCCCTCAAATGTCATTTTGACCACTACACCACGAGATAGTAGCAGGTAAAGCTTTATTTTATTTATCTATTTATAGTTTTTTTTGCTTTTGGCTTTACCTCTTGTCGACACCGAGGTCATTAGAGGCGGGATGGGACGGGGAACAAGAAACGGTAAAGAATTCGGCTACGGACTTTTTAAAGGAAGCATCCCGGCATTCGGCTGGAATGATTTGCGAAAAACCATGGAAAATCCAAATCTGGATGCCTTACGGAGATTCGAACCAGCGTCCTCCCGAATGCGAGGCCATAGCGTTAACCACTCACCCGCCACGCTCGGTGCAAAGCTTTAAAATAAGAGTCTCAGGTAAGGTTCGGTCCAATATCTAGTGAGGCTCCGGAAGAACAGTCATCAACAACTTTGGAGCTGGACAATGGACTCCCAAGTCTTCAGTTTCCAATCTTAATCTAACATCTAAAATGTTGCTATCGAAAAAATAAGATTGATTATATATGAAGTGTCGTAGCTACATGATGATTGCGTACAATCTTATAATACACTTTGGTAAAACCCACCGACAGCTGTGAGTTTTATTTCATTTTAAATATCACGAACCAAGATTCTTTCTGAAAGTATTTTACGTCAAACGCGAAATCTAACATATAATACATGTGGTAGATAACGTTGTTTGCAGAATAAATTGTTGTTACGTTCAGCTCCATAAGCATCAATCACAGTAAATATCAACTCTTTTTTTTTCACTTCGTGCACGGCAAAAAAGTCAATGTTATTGGCAAGGAACCATCGTTTCCTATATTCAGGCGCCATCTGAGAGTGGATTCCGTAAAAAATGGAAAGCATAAAATCTCAGTACCCCATATTTGTTACGAATTTACATATATTTGTATGAATCATCACATTTTAATGGAATTTTGTATTTCTCCTTTGTCCGGCAAGAATTTTGTCCACAATCGGACCACTTAAATTCGTAAGTCAACTTTTCAAAATAACACAAATTCACATACAACTAATAAAAAGAAAATCACCGTAAATATATCCGTATGCTTCAAAGATTTTACAAAAATAAATTTCCAACAGAAATACGAACGAAAATTTATTTACACCGAAAACCGGAGATTTATTTTTTTAGGGCTTTACACCTTGTAGAATGCATTATAATGGTAAGGAATTCAGCCATGGTCTTTTGAATGTACCATCCCGGCATTCGCTTGGAGTAATTTGGGGAAACCATGGAAAACCTAAATCTGAATGACCGGACGGGGATTCGAACCCATGTCCTCACGAATGGGAGGCACGAGTGTTACCGCTCACACACCACGCTTGGTAAGGTTTCGTCCCAAAATTCGTTTTTACGTTTTGTTTGTAGCATTTTACTGTTCCAGTTGAGTTCGTATAAGTATTAATTAATTCTATTTGCTGCTGTGTTGTTAGTAAATATATTTAGGACAACAGAGAATGAACGTATCATTAAGAATATCACTTCTGGCGTGGACTTAAATCCGAATAATTCCATCCGTGAAGACAGAACATCAGTACAACAAAACAATACGAATCGTACATTGAAAGTCAACTGGGAGATGTTATGTTTTGATATCAACTATCTTGTCGTGAAATAAAGGAAAGTTACCACACGAGCGTGGTGGGTGAGCGAATAACCCTCTCGCCTCGCATTCGGGAGGACTCCGGTTCGAATCCCCGTCCGGGCATCCAGATTTGGGTTTTCCATGGTTGCCCCATATCACTCCTGGCGAATGCCGGGATGCCTCCTTCAAAAATGCCATGGCCAAATTGCTTCCCGTTCCTAATTCCCAGTCCCATCCCGCCTCTAATGAACTCGACGTCGACGAGGCGTCAAGCCTAAGTAAAAATAAAAAGAAAGAAAGTTGCTAATTATAAAATTCAATCAAACACATTTAAATTTCAATTGTCAGACTCTCTACCTACTATCTCCAGACCTGTATAAAATATTTACGATTATAATAATTTTTTTATCAAACTATAATTTTACTTTTCGAAGTTCAATATAAGAAACCTTTTACCAAGGAACATGATGTTCAGCTGCGATTTATAAACTGTCAACACTTACAACTTTCATTTTATCTTTAGTGGTGGATATTTAAAATTTATTCTTATGCACAATTAACTTCCACTTGTATTCTTCACAGTTATTTTATTGTAGTATTATTGGTATTAATGGTACCACGAAGAAGAGAGGCAGGGAAGTCTGATTATTTAAAAAATGTGCCACAAAAAAGCTGTGTTCATAATATCGAAGTTACAATTCTATCAAGGTAGACTTTCACAAAATACATTTAGCAAATTCCCCACTGTATCAGTGCTATGGGGAGTCGGAGGCTGATAGGAATCACCTCTTTTTCGGATGTAAGAGATAGAAAGAAGAATCAGACACGCTCTGGAAAGATTTAAAGCAATGGGATACAAGCTACCCGGTCAGTGTAGATCATCTCCTTGCACTAGGAAACGTCTCATCATATGAGAGAATGGCGCGTGCAAGGAACAACATAGAAAAATAACTGGATGGAACCCATTCCACTTCTCAGAATTGTAAACAATTATCATTTATAGAACTCTATACTTATACTATTTTATTGTTCAAAATTTTATTTGAAATGTTTTATAATAATTATAACTTTTACATGTATACAAACTGCTGGATTATTTTAATCTCTGAGTAAATACTTCTGTAGCTTTTTTAATTAAATTTATAATGTACCGTTAAACTCCTCTAATAATGTTTATGTCCTTAACATGTACTACAAAAATTACTATTTCTGTTATATAATCCGATAACTATGAACTGAACTTATAATATGAACAGTGACTACTATGTATGTGTTTTGGGTATGTGTGTATTTATATATATATATATGTGTATGTATGTGTGTGTGTGTGTGTATGTATGTAATATACATGTAAATAAGCAGCACTAAGAGTAAAGTACCTTTACTGTATGGCCATCAGGCCCAGTGTCAATAAAGATTAAAAAAGCCTGATTACTTACATTTGGCAGCATGACAAGTCGAATATTGCTAACTGCAATAAAATCGAAAGGAGATCCCCATATGTTCCTGTCATCTTAATGTCATTCCACTGTCATAATTTTGAATTTCAGTTATCTTAAACGGAAATAATTCACAAAACGGTTTTTAAGTTAAAAAATCATCGCTTTCGAAAGCAGAGGAAACTTCTTTCGCAGAGAAGTGCCTTTGTACATTGGTAATTACAACCCTGAGGTGTGAGGGACAATGAACGGGAAGAAATTCGGTCATGGCATTTTGAAGAGAGCATCCTGGCACACGGCTGGACTGATTTCAAGAAACCACTGAAAATAGAAATCTGAAGGGATGGAGATTCAATCCCACGTCCTCACGAATGCTTAGCCGGAGCGTTACAGCTCACTTAACAGGCTCGAAGCGGGTGAACAGTGTGTGGGATTGTGTAAAGTATACGTATATTGGTAATGAGATAGGAAAATCAGGAGTTGTACTTGAAAAGAAATGATGACTTTTATATGTATACTAGCTTTTGATTTCAGGCATTTGAGAGAGGAAGAATTTTGTTTCTTATGTTTCTTACACAAGGAGGACAGAGACTGCAATAAATTACAGAGAAATAATGTGAACACCTCAAAAAACGCAAACTATTTAAAGTAAAATTTCTTGAAATGTTGTAGCAAGTGTCTAGGGAGGGGGATATGAGGCTGTATGAGAGAGGTTAGAACATTTCGGTTGCAAAACTTTGGTCGGTCCATTGGTTTAATATGGTGGTGTAGTTTGAGACCAACATTTAGGGTATCAAATACAGGACTTGGAGGGCATGCAAATAAGAGCAGCTAGATTTGTGTGTGAAAATTGTCGCAGGATGCAGTCAGTAACTTTTACAATAAAGGAGTAGGATTGGGATTCATTGGAAGACAGGAGGAGGGTGGATAAATGTGTCAGGGATTCGAACAAATTATCAAGTGAAGTGATGAGTAATTTACCAAAAACGCTGAAGGACTTCAAGATTAAAATTCGGAAATCGCAAAAGTAAAGGGGGGGGGGAGGAATTTAACTCACATTATTTAAGATAATAAAAAATAAAAAAGGGTAATTAGATAACTAAGGTAATTGCCGCCGGAGCATGTGCTCCATGCAATTAAATTAATAATAATAAATATTCATAAAAATTAATCTAAAATGTTATTCATAAAAACAAAGTTTTTCTTGGCATTTAGAATTTATGAAATGCTCTCGGGTAACTATCCGTGTTAAGGAAGTGTTATCACAGGATACGTCGGCGATCACAATCACTGTCGCCATATGCATGGCGGCAGTGATTGTGACCGCGGAAATATCGTTTGATAACGCTTCGTTCATTCGATCTGTTCCTCGAAAGCATTTCATAGCTGTTTTATCAATATTATCTTCTATCCGGCCATCAAAGGACCGTTTGACACCAACAGTCTGTTTTAGTCAGGTTGCCAGTGTGAATCATGAGAAAGAGGGAAGGACTTGTGTCCTGCCCGACTTCGACCCGGCCCTGATAGACCCGCGTATTTAACCTATAGGAGGAAGCCTATGTTGCCATCTTTCTGCGAAACATCTAACTTTCTATGTTTAGCATGTGTACTTTTTTTAGATGTTTTGTGAGATGCGGAAATTGGGACCGTCCCAGCATTAGGCTAGATGATTGAGGGATACCGCCAGATAACCGCAATCACGACAGACGGTACGCAAGGACTAAAACACAAACCTGGTCCCATTGCACCTCCCCGATCTAGTATGCGCCGTCTTAACTGGTGCGTTAATCGATAATAATAATCAACTTATCACTAATTCTGCGTTGCAATGATGTCATCCTTTACTTTGTGGGTTTAATGATTTGTAGTGCCTTACTGTTGATGTGAGTTGTCAGTCAGTAATGTCTGTTCATAGGGTAACGAATATTAATTTCGGTGTGTGCTAGCGAGTCTAGCAGAAGCGAGTATTTGAGTGCGTCTAACAAGTGTCTGTCTCGACTCTCATCTATCACTGGCTGTCGACCGCGCCGCCGGGGAGGGAGGAGCCGCTCGGCGCCCCCACAGATGGCAGCACTGCGGCTGCTCGCGGGCGCCGCCACCAGGAAGCGCTGGCGTCGCCAAACAGACGCGCCGGAGCACGTGTCCGGCTGGCTGGCGTCGACTCGGAAGGGCGTCGCGGCGGTACAGCCGGTCCAAAGCGTCTGCAGTAAGCTACACGACTGCCAAAGATTTCACAGCTTGCCTTTCCATGTGCCTAACATAGACGGTATATTAATCTGGTTATCGATTAATTTCGGCAATTGTTGAAGATTAAATTTTATAATTAAATGGCCTATACGCGTTCCGCCCCTATGTTGTGGGACTTAGGTGAAACAAATACAAGCTTTGTTTAGCAAATATGTGTAAATTGGTGTGAAAACGTTTACTGTACCAACATGCCAACAACTATGGCTTGAAAAATAACTGGCACAATGTTCACCTAGAACTTAAATAAAGAAAAGGCTCGTAAAGTGCTAGGGCTGTTGATATTTTTTAAAAATATTGGATATTCGATATATCGATATTTTAAAAAGTATCAATATCGGCTGTCGATATATCGGAAAAAAGTATATCGATATACACAGACGGAAAAAAAAATCCCAACACCAAGAAAAAATTATTGTAGAGTAATGAAATTTGGACAATGCATTTGTCAAGTTAACATGTTTAATTGATTAAATTTTCAAGATCACAGGTTAATTTAAGCTCAAGAAAATGCATTTCAAATGTGAAATACTGTTAAATTAATAGCCGGTGTAACCTCCAGAATTTTGAATGCAAGCCTGCAAACGTGAATGCATTGTGTCATACAGGTTTCGAATGTCACTTTGTGGTATGGAGTTCCATGCTTGTTGTACTTGTGCTGTCAATACTGGGACGGTCAGTGCTGGCTGTGGATGATGCTGGAGTTGTCGTCCAATGATATCCCATACGTGTTCAATTGGAGACAGATCTGGTGATCTCGCAGGCCAAGGTAACATGTCGACACTCTGTAGAGCACGTTGCGAGACAACAGCGGTATGAGGGCGAGCGTTATCCTGTTGAAAAACTCCCCCTTGAATGCTGTTCATGAATGGCAGCACTACAGGTTGAATTACCAGACTGACGTACAAATTTGCAGTCAGTGTGTTTGGTATAACCACAAGAGTGCTCCTGCTGTCATAGGAAATTGCTCCCCAGACCATGACTCCAGGTGTAGGTCCAGTGTGTCTAGGCCGCAGACAGTTTGGTTGCAGGCGTTCCCCTGGCCTCCTTCTGACCAACACTCGGCCATCACTGGCACCAAGGCAGAACCTGCTTTCATCAGAAAACACAACAGATCTCCACTCCGTCCTCCAATGAGCTCTGGCTTGACACCACTGGAGTCGCAAACGGCGATGGCTTGTAGTCAGTGGAATGCACGCTACAGGGCGCCTGGCTCGGAGCTGTCCTTGAAGTAACCGATTTCTAACAGTTCGTTGTGTCACTGTGGTACCAACTGCAGCTCGAATTTCTGCCGCAGACGCAGTACGATGCGCCACAGCTGTACGCCGAATACGGCGGTCTTCCCTCTCAGTAGTGCCACGTGGCCTCCCGGAACCCGGTCTTCTTGAGGCAGTACCATCCCTTGACCACTGCACCCAACAATCATGCACAGTGGATACATTCCGGCCAAGTCTTTCTGCAATATCGCGAAAAGAAAATCCACCTTCTCGTAGCCCTATTACACGACCTCGTTCAAACTCGGTGAGCTGTTGATAATGGCTTCTTCGTCTTCTTAAAGGCATTCTTGGCTAACATCAACTCACTATGTCAAATCTCAGCGGTAAATAACGTTCACAAACTTTACAGCGCGTATTTAAAGCAAACCTGATTTGCAAGCTCTGAGTAGCGCTACTAGCGCCACACTTATGCGCGAAGCGCGAAATTTGAATCGATGTCATCTTTCAGATGTATAAACACGCCTACCAAATTTCGTTTATCTAACACAAGTCTTTCTTGGTGTTGGGATTTTTTTTTCCGTCTGTGTATCTACACTTTTATTAATGCGATTTCATAAAATCAAATCTTGTACAAATAAGGCTGTCTATTGATAAATAGATGTGAGAAATTGTTCTTGGTCAAGTTTTCACTTACGAATGGTTTCTCTTGGTGGTGAAGATTGTTGAATTTTTTTAAAAAAATTTGATCATTATATTCATCAAAGTTAGTAAAATTTGTAAAACTCGAAAGTGGTTCGAGAAAAATCTTATATCGTGTATTTTTAAGATTGATAAGCAATACAGTTGAGGCATTTATTTTGGTAGAAGCATGCATTATGGATAAATTACATAACATTTTTTCGTAAGATTTCTTTGTGCTGTTTTAGTTTTGTGTGTTGATAGCTTATTCTGAATTGTCTTACTTTTCTTGCTTTCTAATTAGCAACTATTTGTTATTTATACTTCCCACTATTCCTGCTGGCACACAAAGCATAACAGAAATTTTAGGGACAGAGCAAACGAAATAAGATAACTTATTTTTTAAAATATCGACGACAGATTTCAGTATTGAAATATCGATATATCGTCCTGAAAAGTATCACTCATAAATATCGATATTTTCAATATTGATATATTATCAACAGTTCTATAAAGTGTACAAATAATGTTCCAGATAGGAATGTGAGGATTAAAGATATATCTTCACTGATGTTGCGCCACACCGTATGGGTGAAACACTTCCAGGGAGCAAAACGTATCAGTCTCCACAATAGTTGTTTGCAGACGGAGTTCTGTTTATTTTAAAAACATCCTCTGCTAAGGTAATGTTAATACTGTCTGGCGCCATTAACAAGGTATGCCTGTTCGAGAGCAGCTGATGAAAGAAATTCTCACCTTTGGAAAATTATAGAGCACGATTGGAGAGTTGATGGTGTACATTTCCTAATCAACAGAAGCTCTAAATCCAAAAACCTCTTACCACATTGCTTTTGGGGTGAGGGTGTACCCTCTTCATAATGATTCATTAATTCATCTTTGGATTCCCCTTGACGTAATGTACGAGAGACTGGTGAGAAAGCCCATTATTTCATTACCAATGCTCAAACAGCTATCGAGATGAGTGAATGAGGGAGTGATATTAGGAAATTATACAGTAGTTATGGACCCCCCGAAAAAACAACTTGGTTATGAAATTCGATAATGATTATTTCATTTCGTAGCAATTTGACGTCATGTCAAACGCTGGTTGACTGTTCATTGTCTTTGTTTCCTGATTGTGGAAGGTATTATTAGACAGCTGTTCTCCGAATTAATTACATCTTCTATGACTAGTAACACAACGAGCATAGCTTCGTAGAAAACGACTTCTGAGACCTGTCTGCTAAAAGGGGCATCATAGCTTTTGTCTCATTTGATATTGACGGTTCCGTTACGAAAAAGTCAAGGAACAACGGAACTAAACACAGATCAAAGGTTGCGACAGCTACAGAAATAAGGCCAGGCAGGCCAAGGAATCCTTGTACAACAGTAAGTCGAAAATTCGAAAATATTTCACGTAAGTATTGAGGACGTCATCTTGACACAGAAAAAGGGATCCTAAAATTAACGAGGTAAAATTTCTGGCCTCGCATTCGGGAGGACGGTGGTTCGAATCCCCGTCCGGGCATTCAGATTTGGGTTTTCCATGGTTTCCCTAAATCACTCCAAGAAAATGCAGGGAGGCTTCCTACAAAAGGCCATGGCCGAATTTCTTCCCGTTCCTTGTTCACAATCCCATCCCACCTCTAATGACCTCGACGTCGACGAGGCGTAAAGCCATAAGTAAAAAATAATTGAGGTCAATTTTTTTCTTTTTTGTTTATGGATTTAAGCCTTGCCGATGCCTAGATCATTAGTGATGTAAAACGATTGGAATTGAGAAACTGGAAGGAAATTAGCCATAACCTTTTGACGGAACCATCCCGACATTCGCCTGGAGTGATTTCAGGAAAACTTAGAAGATCAAAATCTGGTTTAGAAACCGAATGTTGCCGCTCACTAGCTACGCTTTGTCTAAGTGAAACAATTAGTTTTTTATTATTACAATTAGGCGTCATACTCGTAAATACCAATAATTTTGCATAATGTCGTCAGAAAATTATTTAAAATCGCGATCTTTGAAATTTGTAAACTTTTCGCGATTTTTCAGTCATACTTACTGACCTCATAGCAAAAACGCTCAGAATCAAGCAATTAAAGTTACAAATTATGTGAATACCATTAAAACGTTCCCGAGTTTATTGTTATTTGTTTATCTCTTTCTTCCAGCTTCATGCAATAACATCTACATAGATTTTGATGGTGTTTTCACACTCAGAAAGCTTGGCGTCTTATCTACAATCTTATGTATGTTCTACAACTTTACGTCACCAAACGCCTGAGCGTGATATTAAAATCTGTTTTGTAAATCAATATTTTTTTTTACCTATAATCTGAGATAACTCGAAAACTACTGAATCAATTTTGACAGGGATCTCACAGTTTGAAATTTTAGATTCTGAATTCCAATTAGAAGCATGTCTTATCGCACTACGTTATGGCGTAACATAAAATCAAAATCTTTCCCGGGTATCAAATTCTTTCAAATTATCCTCTGGTATATCTTAAAAGTTACCAAAGTGATTCTGTTCTCATATTTTGAAAGCTTGTGGTTTGGTATAAACTTTGAACCGTACATAACCACGTTACCTTAATATGAGACACAACTGAATGTTCATATCTAATTAAATCAGTATTTTTTTAAGTGACACGGAATATTGACGATTCTTTGTTTAGCTACTGGGTATTCGGTCTCTACGTAATATAGATAACTAGCTCAGCGAGATACCGAGTTAGACTGATAACGAATTCATGGATTCTCAAAGATGAATTCATATGATGCCAATTGTTGACGGAAATTAAGCTAGGTGGGTGAGCGGTAACACTAGAGTTTGGATTCTGGAGGATGAGGGTTCGAATCCCCGTCCGGCCATCCAGATTTAGGTTTTCCATGGTTACCTAAATCACATCAGGTGATTGACGCAATAGTTCCTTCATAATGACACTGCCGAATTCATTGCCTAAAGTCCTTTCCCGCCTCTAAAGTCCTCAACATCGACGAGACAAGATGATGATGCTGAGTAAAATTTGCAATTAGTTACATTTTTTCTTGAAAATGTAGGTACCAACGCGGTGATTATTAAAGCAGCAATGCTCTTATCATTAGAGCAATATATATATATTTACTTATTGCTTTACGGCTCGTCGACGATTGAGGTCATTAGAGGCGGGATGGGACTAGGGACAACGAACGGGAAGAAATTCTGCCATGTCCTTTTTAAATCCCGGCATTCGCCTGGAGTGATTTTGGGAAATCGTGGAAAACCCAAATCTGTGTGCCCGGACGGGGATTCGAACTAGCGTCCTCCCGAATGCGAGGCCAGAACGTTAACCGTTCACCCACCACGCTCAGTGCAGTATAAAAATGTTAACTGAACCACTATTTAATTACTTATGGCTTTAAGCGTCGTCAACATCGAGGTCATTAGAGGCGGGATGGGATTTGGAACAAGGAACGGGAAGGAATTCTACAATGGCCTTTTGAAGGAAACACCTGGAGTGATTTGTGGAAACCATTGGAAAACTCAAATCTGGATGCCCGGACGGGAATTCGTACCCGCGTCCTCCCGAATGCGAGGCCAGAGCGTTGAAGCACTTCTTACACTGTTAATTCGTCACATAATTCTTATCAGATGTTATTGAATTGATGAATATAATCTACAAATCTACGACAGAACGACCAGAGCCTACCTGGCTCAAGTGGAAAAAATCCACAGGCAATTAATTCCTCCTTGGTACACGTGGTGTTAGCTATTAGATCTGCTCATACGCAGCTAGCAAAAGTGTTTCGAAATATGTAAGTTATCGGCAGTGGACTTCGCTTCCACCGATAATACAACAGACCTGGGCTGGAGTGACGCATGCAGACGTGCAAACCGAGCGCAGCTACTATTTACCTACACACTGCAATATGCATCTGACTTCTCAGTTACCTCTGAATCTTAGCCTTCACAATATGTCCGGACCAAAACTGTAGTTTTCTTTTTACAAAACAGAAATATTTAGTGTGTTAATTAGCACCATTAGCACCATACATAAATTTAAATGTCTCTTCCGTCATAAATCAATTAGAAAAACTGATACCAAAATTAAATAGTTTCAAAATTTTGACCGAGTTTAGGAGCTGAGCGGGTTAGGTCCAAGCTAGTTATTGGGGTGGAAACGGGTTCGATCCTCGGCTTGGCAATATAGATTTGGTTTTTCCAAGTTTTCTCGAAATCAATATAGAAGGATGATTGGACTGTTCGTTCATAAAGTCATCAAGGAATTTCCCTCCTTTCCTTGTTCCACAATTAGTCCTTTTCCCGTTTTAACGGTTGGAATGTCGACTAGGGGTAAATCCATAGCTGTTCTTCTTTTCGATCCGAACAACTGGGACCACGTGCGACCGGTCCCCTGTTTTGTACAGGTGGTCAATGTGAATCATGAGAGATGGAAGGACTTGGGTCCTGCCTGAATTCGAACAGGGGTTGTTAGACTGGTTTCAGATTTTACCCCTCGTCGAGGTCATTACAGGGGATTGTTAGACTCGGCGTGTTTAACCTGCGTTGCCATCTGTCCTCGAATCTTGTAACTTACTGTGTTCTGTTTGATAAGTGCATTTTTGTTTGTGTAATTTATACTTTATGAGGCGGAGATGGAGGGTACCGTACCAACACTGGGCTACATCATGGTTTCCCAACCCATCCTGAGGGGTCCGCGGACGAAATAAAAATAAAATTAATAATTACAAAAACATTAATGGAGGCGTGGGAACACGTGAACTATGGCCACAATGTGTGAGATGCGAGTCGAGTTATCAAATCACAGTTCTAGAATAGTCAGTTTGCAATTATTATTACTATTGTTAAGGGGTCCGTGGCTAATCTCAGTCGTTGCTACTATTCGACGTTTCAGTTTCCATCTATCATCTTCTTCAGGGTCAAACAGTCTGCTGATGAATCTACAAGAGACTGATAAAACCCTAAAAACGGAACGACGGATACTATACAGATTGATACAGCATAAAAAACACCAAATAATTTAATTAATGCCCTGTGGAGTGTTGTTTTCTCAGTGAGGCCTACTGAAAAAGTGTTTCGTTTGTTTTTACAGTGTGTCGATGCCTATTTTTGTTTCTTGTATTCACAATGTTCAACGCTTATCTCTTTTCATTTATCTCGATTACCCGTTTTTTTCTCGGTTACCCTTATTAGCTGATGTAGAGTATCGCGCAACATAGGCCTATGTAAAACCAAATTTCTGTCATATCAATCCCCCGTTTATCATCTTCAAAGAAAGTACTTCTCACAATTGCACATTTGTAGAAGGATTATTATAAGTGCAATGTTGTTGCAGGCCAAGTCTCCACAGTTGCTTAATTAATTACCATTTGAAAGATAACGCCAATGCAACTGTTTAATTCATTTGGCGTTATCTTTCAACTGGTAATTATTATAAGTATTTACAATTTAATTCATACTGCTTGACTACTACGTGGAAGCTCTGCCGTGTATCATGATGAACTACACTCACTTGGTTTCAGCACCTCTTTTACTCATTTCTTATACGCTCTAATCGATTCCCAGAATTTCATGACGAATGTCACAATTTGATTCTTTATAACTATTTTACTTATTATATGACTCCGCACCATATAGGGCGTGGGGGGGGGGAGGCGGTGAAATCTCACCAAGGGGAATGGGAGGTCAACGGAAATCTTACGTAAGGTTTGGAAATTCTTGAAGGACAGTAGCTATATTTTTTGGTTTTGTTTTAAATGTCTACAAACGGCGCAGATGTCGACTTTAGAGGGTATCAGGATCTAGAAACCGACTTTACAGGGGGTATAACCACCCTCAGAAGCAGTAGATCTAAAAAAAAAAAGTGTTTCAACAAACTGCGAGGCCGATTATCAAGGAGAAGGAGGGGGGGGGGTCTCATCAAAATCTCACGTCATTTTTTTTGGGGCGGGAGTGTCCGGCCAGGACTCACCAAGTCTCACCAAAAAGGGGGAGGGGGGAGGTCCCGAATTCCAGAAAAAGATCTCACGTCATTAATGGACGCCCCCTAAGAGGATAATACACCCTAAAATAAATTAAAAGCTAGTCAAGAACCAGTATAAATCGACGTAAAAGACTTGTTAAGGTGGACGTTATAGTAATGGTAGAGAGGAATGCAATTCCCTTCCTCCGTTCCGAGCATGGTGGGTGAACAGTCAACTCTCTAACCTCGCATTTGGGAGGATGCCGGTTCGAATCCTCGTCCTGACATTAGGTTTGGGTTTTCCATGGTTCCCCAAATCACTCCAGGCGAATGCAAAGATATGGTGTGCACATAGGCCTAGGAGCTTTTTCCTACGTGACTGGGCAGATTAGTGCTACTCTAAGCTCAGTCGGTGCATACCCGTCGAACGAACTGGAATCTTGCAACCATGTGCATGTAACCCCTTCGACGTCAAAGAGCGGCGCAGTATCAGCAAGTGAAGAGTTCCAACGTTGCAGAACGATTGGTCTCTGGTAAACGGATTTGTCGTAACGTGACATTGCGGCTCAAACAGGGCACGCTGCTATGACAGTGATTCGTGTATGAAACCGGGTGGACAGAACAGGGCTGTACGCAGTGACGAACGAGTACTGGACCACACAATCTGGTCACAGTGCAGGATGGCGGCCATCTTGTCCTCATGCCGTAATCGACGGAACGGCTTCGTCCGGAGTGAGGTCCCGACCATAGAGCATTGCAACGGATGTGGACATTGTATCGGCTTCCATTGACAACAAACCACTAACTTCTCAACCTGAAATTGACACACGAAGTCACTGACTGCCTTGCTGAGAGGCAAAATATAGTGTTTTCGGACGAATCACTTCTCAACTTTCCCCACAGTGATGGCTGTGTACGTGTTAGACTCTTCCGTGGAGAACGCAATCAGGCAAACTGCTTTGTTGGGTGACATATCGGACAAAAACCAAGCGTGATGGTTTTGGTCGCCATTGGCTATGACATACGATCTGGCGTCGTAGGTACTGAGGGCAACATGAACATCAACCATTAAGTCGGACAGGTTTTAGACCGGAAGGCAGCACCAAACGGCCATAGTTCCGCAGGACAATACGCTGCCTCATGTGGTGAGGATTGTGGAAGTTTTTAAGTGAAAACTTCTTTAGGTTGGGGGTAAATCTATGAATTCGCATCACCGACATGCAATGACGAGTAGCGCGTGTGATATGCCTGTTGGAGGCGCTTTTTCGAACACACAGTTTTTATTAGATTTTAATGGAATTTTCTATAGCCTACGTACAATGTAAAACAAATACAAAAATACTTTTCACGTTTGATTTACAAAAACTTAAACCCACTCCACCTTTCCCCCCTCACCTTAATATCTATCATCGCTGTTCCTACAAATCAACAGTTTTTATCCGATTTGGATAGTACTTAGCACACGTAAAATCAAAATAAGGCGATATGGTAGCTCAGCGGTTAAGGTGCTTGGTTCTGAAAGTTTCTCTCTCAAGTCGGGGGATAAAATCCCGTGGTGAGCACTAATTTTTAGAACATGTATTTGATTATATAATCAACGCAAAGGTCTCCCATGGTTCTGACTCCACGTTAACCAGTAGGCCCCTGAGGAAATGAACTGGCCTTCCTGCCTCTGACATAATAGCTTGGTACATCTCTTACGGGAAGATTCGAACAACCTTCGGGTTTTGGACTAAGTTAGATTTTTAGTTTTTGAGGCACATTTGGCGATTTTTTTTTGGGGGTGGGGGGCATATTAATTGCGGTCTGGTGACACGAAGGTTATGGCGTATGACTGAGGAACGAAAGATCCCCAGTTCGAATCCCTGTATCAGCGAGGATTTTCAGAGACCCTTAACCCGACTTTCGCCTCTGGCACGGCTTGCTGTGTAATGTGAAGTGCACCAGAACGCTTCCATGGTTCGGATTCCACGTTAAACTGTAGGTCTCCTAAACCTGGTAGGACTACCGGGTTAGGTTAAGGAGGCTAAGACAGGGGCGGAATATGCAGCAAATAGAAACCCTGGCACCGGTTCATTAAGACCACATGGAATTATTATTATTTAGTACATCTGTAGCTATAAGTATTAAGTGTTGAGAGTACGATATTCATAGTTTTCAGTTTTTACTTCTGCCGGCAGTCCACAATCACTGCCATCTGGATTTTTTTTTTCTTTCTGGAAGGACGGGTACTACTGCTTCCCTGTCCTGCATGTTCGCCTGACATCGCCGATCGAACGTGTATGAGATATGGTCCGTCGGCAAGTAGTTCTTTCTGATCCTTCTTCAACCACTGCCACGTTTTATTGGACACATCTACATACCGCGTGGCAATGTCATCTCTAGCAGCATATACAGGCTCTCTTTGATTCCATGTCACGTTTAGAGGGTCTGATTCCAGTCCGTGGCTACTTAATACTATACTGAATTCTCACGAAAGAAATTTTATTGCAATCACATGTATCCTACTTGATGTCGCAATTTTTACACACGGTAGTTTGTATGAGTGTGTTAACAGTATTGTTAAATGTAATGTTTGGTTTAGCACTTATTTGAATAGCGATATAGTAGGTTATCTCGCACGCATGGCTATCTTCCAATACGGTATGCTCTGATTCACTCTAAAGCAACAGACATGTGTTATCTATATTAGAAACATCCGTGTTTCCCTTGCAGGATTCTTATTCTGTTTTGAGCATTAATCAGGACGCACTAAATGTTCTCCAACTCGTAAAAATGGCTGTTGACCAAGATTTAGTGCTCTCTGAACGTGCTTAGGTGTACCATATATAGCTGGAGGAGTTGAGCTTATTATCAAATGTTATACGAAGATATTTACATTTCAAGTCTTCAACAAGCAATTCTTTCCCCACTTTGTAGTTATAATCAAAATGACTATGATTGAATACATTTCAAATTACACAACTTCTTATGAAAACTGTACGCACTTTTTGGTTGGGAGATGATATATAACTCTCAAATTGGACTCATCATTCACTGTCGTTACGGTGGAACAAAGAAATTGACTGACGGATCTAATACGACACAGAGATAAATATCACAGCATACAACGGGATTGATATCAAAGGTGACCTGAAGTTCGCTCAAAATGGGGTCTGCGTATTTCGTCGCCTGTTGTCTGAAGAAGCGTTAAAGTCATAGCAGATTAATGGCTGACTTGTGGAGGAGCGGACAAAGGGGAACGTATTTTATCACCGCTAAAAATAACATGTAGTTGTCCACTTGCGTTACGAATAATCTGCGCACTGGGTCATAAGGAAGTTAATCATGGTACAAATGACGAATTGAATTAAAGTTGTCCTAAGGATAGAAAACGGGTCTAGTAGCAATCGACCCTCGCGCAATGTGGACTCGGTGCTGTATGGGTGTACTTGCTAAGACGGCTTGAAAGTTTGACATTCTACACTTTAAAAAAGAAACAGACGGCCTTTGTGGGAATAAAGCGTTGTTGAAAGCCTGCTATAAAGACGTTAGCAACTTATTTAGAAGTACATCATTTTATACGCTTTATATTAGCTTGACCTGTATGTACGAGTATTTATATATACATATATGTATGTACACGTATGTATGTATGAATGTAACAGAATTTTTCAATTCAATTTTCGCCCACTTCCAGATGTCCGAGTAGTTTGAAATTTTGCACACATATTAAGAACCGGTGACAATACAATAATTTCATAGCAACGTCCTGCCATTATATTTACTTTGACATTAACAATAGGAAAGCAACAGAACCTGTCAATTCAATTTCACCCACTTTCAGATATCGGAATTGTTTGAAATTATGTATACATATGAAGAACCGGTGACAATACAATACATTCATAGCAATGTATCCATATTCTTATTACGTTGACAGTAACAATAGGAAAGTAATTGAATCTTTCAATTCAAATTTCTCCCCGTCCAGATTTCCGAATTGTTAGAAATTTTGCACATATATTAAGATCCAGTGACAACACAATAAATTAATATCTATGTCCTGCTATTCTTATTACTTAGACAGTAACAATAGGAAAGTAAAGGTATCTCTCAATTCAATTTGACGCACTTTTAGATATCTGTATTGTTTGAAATTACGCACACGTATTAAGAACCGGTGGTAAGATAATAATCTCATAGCAACGACCTGCTATTCTCATTACTTTGACAGTAACAATAGGGAAGTGGTTTAATGTAATGAAATCTTCCAACTAGAATTTTACCCACTTCCAGATGGCCAAATTGTTTGAAAGTTTACACACGTATTGAGAAGCGATGACAGTAAAATAATTTTATAACTATATCCTGATATTCTATTTACTTTGACAGTAACAACATAAAAATGGTTAAATGTGGTGGAATTTGGAATTGAATTTTAACCCAATTCCAGAGGTCGGAATTGTTTGAAATTTTGCACATTTATTGAGAACCGATACAATAATTTCATTGCTATGTACTGGTATAGAAAAACGATTGAATGCTATGAAATGTTTATTTTCAATGTTTACCCACGTCCCGACGTACGAATTGCTTAAAATTTTACACACGTATTAATATCAGTGTCAATACAGTAATTTCATACATGTGCCCTGAAATCCCCATTGTGAACAAAAAGTTTAAAAACTAAAATACACGCTTTTGTAACAATGTGATATAAAAAGCTTAAAAATAATTTTTAAATATAAAAATGTTGTTCAACAGTGCTAGGATGTCCCACAAATCAGTATAAATTTTTCGAATAAGCTTAAAATATGAATAAAGTCACTGATTAAAAAGTTAAATTTAATGTAAAAAACTTGTGGTGCTCTCTACTTCTACTCTACCTTTACGAACAACTAGCGATAAAAATTTTAAGAGTACTGATATCTAATTTTTCCGATTTCCTTAGCTTTAACTGAAATCATAAATTCCGAGTAACTTCCATATTAAGCATAGGAACATAGCAAAAAATAATGTTTTCATTAAGCTTACTGCTAACCACGTTCTGCATTCATAACCTTGTGATTAACGATGTCTAAGCTGATGTGCAGAAGATAAGAACTATTCTGACAATAGAGAAATTTCATTTGACTTCCATGCTTTGTTAAGCTATACCATAAATCATTAAGATTTGGAATAATTTCACAAAATATTTTTTAACAAAAACTGGCTCTGTTAATTGATATCATGAAGCATTACAAGCGGGATTCAAAGAAAGCGATGGAAAATTATACTACACATGTAAAATAAACAAAAAGTAAAATACGAAGTATTATATTACACCCAGTTGTTTTAACTAGTTCCCTATTTCCTCCCATATATATATATATATATATATATATATATATATATATATATATATATATTGTTATTATTTTTTGCGTCTTATCAATCACAAACTATTTGAAAGCCATTACTAAGAGATGAGGTGCCCTTTATCCATTACCTTTGAATCGATACAGTTAAAACATACAAGCAAAGAAAAAGTGAGTGTGAGAGAGAAATTTTATAATTTTTTCATCTTCATTAATTTTTCAGATTGTAATTACTTATATTTTTCCAAAAATCATCCACCGTGTTGCGTGCAAATTTGCAGCCAATTCTGTTGACGTAAAGCAGATAATTCATAGAAATTTGAACATAAAAATTACAAAAGTCAGTCAGTACTGTCGGAACTCCTATCGCAAACCTGGTCGCGACTAAGGGCATCGAGGCGTACAGGCGGAAAAATACGTCTAGGGTAGCGATCCGACAATGCGACGCGACGCGGCCCGCCCCGACCCGAATCGACCCGCCTGTGGTGTGCGTTACCCCATTAGAACCAGTGTAAGCGATTGCTGACGGATTTCTGCAATGCGACGCGGCCCGCCGTAGTGTGCGCGTACCTTTACAGAACATAACTTTACGAAATTCTAAATGCAATATTGTGTGTTTCGTCTAAGAAGCTAAATATGAAGACTGCAACTTAATCTCTTTGCGATCTATAGGCATGTGACAGATGGAATGACGGTGGGGCGACAGCACATTGATCTGTTTCCCTCAAACTTCGGAAAGTAGAAAGCGAAGAATAAAAGCGTAAGTTTAAAATTATGCCCGATAAGGCTATACTATATTCTCAGTAACATCCTAATTGTACCCAGTAGAAGCAATCGAGAAACCGGAAGAAAACGTCTGTATTGTTCAATCTAAGGTGCAGAATTGTGTTGGTATTGGTTGATGATGGTTTTTATCGCTCAATGAGCTTCATTCTTTTAAATTTTTTCATAAATTAAGGTACTCGAGAAATCCAAATGAAAGCCAAACTAATAATAATAGATATTTCTGACGTTTCCGTATTCCTGATTAGCCTGTAACAACCTCGATACGTGCTGTTGGCGCTATGTATTAAAGCGTGTTCCCACGATCCCTTGTAACGAAGGCGAGACGGGACGGGACCTCATTAGCCGAAGTGTAGGGACGACCGCGGGCCGCAGTTTAGTCCTAGCTTACCTCACCGCCACCTCCACACCACGTTGAATAGTGTCGTTTGGCACAGAGCACTTTACAGCAACAGAAGGGGTGCGCAACGCTGCTGCAAACCAATGGCAACTGCGCACCGCTACACACGCCTGTGATGTTTACCGACTCAGAGTGGGTAGCTGCGTCTCGTCTCCACTAGCAGAGGCGGTCCTGTTCCCATGGCGTGTGGTTGAGTATTCGTCCCGTTCCGTCTCGCCTTTGTTACAAGGGATCGTGGGAACGCGCCTTAAGACTTCTCACGAATTTGAAGAACCGCCCTAATGGTGATATGTGCTCTAAGATTTTCGGGAGGAAATGGGTAACCAATCTTGTATTCTTGCAGAAGACTACTAAGTAATTGCAATTGTCTCCATGGGAGGATCTCAACACGCGCTCGTATATATAGAAGAATTATAGGGGCCCTCTGAAGTTGTAATGGATGAAACCACCCATTCGCGATGACTGAATGCAGTTTGTTAACTAAGCTGTCTCAAATAAACCGTCGCATATTCAATTACCCTTTGACAAAGAACGAGTGAATAGTTGGGGTAGATGTCAATACTGCCAACTGATTCACATTTACATTCAAATCTACTTAAGGGCGTACATTAATTACGCGAGGTACAATAGGAGGGGGGAGGTCCGGCTAAATCTCCCGAAACCTCACCAAGGGGAAAGGGGGGGAGGATCAACAGAAATCTCACGCGAGGACTGTAGAGCTAAAAAAAAAAATAAAGTCTACATACAAGTGACGCGAAAGTCGACTTTAGAGGGGGTATTTCATCCAAAACCCGAGTTTAGTGGAGGTATATCTGCCCTTGGAAGCATGAGAGCCAAAAAAAAAAAAAAAAGTTACGATGTATATTAGCAGGGGGAGGGGAGGCCTCCGTCAAAAAATCACGTCATTTTGGAGGGCGGGGGGTCCGAACAGATCTCAGGAAGTCTTACCAGAAAAAGAGGGGGGCGTCCGGAATTCCGGAAAAACACCTCACGTAATTAATGGCCGCCCCCTTACAAGGGGATCGTAACATAGTGAGAACACGAGAACTGTCTGCGATATTCTTGGGCCGTACGATATCCGCATCGTAAGTGATTCACTAGTAGAAAAAACGAGGATGTGCAGAGAAAAGCCGAGCGAGTAGCAACCGCTTTTCAGAGTTCTTTCAAAATTTCACAAGATTGCTACGGATATTGGGCTTGGATTCTCTGGTACAAAGACGACGTAGTTTGTGCATAAATTTATCGAGTACCAAGCGAAAAACCATTGTCATTTACGAAACCAGTGAAATACTTCTCCCTACGAACGTGATTGGGCCCTCCCCAATGACCCAGTTGCCTGCGGTACTGTGATGCCGTCCATCACGTGACACGAGGTTAACTGGTTCGAGTCCTGCTGGTGAAAGAAATTTTCACTATCAGGACTTGGTCGGCAAGGGATGTGGTGATGTGTAATTCCTAATAAACAGATTGTGCGCCAAAGTCCTAGGATAAATCCCAAACAAGACCTATGGAGCGAGGGTATATGACTGTTGATGGTGATACGTCTATCGGCTGGAGAAGTTAAGCTTGGCGATCCTTTAGGTAGAGTAGGCCCGAATGAGTGGCACCGAGTTTCACCCTCTCCCTTCTTTAATCTCTCATTCACAACACAAGCAACTCCCTACACTGAATAGACACGCTATCACAGTGATCCACTCTTACAACAAACATTTACGAACATTGTCACACCAGGAAAAGCAATAGAAAACCACCCTAGTTCATCTTCCCGACGTTCCCACGGAGGGGTAAACATCCGCCGCTGTAACAGCCTACGCCCGGGCACACGCAACGAAGAAAAAAGCCATACTAATTGGGTCTCAATGACAGGGCAAATAAGACCATGCATATTAGGCGCCTTCTGATGGATATATGAATTCTTTCACCCCTCTTGCGATTAGAGATTGGAAAGTAGAGAACAGATTTTTGTCTTAGGGCCTTACGCTTCGTCGATGTAGTTGCCGCTAGAGGGGTAAGATATTGGCAGCAAGGAACAGGAAGTTATTCGGTCATGGCCTTATGAATGAACCATCACTGCATTTGCCTGGAGTGATTTGGGGAAATCAGGGAAAACAGAAATATGCCGACAGGGTTTCCCACCCACGTTCTACCAAATGCGAGGCCAGAGCGTTACTGTCCCCCCCCCCCCCCCACAACGCTCGGTCATAGAGTGGAATCACGACGGCCGGTAAACGAGGAGAAGGACTGGAACCTGCTTCAGCGGTACCTCACATATCCAGTGCGGTTAAGCAGCTACCTTGTCTGGTACATTGTGTCGATATGTAAGGGTGGATTCCCACGGCCTCTGCATTTACCGACTGCGCCGGTCTAGTTGGCCGTGGGAATGGAGCCGCCACTGCTGGCAGAGATGGCGCGCCTCTATCCGTAGCCAAATCGGTAGTAAATAAATTAAAAACTATTGGAGTGGATGATAAAGTGATTTTCTACGTAGAAGAATTTTTAAAAGGTAGAAAACAGAAAGTTAGGGTAGGAAATTTAGTATCAAAAGAAGTAGAAGTAAAAATGTGAGTGCCGCAGCAGGGAAGCGTATTGGGACCATTGCTATTCATTATTCAAATAATTAATTGTGTTGATTGTCTACTATCTGAAATTAGATTGTTTGCAGATGATATAATGCTATATAAAAGGATCAAAACGGTAGAGGACTGTAAACAGTTGCAGGGTGATCTGGACAGGATATCTAGTTAGGTTGGTAAACATGGGATGAAGATAAATGCAAAGAAGAGTCAGCTTATTAGATACACAAATAAAAAACTAATAGTTGATTATGATTATAAGCAGGGGAAAGAATTGCTTACTTAAGACTTGAAATGTAAATATCTTGGCATTACATTTGATAACAAGCTTAACTGGGCAGACACATTGGACAGGTGGTAGGAAAAGATTTCTAAATTCTGCACTTGTTGGAGAGACTGATGAGGGGATGTACGAGAGAAGTCAAGGAATTGGGTTACAAAACTTTGGTAAGACCATTGCTCGAATATGGTAGTGTAGTATGGGACCCTCATTTTGCGTATCAAATACAGGAGTTAGAGAGGGTGCAAAAAAGGACTGCTAGATTTGTTTCTGTAAATTATCGCAGAATGGAATCAGTAACAGATATGATAAAAGAGCTGGAATGGGATTCACTGCAAGATAGGAGGAGGGTGAAGAGGGCCATGGGTCTGTACAAGGCGTATACTGGTGATGAGGCATGGAAAGATATTGGAGTAGGTATGAAAAGTACTGGATGGAAGGGAAAAGATGACCATGACCACCAGCTAGCACTCGATTTCAGGCACAAGGGTGTGGGAAGATATTCCTTTTTAAGTAAGTGTGTCAGGGATTGGAATGAGTTACCAAGGGAAATTATGAATAATTTACCAAAAACGTTGAAAGAATTCAAAGTTAAAATTTGTAGAGGGTGAATATAGGTGGATGCAGGAAAAGGGGAAGATGGGTATTTAGGGAAATTGCCATCGGAGCTCTATTGCAATTTAATTAAATTAAACATCACCTGCCCGGGTAGCAGGAACGACACTAGGCAATGTGGTGTAGGTGGCTGCGAGGTCTAGCCTGTGGCGCGTGCTCATCCCTACAATTCGACTGCATAGCGCGGCCTACTAAACCACGGGCCGCGGGAAAACACCATAAGAAAATGGAAAAACTGTTCAAAAATCAAGTGGCGTGTAGCACTAAGTCATATTGGAATACTGAAAATTCATTAAATATGGAATAGCGATGACACCAGACTTCCTAGCAATTGCAGAGAGGTCCAGGACACCGTTCTATCTATATCCATTTATGGCTGTGAAAGCTCTGAAAGCAGATCGAAGGAAAAGAGATCGTATGGAGCTGGAGATGGATTTTGAAGAAACAGCGATTACAAACAATTTGGTTCTGAAGGCAAAATTTTCTTCAGCAAAAGATTATCAGACTGCAACCTAACAACTTTGAAGCAGCGATGCGACCGAACACATTAGAAAAACTAGTGATTCTTGAAGTGGAGAAATATAGTTCCACACTGCTGCAATGTTCGGTCATCGTTACTCGATACCGGCCAATCACGTTGTTCCTGATTCGTCATGAAAGATACAAAATGTAACTGGTAACTGCAATATATCAAGCCTAACTATTTAAGCTTGTTAGCTTCTCAAACTATAGAACCTATCTTTAGGTAAAACTAGTTCCTCGCCAGTCCCCATATCAACACTCGCAAAAACGTATTTTCTGCCTTGTCACTGCACATTATTTTACTCAATGTACTTATTGTTTCTCAGATCGTTATTTATTTATTTTACTTATTGCTTTACGCCTCGTCGACGGCTAACGTCTTTAGAGGCGGCATGGTACTGGGGACAAGGAACGAGAAGGAATTCGGCCATGGCCTTTTTGAAGGAAGCATCCCGGCAGATCGTTATTACTACTCGCGTTACACTACAATATAGTCCGAGAGCTGGTAGACATTTCTGGGAAGGTATCTGAGGCACGGTGAAAATTTGTTTAACACTTCTATTGAAATATCTAAGTACATAATCGAAGACCTGGCTGACGAGTAGTGAAGCATAGCCGAATTATTAACCTTGAAATTTTTTATTTTATTTCAAAAGAGTGATTCATAAATACAGAAAAAAATATATTTGAGGCATGCCGAGGATTATACAGAACAATATTTACAACTAGAAAAACTTTGAAAAGAAATCTCATATTGGTGGGATATTTTACCTGCCAGGTGATTGGGAATGTTATACAAATTTACACGGTGCCTCAAATTATTATTATTATTATTATTATTATTACAGCTTTATCGATCCTTATTTCAGGATGTAGGCTCTTTAAACCATATGAGCTATATATTGCAATTTAATTTTACATAGTTTTGTTGTAGTTGTAGCTGTGCCTCAAAGACCAACACAAAAATGTCTTCCGGCTCTCCTACTACCGTATATCAAAGCAAACATGGGCCTGTGTTCAGAATAACTAAAAAAGAATTACAAAGCTGGAAAGCAATGACCCATACAATCATCAGGAACATGATAAAAC